>JANBPO010003772.1:28462252-29062252 GCA_024336825.1 Amorphophallus titanum
GGATTGCCACCATTTCTCAAAGACCTAAAGTCAAAGAAGCCTCTACCCAAACTAAAGAACAATAGCTGCCTCACAAAGCTCCCACCTTTTTTTTGATGATGACAAAGGGGGAGAGAGAATCATTTTAGTAGAAGAAGGAGCAGTTCAGTCTGTGATCAGTTCATGTCAGTTAGAATAAAAAGGAGTCCAAACTTGTGCTTGTACATATTAGGGTGTCAGTTCAACTCATCATCACATGCACATATTAGGGCGTTAGTTCATACTTGCACTTCATACTTGCACTCAATCCATGGCATCCCGTTGGAAATGAAACTTTATGCTTAAAATTTTTTTTTGGACACACAGTCTAAATGAAATGAATGCCTGACATTTAGGGTGAATACTTTTGAAAGTAATGACTCATAGTTGCCATCATAAAAAAGGGGAGAATGTTGTATCATTTTGATGATGACACTATGAATCATTACTAGTGGATTGATGAACCAATTAATCTCAAGACCTTAAACTTCAATTATTTGTTTAACAGGAGGAGTGTTGAAATTGCTTAGAAGATAGTGTCGACTCGACTAGTTGAATCTCATTATTCTCTATCTGCAAGAGATAGGTCAATGCACCATATGTGTAGCATTGATGCAATAAGAGAATCCAGGCTGGAACATGGTTGGTATGCCTAGTGCATTGACTCCACAATGCTAGTGAGTCGACACATCAGAACAAAAACAACCACAACTTGTTTCTATCTGGAAACTCTGTGTCGACTCAGGATGGACAATGCATCGACGGAACAAAGCAAAATAACTTTGAACCGTCTCTATTTGGCAGCTCTGTGTCGACTCTTCAGCTCAATGGAGTCGATGCTACCAAAGTGTTTATCCATCTACCTGAAAGGAAGCAAATTGCGTCAACGCATTATCGTACATGCGTCGACTCACTCAAGTTCGTGCAGCTCGGATCTTGATCGGATATCATTCTGGGCCCTAGATTCGCTTGCAATCACTAGCGGTTCTGATAGTACGAGGTAGCAGCTTCTGGAAGCTCACTTTTGGAGGGAATTATTCCCTACTTCTGACATTATCCACAAGCAGACCCCACAAGAATATCTGATTCGACTTTTTGATCTGGGCGTGTGTTCTACGCATGAAGGGAGAGAAAAATAATAGAGAGAAAAGAAAGAGGTGAGAAGCAAGTGTGATGAATCAGTGTGCGGAGCAAGCCAGAGCCCCCATCCGAGTTTGAAGGAGAAGAGGTTGGAGAAGGAAGGGAAGCTCACGAGAGATAAGGAAGATCATCTCTTATTCCCCATTTCTAAAGCCCTATCAGATAGCTGCAGGTCGAAGGCTCCTCTAATCTGTTCAAAGTAGTTCAGCAGGTAGAAGAACAAGAGTGCTCTCTTGAGGGAGCTTGTGAGAGGAAGATAGTGATAAGGACGGGTTCATCCTCATCTGCTCCCCCAGCTATCAAGGTGAAGGAAAGTGCTGCACCTCTAGTTCGTGATTACTAGATCACTTTCAGATCTGGAAGTTCAGTCATCAGAGTGCGACCGGACTTGAGTCGGGAGGCGGCCATTTGTAGATCGAACTATTTATTTTTTGGGAGTTATCTGAACCTAATTTGTAGTTCTTATATTTCATTGTTTCTATTTTTATTTCACCTCTGTTACTCAAGTTGTGTGACAGCATATACAAGTTGTTTGTTAGTGGATTTGATCCATCAAGGGGTGCTTGGATCGACAGTTTCAAGCTATTAGGCAGTAGATTGTAAGCTGTGGATCAACAGTTTATGCTGTGTAATCAGCGGAAGCCTCACTCTATTGAGTGGGGGGTGGATGTAGGTCTCGGGTAGAGACTGAACCAACTAAAATCCTGTCTCTCTTCTGCGTGGTTGCTTGCTATTGGTTGGTTCCTCCGCTAGATGCTTGATTAGGGCCGAGTACACTACATACATAGGATTCACTGTTAATTCTGCATTAGTTGCAATTACTGCATTGGTTTTATTTGGGGGTGGATCTATTCACCCCCTCTAGATCCTCCGCTACACTGAACCAATAGGAGTATGTTCATTGCTGTCCTTGGGTCAATCAGGATCCTATTTATAGGCTGGCCGTTCAACTGCCCCCTCATATACAAGGGTCTATTGTGGCTGGCCAAAGATAGGAGCATATCTTCTTCACTGAAGGTAATGGTTGTCCCCGAATGCATCTCGGTGAAACAACTCTCATAGTATGCTGGGGTTTGTAGGGCTACAATGACAGCATGCCAGGTTTCTTCATCTAGAGAGAGTAACTCCCAAACACTGAATCTTGCTGGGATCCTTTTCAATTGCCTCATTATCCTGTTGTCAGCTCTAACATTAGCCATCCTAGCTTCTTCGGCTTTGCTGTACTTGCCGTGTTTTGGTGCTGGAGGAGTCGAAGGAGAAGATAGTTTATCTTCCTCTTCGGGGGCCGCCTGCCCCTGACATATCTGATCATTTGGTTCTTTTATCTGTATGGGTTTGGAAACAGGGGTAGTGCCATCGCCCTTACCTACCGAAGGCGGCGCACTCGAGGCCCAAATGGGAGTGCTCTTGGCCTTTGACCCGGCCTACTAGCATGGTTGTTTGTTCTTCTTTGCAAGTAGAAATTTGACAAATGAGGGGACCACTTCCCTGGTTGTATCTTTGGGGTAGAGGCCCACTCTCGTGCCTTTCACTTTAGGTTCAAGAATTTGATATGGTTGTTCACCCCTGAATATGATATTGTGATTAGCCGGGGGCAAGTGTCCCCACCTCCTTCCAGACATAGTGGCATGCTGAGAGGTGGAAGCTTCGGCCTGATTTGTTTCAGTTAGCACAAAGCATATTTCTTTGTCTTCTTCTTCGGAGGTCTGGGCTAAGCTGAACAAAGCTGACAAAGTATTACAGGATACAATGCTACATTTTCTTTTATTCTTCAACTTCTTCTTTTTCTTTTCAATTGACATCTGCTCGCATGGAGCATCCTTTGGGGTAGTTTCCCCCAAAATTTCATCTGTAGCTTCTTGATCTAGGCTGAGGGACTCCAGGTGCTCCTAGGGAACATACTTCTTCAACTGCACTGGCTAGATCTTGGGTTGTTCATATTCCTCCAACCCATCGATGATCACCTATAGTCGTTTGACTACCGAGCTGGCTTGTATGTACATTCGCAGTGGGAGCTACTTCTTCTTGTTATTAGTTGGCCATCAGAAGACCATTTGAGGGGTGGTCTCGTACCAAACGGGTGTTACCACTGGCAGTGCTGGCTGAGGTGTGACACCATGGATTCAGACTCTCGATGTAGGGTGGGATGCCGACTATCTTCTTGCCTTCTTTGGCACTATCTACCAATTTCCCTGGTCCTTTGTAGGGGCCAGGACGAATGCCTCATAGGTGTGCTTTGTATAAGCATCTGACACCTCCGACAATTGTTGATATAAAGAAAATATCAGCTATGTCCATTTTGCTTCTTCATCTGCAATGGGTTTTGTAAACATGTACTACCAAAGCATTAAGTGTCAGATAGTAAAATAATAAATCACATCATGGTAGACATCATCAAAACCAGGAGGACAACAGACACCACTGATCAAAATAAACTTCCTAGACACTGAAAGTCATCCGGCAGCAGGAGCAATTCTTCTGCGGGAATTCCCCTGACGGTCACCCCCGGGCTTGTTGTAGTAGGTGGGGCGAACTCCCTGAGCCACATGGTGCACCATGCAGCTAATCAGCTAAGTCTGACCTGTTGTCAGGCTCCTGCGACTTCGGGTGTTGTGGGCCCTAGACTTCATGTCAATCCTTTCCTCGGCCAATTCTGGGGCCCCAACCTCAAGCAAGTCAGCAAAGGCTACCCCCAAGAAGTTGGGGAAGTCGACCACCGGCGGGAAGGAACCAAAGATAGTCGGTATCAGTAGGTACCCAATAGTAGCGTGATTGGCCACGATCTTGGGGCCGAAAGTCAACACAGCAAATCCAGCAACCATCGTTAATTTTTGTAATTACAGAAATGAGTAAATGATCAGCATTCTTTGGGAGAGTCCCGAAAGAGACTCTAGTCCCATCGGGCGTGCCAAGACTTGTGGAACATTTTTTTATTTATTAGTTTATTTTAGGTAGGCATGTCAGCTACAGAGTGACAAGTTTATTATGCGCTCGATCTGACCCGCGTCAAGTAAGAGTGAGATCTGTGTTGGGACCGGAAGTCCGTCATACTGTAAAGGTTATGACATTAATTACATCCTTCGAGAAGGAGGAAAACTTTTGATTAATTGTCGAGATAATGAGCCATCCGAGGCTAAGATAAGCATGAGTGAGTATGCATGTGATGATGAAATTTGCAAGACCACATAGGTAGTTTTGTTTATTATCTCTTTTTTTTAATCTTGTAGAGCAAGCATAACTTATTGAGTTCGAACCCCGGTACGAGACGGAGAACTTAGGTCCAATGATCACCATCACGTATAGCGAAAGCTTCCAATCAGGCGTAACCCGACCTTCTATCAGTGCCATTTGATATACCGAAGGTTTGACCAGGCAAGCATGCATTAATGTGGCATGTATGAACAGATATCTGTGCATGATGCATTTATTGATAAAAGCATGATGGAAGACAAATTTAACCCAAATAGTTTCTTTTATTTGACCCATGGTCGGTTAGATTGATCAATCCCAGTCATGGAAGGCAAGGGTTACCCTGGGAATGGGTGAGGGGTTAAAACGGCGCGAAGGGGATGATTTATTCAAATCCGATGCGATTGGGCGTAGGTATAGCCTAACACGGTGTGGCCATGTAGGTAAAGTGTTGTAATGGTGCGGGGCAGATGAAAGGGCTTAGACAGCGCGGAGAGCCTGGTGTACGCTGAATTAGGCCGTGCCGAGTAGTGGAGCTTTAGAAATTCAAGATTTTGAGAGTAAGGTTAAAACGGCACGGTGGGGGGCCGACTACCCCGTTACATACCATAACGGACCAAGACAGGACCGCTATGCTCGACAGAACTCATACAAATCCATAGTTAAACGGGACTATAATGCGCCAGGGCAAGTGCGCTATAGGACTATAATGCACGGGAGTAGGGGCGTTAAAGTCAACAAGCACACAACACAATAAACAAGGGCTATAACACACCAAGAGTGGGGCATTATAGGAACATAATGCGCCTCCCATGGGTCGTTATGCCCACCAGAATGATCAGAATCTATAGTTAAACGCAGGATATAACGCAGCTAACCAGGGGCGTCGTATGAATGTAACGCGCAGGGACAGCGACGTTAAAGGCAACAGGCCTTCAACTCAACAAGCAGGGGCTATAACGCACCAGACGAGGCGCGTTAAAGGCACCCAAACTCGAAAATCCACAAAAAACTCACAGTTCACGCATGATATAATGCACCTCTACGGGCACGCCAAATGACTATAAAGCACCGGGACAGGCACGTTATGTCACCTGGGTTTCGAGACTCCGGAGGTCGGAATCGAAACCCCCTCCCGATCGACCGAAATCGATGGGGGATGCGGGAAAACACAAAACCAAACCATCCCACCATGCCATACCATCATTCCAAACCTACGCATGCCACTAGAATTAAAAGACGATGCCCATGGAAATAATTTCAACATTTAAAAGATCAAAAATGAACTAAACAGGAACATGCACGAAAAATGAGACAAAGGATGTCAGACCACGGCGCAAGTGGTATCGGCGGTGTCCTAACGAGGTAAGGAATCCATCCCCCTACCTGGATTACGACAAAAATGACGATTCGATGCCGATTCGACGAGAGGGCGACGCGGTGCCTCCCGGCTCGGCTCGACTCCATGCTCCGCAGATCGAGGAAAGGTGGGCGTCAATGCAATCCGCGCGGCGCGACCAATCCAACGGTAACTCCCTTTCTTCGATCAACGGCTGTCTGGACCAGAAATCGAGAGAGGAACGTAAATAGAGAATTTAGCCTAAAATTATCCAAAATAGGAATTGCACGAAAAATGTTGAAGATGGCGACGGATGGCGATGCATGAGGCGTCAACGGATTCCTGGCGAGACAAGGAGTCCGTTCCCCTACCTCTTGCGTGGCGAAGACCACGAATCGGTGCAGATCAGGCGACGGGGGCCACGCCGTCCTTCCACTCGCACGCGTCTCCACGCTCCACGATCTGAGGGATGAAGGGTACCGGCGCGATCCTCGCGTCGAGCCCGTCCCGTCGGTATCTCCCACGCATCGACCCGAGGGCGAATGGGCCGCGAACTGAGAGAAAGGGGGAGAGAGGAGAGAGAATGTGTGAGGGAGAGAGAGAATCGAGAGGAAGAGAGAGAGAGATGAGAGGAATGAGAGGAGAGAGAGGGATCGTGGGTTTTAACAAAGTGATTTTTCTTATTATTTTTTTTGAAAAATTTCCTCTAATTATCATAAAACCTTTTAAAAACTAAAATTATCGTTATCTTTTCTCCTCGTGGGTGTCTGCCTGCTAGGCGAGTGTATATATAAACGTATATATCATGTAGGGGGTTAAAAGTGCTTTTATTTTGTGTTGTTACGACTTACGAATATGGAAAAAAGCTTTTACGGACGGCATTAAATTCGTACGGACCGTCCGGCACAGTGTGATGGGGCAGCGGCAGTCCGGGGGTGTATGAATTGGGCACTAATCACGTGTCATTATATCGCATTATTTCTCTGCCATTACTCCTCCCTCCACCCCTTAATTAAGGGGCAGCAGCACTTATTCGTCTGTCACGCGGGTGTCCTAACATCTGACTGCCCGAACATTGTTGACGATGTAAAATCTGCGCCCATCATTTTTTTAATTTGGTGACGTGGAAATCTCGTGATCTGGTGAGTTTTGGGGGTTTTAGTGTTGTGATCCGTGTCGTGCTGACTCGGCCGAGTGGCGATTCCCCCTGTTGGGCTGGTGTGGTGTTTCCGTGCAGAGCTGGAGGAGAAGTACCAGTCGCTGGCGGTGAGCAACCAGTCAGAGGAGGAGGAGCCCGACTCGTTCGCCGAGCGCGCGGAGAACTACTACCGGAAGCGCCCCCAGCTGCTCTCCCTGTTGCAGGACCTCTACCACCGCTACCTCTCCCTCGCCGACCGCTACACGCAGGCCCTCCTCAAGCCCCAGAAGCTCCACCGCCGCTCCCTCTCCCAGATCTCCACCGTCCACTCCGACTTCGACGATGGTGATACTGCGGATCCGGATTCCGATCCGCCCGACTCGGATGCCGAGAGTTCCCTCTCCTTCCAGTGCCCTCCCCCGGCGCCCCCTGACCTCCTCTCCGCCTCGTCGCGTGCCGCCGGGGGCCTGGTCGCAGAGCTCGTGGCGCGGTTCGTGGAGAACGAGATCCTGCAGCACGAGATCGCGGTGGTGGACAAGTACCAGTCGGAGTCGAGCCGGAAGATCGAGCTGCAGCGGAGCCTGCTGGAGGTGCTGGAGTCGGAGCGGATGGTGCTGCTGAGCGAGAACGCGCGGCTGGGCACGCGCGCGGCGGCCGTGGCGGAGGAGAACGAGGGGCTCGCGGCGGAGGTCGGGTACATGCGCCGGACGGCCGAGGAGCTGGCGCGGTGCGTGATGAAGCTGCGGGAGGACCACCGGGTGTGCCTCCTGGGGCGCAGGATCCAGGAGCTGCAGGCGCAGATCTACGGGCTGGAGAAGCGCAACCGGGAGTGCTACGAGGTGATGGCCCGGCGGGAGGAGGAGAAGGCGGAGCTGGTGCGGGGGGTCTGCCTGGAGCTGGAGAAGGTGAAGGCGGAAAACAAGAAGCTGCGGGAGGAGGCCGCGTCGGCCGTCGCGGCGAGGAGGGGCGGCAACCCCGCGGTGAAGTGGTGGGCCCGCGTGCGGAGTCTGGACTGGGCGCTGTGCGGCTCGCACGTGCGGAAAGAGGTTTGAACGTGAAGAAAACTGTCGAAGACCTCCTTCGCAGTCGCGCCCCCCCGACTCATTCCCGCATGCATCGGTAAAAATTTTGAACTCTTATATGCTCTTACATGTTTCTATATGTTTCTATATACTGCTAAATGTTAACCAATGCTATGAATGACATGAATGGCCCTTTCAGGTGCGTTGGACACCGTACGGGGATGAGGATCATGCGGGGTAGCCATGGGTGGAGGCTTCCCTGGCTTATCGAGGATGGGAAATCTGGCTCCATTGCATCAACGTGATCGAGCCGCTTCACTATCGCCTGATCATGAGGGCGCGGGGAGTACATCAGCCCTCAATGAGATTCCCGCACAGACACGATGAGCGCCCAGGAAAATCTGCCAAAGGGATTGGCAGCGATATCGATTGGAGCGACCGAGCCAGGAAGTATATCCAAGATTGGAAACACAAGGGCAAGGTCGTGACAGAACGGGTTGATAGTGATGAGGCATATCTGAAAGCCTTCACCCGTCGATACGGCAGCCAGGTCTTTCGCGGTACCCGACGACCGGTATGAAATGCTAAACTCAATCTGTTTTGTTCTATATGAATGAATGAACCCTATATGCATGACACTTGCTTTGTTTCTAAATGCAGCTAGACCCACAAGGACGCATCGCAGAGCTCGAGGGACTACTCTACGCCACTATGCAGCAGTGGGACGAGTACCAAGCGACTTTGGAGCTTCTAGTGAGCTTTCCTTAGACTTAAAACTAAAATGCTTATGCAAACTGACTGACCTTTGAAAATGCAGCGTGCCGAGGGAGCCCAAAGGACCGGACCGGATGCACCATCCTCCTCTACACAGCCTGTCGGGGGATGGGCTGAGCGAGACGCAGATTTTACCCGAGCCATAGCTCGAGCCGAGGAGGCTGAAGCTACCCTCATGGAGCGGGTAAGAAACCAGACTTTCCTAAAAATGCTTTATGATCATGCATGTGCCTAAACTAACCATGATGCGAATGCAATGTACAGGTGAGAGAACTCACCATAGCGTTGGCGGCGGAGGAGCGAGCCCAAGCAGAAGCAGCAGAGGTGCCCCGTCTCCGGGAAGAGATTGACTGACTCCGGGGGAAGTGACCCGACTGAGTGGGGAGGCAGTGGACATAGAGCGGTACCAGACCGAGGCTCGTGAGGCAAGACTTCATGTCCATGACTTGAGGATTGAGCTCCGGACCAAGGAGCGGACCATCCGGCTGATGGGCCGAGCACCCGAGCGGAGTGCGTCCCGGAGCGGTGCAGTAGGAGGTTCACGGAGCGCGGCACCGAGCGCATCGGTGGGAGATGTTTTGGCTATCTCTTCCGTCTGTCAGAGGAATGAGGAGGCAGAGCGGAGACGCCCATAGGAAGAGGAGCACAGCGCCATGGAGCCACCGCCAAAGCGGCACGAGGGCACTGGGGACAGTGGCGGCCCGGGAGATAGACCGGTCGAGTTACACTTTTTTTGTTTTGGTTTTTTATGTTTTTCTGATTTTTTTCTTTTTTCTATTTTTTCTGGTTTTTTGAAACCCCAAAAAAGAAATATCATCACGATCGGCATTCATGGCATCCATTCCTTTTAAATGGTCTATGTTGGGCCGTTTTTCAGATTACACGGCCCCATTTAGACCGTTCATTTAGTTCACCTGCTGGCAGTACGAACGGCCAATTGAGGATCGCTCAAGAGTCACACGGTCTCATGGAGACTGTTCATCTATCTTCGGTCACTGGCATTTGAGCGGCCCTGGGGAGACCGTTCCATAACACCCACGGTCAACACTGGACCGTCCCTGTCCTCGGAGCGGACCATCTGGGACCGTTCAATTGCCTCTTTGTGTTCTGGCCGAGGTGCTTTCAGCGGTCCAATGGCAGGCCGTGTGGATCCTGAAGCGGCCACTTGGATGACCATTTAACTCCCTGTCACACTCATTTTGTTCCTTTTGCATTCTTTTCACTCTAAGGTTCTCGTCTCTCTCCCTCACTCTCTCGTGTTCCTCTAGGGTCCGTTGTTAGTCAGTTAGCGTTCATCCACACATTCATTCACACACGCATTCATTTGTACAAGAAAAATCAACAAAAAAAGGGAACATGTCATATCATATCATAACCATGTCATCCATGTACAAGCAGTCTCATAGCTACATTAGGCCTCTCCCTCTGGCATGTCGCTATCCCTAGCTCCCTCGTGTCTCTTCGATGGCGGAGCCATCGCAGAGCTAGTGTCCTCCTAGTGGCACCATCGGCGATGCTCCTCCTCCTCATTCCTCCGGAGACCGGAGGAGCTAGCAAAGTAGCCACGATACAAGCTGTGGGTGCCGTGGGTGCTGTCGCTCACCACCCCACTATGCTCTGACTGCCGGCTCATCTCCCTGTATGCCCGCAACTCCCCGCTCAGCCCTGACACCTCTATAAGAGCAAGGTCTCACTCTGTCTAGTAGCGCACTGCCTCGGCCCGAACCCGCACCATCTCCTCAGCTCCAGCCTGAAGTCGATCGAGCTCTGCATGAAGGAGAGCTGTCTCGACCGTGTCCGCCAGTCGGCTCCGTGACATCTCTTCGGAAAGATGGGCTACCTCCTCCCGTGCCGCCGCATGTCTCTAGTCGAGCTCCTCCCTCAGTCGGGTCAGCTCGATCATCAGCATGCGCACATCATGGTTAGTTAATTACATTTCATAACCATCATAATGTGACACGATCCCTTGGACTTAAATTTTTGCAAGCAACCGGTCTGAACGACGATTTCTCACAAGTGGGTTCACCCGCGTCGCACGCACCCGGGTCCGTAGGAGGACCGGCGATGGGGGTGAGGGTCCGAGATTCGACCTTGGGGTTCCGAGGGAATGGCCAGATAGGGATGAACTCCCGATGGGCCAAGGCTGCCCAATTTTTAAGGGCAGTCGGCACGCTGAGGGGATGGGTTCTAGGGTTGCTCTCTCAACTCTCTCTCCGCGGTGGTCACTCAATTTGATGGAAAATGGAACGGGCACTCTCTCACCATCGACGGTGCCACTAGAGACAATAAGTGGGCATCCCTGGACCCTTGGAGGTTCAATCCCAAGCTAGCCATCCCCCGGAGCTGCGAGGTCCCACCCCGGACCGTCACCACCATCATTGTGTTGCCTACGGGCACGAGTGTGCGCTTAGCGGCTGAGTCTGCTCGAGTGAAGCTACCGGTCCGTAAGTTATTTGCTTGCTAGGTCCGAGGGTCATTTGGTCGGTCCCTAGGTTGTTTCACATCAATAGTCCTCTCAGCTGATAGCTTGATGACATCATTGACTCTAGTGCTAAAGGAGACAGGGAACACCAGGCACACAGGATGCCAATATCGATTACACGGAAGAATAACAGCAAAATCAACAACACTGGACCACACAGCACTAAGTCAGTCCTCACTCAGATATCACATCTGATCGAGTCGCGAGCTACGCCAGCAGGAAAAAGGAGCACAGCAAGCCACTGATGAGACAATGGTCTAGCACATAAACGCAGAATTATACGAAAGCAGCACTTATAAAAATAACAGCCAACGACAATAGCACCTGCAGGATTCTGGCTCCGTACAGCACATAGAACCACGGAACACACCGCAAGTGGAGCCGTATTAAGCCACGCGACAACTGAGCACACGACTACAGGGAGCGAGTCATGCATTAGGCAGTCCACCAGGGAAGGACCCACAGCAACTGAAACCGATCACAAAATGATAAGAGAAATCACAATCTTGGGGAACGCATCTCAAAGATTACGAACATGTCTCGAGAGCACAACACCCACGAGAAGGAATGCAGAGTAGAGGGTACTTTATCAGCAGGGAAGCCGACAATTTCCCCACACTCGCAAACACCACGCCAAAACCAGAGAAATGACCGACAACGGCACGGTCACGATAACGTCTAGGAACATGCAGCTAAGATGGAGACACATCGAGAAGAAGCAATTCTCTCGACCAGCTAGAATCGTACGAAAAGATCCTCGGCTCGTGGGTCATCAGCCCACACACTTTCGCTGTGCACTCAACATCACACGAAGGAATCAGAAAGAACCTCAGCCTTCACATCTCAGCACACCCTAGGCGTCATCGCAATCTCAGAAAATCGCAATATAACACGCCTCGAGAACTGATCCAGCGAGCAATCGAGCAGAAAAAGTCTAAGTGCAATAGAGAAGAGCACCAGCTTTAGCACAAAGCTCAAGGAAATGCACTAATCTCGGCCTACCTTTGCGTCCTGTAAACGACAATTGAGCCTCTCAACACGTCGGCCGTTGGGCACGGCACGACGAGACACAGTACGCAACAGCTCTCGACACAGAAATTAGTTCCAAAGCCGTGCAACCGTAAAACAAGGAGATGATCAGGCTTAAATTAAGTTGTCCACACTTGAGTAGACACAGGACAAGGCGATACTAAAATGACAATTCCAAGACCAACCTCACAATGAGATCCACCAAACGACATGGGAAGCATTGAGCTTACTAACAGAAGCTCACCAAAAAGGGAAGAGCCTAGTTCGCTCCTTTCGATGACCTTACCAAGGTGCTTGCAGCGTATGGAATGCAAAGATGTTAGTGAAGTGAGACACGTGGCTTCTATAGTTGGGACGGGGCAACCAAACATAGACTTATCAAGTATTGACTTCACATTGTCTTTGACTGACACAAGAGGGCTGGGGCATCTAAAGGTGAGTCTATCATGCAAGAGTGTGGCAACTGTCAGGGGACACGGACATCCATGTATGTGTCTATCTTGCACAAGACTAATTTTGTTGATGATGATGGATGAGGGAGGGTCGGCACACCCTAATGTGGACCAACCATGCATCAAACCTGAAGTGCGTGTGACACATATGAGATGGCCTAACTCACTAACCTTGCAGAATGATGTAACATGCCAAGACACATGTAGTCCTACTGGGGAGATAAACTTCTATGTGCAGGGGTATGGGTTGGCCTTGGAGTTTCCATTCGTGAGGGTCAAATGGGTCTAGGAAGGTTGAAATCTTCTGGTGGGGTGCTTCCTCATTCCCTAGGTGCATGTCATCCATAGTCATGTCTGTTCTTGTGTGGCCCGTGTCTTGGATGAGGGGGACTTCATCTGACCTTGTGGGAGGGGGTGGGAAGTAGTGGGTGGCGAAGGACGTGGATGGGTCACTAGGGTACCCGAGTTCCCAAGAGAAGGGGTCATAGGGGTCATAAAAAGTGCAATCTGGAGAGAAGAATTCTATGCCCTCAAGGTCCCTAAAAGGTGGTGGATCATCCTCCTTCAAAAAGACAATCGGGCTAGTGGAGTGGGTGGATTGGTCAGCCACTATGTTCGGAATAGTGATGGGATGGGAGTGGACCAGGATGGATTCTCCCAGCATGGGAAGGAAAAGGAGGATCTCACTAGTGCAGTGGCCTCTTGTGCAAACTGTGGTGATGGAGTCAATGGCGGGGCAAGGGAAGCTAATGGTGCTTGGCCCAGGTGACTTCATGGCCTGCCACTGTAGACAGTCCAATAGCTCTCCCAAATTCTCCACAAAATAGAAGGTTTGATAGGTGACATGGGGAGGTCGGATGGGCACTATTTGGGATTGGTGCTCCATGGATAGGGGGTATGGGTGTGAGCTATGGAGGGTGGGGTCTTGCTTGAGCCACTTGAGAATGGACCCAATTATGGTTATCGTGCCATATGTGGGGATGTGTGACTCTTGAAGATCCGGGCTATGTTGGGTGGGGTAGATGTGATGCCCTTCTGATGTGACACCACCTTGGGGGTGATAGCCACAAGACCGAAGATCCCTCGGACCTATCAAGCAAGCGATGCGCGGGTCGGTGACTTCACTCAAGTGGACTTACCCGCTAAGTGCACTCTTGTATCCGTAGGCAATCCGGCGAAGGTAGTGAGGGTCTGGGACAGAACCTCTCTACTCCAGAGGTTGACTAGCCTAGGAATTGAACCCCTAAGGGCCAGGGATGCCCCAAATCACGGGCGGCCAACACGCCAAGGGCGTGGGTTTAGTGGTTGCTCGAAAAGACCGGCCTTTTTCGTCTGGTCCTTTACCCGACGTGGCTCGCCAATGTCATCCTAGTGCCAAAAGCTTCGGGAAAATGGCGACTGTGTGTGGACTTCATAGACCTTAACAAGGCCACTCCATAGGACTACTACCCACTGCCAAGCATCGACCAGCTTGTCAACTCATCCTCCGGCAATGAGTTACTCAGTTTCTTGGATGCCTACTCTGGCTACCATCAGATCAGGATGGTCCCTGAGGATATTTAGAAGACCACATTTATCACTGACTTCGGCGTACACTGCTACACTCGAATGCCGTTCGGGTTGAAGAACGCTGGGGCAACATATCAAAGGCTGATCAACCACATCTTCGAGGGACAACTTGGTCAGAATGTCGAGGCCTACATCAACGACATGGTCGTCAACACACCAAAGGTCGAAGATCATTTCTCCTACCTAGTCGAGACCTTCGACACCCTCCTGAAGTATAACATGAAGCTCAACCCCGCTAAATGTGCCTTTAGAGTCAGGTCTGGGAAATTCCTAGGTTTCAGCACGGGATTGAGGCCAACCCCGATAAGGTTCAAGCCATCCTGAGCATGCTGCCACCCACCTACATCAAGGACGTCCAGTGCCTTACAGGAAGCATCACTACGCTCAATCATTTCCTATCCCGGGCAGCCGAACGATGCCTATCCTTCTTCAAATTATTGAGGGGGCCCAAAATGGCGTCTACCACATTCGCCTGGGATGAGGAATGTCAGAAGGCATTTACAGAACTCAAGGAATTCCTGGCGTCACCCCCGGTGTTATCCTGGCCTCACCTTTACCTCTCGGTGACCCCTTCCACAATAAGCTCGGTCCTAGTCTGAGACGACGCAGGAGTCGAGAGGCCGATCTACTAGACCAGCAAGGTGCTCAATGAGGTCGAATGGAAATACCCTGCAACCGAGAAACTCATGCTAGCATTGGTAACCTCGGCCAAGCACCTCTGACCTTATTTCCAAGGGCACTCCATCGTCGTGTTAACCGGTGAACCCTTGAAGAAGATCCTCTCTCACCCCGAAGCTTCGGGACGCCTCGTCAAGTGGGCCATCATACTTGAGGCTTACGATATCTCTTACCACCCCCGCTCGGCCATCAAGGGACAGGCCCTCTCAAACTTCATCGCAGAGAGCACCGTCCCGACCGAGGAAACACTTTCGTCCGTGCACAGACCCACTTGGGACTTATTCGTCGATGGGTCTTCCAACTCGGCCGAAAGTGGCACCGGTGTCCTCCTCAAATCCCCCGAAGAGGCAGAGCTACAGTATGCTTTAAAGCTCAACTTCCGTGCGCCGAATAATGCCTCCGAGTACGAGGCCCTCATTTCAGGGGCCAGGATGGCGCAACGGCTAGGGGCCGAGCGAGTCAGGATCCACATTGACTCCCAATTGATTGCCAGCCTGGTCAACGGTGACTACGAAGCTCGGGAAGCGCCAATGATCAAGTACCTCCAAATGGTTAGAGGAGCTTGCAGAGTTGCAGAGGATGAGTTGAGCATTGGAGGATTAGTTCCTCGGTGTGTGATTGTCTCGATTTGCGTGAGACATGTTGTCATGTCGTTGCTTGAGGTATTGTGGTTATAGCACTGGCAGGATGGAGAATTGGGGAAATGTGCTGGCGAGGTTGCCGCATGAGTACCCTGTTCCTGCGTTGGAAGTTGTGTTCTCGGATGAGGTTGTGCTTTGGAGAAGTGATCTCTGACAGATTATGGGTCCCGGTTGGTTGCTGTGAGCAGCTGGTGTGGTTGGCCGAGTGGTCGACCATGGTAAGATGTGTATTGTCTGGGTCGTGTGCATTGGTCGTGGCGTCGTCGACCAGCTTGCTGTGGTAGCAAGTGGCACTTGTTGGTTTTGGAGAAGTGTGTGTCGTGGATTGGGAGAGGTTGTGTCCCGAGGCTCTGTGGTAAGAGCGGAACCAGGATTGGCAGTCGTCCGTTTAGAGCAATTGAGATGAGACAGGACGATGGACGATGCCTGTGTTTGGTGGTCTCTGATGAGACGTCGACGTTGGATGGTGATCCCTAATCTACGTCCGGTAGGGGGAGGATTTCCCGGTGTGTTGCGTCGAGTGACGTGAGGACTGAGGGGAGATCCTGTTATGTGGTTTCACCGTACTCCCCTGAGAGGGTAGAGTTGGCGTGAGGTTCTAGATCAGATGCGGTGTCCGAGTAAGATTTGGCTCGAGGTGCGGTGTTGGTCTGTGGAAGGTCAGCGGATGGCCTGTCGAGATTTGGAATGTGCCCTTCAGATCTGGTGCAAGATCAGGAAAGAAGGAAGAAGCTGAGCAAGTCAAGGTTTTCCATTGGCAAGTGTCTGGGGACCAGTGGATGGTCTTTCACAGACAGAAGATGCTGGTTGTTGGGGCTCGAGAATGGGGAGAGCCGAGTGCTAGCGAGGCCTTGGGTGGCTGATCATGAGGTGTGCCTTTTCCCGGATTGGATCTGGACTTTGTGAGAAGTTTGTCTTCTGGCAAGAGTTGGCCGTGTTGCTGAGGGCGTGCGGCTTGCCAGGCGTGAGCTGGTGGAAGCTCAGTGATGGTTGTCCCTGGTGTAGGGTGTGAGATCGGTCAGCGGGTTGTGAAGTTGACGTTTGGTTGGTCCGACGTGCATGGGCGTTGACCGGTGTTGGTTTTCGTGATGAGGAGCACGTGTGCTCGGTGAGCGAGATGGGGGCAATGGTGCTGTGGTTGGTTTTCGTGTTGGCTGAGGTGACGCCAGACTCGTACTCTTTCGCATGTGCCTGCTCTGACGATCGAGGTATATTGGATTGTGAGCGAGGCATTGTCCGTGATCATTGTCTAGCTACGTCCCTCAGGATCGTGGTTTTTGCGCGTATCGAGGTTTGGTTGGGGCCCTGACGACGTCGTCAGTTGGTTCATGGCGTTCTCCCCTTGTGGCTTGGTGCTTGTCCTGAATTTCGAGGACGAAATTCTTATAAGGGGGGAGGGCTATAATGTCCTCCGAAAGCCATGAGTACAAGGATCGCTCCTCGTACGACACCGACTCATGGTGACGTAAGCCGAAGACGTCACATCCCGGGACCCCTCATGGCACCCACACCTGGTCCCCACACGTTGCCCAGCATCCGTCAGACCACAGGTCAATACGTGGATCGAGGTCCACTCACCCGGGACTCGAATCGGCACAAAAACCACCAGCTAGGCCTCAGACGATGAACAGTCCATCATTGGCCACTCACGGGATGTGCAATCACATCTCGGACGCTCAACCCAACACTTGTGCGGTCGGGATACACCCGCACAAGGCAAGTGCGGTCCAACCCTGGCCGCACGTCCTACCAGACTCCAAGAGATGTGCGGTCATGCTGAGGCCGCATAAGGGTATGTGCGGCCAGGCCCCAGTCGCACACCCCAAAATCACTGTGTAACGGTCACAAGTAACGGTCAAAACTCGGAGGATGGGCGGTCCTTTCTGGGCCGCACAAGGGTTGTGTGGTCCCTGACAGGCCGCACAAGCCCACTGTGCGCCAAGCCAAAAAGGCATCAGGGACGTGCGGTCAGTCCATGGCCGCACAAAGGGATACATGGCCAGCCCCTAGCCGCACATCCCAAAACACTATATAACGGTCAAACAATAGTCAAAAATCATGAGATGGGCGGTTAGCCTGGGGCCGCCCAAAGGGATGTGCGGTCTCGCGATAGACCGCACAACCCCACTGCGCGCCAAGCCCCACTCAAAGCACGCCGAGCCATTGTGCGGCCAGCCCAGGGCCGTACAAGGCTTGTGCGGTCTCTGGTTCGACCGCACAACGTCGCGGGCGCAGAAACGGCGAACTCCACTGAGGTCGCCCATTCCGTCCCCAAACATGCCCCACGGTGGGGGAAAACGAAGAGGAACGAACCCCCATGCCCCCTAGTATGATTCTACAACCCCAAAACGCGATTTAGCGGCTTAAAACGGTAGATCGGGCGATCGCTCCCCATGGCATGCTCACCCTTTCCGGCGTGAAATAAACCCCACTCGGCCTCGTCTCGGCCTACAAATCGCGGGAATGAAACGGCAATGAGCTAGGGATTGTCACCCTACCTCCAGTTCGCGATGGGACGTCGATCCGAGCTCGATCCCGCGAAGAACGCCGCCGATGATTTCGCCTCCCCACGCTTCCCACGTTCGCTGCACGTCCGTACGATCGCCTCTCCGTCACCCACGTCGCCGCGCTGTCGCCCCGCCGCCATCTGCAGCCGGTACGGAGCCTCCACCACGTCGAATGGGCGAGAGAGAGGGAGAGGAACGCGCGAGGAGAGAGGAGAAGAATGAAAAATGAAAAGGAAAACGGCCTATTTATAGAAAATCTAAAAATTTACAAAAATATCAAAAAATGAAAATCACGTTTTCGCGATCCTCAGAATGCTTCGATCGCAACGGTACCACTCACGCCAAGGTGAACGATCACGTTCGCCTGCAACGGCGTGCCGAAGGATTCCGCCGAATTTCATTGTTAGATATGGGGGGATTAAAATAGACCCCGATAAAATCAAGGCAATCAGGGAGTGGCTGCCTTCCAGGAATATAACTGAATTAAGATCCATCCAGGGGAGGCTTGCCTACATCAGACGTTTCATATCCAACCTCTTAGGGAGATGCACACCTTTGAAAAATTGATGAAAAACGGTGCACCATTCGTATGAGGTCAGGAGCGTCAGGATGCATTTGAAAAAATTAAAGAATACCTCCTCACTCCCCTTGTATTGGGAGTGCCAATCGAAGGGAAGTCGTTGATACTCTACATTGCTACCCTGGACGCTTCTCTGGGACCCTTATTAGCACAAACAAATGAAGAGAGCAAAGAGCAGCCCTTATATTACCTCAGCAGAAAACTGGTTGGCCCTGAACACCACTACTCCCCAATGGAGAAAGTATGCTTGGCGCTGGTGATCGCCGTGAAGAAGTTAAGACATTATCTCCTATCCCATCGAGTGGAGTTAATATCAAAGTATGACTCACTCAAGTTTCTCCTTAAACAGCCTGTACTGTCAGGAAAACTTAGAAAATAGGCACTAATTCTCATGGAGTTTGACATAACTTTCGTCCCCCAGACGGCAATCCAAGGACAAGGAATGGCAAAATTTCTGGCGGCACATCCAGTCCCGATAGACTCTCCACTTAACATTGGACTGTTTGATGAAGAAACACTCCTGCCTCAATCAGAAGCAGAGGGCCAGGTTGAGGCTCCCCCGTCACAGAAAAGGGAAGATGCCCTCACAATTGACATCCCATGTTGGGAGCTCTACTTTGACGGTGCTTCCTGAACAGTCAAGAGATCCGATGGTACTACAAGTCTCATGTCAGGGGCGGGTATTGTCTTTGTGACTCCTTAAGACGGGATCCTACATAATTCCTGTGCTCTTATGAAGCCCTTAACAAACAATGAAGCAGAATATGAAGCACTATTTGTCGGACTCCAATTAGTCCTCGAAATGGACATCAAATGCATCAAAGTTTATGGGGACTCACAGCTCGTCATACGACAAGTCCTAGGCGACTATGACGTCCGAAAGCGGGGAGTAGTTCATTACCATGCCACTGTGAGGAGGCTCAAGAAAAAATTCTACCTATTTGAAATAGGCTATGTCTCTAGAGGTAGAAATTCTCAAGTCGATGCCTTGTCCAAGTTGGAATCCGTCATAAAACTTCCACCTGAGAGGGAGTTGGACATAACTGTCAAGCACAAAAAGCTTATGCCGAATGTCTTAGACGACGAGGTCAAAACCCCATAACTCTGGAGGTCCAGGCAATTGAAGAAAGTGACCCCGCCGAAGAAGAAGAACAGGATTGGCGTTAGCCAATTATCAAGATAAAGAGCGATTGCCTTCTCCCAGATCGGGCTCAGAGGGTACAGCTATTGCGAAGGGCGGCGTCCTATCAACTGATAGGAGACCAACTTTATAAGCTTCTCGATAACAAAGATGAGTATGTTCTTCTCCATTGTCTCTCACCAAAAGAGGCCAAAGTAATTATGCGTGAGGTTCATTCGGGGCTCTGCGGTGCTCATCAATTAGGTGACAAGGGGAAAACTAACATAAAGTTCAAGGGCTTTTATTGGCCCACTGTATATACAGATTGTAATCGCTATGCCCGCACGTGCCACCAATGCCAAGCTTTTGATCCAGTACCAAGAAGACCTCCTAACTCACTGCTCCCCACGGTTCCTACATGGCCTTTTGCAGAATGGGGAATTGATATCATGGGACCCTTCCCACCGTCCACCGAAGGCTACAAGTATATCCTAGCCGCAATTGATTACTTCTTCAGATGGGCTGAAGTCATCCCTTTGCGGGAAGTTATGGGAGATGTCGTCGCTTAATTTGTCAAACACTACATTATATACCGATTCGGGACGCCTAGCCGAATCACGTCAGATAGTGGTACTCCACTCAAAAATAGGATCATTTACCAGTTGGCAACAAAGTTTCACATCGACTAGAGAACTTCAACAGTATACAATCTCTAAGCTAACGGATTGGCTGAAGCATTTAACAAGACTCTTTGCAAGCTCTTAGCCAGGATAGTTGGCAGCCGTAAAAGAGACTGGGGCGAAAAGATACATGAAGCTCTTTGGCCATATTGCACAATCTATAAAACTCCTACCGGCTTCTCCCCTTTCTCTCTAATATATGGGGCGGAAACCAAAGTGCCAATTGAAATTGAAGTGTCCTCCTACCGGGTGGCTCTACACGCCGGCTTGTAAACCCAAGAGCAAGACAAAATAGAAAGAAGACTTGAAGAACTATCCAACCTAGAAGGTAAAAGGTTGGAAGCCTACAAACATCTTCGAGCATATCAAGCCTGAATGACGAGAGCTTATGATAAGCTTGTGAAACAAAGGGCATTTACAATGAGTGACTTTGTCATGGTTAAAGAAAGGGAAGTTATGGCATATAAATCCAGTGGCAAATTACATCTTAATTGGCGTGGACCTTACGTCGTCACAAGGGTCTACGAAGGAGGCACGTATACTGTCGTCGACCCCAAAGGAGAAACGTCATTCCCGCCTCTAAATGGAAAACATTTAAAGTTAATACCATGCTCCTGGGCATGAGTTCAAGCAGCGAGCAACAAAAGACCTTCCCTCTCTTACAAGGGAGTAAAGAAAAACAAGAGAACTACCTCATCAGAAAATCCAAAAGTCGCGACTACTTTGAATGGTTCTCGTTCATGTCCCACTGTGCCAAATGCCAAATCCTAAGTTCCGGCTCCTAAACCATTTTTGTCAGTCCCAAATCCTCAAGTTTCGGCTTCCTAACTTTATTTGGTTGGCCCCAAATCCTCAAGTTCTTGGCTTCCCAACGTCATTTGGTCGGCCCCAAATCCTCAAGTTTTCAGCTTCCCAACTTCATTTGGTTGACCCTAAATCCTCAAGTTTTCGGTTTTCCAACTTCATTTGGTCTGCCCCAAATCCTCAAGTTTTTGACTTCCCAACTTCATTTAGTCTGCTCCAAATTCTCAAGTTTTCGGCTTCCCAACTTCATTTGGCCGGTCCTAAATCCTCAAGTTTTCGACTTCCCAACTTCGTTTGGTTAGCCCCAAATCCTCAAGTTTTCGACTTCCCAACTTCATTTGGTCGGTCCCAAATCCTCAAGTTTTCACCTTCCCAACTTCATTTGGTTAGTCCCAAATCCTCAAGTTTTGGCTTCCTAACTTTGTTTGGTCAATCCCAAATCCTAAGTTTTTGGCTTCCGAACTCAATTTGGTCAACCCCAAATCCTAAGGTTCCGGCTCCCGAACTCAGTTTGGTTAGTCCCAAATCCTAAGTTTTCGGCTCCCAGACTTTGTTTGGCTAGCTCCAAATCGTTAGTTCTCCGTTCCTAAACCTTGTTGGGACGGACCCCAAATTCAATGTTATACGTGTTACACTACTGGTCTTTAAAAAAAAGAAAAAAAGAGAAAGGAACCTGTGCGTGTAGGTGAATGTTTTAGATGTGTTGCTTCCGTCCTATCCCGGCGGCTGAATGTTATCAAGTGTCCGTTACCGAATCCAGTTTTCTTAAATCCTGAGGGCCTTTTTGATAAACGAATGAGGAATAAGGGGTATTCACCCAGGCCCTCTTTGTTTCCGGGGTGGGATGAGTTATTCGACCCTCACCCCCTGAATTACTTGCTCCACCTGGGTTAGAGGGGCATGCGTGTGAGAGAAAATTGTGGGCCAAATTGTGGGGCCCACAATTTTGTCTCACATCGGTTTACTATTCTCCCTATCCTAACCCGAAAACAAAGATGCCCCCAAAGGCGGCCCTGGATCTCCTCCACCTCGACCACGGCGCGCATGATGATCGAGCCGCGGCCGGTGCGGTAGGCCTCCTCGATCGCTCCATTGAGGTAGGGTGACGATCCTTACGCTCTAGCGGTTCATTCCCGTGATTTCTAGCCCGTCGTGAGGCCGGGATGGGCATTTTTTGAGCGAGTTAGGATAAAATCATGTTTTGGGGAGCGATCGCCCAATCTAGCGATCCATCATGTTTTTGGCCGATCTGAGGCCGTAGAATCATGCTAGGGATTATTGGGGAGCTTCCCCCTTGTTTTCCCCCTCTCCTATGGAGGTATGGGGGCGTGGTCAGTGTTTTTAGGTTGAATTCCCCGTTTCGTCGCCGGAGCATTGTGGCGGTCGTACCAGTGACCGCCACAGGGTATAAATCGCCCAGGGAGGTACGTTATGCTTCGTTGGTTTTGAGCTTGGGCTTTAGTGGGCGTGACGGTCCAATAATAGACTGCCATATGGTTGTGATGCCCCTGGGTTGGTCCGTCACAGTGATTCGACCGTTAGTTTTTGACCGTTGGGGGTCATTGTAGTCTAACGCACCAGTGTTGGTCCGTCAGGTAAGGTGATGCCCCTGGGAAGGGGCGCTATGCCTTCCACCTAACGCACCTGTGCTGGTCCGTTAGGGACTGTAATGCCCCTAGAGGAGTGCGTTACAGCCAACTTGGTCCCGTGACCTAACGCACCTGAGCTAGTACATTAGGTGACGTAACGCCCCTAGAGGAGCGCATTACGTTCGCTATTTTAGGTCGTGCCGTGACGCGCCTGTGTTGGTCCGTCAGGTACTGTGACGCCCCTGGGTAGGCACGTCACAGTGGTTTTTGCACCGAGTGCCCTGACACACCCTTGTCGGTCCGTCATGCTCTGTAACGCACCTGTGCAGGTGCGTTATGGTCTATTTTACACTGACGCACCTGAGATGGTCCGTTGGAGGACCGTGGCGCACCTGTGCTGGTCTGTCACCTCCTGTAGCGCACCAGTGTTGGTCCGCCAGGCTCTGGGCTGTTCCGCGTGGCGCGAAGTTCCGTTTCTTCTTCGACCGTGGTCACCGTGCGACGGTCCTAGTACTTGGGATGGTCCCCATACTCCGTCGGATTTGGACGTCATTTTTCGTGGCTTGAGAGTCTGCTCCTTCAGAGACACTCCACTAGTTGTAGCCCGCCAGTACGCGTATGCTGGTATCCACTTGGGAGTGGTGGGATGGCTACCCTAAGGATGATTTTTAGACTGGTTTTCGTTGGGCCCCATTTCATCAGCCAGAGTCTGGCTAATGGAAAAACCAGTTAGAGGTCAGACCTAGGACGCATGGTCTGTGTGTGCACACGTGGTTGGGGGCAGTTGGACACACGTCGACGGGCGCGACCCCAGCTAGTCACTTGCTTTGTGGTTACTTGTGTGTGTCTGAGTCTCGCACCCGAGGCGTAGTGGCTAGACACTTGTGGCGCGGTAAAAGACGTCAGTGGACGCATCCGGTCATTCTTCTAGTGGGAGGTACTTCTGTTCTGGACAGGGAGTGACAGACTGTCAGTCTCAGTTGCTTCGGTCCGGGCTATGCGTCGCGAAGGGGACCCTCTTACGGAAGTTGCAGGGTGACGGTGAGGGGCTTGGCGGTGTTGGGGAAATGGAGGGTTTGGGTTTTGGTGCGGCCGTCGGGGGTGTTTACGGTGAGCTGGTAGTCGCCGTAGAAGGCGCGGGTGGTGTAGGTGCCGGTGGCGTCGGTGGTGCCGTTTGCGCGGGTCCACCATTGGTGGTGGATGAGGTCCATGAGGCGGGTGTAGGCGGGCTTGGGGGACATGTCTTTGCGGATTAAGCCGGCGGGCGCGCTCATCCAGGAGTCGTGATCGCTGAGGTCCCACCAGGTGATGGCGCGCACGGCGGGGTGGCTGAACAAGAGGGTATAGAATTGCGGGAGGTAGTCGCCCTGCCTGGCCTCGCCCTCGGGCGTGCTGTTCCAATCCGGGACGTCCGCGTCGGCGGCGAAGCCGAGCTTCCGCGGTCCGCTCAGCACGGTGGTCTCGGTGAAGTGGATCGGGCGGCCGAACCGGGCGAAGGTTTCGCAGACCTGCCAGACTTTCGCGAGGGGCCAGGTTCCGGCGTGCATGTGGGATTGGATGCCGATGACGTCGGGGAGTTTTCCGGCGGCCTGCAATTGGGTGAGCAGGTCGAGATTGGCCTGGGTCGTGTCGTAATCGTTGTAGATAAAAGTTTCGTCCGCGTGGTTGGCGTCGCGGGCGGCGCGCGCCCAGTCCAGGGCGGTGCCCACGACCGAGGCCGGCCCGTCGCGGCGGATCCAGGCGCTTTCGCCGTTGGGGGTGGTGTTTCGCGCCGCGCTGTTGGCCTCGTTGAGAACATCCCAGTAGTGAATCTCGTCCTTGAAGTGCCCGATGATGCCGGTGACGCGGGCGCGGAGCAAAGGGATCGCCGCATCGGCGGTGAGCGGGGCCCACGCGGGCCAGACCAGATGGTAGATGAGCGGGTGACCCTTGAGGGTCAGGCCATGGGCGAGTCCCCACTGGGCCATCTTGTCGAGGCGATCATAGTTGGGATGCCCGGCCTGCGGCTCGAAGCTGCCCCAGTAGAAGGGGAGCGTCGCGTAGTTGAAGAGCGCGGTGAAACGGTCCTGATAGGCGAGCTGAAGGGGCGAGTTGTCGCCGAGGCGAAGGCCAAAAAGATTGGCGCCGAACAAAAAGGCGGAGCGCGTCTCCGTGAGTTGGACGGCGATGCCCTTGAGGCCGTGTCCGCCGGCATCTACCACGCGGACGGTGAGGTCGCCCTTGCGATATTTCTCGATCCGCGCGGCGATTTGCTCCGGCCGCAGGGCGTCGCGCACGGCGGCGGGGACGACCTCGGGCCCGGTGTCTTTCACGGTTACGCCGGTGATTTCGACGGAGCCGGCTTGCTGGCCGGGCTGAAAGTGGACGCTTAGGCCGCCGGGACCGAATCCCAGGCTGGGGCCGTTGAATTCATACTCCTTCCAATCCGGGGACAAGGTGATCACGTCCCCGCCGATGCCGTAGTAGGGGGCGCTGGATTCCCTCACTCTCACCTCTCCAGCGGCTGACGGATCTAGGCGGGGGTGAGGCGGGGCGGCGCGAGTGAGGAGGATGGCAAGGATGGGTCGAGGATCGAGGCACGAGGGCACGGTGAAGTCGGTTCACGGGCGTGAAGGCACCGGCAGGGTTTCAAGATGTTTTCTTCGTTGATCGACATCCACGGCACGTCATTTCTTGGGTGGAGGTAGGGGGACAGATCCTTAACCTCTGTACTTCCTTTCCCGTGAGTTTCGTAGGTCGTGGCGAGCCGAGCGGGCTAAACTGGACGTTTTGGGAAAAAACCACATTTTTGGGGAGTGAGCCGGATCTTCCCTTTTATAGTGTTTTTGGCCGATCCGAGGGTTTAGATGCATGCCTAGGGACTTGGGGAAGGTTTCCCCTTTTGTTTCCCCTTCACCTGGGGGTGATTGGGACGTGGAATAGATTTCACCTTATTTTTTGCCATTTTCGGGCGCAGACTGAGAACGCGCTCACCCAGGTGGGCGCGTTCTTAGTTAACGCGCCGCCCCGATCAACCGCGTTCATCGAGGAAGATGAACAGCGAGGCGGTCAGGGTCACGGTGGTGAGACCAACTGCAATCAGGTCGTGGCCGTTGGTTCTGCCGCGTCAACGCGTTGACCCGCCCGGGAGACCCGCCGCGTTCTGTACGGTCGCGCCCCTCGTGATGGGCACGTTCTTTTCTGATCGCGCTCGTGGTGGAGGCCGCGTTCATGAACGTGCCCAGAGCGAGTGGCGCGTTCATGAGGGCGACCAATTTTGCGGGCCGGAGGGTGGGAGGGTAGCCTGGTGTGCCTTCCTTGGCCCGTGTGCATCCCGGGACACCCCGTGAGTACCGTGACCATATTTTTGGGGGTCCGAAGGTGTCATTTTACCTCGAATAGTGTTCCCGTGGGCTTGTGGGTCTGGGCAACCCTCTCGTGCCCCGGTTGTGTTATGTAGGCCTCCGGTCGACCCGGTTGTCACCCGGCAGTTGACCTTCGATCTCGTAAGGGTTCCAAACATCCCGTGAGTTTCGTGACTATGTTTCGGCGATGTCTGGAGATACCATGTTATCTCGATTAGCATGCCCGTAGACTTAGAGGGTCTGGGTGACCCTATGTGTCCCGAGCTTTTGTGTTCTTGTTGGATCGAGCCGCCATGAGTCATCGTGCCGAGGTTTCTGACCCTAGGGTTAGGGTAGATTGACGGCATGGAGCCATCCGGTACAACAGTCTTGACCCCGAGTCTTGCGACTCAAGGACCGTTGGGTTATTAGGTCAAGGGGGCAGTCCAGAGTATGGTGGCCTCGAGCCATTTGTTACTTCGTGTCACTCGCAATAGGTGTGTGCATGTGATGTGAAACGAACCTCGGACCTACACAAGCAAGCACAAGCGCGAACCGATTGGGCCGAAGTCGGCGGTCAACTCACACGGCACTCACCCGAACCCGTGGGTGACTCGGCGATGCCGAGGGGAGGATGTGGGGATGGCCCCTCAAATTTTTATAAAAATCTCACGCCACTCCCTCTCTCTCCTCACTCTCATCTCACTCTCTCTCTCTCTCTCATTCTCTCGAATCTCTCTCTCCCTCACACGTTCTCTCTCCTCTCTCCCCCTTTCACTCGGTTCTTGTTCCAAATGGACCCCAGTCGACGTGTGGGAGCTACTGACGAGATAGGCTCGACGCGAGGATCGTGTCGGTACCCTTCATCCCTCGAATCATGGACCGTGGAGAGGCGTGCGAGTGAAAGGACGGTGCGACCCCCGCCGTCCGATCTGCACCGATTCGCGGTCTTTGCCACGCAAGAGGTAGGGGAATGGACTCCTCGTCTTGCCAGAAACCCGTTGACGCCACATGCATCACCATCCGTCGTCATCTTCATCGTTTCCCGTGCAAATCTCATTTTGGATGATTTTTGGGCTAATTTCTCATTTTACGTTCCTCTCTTGATTTTTGGTCCAGACGGCCGCTGATCGAAGCAAGGAAAGTATCGTTGGATTGGTCGCGTCGCGAGGATCGCGTTGACGCCCTGTCTTCCCTCGATTCGTGGAGCGTGGAGCCGAGTCGGGCTGGGAGGCGCCGTGTCGCCTTGTCGCCAGATCGGCATCGTATCGTCATTTTCATCATAGTCCAGGTAGGGGGATGGATTCCTTGCCTTGTTAGGACACCGCCGTTACCACATGCGTCGTGGTCCAACGCCCTTCGTCTCATTTTTCATGCATGTTCCCATTTAGTTCATTTTTAGCCTTTAATGTTTGAAATTGTCTCCATGTGCATCGTCTTTTATTTCTAGTGGAATGCGTAGGTCTTGAATGATGGTATGGCATGGTAGGATAGTTTAGAATTATGTTTCCCCGCGTCCCCCGTCGGTTTCGATCGATCGGGAGGGGGTTTCGATTCCGAACTCCAGAGTCTCGAAACCCAGGTGACATAATGCGCTTGCCCCGGTGCGTTATAGTCATTTGGCGCGCCTGCATAGATGCGTTATATCCCATTGAGACAGACTCCTCTAGGTCCGTTGTGGTTATTTAACACCCCAGTACGGGTGCGTTATGTCATGCATGAACTATGGAGTTTTCTGTGGATTTTCGAGTTCGGGTGACTTTAACGTGCCTCGTCCGGTGCGTTATGGCCCCAGTTTGTCCTGTTGAAGGTCTGTTGCCTTTAACGCCCCTGTCCCTATACGTTACATCCATATAACGCCCCTGGTTAGGTGCATTATATTCCGTGTTAACTGTGGATTCTGATCGTTCTGGTGGGCATAACAGGCCATGGGAGGCGCATTATGTTACTATAACGCCCCACCATCGGTGCGTTATAGCCCTTGTCTAGTATGTTGCGTGCCGGCTGACTTTAGCGCCCCTATCCCCATCCGTTATAGTCCTATAGCGCGTCTGCCCTGGTGCGTTATAGTCCCGATTGACTATGGATTTTTATGAGTTCTGTTGAGCATAGCGGTCCTGTCTTGGTCTGTTATGGTATGTAACACATTACCTTTTGACGTGAACCACCTCACGTCTCAGGTGAAGTGCATCCGGTTACTCAGCAAGTTCTGACCATTGCTCTGCAAGGAGTGCATTAAAGATATCTCACTAGATATGGTCATTTGATCACAATACTCAATGGAGGTATATCAACCAAGATTGTCACTGAAGAAGAATAAGCTGACCATGGAGCATTAGAACTGATGCGGGATGGGTTGAGACTCGAGACCAAACTGGGTGCGGACTTGGAACTCTAAGGGGACGACGCTACTCAATGGATAACACGACCAACGACGACATGAATGACTCCGCTTCCAAAGAGTTCCAGAAAAGAAAAATATACCTCCAACAAGAAGTACTCACTCACAATCGTCCCTAGCGAGGGAAACGTGTCGATCAACGCAGTTGAGAAATTGGCACAGAGTCTCGGGTGGTCAATGGTCTCACTAGTGCTCGGATCGAGACACGGGATGGGTTACGCCCTCATTGTCACATCAGTGACTGACTTGATATAGCTAGGGACCTAACATTCTCACAAGTAGCGGCATAAAAAACTTATACTAGATAAGCAATGCAACAAAAGGGGGTGGCATGCATACCTCCATGCTCGGGGCGTGGGGAAGACGTCCCGGCAAAGACCCGTAACTCCCAGTACAGTAGGATAATCAATAATTACAGAATTAATTCTATGGCCCTCTTCACGTAGGGAGGTAAATAGGCTACACAATGATTCCAGGAGCACTGATCCTCAGTTGATGGGCAGCACGTCGATAGAGTTCCTCAGGGTAGTTGCGGGTGACGGGCCTGGATCAGCACAACTCGGTCCTACAAGATAGCGGGCAAGGACGTTCACTGGAATGTGGATCTCTGGGAATCTTCTAGTGGCAACGATCGACTGGGACGATGGCGGGACATCCCTGGTCGACTCCCGAAAGCGGCAGTCACTGAATCTGAGCTGAGTTATTTTATTGGTAATTAATTCCCAACACTGTCCTGTAGTCCTATCTGGGACAAAGCTGCGCACTTCCACGAAAATGGCCGCTACACCCAGATCTGGTGTCGGATCCGGATGAAACCAGCGCCGTTGCAAAGTAGACTCAAAGAGATACAACATAAGTGAATTTTACATCCACCCAATGATCTGATTTGAAATGAAAACCTCTGCAACACTATAGTTATTTCTGGCCCAGAATACAGATCAAGCAGGACAGATCGGGTTTTGCCTGAGAATGAATTTTGGCCAAAGGGGAAATGGTGGATGTAGACCTTGGGAATTTTATGGGTGAGAGGGGGGAAGTGAGGTTCACGGATACCAAATTTGGTGGCGATCTGAGGTGGTTTTGGTGGTGAGAAAAATGGATCTTCAGATTATTGTCCCGCAGGTTTGTAGAATGGCAGACTGCAAGGGGTGGAAAGAATCAACAAGGAGGAGGGGAAAATGGCGTCTGATCAATGTGAAAATTAAACTGGGAGAAGGGGGAAACACAGGGAACAAAGAACATGCACTGAACGACCATAAATCGAAACCATACCTTCGATCAGATTTGACGCCAATGCTTCCGCACGAGTGATGCAAGTAACTCTAGCTCTCAACGGACGGCTAGCTACAGATGACTGCTGAGAAGGAGCGAGAACTGGTAGGTGAAACGGTTGAGGTTGAGGCGGTGGAGGAAGATGAAACTGCTGCTGCTGCGGCTGAGAAGTCTGCGAGAACTGCACCGTTTGCGGCCTCAACAGACAGTTTCGGAAGATGTGCCCCGACTGATAGTAGCAATAGCAGACAACCGGTAGAGAACACGGCACGCCCGGATGGCTACCACCACACTTGGAACACAACCTCGACTGAGAAGCAACAAAATCCTGATGTGGTTGAACAGAAGAAACAGACTGCTGACTCAGATCAGAAAACACCGACTAGTCGAACCTCTTCTTCTTGGGTTTCTTAAATCGGAATCCCCTGCTCTGAGACTGCGGGAAGGAAGTACCATCGGTAGCAGAGAAAGCAGGGGAAGCTCTTGAAACAGATGACTGGTGGGGCGGCTGATGCTGCACAGCTGACGAAATCATCCCAGTTGAAGGAAGTCCTCGAGTCCTCGCCAACTCTAACTCTAGCGCGACGACAGCTTGGTATGCAGAATCTAACTCAGCTACATGGGTAGCGAACAACGGCAGGCACAACTCAGCTCTTAGTCCACGCAAAAATTGCTAAGTCCTCACGGTCTCATCGGCAAAGATGTGGGGTGCATACTGGCCCAACTCAATGATCTTGTCTCAATATTGCAGCACTGACATTTTGCCCTACGTCAGCTACAGAAATTGGTACATCTTGGCTAACTTCAGGTAGGCTGGAGTGTAAACATGTTCGAATGCAGCAATGAACTCTGCCCATGTGATCTGTCGAAGCGGATGGGAACGGAAGGCAACCTCCCACTCCATGGTCCACCACGTGCGTGTTGTACCATGAAGCTAATAAGAAGCCAACATAACCCTTTCATCCTCGGTGCACTCCATACATTGGAAGATGCATTCAGTGGCATCCAACGACTCCCTCGCTACCTCCGGGTATGATTGACCCTCGAACGTCGGTGGATGGAACAGCAAAAATTCTTTCAGCACCCGTCCACGACCACCGGGCAACTCCACAGGCGAAATAAGAATGGGTGCAGCTTGGGCAGGAACCGGTACAGTAGGAGCAGGTGAAACACTAGCCTCATTCCGAGGAACTGGGGCTCTTCACCTACGAGGTGGCATCTTGAATCTAACGAGACACGATAACGAAAAATACATCAGCAATCGTAAGAAACACCCTAAGCCAGCAACAAATGACTCAAAGGGACTTGCTCTGGACTAACGCGGATTTCAATTCTTGATACAATTCCCCAACATCGCTTTGATACCATCTGTAACGACTCAGAGTTCAGGGTACCGATAACCCGATATAAATATCAGACTACCACCACCAAAAACTGGGGACGCCACCCAGGAGGCTGTCTTGCTGGTCGCGTCTCACTTAGAGTCCGAGGTCCGTAGTCCCTAGAGTCGGTCTCCCGTGTCCGTCCCGCATCAGTATGCACCCCATGCCGTACGGACTAGAGGGGAGAGAGAACGAGAGAGAGGAAGAGCGGTTGAAAATGAGAGAGGAGAGATAGTGAGGTAGTTTAAATAGAAGAAAAATTAGAAATTTTCCTAATTTACAAAAATCTGTATTTTTCGTCAAAAATATACTAATTCAGAAAAACATGTAAAAATAATCGAAACGATCCTCTCGAAGAGTACATTGCAGCTGTCACGTCCCCGAGTCGATGAGCTGAGAAATAAACTCATCGCAAAGTTCCGTAACTTGTACGAGAGAAAACCCACACGGGCCGTAAAACTCAACTCGGGAGTCACAAAAGCGATCCGAAATTCTCCAAAAAAAATTCAAAATACCTAAAAGGAATCCAATAAGACCCAATAAGGATACGGGGTATCACAACTACCCTCACGCAGGAGGGGGGAGAAAGGGGACGGGAGATGGGCCTGCGGCCCTGTGTCTATCCTACTGGACAGAGCCGACTTGTTCCAAACGGTACGCAGCGCACAGAGATCAGAAGTGAATGCCGTCAGCACTCAGACGAAGCCTGGGAAGTGCAGATGCACTCCTGAAAATTTGGGACTGTTCTGAGGTCCCCGGAAGGTGGGGTAGGTTGCGCAGTCTGCTTGTAACGGCCGGTGCGCTCTCCACAGAACTCAGAATGAAGCGAGACCTATGGGGGTGCATGGCTGACAGGACATTATATGTACCCTCAAAATATGAGATCCATCTGATCACTGAGCGAGGCGTGGTCGACCTGGTGGCGAGGCTCTGGATTCTGGGTGAGCACTCAGATGCAGTTGGGTTGCGCAGGGCGGCATGAGCAGCACCGAATGCGAAACATGATGAAACCACCAGGGATGGATCCAGGATGTCGAGAGGTACAACTCTGATGAAGAAGGCTCGACCTAAAAACCAGCATAGGAAGGCGTGCCAGGGCTGACGATTCTACTGCCAGTTCTGAGCGGACAGGGTCGCACCAGTCAGGCGCAGTTGCAGGAGAACGAACACGACAGGCTGTGCCAATGTCGAAAAGGGACAGGATGACATCTGGATTGATGGTGACTCGAAGAGGAAGAACTCTTATGAAGAGAGTTAGGCTGATTCATGCTGTAGAAGATGGTGTAGCCGCTACCAAATGGTACTTAGGTTCAGGTGCCAATCAGGCGCAGTTGCACGAAAATGGTCGACGTGATCAGTGACGAAGTCAAAACTGAGCGGGGCTTCTTCTGGAGCGAAGGAGACTCGAAGAAGCACGACTTCTATGAAGAGAGTTGATGCTGGTTCACATTTTCTGGGGTCGATATGGGGCCTACAAACTGAGCCTCATGGTCTGTCCTGAATCTGCAGGTAGCAGAACTAAGGGATCTTCAACGCGAGGTCGAGGACGACGACGTGGGAGCCTCCGGACATGAAACATGAATTGCATAGAAATTACACATGCAAGCTTTTGAAATCTCCAGGTATATAACGGACTGGAACTGCCTCGTTACACACCATAATGGACCAGGGAAGGACCGCTATGCTTCACAGAACTCAGGAAATCCACAGATAAACTAGACTATAATGCACCAGGGTAGGTGCGCTATAGGACTATAACGCACTGGAACGGGTGCGTTAAAGTCGACACGCACACAACGCAATAGACGAAGAGTATAACGGACCAAGGGTGGGGCGTTATAACAGACATAACGCACCTCTCATGAGCCGTTATGCCTTCTAGAATGTCTAACTCCACAGGAAATCACGGCATATAATGCACCTCAATAGGGGCATCATATTGGACACAACGCATGGGACAGGGGCGTTAAAGGCAATGGACCTTTAACTCAACACATAGGGAGCATAATGCACCGGGGCCGGCGCGTTAAAGCTACCCGAACATGAAAATCCACAGGAAACTCAGACACAGACGACATAAAGCATCTCTAGGGGTGCGTTAAGTGACCATAACGCACCGGGGCAAGCACGTTATGTCACCTGGGTTTCGTGACTCCGGAGGTCGGAATCGAAAACCCGTCCCAGTCGATCGAAATTGACGGGGGACGCGGCGGAATACAAAACCAGCTAAACCTACCAATCCATACCAACCATTCAAGCCTAAGCATGCCACTAGAAGTGAAATACGATGTCTATGGGATTGATTTCAACATAAAAAGGCTAAAAATGAATTAAAATACACTAAACAGAAACATGCATAAAATACGAGGCAATGGGCATCGGACCACGGTGCAAGTGGTACCGGCGGTGTCCTAGCGAGATCGAGTATCCATCCCCCTACCTGGAATTCGACGAAAACGATGATACGACAGTGAACCTGTGAGGGGGCGACGCGGTGCCTCACAGCCCGACTCAACTCCATGTTTCGTGAATCGAGGAAAGGTGGGCGTCAACATGATCCTCGCGACGCGACCAATCCAACGGTACCTCTCCAACTTCGATCAGCAGCCGTCTGGATCAAGAAACGAGAGAGGCATGTAAATCGAGAATAAACCCTAAAATCACCCAAAAGAAGAATTACACTGAAATCGAGGAAGATGGTGACGGATGGCGATGCAGAGGGTGTCAATAGATTCCTGGCAAGATGAGAAGTCCGATCCCCTACCTTTTGCGCAGCGAAGACTGCTAATCGGTGCCGATTGGGCGACGGGGGCCACGTTATCTTCTTGCTCGTACTCGCCTCCACGCTCCACGATCCGAGGGAAGAAGGGTACTAGCGTGATCCTCACGTCGAGCCCGTCCTGTCGATACCTCCCATGCGTCGACTAGGTCCCGTTTGGACCGCGAACCGAGGAAATGGGGTGTAGAGGAGAGAGAACGTGGGGGAGAGAGAGAGAGCGCGTCGAGATGGAGAGAGAGAGTTTGGAGAGTGAGGAGAGAGAGAGAGTGGATTGAGATTTTTCATCGTTGTCCTTTGTATTAGCTTCATTTTCATATATGATTTGCAGTAATTTGATCATGTTTGCATGGTTTAATATTGCATTGATTTTTTAATTTTAGGCTAGAAATTGCATGCACTCCGGTGCACATAGGGCCATGCATTCTTCATACCATAGTTGCATTCCTACCTTGGTAAGTGATCCTCTCGCCGCCATATTTCTTGGAGTCGACTAAGTGATCTTATCCGGGACCTCCGTAAGTCTCCGTGAGTTGTGGATTCCCACACGAACGTCAGGCCGGTTGTACCTTTCCACCCCTTAGGCTTGCATTTACATACGTGTGAGGGAGTTAATCTTAGTCAACCCAAAGTCTAGACCTTATTCCCATAGGATTCCTATCTTGAGGGAATTATTCTTAAATCAAATCATTAAAAGGTCTATTAAAACTTCTAAAATTTTTCATCATATTAACTTGTCTAACTTGGGTGAAAACTTTCACATTGTTTGTGTTGTTTGGGCTTGTCTAAGCCCATTTGTGGTGCTTTGTGTTGCATTCACATATTATTTTGTTATTAGGCCCATTTAGTTTAGCCCATTTTGTGTTCCATTGTCTGATTCCATTGTCCTAGGTCCTTTTTTCTTTGGTCTTGCATTGGTCCTAGTGAGTCAACCCTCTCCTCTTTAGCCCTTCAAGCCCTTGCTTCTCCACCTGTATTCTCATTGATATTCTTGTATTATGTCTCCATTTGCCCTCATGGAGTATCATTCCAACCCCTTGCATCATTCTTCTTCCCAATTTCCTTCTTATTCCCGCATGGACTCCTCTTCCCACGCAGGACCATCTTCTAGTGGCCCCCTAGACCCATCCGAGGGACAAGCCAACCTCATGGCCCATCTATCATCTCTTGTTCGTCAAATGGATCCGGCCCAGGCCCAAAGGCTCATCGCAAATCATCTTCATGGGCCTTCTTCTCTCAATGGGCCTTCTTCTCATATTAATGGGCCCTCTTCCCTTAATGGGCCCTCTCCCCTCAATGGGCCTTATTCTTCTAATGGGCCTCATCCCCTTAATGGGCTCCCTTCTTTTAATGGGCCTTATTCTCATAATGGGCCTCATTCGTCTTTTGCTTATGCTACCAGCCCAATGGGTCCTTATGTTTATGTGCCTTCTAGGCCCACATATCCTTCCACTCCCGAAATGGACTTTTCTTCTCCTTCTCAGTCCGGATCATCTCATCCAGCCCATTATCACCCTGGTTCAAGTTCACAATCTCTTGCTCAGGTTGGCCCATCTTTCTCTCGATCTCTCTCTACCCAGAAGATGATTGCTCAAACCCAATGTCACCTTGATGAATTGCAAAGTCAAATTGATCCCAATTTCTCCCTAAGTGTTCCATTCGTGTTTCAAAATCTCTCTCACCCCCTTCACAAATTTCAACATATCGCCATTATGGTGGAGTCAGTGACCCGTATGTGCACTTGAAGGAGTTCATTTACGAGTTGACCCAGTTTTGACATTTGGAAGTTCAATGTATTCCTATACACCTCCGCAAACTCCTTTTATCCCTTTGGAGCCTTATACCGCTTAGGAGGCCTCTCAGGATCCAAGTGGTTTCGGGTTTACCTGAGCCCAGATGCTGGGTCGTCACAGCGGCAATGTCTCGCTACTCCTTCAGACATCGAAGGGTGCCGCTCCAAACTAGATTGCAAAGGGAAAGCTAAGGAGCAAGGCTCTAAGTGTGTCTCCCTATCGAGTTTTAAATAAGACACGTCTCCATCGTGTGTAAGGCATCAAACCACGCATATGTCTTCGGACGCTAGTCCTAGTATTGCAGTATACCAGGAGCTGCCACCTGAGGTCATTGAACAAGCGATCAATGCTACCTTCCAAATACAACAAATAGAAGGCGCTTGGATCGAAATCAATGTGAAGAAAAGCCATCAACCTCACTCTGCTAAGACATCAGCTGAGAGATATCCCCATGGGGACTTGCCAACTCTAACTCTAGCACTAATTTCTCCTACTCTGCTAGAGGCAGCCATAGCCAAGGAACAGGAGAAAACTAGGAGGAAGAACCTTAAGAGGTGACTCAAGAAGTAGGCTAAACAAGCAGCTGCATTGTAGTCTCTGATTGAGCTAACGCCTCTCTAGAAGCTACAAAAGCTTGATGACCTGGAGGAATACATTCCCCCACATCCCACTGGCACTTTCCCACTCGATAATTACATCCTATCGGAAGAAATACAAAAGCAAGCTCGCCTCATAAAATAGGTCCAGGAAATGATCTAGAAAATCAAGAATGGTGAGAGGCTCCTCATTCCTAACGAAATCTTCTTGTTTTATAAGGATAAGGAGATCACCATAGAGCAGCTAGAAGAGATGCTCTGAGGCTGCACCTATAACATGGTGGCGATCCCACCACCTGACAACATCAATGTTTCTCGAAAAGGTGAGCTAGTGGCCTCCTGGATAAGATAAAGAACCACCGCCCCACTAGGGCTACAGTTGACATGTAATAACCAAAGAATAGGATACCGAGTCAAACCTGATACCATTCGGATCCCATGTCACCAACCACGAGCTAAGAAGCTCGGAAGGGTTCAAACAGGTGTCATGAGAGTGTACAAAAATCTAAAATAAACATAGCAATTAAAGTTCTAAAATTAAAGTTTACATTCATGAATAGATTTATACAACTTTACACAATTTGCAGTCCAGATGTACAAGTCCCAAAGGTACAGCTCAATGATAGAAAAGTACAAAGCCTTGTGGCATAGCCCGACTGGTAGAAGCTGGCAATGCTAGGACACTCGGGCGCTGCTCAAGGCCTCCAAACAATAAGGAGGCACACCAAACCTGAAAAGAAAAGGGGGTGAGCCTCTCATTGGCTCAGTAGGGGTCTCGCGGATCCCCACCATAATGAAACATAATGAACAACATAGTAAATAATAAGGCATAAAGAATAGTAAAGCAGGAAGAACAGTAAGGCAGAAAGAACGACACTATAAACACATATAACCACTCTAAACCACTAACTGTTGAAGGCCTGCACAACAATGGGATGCCTCGAGTATCGAGCATAAATCACCCAGAATTGAGTTCTCATAATCTGGGCTACAAAAGGTTGGATCACGCTAACCTATCACGGAATATCTCGCCTGGAGGATGAGCACTAGAATCTAGGCTACCAGTAGACCCACAGTCAGTCAATGAAGGCACACGGCTACACTATCAGAACATGACTCTCAAAGATAGCAAAGAATCACGAGTTGATGCCGTACAATAGGATATCCTCGCCCCCCTGAAAACTAAGCCACAACAGTAAGAAACTAGGGTCACTACACTTGACTGACAGGAGCACTACCCATTAGAAGCAAGGCCAGATGCTTCCACTGGCAACTTAGTCCATAGCCTCAGGTGTCTCCCTACTCGCCCCAGGTGAAAACTGAGACACTATACACAGAACGCAAGACAAGGGTCTAGTCGGGGTTGTGCTTGTCAGCATGTGTCTGAAGTCCGCTACCACGTGTACACACACTGACTGAGTACACTACGTCATGCTCTCTAGCTGACTTTTTTCCCAGCCTGGACTCGAGCCACCACTGTGGGAGGGCCTATGAAAACCAGCCCTAAATCATCTCTCTTGGGTCTATCTCTCCACTACTCCAAAGTGGATTGACACACGTGTGTCCATGCAAGCTACGACTAGTTGAAAAATGCCACTCCAAGTAAGGACTATTGTGTCCCTAGTTTTGATAATGGCCAAAGTCTTCATGATCTTTAAATCTTGCTGAGATCTTTTTGAAATTTCTAACAATGAATATTTCTTTCTATTATCAGGCAAGTCAGATACTTGATGATTAAGAAATTACGTTTAATAAGTCAACGCAATGGAAATACTAAGTCGACGCTATAGAAGGAAAATGGTCCATGTTCATTGATGGAGTCGACGTAATGCCTTTACTGCGTCGACATAATAGTACAAATTAAGAAAAATTCTTGAGAGATGGAGTCAACACCTTATCCTAATGCGTTGACGTAGTAGAAAGAAATCTACGGCACAGAGTCGACTCAATAATGAAGCAGAGTCGATGCGGCAACTCACTTCAGTAGAATTTCACTCAAAATCAAGAAAGGGTCGACACATAGAGTCAACTCCTATTTTTAGAGGTTCTGTCTTACTTCAGGTATGGTCACGGAGTCGACACAAGGTCCAAGAGGAGTCGACTCAATGGATGATCTTCAACTCCAATTCAAGACATTCGGGGCGATAAAGTCGACACAAAAAAAGGATTGCATTGACGCAAGGAACAAAAGTCCTTTAGCCAAGCGTCAAACACTTAGATGATGGAGTCAATGCAAATTCATTATGGAGTCGACTCAATCAAGTTGTTTCAGTCAGAATTCAAGCGATGAACAATGCTGCGCCGACGCCACAATAGTATGGAGTCGATGGAACCATGAAGACTAGTTCAAGCTTATCAACAATGATGGATGATGAGTAGACGCAAGCATATCATGGAGTCAATGCATCAGTTAAAAATCTTTTGAAATATAAAAGAAGAAATTGAATCACGCAGGGAGGCACTATGCATAAATGGTCACATGATTGGTCTAATGGTTGGCACTTGATCCAATGCACATGCCTCAAAGTCTAGAAGATTCCTGAGCAGAATATCCTCATCTGACATGTGGACCAACTAGAATTAAGCAAATTCCTCATCTCACAGAGATCTTCATCCGGAGCCTCTGCTATAAGAACTCACCCAATTTCTAGCGAGCGAGGACGGACTGCTGCGGAGAGAAGAGAAGCTTTTCACTAAGAGACCTGAAGAGAACCACTCTAGCAGTCCAAGAGAAGAGAAAGAGGAAGAGAAAGATGGAGAGAAAGAGAATGGATCAGAGGTCTTGTTAAGAGAATCTCATTCGACCAACTCCGTGAATTCTCATTTGCTATTGTGAAGAGCTATATTGTTTTGTTTATGTTCTTATTTTCTTGTTTCATTCATTTTCATTTTAGTCTTCTATTTCTGAACGTGCTTCAATGCGCGATTTAGAGTGTGAGTGACTGGGCGTCACTCACGAGTTGCTCTGATCGATCAGAGCATTGAGGAGAAATCCTCTTCTATTGTTAGAAGCAGCAGGACTGATTGTGCTGGGTGCACAATCAGGGGTGTCTGTACAGTTGGGCGCTGTACACAGTCTTGCCTTGATTGATCAAGGTGTCAGAGGAGGTTGTTCCTCTAAGGGAAGCTATTTATTTAGCGGTTGTAGCAGATTGTTCCACGAAGTTTTATTTGCTTGACCAAGGAAGCCTCACCCTGATCAGGTGAGGGGTGGATGTAGGTTGCTGAGTAGCAATCGAACCACCTTAAAAAGATTGTGTGCTCTAGATTGAGTCGTTAGGGGACTGTCGCAGTCAGGGAAGGGACCGCACCCAGTCACCTGAACCGACCGATCCAGAAGCCACTGACACACAAACACCGCCCTAGAACACAAACCTAAGATAGACCAACTCATGAACAGACACAGAACAGAACAACGGCCATCACGGCTCACAACAAGACTATAATGCACCTCTATAGGCGCATTACATGCTCTGACGCACCAGGACAGGGGCGTCAGGACGAATAGACCTAAAGCCTGCACTTGAACGATGTAACGGCCTACTATAGGCGCGTTACATGCTCTGACTCACCAAGGCAGGGGCGTCAGGGCCAACAGACCCAAAAATCTTAACACGGACGAACAGCATGTAATGGACCAGCCAGAGTCCGTTATAGAACCCTGGCGCATGGGGGTTGGTGCATTACAACCAACCGACATGGCCAACCAAACTCGGTCAAACAAACTGTAATGGCCTACTATAGGCGCGTTACATGCTCTGACGCACCAGGACTGGGGCGTCAGGGCCAACAGACCCAAAACTCGACGAACGGGGCTGTGACGCACCTCTATAGGGGCGTCACAGTTATGTAACAGTCCATAACTGGTCCGTCACACTAACCTAGCCTCGAAGAACCTAAAATGACTAACGGCTGTGGCGTTCTATCGTAGGACTGTCACACTGTGTGACGGTCTCTGGAACGACCGTTACACCGTTACGGCGGGAAAAATAGTGGAATGACCGAATCAGCCCGTTCCATGCCCCATTCATGCCGAAGCGCCGGGGAAACAAAGCCATACGACGAGAAAAGGCTCCTGGAGGCTAAAAACACCACATGCATGCATCAAAACGCGAGATCGGGGCGATTTCGATGAATCAACCCAAATCGGATCACCGAGGTTCCCGGACTCCTACCGACCCCGAATGACAATCGATCGACACGAAATTGACTGGTACGGGATCCTGACATCCCAACGGTCATTTTGACAGTAATTATACTGCAAACCGTCACCATTTTCCGCCGAACCCTACAAACCCCAAAAATAACGGTTTTCCCTAAACTGGCCTGATCTCACTCGATAGGGCACCAAACCGCGCATAGAGACAGGTGAAACGTGCAGAACGAAGTGGTGATCCATCTCCCTACCTCCACTGAAGAAACCGCACACCGAAGTGACTAAATCACATCGAAAATCACATCACGAACTCAGCCAGTGGCTTCGAATCGACCAAATGGGATCGCGCCAATGCCATACCCCGCTCGTCACACCCGCATGCGTCTCAGTAGCCACCCAGCATCGTCAGCTTGCCCGCGGTCGCCTCTGTCTACATCCGGAGTCGAGGGGACAAGAGAACGAGAGAGCATGGGAGAGAGAGAGAGTGAGATGGCGAGAGTGGGAGGAGAGAGAGGGGGTGGGTTAATATAAAAGAAATTCAGAATTTTTCCTAATTTATGAAAATCTGTAAACTCGGTAAAAAATACACTAATTCAAAAATCATAATTAAATCAGGTTGATCATGATTGGTATTTCATAACCCTCTATGATAGGAGAGTCTATCCTTATATGGACTAATTGCAGTGGTGATTGGTTTAAAATCTCTCATGATCAGTTTCTCTTCTGACAACTTGATCACCTGAACCCTGCTTGTCAATCTCTGCTTATCTGTTGTTTGAGTGTTCATTGAAAGACCTGTGTCTTGTTTGCTGTTTTTAACCCCCATTCTGGACCACATCCTCTTCCCTATAAACAACTGTTTTACTCTCCACACTAACCCTCACTCATGCTCTCTAGGGGAACTCTGGCTACACTACATTGAGGGGGAGTAGTCCTGTGTTCATGCGGATAGGGGGAGTACTATAGTTTCATGTCAAAGGGGGAGTATCAATTCTTCAAGCTTTGATGTCTATCTTGCACTTCTCCAACATGTCATATTTTCATGCTGACTATTGTTTCTCTCGCAAACCATTTCTATTTTTGATTCTGTTCAAGGGGGAGTTTCGTATTTGATAGGGGAGCTATCCAAAAGTGAAATCGTGTCATGCACTATTTTATATTTCGTGCATACCACCTCCTTTTTGATCATGCCAAAGGGGGAGAATTGTTTGACGAGTCTCAGTGACTCAGACTCATTTGTGTTGCCACTCTCGTGCTACTCCTGTGTGTTGCCATCATCAAAAAGGAGGAGACTGATGTGCCCCCTGGGCTTTGAGGGTGGAGTTTTGATGATAGCAACTCATGATGATGTGTATGGCATTTGCTTGAGATGAATGGCATTGATGCCTACTTGGATGGTGGAGTTTTGATCATAGCAACCTATGACGATGTGTATGGCATTTGCGTGAGATGAATGGCATTGGTGCATAAGTGTTTGCCTATTGCATTTCGTGCTGCAAGTCTGTGCATAGTCAGTGCATGTAGGCGGTCTACATATGTTCAGTCATTGCAAGTATTAGCAAGGTCAGAGCACATCTACCTTAGCTATGTAGAGTCTGAGCTACATCACAGTAAGTCCGCGCATGCACAGTTTCTACACAGTAGTCCATGCACACTGCATCCAATGTAAGTCCGTGCATGTTCTGATTGAGGTTCGTGCATGTCAAGTCCGTGCAGACTGTAAGTCCATGCATTCATCTAAGTCCACACACGATCAAGTCTGTGCACATCATTGGATAGTCCGTGCTCAATTATTCCTAGTCCGTGGAACCTAAACCCCGTGCACGTTTGGTGTTCATCATGAAGTCCGTGCATTGTTTGGTATCGTGCATCATTAGCCATCGTGCACATTTGTTTTCTTTTTACACTAAGTCCGTGTAAACTTTCAAGTCCATGCATGTTTTTAACTCCACTTCACAAACCCTATGCACAATGTGCATCAGTGTTACATAAAGTCCGTGCAAACTTTTAAGTCTGTGCATGTTTTCCTTAAGCATGAGTCTTGCAAGGTCCGAGCACTTCAAAGTCCATGCATGTTTTACCCAAGCAATGAGTCCGATGGGGCGACCACAGACCACCCTTTGAACCCTGCAGTTAGCGGCCAAAGGAAAGACAACAAGTCAAACAATACAGTCGACAGAAAGGAAAAGACGTACCAAGAAAGTCGGGGAAGCCTGACGAAGGTACCAACTGGCAGCTACGAACTCGCACACCAGGAACCACGAAAGCAGAACGAACAATGACCCACCTGAAAAGTAGGGGTGAGTCTCATGTCACTGGCTCAGTAGGGGTCATGCAGATCCCCACTAGAAAATACGCAGTAACACGGAACAATTAAAACAATAGGTATAGTAAGTTGGAAAACTACACTACAAAGGTGTAAAAACTACGCTAGAAAGTTGTAAAAGTAGAGACAGGGAGCAGGAGTAGGGAACAGTCTAGGAAGAGGGGGAGAAAGCAGTACCAAACAAGTGGCTGCCGAACTAACCTCGGCACCCCAAACTACTCCAAGCAGCAACAGGAAGGCGACTCTAAGCTGACGAGGTCGGGAGTTGCCGATCTATTGACACTGCAAGGGACCTGCAAAATAGACAAAGAAACCTAGGAAAAGCCTAGACAGATGCAGACCCAGATGACACGACCAGAACGTCATGCACACTATCCCACACATGATTAGAACGTCATGCATACGACAGGACACTGACCTCGAGTGCAGCCACGGGAGGGCTAACCCGGAAGGTCACAACGCACAAGAACCATGAGAGAACTACAAAGAATCACGTGCCACGTGACTAGTGTACCTCTCACTAGAAGAATAGCCAGCTACGTCCATTGACGTCTTATGCTGTGCCTACTAGTGCCTTGTCCGCTTACCCTACCGCAAGGACTAGGCCAAGACCAAGACACTGTCAGAACCAGAACCAAAGTACCGTCACGAGTGACTAGATAAGGGAACACATGTCGACGTCAGTCTAAAGCCCCTGACCACGTGTGCACACACTGGCTCACTACCTAAGCTAGGCCTCTAGCCAGTATTCCCCCTCCGAAGGACGCTACAGTTGGACCGGGGGTCGACGGAACTAGCATAAGAACTGTAAATCGAGAAAGTGTCCCGCTACAAGAGCCGTCACGCCGTAACATGATGTAAGGCTACGACTAGTGAAGGCTCACAAGACACAGAGACTCAAAACATGAGTGCGAAAGTACAGACAGACAAGAGAGCACTGTTACATGTACTTCGAAGCACCAATGGTAGCACAGCCACTGCCAACAAACTCAAGACAAGGCAACAAGAACTACTCACGTAATGATCCTTGAGTCAGATGACTCGGAGGCAAGATCGTCACTAATAGCGGAACAAGCCACCAATCTGTCTAATCCTAAGCCAGAGGGAATGACGCTGTCAGAGGAAATGACATGTAGAGACCTGAGGGAGCATTAAGGACCCTTAGCACATCTGGACACATTGATCGAGGTAAGATGATACCTCACTGTAGCCAGAACCATGTCTCAAATTGGACAGAACCGTCGAGACACACAAGGCTATCGGATATAACAAGGAAAGAGTAGAGTCAACTACTCCACCGAAACATACGAAGCATAATGTGGACTACTCCACAGGGTTGTCGACACTACAGGCGACAAGCCACAAGGCCCACACAGAGAAACAGACTTCCACGAAAGTAACAGGCGATAAAGTAATCAAGCCACGTTAGCCTAGGATCCACCCACGAATCCTGCCAACATCCACCTCATCCATCATGTCATCGCGCTCTAGCCCATTCCATCGCGTCTCTTCCTCGATCAACTCGGCACGGTCACGCGCCCCGCGTCGAGAAAAATAGAGGAAAAAGAGAAACGAGGGAGAAAGTAGAACGAGAGAAATGACAAGGACAGGAGAAAATCACAATCACACAACAGCAGCATCATAATAAATAATTAATGGATAACTGAATTACATAAAACTCGAGCAACAGGAATAATTAAGACACGAATCAACTAATTGAAAAGCAGAAAACACACCTTTCAAAAGATAGGATGTTACTGCTCAGTACGAGGAAGCTGAGACGTTGGTGAGTCCTGCTGAGGTTGTGGCGGTACAGGTTGGAACTGGGGCTGCTGTGGCTGGGTAAGTGGAGAGAACTGCATCGGTCTCGACCTGAACGGGCAATCTCGCACAACATGGCCTGGCTGATCACAGCGAAAATAAACCACCGACAAAGAACATGGCCTGTCAGGGTGGCTACCACCACACCTCCCACACGATCCCGGCTGATGGAAAGCAGATCCCTGACGTGGCTGAGAAGACGGAACTGACGATGGAACAGCACTGGCAGAAGACTGTTGAGCACGTCGTTTCTCACGTCCCTTGTTTTTGAATCTCCAGAACCTCTTGCCTTTGGACTTGGAAGAAGAAGCACCGTCGGTAGCGGGAACATTAGGAGGAACTCCAGGGACATTCGATAGATGAACCTGCTGCAACTGCCCGACCGGTTGAGGGATAAGGTGATGCTACACACCTGGCTGGGTGGACTCAACCTGGGCGTGCACTTGAGATATCACCTGCCCTACTCCAGACAGCAAACGAGGCAGCACGGCTTCACTCTACGTTCCACGCTGAACATCTGGCAAAACTTCCACAACAGGGCCAGGAACCGCTGAAACTTGACTCGGTGCAGACGCATAAACCATCACGACAACCACCGAAGGAGGAGCACCGTTTCCCTCCCTGGAAACACGCGCCTTCTGATGACGCGCCATCAAGACCTAAGAAACATATGCCGATGAAAACCACATCAACAATCACGGGAAACACCCAAAACCAGCAGTAGATGACTCAAATTGAGTTGCTCTAGACCACGCTATGCAATTTCAATTCCTTATACGAGTCCTCAACGCTGCTCTGATACCAACTGTAACGACCCAAAGCTCAGGGTACCAATAACCCGATAATATCGAATTACCACTACCAAGAACTGGGGACGCCACCCAAGAGGCTGATGAGGCCCCTGAAGGGTTAGTGGAGTTTGTCGAGGAGTAAAATTGTGAGAGGTGGGAAAATCTGGATGTTCTGGAGGAAAAGGAGAGGAATGGGGATGCACGGGCCTAGGAGGGGTCGCGAAGATGATGGTAGCAAGATTTGTAGTGGGAAGATACACCACCCAAGGGTGGGAGCTGAGCAGGAGAAAAGATGACGAATGGAATAGAGAAGAAGGAGAAGTGGACCCTCGAGCGCACCACTGACAGCCCCTGAACTGGTGCTGCCACCTCTTCATAGCAGAAATCTCTCAAGCATGGGCTTGGACCATTAGGCTTCTTGATTTGCAGTGTCTCCTCAAATAACAGGCACATCTGGTAGATGACCTGGCCCGTCTATGAACATGCAGCCTTGCTGGGGCAGTTGCCCTTAAACATCCAGTGCTAACCATATGTGGACATTCTTGGTCAAATAATTCCTCAGAATGATGAACAACAAACCATGGAGTTTTGTAACTCGGCACCAAGATCTGGAGATTCGACAACTTCTCTTGGCAATCAGACTTGAAGCATAACACCCTTGATAGATGAGAATGAAGTTGAGGGGGAGTAATACACGGCGTTGACGTGACCAGCATACTGATAACCTGAGAGAGACTGCATAGAATGTGCATAATGTCCTTTGACAACATGGAAGATGCATCCAATTTCCCCTAGAATATGGAATTCATAATCTGCTTGGCGACCGTATAAGTTAGTACGATAAGGGTGGAGAACCCTTCCTTGCCAGTAATTTGAACGGCAATCGAGCGAGGGGTAATAACAGCATCAACGATAAACCCACCGACGAACAAGGAGATTGCCACCGGCCTCACTCGAGAAGAAACTGGCACTAGTGCGAGGGAACTCTGCTTGATAACCATCTTCGAAAGGATAGGCTCATCAGTCCTAAAGTAGCCCAAGACTAGGGCCTGGATCGACATGCGGTAGATGAAATCTTGAATCTTGAATGGAGCCACTGGCACCAAACCGCCCTGACGGAGCTCATTGTCTCCTTGGGGACCGGACTCGAGGAGCAACAATGGTAATGCACACCCGCTCCGTGGGATGGAAGTGGATGGAGAACTAGAGGGTTCGGAAGGTTTGGTAGGTAGTGGGGGTGGAGGTTCGGAAAGCATGGAAGCTTCAATGGGTAAGGTGATGTGTTTAGGTGGAAGCAAGGGGGTTGGGGCGATGGCAAGTTTGAGTGCGAGCAAAGGTGAAGGTGACGATGAAGGTGGGAGTATTTCCTGCTCAGGCTCGGGCCACAATGGTGAAGGAGATGGCAATGGCGGTGGAGGTGGAGATGGAGATGGTAATGATGGCAATGGAGATGGAGGCGGTAGTGGACATGGGGGTGGAGAGGGTAAAGAGGGAGGTCGTAGTGTCCACCGTCGATGTATCGACACAACGCATCGAACAGCGTTAGGGATAGAAGTAGTGGAAGCAGTGGCGGGAGAAGAAGGGGAGGCAGTGGCCTGAGCTGAGGCTTGGGTTTGTGGAGGCTACATAGATTATGTACCTTTTGTCTGGTCAGACCAGTGTGAGCAGAGCTTTGTTGAATTGAAAAGGCTTCTCACTTCTTCTCCAGTGTTGGTGTTACCTTCTGGCTCGGGTGGATTCGTGGTTTGCACGGATGCTTCTCGGGTAGGCCTGGGAGCAGTGCTGATGCAACATGGTAAAGTTATCACCTATGCATCCCGGCAATTGAAACAGCATGAGGAGAATTACCCGACTCATGATTTGGAGCTTGCTGCAGTAATCTTTGCTCTGAAAATCTGGAGACACTATCTGTATGGTGAAAAATTTCAGATCTTCACCGATCATCAGAGTTTACAGTATGTGTTTTCTCAAAAAGATCTCAATCTCAGGCAGCGCCGATGGATGGAATATATGAAAGACTATGACTTCACACTCTCCTATCAGCCGGGTAAAATAAATGTTGTGGTTGATGCTCTGAGCAGGAAAGTACAGGTCAGACATTTAATGCTTCATGAATGGAAATTGTGGGAACAGCTTCCTAGTGAGGCGGTCAGTGTGGATATTCCCACCAATCCAGTGGCTGCTGTGTGTGCCAATTTGGCGTTGACTTCTGTGATATATTAGCAAATTAAGGAGGCCCAGCAGGCTGACTCTGATTTGTCTCGCATTATAGCGATGCACGACACTGAATTTGATGATGAGTTAGTCATCAGCTTCCGTGGCCGGCTGTATGTTCCGGCTGTTGAGGAATTGAGGAATGCTATTCTGAGTGAAGTCTATGGATCCCGTTTCACTATTCACCCCAGCACTACTAAAATGTATCAGAATCTGAAAAAGTAGTTTTGGTGGCCAGGTATGAAGCGTGATGTGGCTGTATTTGTTTCTAAATACTTGACTTGCCAGCAGGTGAAAGTTGAGCATCAAAAGTCAGGTGGATTGCTTTAGCTGTTGGAAATTCCTCAGTGAAAATGGGATTATGTCACGACAGATTTTGTGGTGGGTTTACCTCGGACTCCTCAAGGTTTTGATGGCATTTGGCTGTTGGTCGATAGGTTGACAAAAATAGCTAGGCTTTTGCCGATAAAAGTTGCTTAGAGTGTGCAAAGATTGGCCGAGCTGTATGTTGAAAAGATCGGGCCACTACATGGTGTTCCTGTTTCACTTGTGTCAGATCGTGACCCACGTTTCACCTCCGGCTTCTGGCGTAGTTTCCAGAAAGCCTTGGGCACTAATTTAGCTTTCTCTTCAGCATATCACCCTCAGTCAGATGGTCAGTTAGAGAGGACTATTCAGACTTTGGAGGACATGCTGAGATCGTGTTGCCTAGATTGGCAGGGTTCGTGGAGTCAGTATTTCCCGCTTATGGAATTTACTTATAATAATAGTTTTCACTACAGCATCGGCATGGCACCTTATGAAGCACTTTATGGTCGTCCTTGTCGTACTCCATTGAACTTGTTTGATGCCGGTGACAGACTCTTGACAGGACCTGATATGGTGCAACAATGTGCTGATGTGGTTCGTCTGATATTCTGGTGCACAGTACAGCTTCATATGTTTGCCATTGAGAGGTGGGAAGGGCTTGTGACCCTTGTGGTCGACGATCGTATATGCCCCACCCTCGTAGACATTGTGGACAATGTATGGACCTCGCCAGTTCGGCTGCAGTTTGCCACTGGAGTGCCCTGCCAGGACTTCTTTTTCCTTGATTATGATGAGGTCGCCTTGCTTGAAGGCTCGTTGTTTGACGAGCTTGTCGTAGGCTCGCGCCATGCGGGCCTGGTATACTTGTAGGTGCTTGTAGGCTTCGAGCCATTTGCCTTCTAGGTCGGCAAGCTCTTCTAGCCTTCTCTGGTATTCATCTTCATCAGGGCCGGCTAAGCCAGTATATACTCCAATGGGGTACGAGGCTAGGTGGACTTCGATGGGGATGACGATTTCTGCCCCGTAAATAAGGGAGAACGGGGAGCATCTCGTGGGGTTTTTGTAGATCGTCCGATAGGCCCATAATGTCTCGACGACCTTCTCACCCCAATCATGCTTTCAGTGGCTAATAATTTTAGCCAGGAGCTTGCAGAGGGTCTTGTTGAAGGCTTCAGCTAGGCCGTTAGCCTGGGTATTGTTGACCAAAGAGGTCCTCCATTCGATGTAGAACTTGGTCGCCAATTGATATACGGCCCTGTTCTTGAAGGGTGTTTCATTGTCAGAGATTATACAGCTAGGAATACCAAACCGGTAGATGATGTTGTGCTAGACAAACCTGGCTATCACCTCGCCGGTGACCTCGCATAGGGGAAGGGCCTCCGCCTAGCTAGAGAAGTAGTTGGTGACGGCCAAGATGTACTTATGGCCCTTGGAAGATGGCGGGAAAGGCCCCATGATGTCTATGCCCCACTCGGCGAATGGCCAGGTGGGGGTCATGGGACGCAATGGGTTAGGAGGTCTTCTAGGTACTGGGCCAAAGGCCTGGCATTGATGGCATGTACGAGCATACTGGTTGCAGTCTGCGTACATGGTTGGCTAGTATAAGCCTTTGAGCTTGATGTTGTGCTTCATCCGATCTTCGGCCTGGTGCGCGCTGCACAGTCCAGAATGGACCTCGTGCATGATAACTCGAGCCTCAACTGAGGAGATGCACCTCAGGAGAATTGACTTGTCCTTCTCATGGACAAGTCGGTGTAGGGAGTTGCTGATCAACTCATACGATGCTGCTCGGTGGAGTAGCTAGACCCTTTGAGCTCAATCAAGAGGGAGTCACCCTTTCTTGAATTTGGTGATGGGCTCACGCCAATCTTCTTCTTTTGGAGGAGTGTTCTGGTCGGGGTCTTGGACCTCATAGGCAGTGAGACTGGAGTTACCTTCGAGTGAGCCCGGTATCAGTCTTCTGTGTTTGACTATGATGTCGACCTCGCCCTAAGGCGGGAGTTTAATGGCCGCAGGCAATTTGGCCAGGGCATCTTCCTGGGCATTACTGCTCTTGGGAACATGGCCTATTCGGAAGAAATATAACTCCTGGGTTAGGAGTAGCTACAACGACAGCGGCGGGGAAACACGGCCGTACACGAATTCCCAAAACACGGCAGTCGACGAAACCGCGGCTCTATAATTACTCCTACCGGAAAGAAAATCAACACCCCGATCCCACAGTCGGGGGACCACCAAATTACGAACCACCCTAGCCACACTACCAAGGAAAACATCATGGCGACTCTGTCGTGGAGGTCTGTGCTCACACACGAAGGCCCACTCCGAAACCACACTGTCCGGAAACACGGTCACGACCTTGCCGTCGTGAACTCCACGCCGTCTAGGGGAAAACCCTCGGTGACACTTACCGGAACCCTAGAACTTGGCTTCGAGAAAAACACTCGGAAACTACATGCGAAATCACGTCTCGCAGACTAGAAACAGAACCTCGAGTCACGAGAACTCACGTCAGGTGACGGGAGTACCTGCCCACTTGAAGCAAGGCCGGATGCGCCCACTGACGACTTAGTCCGCAGCCTTAGGTGTCTCCCTACGATGCCCCAGGCGGAGACTGAGACACCGTACAGTAACCAGGAACACAGTACAAGGACTAGCTGGGGTCGCGCTCGTCAGCGCGGGTCCGACACCCCCAGTCACGTGTGCACACACAGACCATGCGCTTTAAATCGAATCCTCTAGCTGGTTTCCCCCCCAACTCGGACTCAGGTTGCAAAGGCAAGGGGCCCTACGGTAACCAGCCTAAAAATCGTCTCTCTCGGGTAAGTCGCTCCACCACTCCCGGGTGGGTCAGAACACGCGTGTCGTAAGAAGGCTACGCCTAGTGGGGGATCATTGAACGTAAACACCGAAAATCACTTACGCACCCATCGCGAGTAATGCGAAGTAACAGGTTGCTCGCAGCCACCAGACTCTGGACAGCTCACTAGACTTAATAAACCGAACGGTCTTTTAGTCACACGACTCGGGTCAAAGACTGTCTCACGTGACGACACAACGTCGTCAATTTGGCCTAATCACTAGGTCTGAAACCACGGTAACACGATTCCCAAGGTAGCTCACAAGCCGCCGAGTTAATTCCCTATCTAAGGGACACACGGGAAACCTCCCGCCCTACGCTGGTTAACTGGACTCACAGTCCAAGGTCACACACATGGCTCACTCGGAAATCACCTTCCGGAAAAACCCACGTCGTGCGGGGAAGACCCTACTGCACTCATACTGTCACGCCCCGAGCGCTGAAGGAACCCGGTACGCGTGATGAGTTATAACATTCGTGTCAATCAGAGCATAAGGAATTCGACCTTATATTCAGAGATGCGCAAATTGCAAGATAACCAAATCTTTTAATCATAATAATCATCAAGGTAATTCTATTACATAATCTCAATAAAAGTACTAAGGACAATCTTGACTTAATAAAAGAAAATTACAATGATTGACTTAAGAAAATAAAAAAGACTCGACTAGATAACAACTTCGATAATTGGAACGGCTCTACACTCTTCACTCATGTCTGTCCCCATCCTGCCGTAGTCGCCGAGCCATAGGGATGCTGCCGTGGCTCTAGTGCTCCGTCGAGTGACGCGTCTCGTGTCCTCACCACTAAGGGTCTGGGATGCCCAATTTCATGGGCAACCAGCATGCCGAGGGCATGGGTTGTAGGGTTGCTATCTCAACTCTCTCTCTACAGTGGTCGCTCAATTTGAAGGAAAGTTGGAACGAGCACTCTCTCACTGCCGATGGCGCAACTAGAAGCTATACTAAGTTAAGCAGAATTAAACCAGCAAGGAGAGGATCTGAGGCTCACCTGATCAGGGTGAAGATGCCGATCCTGGCCGGAGACGAAGGCGAGCGGGGAGACATGGGTATGCCCCCCCGCACGTCGCGCCGATGTAGCTTCAGATGGTGACCTGCTGTTACATGAACTACACCTCACGCAGGAGGGTTGGACAAGGGGTGGGGAACTTGGATTTACATCAAAACTACCTCCGCACAGGGAGGGGAGCTAAGCCGGCCAGGCGGGGAGGGGAGATTAGCAAAGTAAATGCCGGAAGGGCACTTCTCTGGTTCTGTCCAGGTCTAGGACTACAGGATAGTGAGTCACTGTAGTTGCCGCTGTGCACTTCCCAGAGCTTGAAAGTCACCAAAACTAGTGCCGAGTCGTCGCTGACAGACCTTGAAACACTGGAGAATTTTCGTGGATGGACCCGTCGTTGCCACTGGCTGGGGTGGCTCCCGGAACAGGCTCTCTGCACTCTTGCTCATGCTGATCCCAGGGTGTAGCAGCAGTTGGTTGTAGCCGCCACGGCTGCTCCAGAATTCCAATCGTGGTGGGACCAAGTCGAGGATGACCGTGGATAAGTCTTCTTCGAGCAGCAACTAAGGGGAGAAACAGACGATGTTGGGGCAGAGAGAAGGAGCCCATTGAGTGGGGAGGGGTCAGGTCAGGTCCAGGGTGACCTATTCTACGCACCTAGGGGAAGAAAATCAGAAAATACTCCTCCAGATGCCGAATGGGATGTCTCTTTTTGCTTATGGACTCCGACTGGTTGTAGGAGTCCTCGGCCAAGTGGCGCCCTCAGAAGTTGTGGGAGGCCATAGTGGGAGCTCCAAGAAGTCAAATCAGGTTGCCAGCTGGTCCGGATTTACGCAATCAGGGGAGATCGAGCTTCCCGGAAAGCAGTGAGGTCGGATGCTGGCGAGACCACCGCAGCTGAGAAGCTTTCTCAACGAGCTTTTAGGTGATGTATGGTATGTCTTCCGATGATACTGAATGACTCCGAGACAGGTTCTACAACTCGGGCCTTGTCTACTGCCTGCGAACTGAGATCCGAAGGTTGAAGATGATGAGGGAAATGGGGTATATGGGAGGGGAAATGAAGTGGATGTGTATGGGGGCGGCCTCTAGGTGTGAGGAGGTTTGGGAGGGGGTGTTCCAAGATTAGGGAAGGGGAGAATGGGGGCTGGAATGAGGTGTTTATAGTGGGTGAGAGAGGAGCTGCGAATTTGGGATGGTGGCTAAGGCAAGATGTGCATCGACCTTGCGTGCGCAAAGGTGCAATGTGCATCGACCTTAGGTGATGAAGGACTTGCATATGCATCAATCTTTCAGACTTAGTGTGAAACTATGCATTGACCTATGACACTTCAGCCTAAAACATGCATCGACCTGCATCTGCCTTAATATGCAGCATGCATCGACCTTCATTTGTAATACTGTAAACATGCATCGACCATCATGCGCAATACTGTAAACATGCATCGACCTTCAAATGCAACTGTCTGAATGTGCAATGACCTTTATGCAACAGAAACTTATTCTGACTTATAAAAAGACAATGTTGCCAAAGTCAAATGATGGTCAAACCCATGGTCAAACACATGGTTAAATCCACTATTGCCAATCATCAAAACTGACAACAAATCAGAGAAGACACAACAACCGAGTTGACTTACAGCACCCACTCAGGTCGCGGTCGCCTCTAGGCCACGACCAAGTAGTAGCGGTCTCCTCTGGACCACTACCAGATAGTCGCGGTCTCTTGTAGACCGCGACCACCCTAGGCCACCCACAGAGTTGACACGCCTCACGAGGGGGGACAACACACACTAGGTAGCCGTCTACACGTGACCACTATCACATGGTCACGGTTGGTCAATGATCGCTACCACGAACCACCCTACTATTCATCTTCTACCTCGAGTCACGATTTCTGTATGCCCTTCAAGGTGAACGCAGTTATCGATAGACCATGATCTCGTTCCTACGTGAACCGGTGAAAACCCGCACGAAAACCCCTTTTCCACTCTCCAATCATCCCAAACAAAGGGCAAAACAATCATACACTCATTACCAACCTTCCACAAACCAGAAGGGGCCAACAAACCACAAAACGATCACAAAATAGGTGATTTCCTCAAATCAACCCAAGTTGACTCACACGAACCTCCAGCCTCAATTCGGCCTCAAATCGCACAAAAGCGGAGCCAAATGAACAAAAATCAAGTCTGGACATATCGTAGACTCGAGAGCTACCATGTAACGTGAGAAACATCACCTAAAATGGCGGATTCGCCGCACGTCCCAAAACATGCTATTAATTCCCCAAAAATGGAAACCAACTCAAACTTGCATCAATCGGCACGAAATTCAAGGGGAATGTAGAATGGAAGGTAAGGATTCCATCCCCCTACCTCCACGACGATCTACTACGCCAAAGACTCCATTTCACATAAAAAATGTCGCTCAAACCTTGCCAACGCTTCGAATCCATGAATGGGATCGTGTTGCGCCATGCCTCAATCCTCGCGCCATCCACCCTCCACATCACCTCCATGTCGTCCCCCACCTCCTCCGTCAATCGTCGGAGCAGAGGGGAAGAGAAGAGAGAGAACGGAGGGATAGAGAGTAAGAGAGAACTTGAGTGAGAGGGGGTGAGGGTTTAGGGTTTTTAAAAAAGAAATAAAATATTCAAAAAATATTTTTGGGCTCAAAATTCTAAAAAATCAAAAGGCTTAAGGTTCCCCGAGAGCCAGGGTTGGCCGTGCTTGCGAGCTTGACTGTCACCCTAGCCATCCGTCGTCAGGTGATAGAGGCTCAGCTTGCCGACCATGAGTTGCCCCAGATTTTGACTATGGCCGATGTGGAGCTCGGCGAGGATGATGTTGTGAGATTCTGAGGTAGGCTGTACGTCCCAGTCGAGGAGCAGGTGAGATGTGCAGTGTTACTAGAGACTCATGGGAGTAGGTACACTGTACATCTGGGTGCGATGAAGATGTATCAGAACCTGAGGAGATAGTTCTGGTGGCCTGCTATGAAGAGAGATGTTGCTGAGTTCGTGGCCAGGTGCCTGACCTGTCAGCAGGTGAAGGCGGGGCACCAGTGACCTAGAGATATGCTTCAGCCCTTGGAGGTTCCCGCGTGGAAATGGGACCACGTGACCACAGATTTTGTGGTGGGATTGCCGAGGACTTCGAGTGGGCATGATAATATTTGGTTGCTCGTGGATAGGCTGACGAAAACGGCTCGATTCTTATCGATCAGAGTCAGCTGGAGTGTGCCCAAGTTGACACGTCTTTATGTGGAGCGGATCGTACCTTTGCATGGAATCCCTATTTCCATTGTGTCAGATCTAGATCCGCATTTCACTTCTGGATTCTGGAGGAGTTTTCAAAGAGCTCTAGGTACCGAGTTAGCCTTTAGCTCGGCTTATCATCCTCAGTCGGATGGTCAGTCAGAGAGGACCATCCAAACACTAGAAGACATGCTAAGGTCATGTTGCCTGGAGTGACAGTGGAGTTGGATTCACCATCTACCATTGGTGGAGTTTGCCTATAACAACAGCTATCGTTTGAGCATTGAGATGGCTCCTTATGAGGCATTGTACGGGTAACCGCGTCAGACTTCACTCAATTGGTTTAAGGTTGGTAAGCGTGTTATGATGGGACCGGAGCTGGTGCAGCAGGGTGTGAACGTGGTGCATTTGGTCCATCAGAACATGTTGGCGGCTTAGAGTCAGCAGAAGAGCTATGCCGATCGGAGGAGGCAGCCCCTCAGTTTTACTATTGGCGATCGAGTATTCTTAAGAGTTTCTCCGATGAAGGGGGTGATGCACTTTGGCAAGCGTGGGAAGTTGAGTCCCCGCTATGTTGGTCCTTTTCCCATTGTTGAGCGCATTGGCGATGTTGCGTATCGGTTGTAGTTACCCCCAGAGTTGGCGTCGATGCATGACGTGTTTCATGTCTCGATGTTGCGGAAGTACATGTCTGATGGCTCTCTATTTTGGAGGATTTCTTTTGGCTCGAGGTGACTCCCGATCTGTCTCTTCTGGAGTTCCCCATCCGTATTGAGGATCGACAAGAGCAGCACCTACGGAACAATGTTATTCCCCTAGTTGAGGTTGTGTGGCAGCGGCACTCTGGCAGCGAGGCGTCTTGGGAGTGTGAGGACGAGATGCGTCAGTAGTTCCCTTATCTATTCGAATGAGTTTTTTCCCTTCTTTTTTCTGAAGGTCGCCCGACTCAGCCGAGGCAGAACCAGTGCCCGAGGGCGGGTATGACGACACTCTCTCACACGGCAACAGTCGGCACTCAATGTTCAAGAAATTTGGAACAAGCTCTCCTCACCTTCGGCGTGAACATTGAACAGATACAAAGAAAGCAATGCCAAGAAGCAAGGGTCAGATCTATGCCTTGCTGAGTCTGAAGAGACCGGCACCGATCGGAGACGAGGGTGCGCCGGGGAGCATGCACACCCGGCGGACACACTGCATCGAGGAAGCTTAGCGAAGTCCCTGCTAATACATGTACTACGCTCCACGCACGGAGGGGGGTTCACGAGGGTGGGGGGCAATCAATTACACGCACTACCCTCGCGCAGGAGGGGGGATCGCGGGGAGGGGAAAACAACTATCGACTGTACGCTGAGCTCGGGCATCCACTCGAGATGCAGCCAATGCCTGGGTGGAGCCCGAGGGATGCCGAAGGATGCCTGAAGGTCTGGTGCCGAGCTGATGTTGCTGGATGGAGATGGCGGCCGCTGCGGCGGGCCTGTGCAGTTCTACCACGCCGGCCTGATTGGCGCAGTTGTGGTGCGTCGGTTGGTACAGGCGCTGTAGAACTCCAAATGTGACGGGACCAGGTCGTGGACGTCACTGACTGGGAGATCTATGAGCCATCCGAAGATGGAGGCCGTCTGATCACCTCGCTGCATGTGGTCGCAGGAATGGCTGGCGTCAGGTTCCAGGGTGAACCGCTGGACCAGTCACCGATAGCTGTGGTGGAACTACCAGACCTGTCATCGGATCCGGACAAGACCACTTGCATTGGTTCTGCATAATCGAAAGCTGCAACTTTGCTGAAGACCGTCTTACCTGAAACTGAGAGGCGGAGGGGGTGTCGGGGCCGACTTGACAGCAGCTTGTCCTGGGCGAATAGAGGACTCTGAGTCTGGCACGATTGAGGGAGAATGGACGCCCTGGACGGAGACGCTGTCAAAAGTAGGCAGGACCACCTCTGGTTCGTCGGAGCTTCGGAGAAGAAGAACTTTCAAGAAGAGAGCTCTGACTGAATCACACAAGGGTGGATGGTGGAGCTGCTACCAAATGGTGCTCAGGTTCAGACCCGAGTCTGGTGCAGTTGCATGAGAATGGACGGCGCGAACAGAGCCGAGGTCGGATAGCAGCAGAACCACTTCTGGAACGAAGCTAGCTCGACGTAGAATGACTCCACAGAAGATATCTTTGGCTGGTTTGCACTGGGGATGCCGGGGTAGTCTCTCCAAATGCAACCTCTGCTGCAGGCTGGTTGCAGAGAACAGCAGAGAGGTCTTCCTGATCCATGGGAGGACGTAGCAGCGACGGACGACTCCGGGAATGCCGTGGATGCATGGAGCAGGGGAGGGCGAACCTGGGTTGCAGAGGGAGAGAGGGCTGGGGCATGGGATGTTGGTGGCTAGGGTTAGGGTTGATGGGGGGCACGCTAGTTTGTGGAGGAAGGGGTAATTCTCAGTGTTCAGATCTTGGGTCATTATAGATGGTATCAGAGACAAGTTGTCGGGGGTGTATAGGAATCTAAGTTGATTGTAGCAGTCCACAATGTGCAATAATGGTGGCAACTAGTATGGGACCTCAGATGTTTTGTTGATTCCACTATTTTGTTTTCTTGTGTGTTAGAAGATCATGGCACGTAGGAAGAGGGTCCGCTCCCAGTAGGGGCAACTGGCCGAGGACCAGGAGGGTCAGAGTAAAGCATCGATTGCGGCTTGAGTGGTAACAATAGGAGCTAAAGGACGTGAGGAATTAGTTGAAGGCATGTATCAGTTCTATCTCTGGCAGTTTGGTAGGGAGGCCGGAGAGGGTTCTTCATCTCAAGGAGGCCGTGGGCGAGCATTGAAGGAGTTTTTATAGTTTCATCCACCTCAATTCGAGGGATAGTTGGACTCGGATGCAACATGATCTTGGGTTGACGCTATGGAAAGGATGTTCCACTCCATGGAATGTGCGGAAGATGAGAAGATATTGCTGGCTAGCTATCAATTGTAGGGCCCAACTTTGTCATGGTGGACTACAGAATGGGAGTCAGCATTTCAGTCTCACCCTCTGCGGTAGATTTCATGCCATGAATTTCGTGAAGGATTTGAACGTGTTTTCAGCCCCGAGCATGTCAAATCTAAGAAGATGTACCACTTTATGAAGCTGACACAAGGAGATATATCTGTGATGCAATATCGCTCCATGTTCGTCGAGTTGGGTCGTTATGTGCCCCGCATTATGATGGATGAAAGGATGAAGACTCGGCAGTTCATTAGAGGATTGAGGGCTGAGCTCAGGCACGTGGTGGTGGCTACCCGTATGGCTGATATGAAGGCAGCCTATCAAGCAGTTGCGGATTTGGAGGAAGAATTGGCAAGGACTTAGGAGCAGGCCAAGGTAGGGTAGGTGCAAATAAGCCAAGGTCAGGAAAGTTCTGTCCAAGAGTAGGGCACATTTCAGTACGGGTCGGGTAGGTCAGGGCTATCTCCTTTAGTGGCCTCTGCTGTGGGATTCTCATCTTTCGGCTAGAAGATTAAGATGATGTTTCGAAAGGTCAGATTTGGCAAGAGACATCATGATCAGCAAGACCGGCGGTAGAGGTCAGTGGGCAGTGTGCAACAGCCAATACCATTTCAGCGCCAGGGTTCTGTGAGTGGACAACGAGAATCGTGTTGTCACGTCCCGAACTGATAGCAACGGAACGTGTCGTTTGCTCGGAACGTGGCAGTTAAATAGTTGTGAATAATCAAGACCAATCACATAAGACTAAAATAATTTGGAGCAACAATAAAACTTTATTTCAAATGTAAGTCTCTTACAAATTCAAAACTCCAAACTTGAAGACTTAACTACATCACAAAGAAAGAAGAGGAGATGACGCGCTAACAGACTTAGACAAGATAACTAAATAAGAGACATCATACTAGACTCAAGAAAAGTAAAAGACTCAGGTTCACTCTCTCCCTCCTTCGATTTCTCTCTCTCTCTCCCGTCGAACTCTCTCTCTCTCCCTCTCTCTCTCACGTGACCCCTCTTTCTCTCTCCTTCCCAGTTCGTCCGTTTCAGGGCCGGACCGTGACGCGGGAGGTATTGTCGAGATCGGTGCGACGAGAGGAACGCGTTGGTGCCCTCCATTGCACGGTTCGGGGGACGGTGGAGCGAGGCGGAGCGAGTGGAGCTCGGTTCCTACTTCGCCCGCATGCGACCGGAACGCCGTTTTCAGGACGATCGAGGTAGGGCGATGGATCCACAACCTCGTTAGGAACATTTCCATGCCACATGCACGTCCATGCACGACTGTTTGGCCTAGTTACGCCCATTGTTAGGTTTTTCCCTAAAATGTGTAAAAATATGATTTTAATTGATTATATGCATTTTAATTACTTATCTTAGCTTCTGTGGGCTTGTATGAGTTATGGGATCGACAGGTTATGGTTTATTTTAGGTTTTGTAAGCTAAACCCGTCGATTTGATCGACTGGGGCACGACGCAGTTTTGAATAAAATCCGTTCGTTGTCCAGCTCACATGGCAGTCGTACCAGTGACCGCCATGAGCTTAACGCACCAACTAAGGCGCGTTATGGTAGTATGGCGGACCGCCTTAGGTCCGTTATGCCTCTGTGATTCGAAAATAGGTCGTTAGCATAACGGACTATCGCGCGACCGCTATGGTCTGGGTTTTCTGTGGATTTTCCACGTTCGGGTGACCTTAACGCACCCCTACTCTACCGCCATGATTTTCTGAGTAGTTAATTTATATAAAAATATGTTCGGGTGATTATAGCGGACCAATGGAGATGCGCCATGTTTTGCATAACGCACCCCCAGTGATCCGCCATGCCCTTCGAGCTTGGGATTAAGTTTGGTAGATGACGGTCCACGTGACGCGTGGCATGTTTTGTATGACGCACACCACAAGATCCGTTATGCTCTTGACGGTCCAGGATTGATCCGTTATGTACTATAACGAGGCAACCCTGATCCGTTATGCTCTCTGCTATCCCAAGAGTAATGAACGACTACTCTAATACATTTTTCAGCATGTTTAAGCTATTTTATGAATAAAAATACATCTTTATATCCCAGTAGAACTACTTTCTCTTTCCTTGTAATGGAGCCACTAGTCGTAGCCCAGTGACCTTAGTGTCGGCCCACCTGGGAGAGGTGGAGGGGTATTTTCCGATTAACGGTTTGTAAGCTAGTTACCGTGGGCCCCTACGATTACCGTAGGATCCTACGGGGGGGAACTAGCTAGAGACCCGGCCCTAGGCAGGGGTTGGTGTGTGCACACAGGGTCAGAGGCTTGGACTGACATTGACGAGTGTCACTCTGACTGGTTCTTGTCCTGGTACTGTTTACGCCTCTCGCACGTTATGTCTCTCTGACTTGCGAGTTGCCTGAGACGCAGTGTAAGCCGTCAGTGGACGCTTCTGGTTTCTACCCTCTAGTGATGTGTTCCTGGTTACTTGGTGTGTCTTTGTCTCCGCCTGGGACGTGGTAGCTAGACACTTGTGACGCGGTGTAAGACATCATGGGATGCATCCGGTCGTTCTTCTGGGTGGCGGTACTCCCGTCACGTGATGTGAGTTATCGTGTCCCAGGTTTTCATTTCTCGTCTGTGAGACAGGGCTTCGTGTGTGGTTTTAGGAGTGTTCCCGTAGTCGAGGTCTGGGGTTTTCGGTGAGCGTCACCGAGGGCTTTCCCTAGGTTGAGTTCACAACGGTGAGGTCGTGACTGTGTTTCCAGACTGCGTGGTTTTAGAGTGGGCCCTTATATGTGAGGATAGGCCTCTATGATAGTGACGTCGTGTCGTTTCCCTGGTAGCGTGACTAGGGCGGTCGTAGTCTGGTGGTTCATGTCTGGTTGTTCCCCGACCGTGGGATCAGGGTGTTGGGTTCCGTTTTGGTACAGTAGGAGTAGCTGTAGAGCCGAGGTTTTAACTGCCACCGAGTTTACTGTTCCTGCTGTTACTGTTGTTCTTGTTGTAGTTGCTACTTTCCGTACCGCCGTTGTTTTCGGTTGGGGTTTCGCGGGACCCCTACTAAGCCAGTGATAGGAGGCTCACCCCTGATTTTCAGGTGCGACGGTTCTTCCTCAAGGTTCGAGGGCGTTGCGTAGTGGTCCTTAGTTGCCAGCTTGTCGGGCCGAGTGTTCACTTGGCATGTGCTACGTTTTACTACTTTAAACTGTACTTTTGTTGGACTGGACTCTGTTGTAGTTAGTTGTTTATTTCTGTTATATCTGTTGTCCTACTTTATTTCCTATTTCTATGTACACCACACCTATCTTTTAACCCTTCTGAGTCTTCGGGCTCGTGGGTGGCCGGTCGAGGTTTGAGTCATGTCGGCTCCTTTCCGGTACTCAGATCTTGGGTCGCTACAGTTGGTATCAGAGCTATGGTTGTGGAAGTACATAGGAATTCGAGATATTACAATGATCAGAGTCCGTAAGGTCCAGTACAGTCGACAACTGGCATAGGGTTTCATGCTTATTTTTTGTTTGGTTTCTCGCGTGAGAGCGTAGGTGCGCAGCGTTGGCGCTGTGAAGGTGGTTGCTATCGTCGTCGGAGTGCCAGCGTGGGGTCTAAGGATCGAGGTCGAGAGCTTCTCCCTCATCGATGGTGGCCCTGGTTGTGCTGTGTTGGGCAGAGGTTGCCAGCAGGTGTGCCACTGCGGTGCTGTGTTCGAGGAATCTGCAGTGAGGTCAGGTGGCTGACGAGGATTGCTCATGGTTAGGTGGCTATGAGTGTGCTCTGAGGGAGTTGTTATTGGTGTTGGCCACTCCAACTGAGGATTTATCCAGTCCATGAGGCATTGAGATTGTGGTTCGAGGTGGCAGAGCGGGCGCTCTGGTCGAGATGTGCTCGAATGAGCGGAGGATCTTCTTGGATTGGGCTGTGGTTGCCCTGGATCTGGTTCGAGATGTGAAGGCTCAGTGGCGAGCTATGGAAGGGCCACCGCTCATGATCAAGGGGCCACTGACGGAAGAGGGGAAATCACCGAGGAAAGGAGGGAGAAGCCATCAAACACATACGAGAACCCAAACAAACGGAGGCAGTGAAGAAAACCTCAAGCAAGGAATTTTTATTCATGAAAGACAAGGGCCATAACCGGCCATGTACACTTCAAAACACCGGGGTGGAGGATACAACCGATGGAAAGGGGAAGAAGGAAGAAAAAAGAAAAGAATGGGGGAGGTTGAGTTTGAGTATGGGCGACTACTTCCTGCTCCCCCCAACACCCCCGCTACATGATCTCTCTCTCTCTCTCTCTCTCTCTCTCTCTCTCTCTCTCGTACTCTCTTCCTCTCTCTCAGATAGTGGTGGTAGAGCAGTGGCGGGGGAGGGCAGCAGGCCCTCTTTCTCTTGACATCTGGTCATCTCTTCTCTCTTCTATCCCGTATCTCTCTTTTTGTGCTGGGGAAGAAGGGGGCTGTTATACCCCCCAAGTGGTGGGGGTCTTCGAACGTGAACGGCGGCCGCGAGAAGTGACAGACATTAATGGGGATTTGATTTCCCATTCCCGGTGGCAGGGAGTAGCTGCGTGCCATTTGGAAGGGGCGACAACTCAGCTAGTCCCACTGCGCGCCAAGAATCGTAGGGCATGGGCATTACGTTGTTCTGCCGGTTGCACCGGGTAAAGGGGGTCCAAGGCGTGCCGCTGAAGCGTCGTGAGGGTGTGTCGCTGAAGGAGGGGGGCTGGCGGGGAGTGTGTCATTGGAGCTCGCCAGGCGTGCCGCTGAGGATGCTGGACAAGCATGCCGGCGAGGGCCACTAGGCTGTGTCGGTGAAGACGTGTAGGGTTGTACCAACGAAGGTGGCAACGGAGCGTGCCAGCGAGGGGCGCCTTGGGCGTGTGTCGCTGAGGGCTCCCCCGAGGGTGTGCCGGGGAAGCTTGGCGAGGAGCGCCGTTGAAAGGGCCAGGCGGGCGTGCCGACGAGGGAGCTAGGCAGGCGTGCCAGCGAAGGAGCGCACCGCTGAGCAGGGCGCACCGTTGGGTGAGCGCGGAGCGTGCCGCTAAGCGGGCTAGAGTACACCATTGAAGGAGTCTGCAAAGGGCGTGCCGCTGAAGGCTGAATGAGGTGCCATTGTGACACGTTCAGGCCCGTTATGAGCACAAGTTGTGGTCTATTTGATTTTTTTCTTCGGGACCCATGCATCGTGGACTTTCTGGGGGTTAGTTTCTCTACACTGTCGTGACTCCAGGAGTGGCTTCACGGTAGTGCATCATCTATTCGGAGAGCCCCGGGTGGCCCGTTCTTCCCATAGTCTCTTCATTTGAAGTTGTTGCTGGTGCCAGGCCAAACGGGACATATGGGCGTGAAATTTTACACATTCACAAATGCCCCCCACCCAAGGGTGGCGCGGGTGAAGGATGAGACAAGCGGTGCACGTGGGTGCACTTACCCTCATAGGGTATCTTCTTTCTTCTCTTTTCTGGGTTCGGATGACTCGGGATCGGATCGATTTGGCCTAAAACCGATCGGATCGGCCGATCCGATCCGATCCCAGCCAATTCCGCCTACCATGGTGGCTGGGACATGATAAGTGTCCAGATCATAATTGATCTGAAGCAAAACTGGATTGAGGTCAGCAAATGAAACAGATGGAATGAAGTAAACATCTGGAGGGACTACGACCCAAAACATGGTATGAACTGGGTGTAGTCAACCACTTGATCAACTGGGCGAGTCAACTATGTCAACTAAGGAGGCTGGGTCGACTGGAATGGCTAGGTGAATTAGAGATACTAAGTCAACTGGGGCAACTAGATCGACTGGGACAGCTGGATCAACTAGAGGAGTTGGATCAACTGGGGGAGTTGGACAAATGAATCAACTGAGACAACTGGATTAACTGCGAAGTTGGATCAACTGGAGGAGCTGGATAGCCGAAACAACTGGATCAAGTTGTGTCAACATAGAAACTGGGTCAGCTGGGAGAAAAAGGTCAACTGGAGAAAATCAACTGGGAAACCCATTGGAGTGGAGATCAATTAAAGCACACTAATAGCATTGCGATAGAGAGTGTCCATGAATATTTTGGTAACGCCCTTTAGGGATGAAACTCCCATTTATTATCAATCATAACTTCATAGCATACCCTATGCAAAGGGCAAGGCATCGGCTTCTGTTCTTCAGCACAAACAGAGCAAAGTCTTCTTGTTTGTCCGCCTTCTCCTTCTATGTATCTCTGTGCACGCCTTCTTTTTTGACTGTTGGGCTTCCCCTCATATTTATAAGCCACAGAAGAGCTTGGTCTGGTTGGCGCTAGGAGGAGGCACCAGGTCAAGGTGAGGCCGTTGACAGGGGTCAGCTAGCCCAACTAGGGGCGCTTCCTTGGTCAAGGTAGAGGTGCCGGCGGCCCCCACTAGGTCCGAGTGTCGTCGATCGGCAGCTGGGAAGAATGGGACTGGCACGCCTAGTTTGGTCAGGGTGAGGGCACTGGAAGCTCTCACTCGGTCCAAGTATCACCTGCGGCTGACGGGAGGAAGGGGCGTTGGCACTCCTCGTTTTGTCAAGGTGGGGGCGCTCACAGCCCTCACTTTGTCAAAATGCAAGCTGGTGATGACGGAGGAGTGAGGGCGCTAGAAGCCCTTATTTTGTAAAACTATTGGTGCTGGCAAGCGAGATTTGGTCAGAGTTAGGGCGTTGGAAGCCCTCACTTGGTCAAAGTGTTGGCAGTTGGCGATGAAGGGGATGGCGACGCTGGCGAGTTGAATCTCGTCGGGATGAGGGTGTTGGAAAGCGAAGTTTGGTCAGGGTGAGGGCGTTGGAAAGTGGAGTTTGGTCAGGGTGAGGGCGTTGGAAGCCCTCACCTTCATGGTTGGCGGTATCGGTCGAAACCGATACGTTTCGGCCGAAACGTATCGGTTTCGGCCTATACCGAAACCGAAACCGGCCTTTGCACTGTAGCAGGCCCGATACCAAAACCTATTCTCGCGTGGACTCCTCTTCCCACGCGGGCCCATCTTCTCGTGGTCTCCCTGACCCACATGCAAATCATATGGCCCACCAACCATTTCATGCTCGCCAAATGGGCCAGGCCGAGGCCCATCACTTCCCCGCAAATCATGTTAATGGGCCTTCTTCTTACCATAAATCTCCTTATCTCCATGGGCCTTCCTTTTCAGCTGGCCCAGTTTCCAATGATCAATTTTATCTTAATGGGCCTCATTCTTCCACCTATGCTGTCGGCCCAATCAGCCCATATGCCAATGTCCCTTCTAGGCCCGCACATCCTTCTGTTCCTGGAATGGGCTTCACTTCTTCTCAGCCCGGATCCTCTTATCCGGCCCAATATCATAACTCTGGTCTAAACTCATCATCTCTTGCTCAAGCTGGCACGCATCCTTCGCCGTCTCTCCTCACCGAGGAGATGTTTGCTCAAGCACAACGCCAGCTTGATGAACTTCAACGCCTAATTGATCCCCGACCTTCTTTGAGTGTCCCACTTGCATTTCAAGGTCTTCGGCTTCCACCTCGTTCGCAAATTCCTGTTTATCACCGCTATGGTGGAGTCGGTGACCCTTATGTGCACTTAAAGGAGTTTCTTTATGAGTCGGCCCAATTCCGACATGACCAACGTTTGATGGCCTATCTGTTTGGTCAGTCCTTAGAAGGTCCGGCTCGGGATTGGTTCTTTACATTATCAGGAGATCAAGTGGAGAATTTTCAAGTTGTGCAAGAGGAATTCGTTCGGCAGTATCAAGATCAGATTGGGCCCAGATATTCCATGGTGGATCTGGCCCAGGAGAAGATGAAGTCCGATGAGGAATTCTCGACTTTTGCTGATCGCTGGCGTCGCCTTGCCGCGCAAGTCCCGGGGCATATCCCGGAGGGAGAGCAAATCAAGCTTGTCTTCTAATGCAACCCCTGAGTATAGTCTTATCTTAGCCCTAAATGATATTACCTCCTGGCAGCAATTATATAGCCGAGCCCGCTTCATTCGACAAATCCACGGTTCCCTTGACTCCGAGCCTCCACCATCCCCATCCACTTGTACCTCACCCCCCACAAGCCAACCATACACTCCCATGCGCCAACAGCCCGCCACATATCCTTCCATGAGTCAACCTTCCGCTCCCACAAGCCCATATACCTCCGCTCCCCAACCCCCCATGAGTCAACCCTCCACAAGTCAGCCCTCCGCCATTTCATACCCGCACACGTCTTCACCCCCAGTCGAGGAACCATCACATCCTGAGCAAGTAGATGCCGTCCATATACCCCCTCATCCCGCGCCACGTATGCCTCCACCTAACCCCTCCGCTAGCCGCCATGCACCTTTGCCTACGCAACCTCCACTTCCATTGCCATCTTATACCCCTCGGCATCCACCTTGCTCGAAGCAGGCTTCTTATCATCCTCTATTGCCAGAATGTCTTACTGATATTTTTAGGGCTTTGATGGCCACTCGCAAGTTGCAACTCCCTCCGGTCGTGCCCTGCCAACCCGTGGCCGGGAACATGCTGCAATTTTGTGAATTTCATCGCCAGCAGGGGCATTTGGTCGAAGATTGCCCCGAGTTCCGGGAATATGTTTATGGCCTAGAAGACAAAAAGCTGATTGACTGGGCTATTTTGCATGAAGCTATTTCGAATCTCCGCAGCAGGCAGCAGCAGCAGGCACCGCCCAAGCAGTCGTCTCCGCAACTACAAGACCAGGGGCACCCCTCCGGTTCATTTTCTAGCATTGCACCTGCTCCGTCACCCGCTCCATCCCCTGTCTCCTTACCTACCCCATCGCCTTCTCCACCTATCCCTACACCATCACCTTCATCTATCCCTACCCCATCTCCGCAACCTCTACCTACCCAACCCCCTACTCAGGCTAGTGCCTCCACTTCCGCCACTTCCCCCACTACTTCTACCCCCGACGCCGCTCGACGCACCGTATCGACACGTCGACGGTGGACGCCACGACCTCCCTCTTCACCCTCTCCATCTTCATCTCCACTACCTCCATCACCCGCATCACCACCTCCATCACCACCTCCACTACCGCCACCTTCACCAAAAACCTCCATCCCATCACTTCCATCATCTCCCCCACCTTTGCCATCTCCTTCTCCATCTGTGCCCGAACCTGAGCAAGCTTTACCACTATCTCCACCCCTACCTCCGTTTACATCCAAACCTCCCACCTCCGCTTTGTCTTCTCCGTGTTTGCCTTCACCCCCACTTACGCCTTCTACACTTTCACCCACACTCTCTAGCCCTTCCCCGCCGCCTTCTCCATCCACTTCCACCCCACGGAGCGGGTGCGCGCTACCTTTGGTGCCCCTCGGGTCTAGTCCCCAGGGAGATGTTGAGCTGAGCCAGGCCTTGATTGAGCATTACAAGATTCATAACTTCATCTGCCGTATGCCAATTCGAGTTCTGGTCCCTGGCTATTTTAGGGGCAATGAGCCTGTAGTGCCTATGAAGATGGTTGCTGAAAAGAGTTCCCTTACACTAGTGCCAGCTTCTTCAAAAGCGAGGCCGGTGGCAATCTCTTTGCTCGCCGGAGGACTCAATCTCGATGCTGTTATTACTCCTCGCTTGATCGCCATTCAGTTCGCTGGCCAAGAAGGGTTCTCTACTCAGATCGTGCTAACCCATACGGCCGTCAAACAGATTATGAATTCTATATTCAAGGGGCAATTGGCCGTATCTTCAATACTTTCCTAGGATATTCTGCACATCTTATGCAATCTTCCTCGGTTCATCGGTGAGGCGGCCACGTCAACGCCGCGCATTCACCTCCATCAGCTGCATCCGTCGCTTCTATCAAGGGAGTTATGCTTCATGACAGATGATCGAGTGAAGTTGCCGAACCTCATGTTGTATGTGCCAAGGGACAAAACTCCATGCTTTGATGGCATTTACCCTAAGGAGTTTGTTGTTCAAGAATGTCTACCTATGGTTAGCACGGCAGGTCTAGGGGCAAGCACCCCAACGAAGCTGCATATTCATAACCGGGCCAGGTCGTCGGCCAGATGGGCCCGTTATTTGAGAAAATATTGTAAGTCAAGAAGACCGAAGGCCCAAGTCCGCGCCAGGCAAGCTCGTTCCAAGGAGATTTCAGCTAAGAAGAGGCGGCGACGCAAGTTCAAGGGCCGTCAGCTGTGCGCTCAGCGGTCCACTCTTCCTTCTTCTTCTTCCTTTCACTCATCATTCCTATTGCTTAATTCCCACCCCTGGGTGGTGTGCCTTCCTCCATCCGATCATGTTTCCATCATCTTCTCCTCTCTTTCGGGGTTCGCAAACCCCCAGTCTTCTTCCTCCTCGCATCCGAAATCTCCAGATTTCTCCTCCTTTCGTTCCACTTTCGGGACTTCGTCTGACTCTTATCCTCCAGTGTCTCCGGAATCTTCTCCTCATTCTCTTTCCTCGACTCGGTCGGGTGTATTCCGTGCTTATTCCTCGATCATGTCGGGTGATTCTTCTCCTTCTCCTTCCCCGACTCAGTCGGATATTTTTCATGATTGTTCAACGACCTTGTCGGGTGATTATAATTCTGTTTCTCTGACTCGATCGGGTGCCTATCACTTCCGCTTCCCGACCTTGTCGGGTGCTTATGCATTTTCTTCACCGCCTCTGGCGGGTGACTGCTATTCTCTTTCTCCGACCATGTCGGATGATGCACATTCTCCTCTTTCCATTCTCTCATCCTCACCCTTTCGGGGTTCTCACCCTTTTTCTTGCTATTTTCGAGGCTTTAGCCCGCCTTAATCTCAGTTGATCTGGTTTCTTCTGTATTCGGTTCCATGTTATCAGGGCCTTGGTGCCTTAACGAGGGAGTTCTAGCCCTCGTCTCTCTTAAGTGCCAATGATCAAGTACGTCCCAATGGCTAGAGAGTTGGCCCAACTATACGAGATTTTTGAGGCAGTCCAGATAGCTCAAGAGGAAAACTCCCGGGTGGATGCCCTCTCTAGTCTGTCCTCCTCTCTCGGCCCCGAAGGTACTCGATCAGTCCTCCTCGAGGAGCTAGAATGACCGAGCATCGAATCTGAACTCATGACCATCGACCTGGCACCCCCGAGCTACTGGCGAACCCCTTACATATCCTAGCTTCGGGACTCTCAAGAGTCCCTCGACCCTCGGGAAGCTCAGAGATTGAAGTACCAAGCTCGACGCTTCGTCATCCTGGATGATGCCCTATGTCGTAGGTCTTACTCTAGCCCCCTCCTCAAGTGCCTCGATGCCAGCGAAGCCAGCCAAGCAATTCAAGAGGTTCATGAAGGCATCTGTGGTGTGCATCAAGGATGAAGATCACTCACCAGGATCTTGCTCCGACAGGGCTACTGGTGGCCCACGCTCCAGCGTGACTGCTCGACCTACGTGCAAAGATGCGACCGATGCCAGCATTTCGACCATCTGGTCCACCGGCCTTCCTCAGAGCTCATCACCCTTACCAAGCCATATCCCTTTGTTCAGTGGGGAATCGACATCCTGGGGCCATTCCCTACGGCTTAGGCCCAGAAGAAGTTCATCATCGTCGCCATCGACTACTTCACAAAGTGGATTGAAGCCGAAGTCACTGCCAGGATTACCGAGTCGGTCGTATGGAGCTTCATTTAGAAGTCAATCATTTGTCATTTTGGTATCCCCCGGGTGATTGTGAGTGACAATGGTCAGCAATTTGATTCTCACTACTTTAGAGACAGATGTGCTGACTTAAATATTCACAATTACATCACCTTGGTAGCCCACCCTCAGGCCAACAGACTGGTCAAAAATGCGAACAAAGCTATATTAAAAGGCATTAAAACTAGTCTCGACAAGGCCAAGGGAAACTGGCTCGAGGAATTACCGAGCGTACTATGGTCATACCGAACTACTCTAAGAACGGCCACCGGTGAAACCCCTTTCCAGTTGGTGTATGGCACGGAAGCCATGATTTCGCTAGAGATCGGCAACCCCTCTCTTCGAGTCACCAACTTCTCGCCCGAGGTGAACGAGCAGAAATTACTAGAGAACCTCGATTTGGCAAGCGAGATCTGAGAGATCGCAAGCATCCGAGCCACGGAATACCAGTGGCACCTCACTCGATACTACAATGCCAGAGTCTGAGATAGACACTTCCAACCAGGAGACTTCGTCCTAAGGAAAACTGAAGTCTCTTGACCATTGGAGGCGGTGGGAAAGCTGGTCCCTAACTGGGAAGGCCCCTACTGAGTGGTCGAGATGCTCGGGAAAGGGGCATACTAACTGTCCACCATGGAAGGAACACCTATCCCTCAGACGTGGAACATAACAACACTACGCAAGTTCTATTTTTGAGCCTCTCTCAAAAACATACATATAAGCAATCATGTTGTGTGAAAGTACAAGGGAATTCGAGATGTTGCAGTACTCAGAGTCCTTAAGGTCTAGTACAGCCAACAGTTGGTGTAGGTTTTACAATTATTTGCCGCTTTGTTTCTGTGTGTAGTCTTGTGCGTGCTGTATTGGCATTGTGTGAGATAATTTTGCTCTCGTCAGGATGTGATGGGATTCTCCTTTCGTCATGGTGTTTGTCTCAGTTATGCTGTACTTGGCAGAGTTCGCTGGCAGGCATGAATCTACAGTGCACTGTTCGAGACTTCTTTTTTCGTGGCATTTCCAGGTGGCTGATTTATTTTATTGTTGGTGATGACTGTGCATGTTCTTTTGTGGAGATTAATGTCATTTTGGCCTTCCCAGCTTGCAATTTGATTAGCTCCTGAGGTGTTGAGGTTGTGTCGAAGTGGTCGATTATATGCCTTAGTTGAGAAGATGCTCAGGCGAACCTAGGATTTTCCCTTCCTGGTGAGCTACTATTAGTGAGCTTGATTCTTCTCATCTGGTTTGGTGGAATCTTTTCGAGGTAAGCCTTAGAAGTGCTATCTTGGCGAGGCCTTTGTCCTGCATCTGCTTAAGTGTGGACTGTGTTAGGTTTGAACCTGATCTATTCCTTGTTCGATGGTTGCTTGGCTTTGGACACAGTTTTGTGTTAAGAGCCGTTCTGCACCGTGTTCATCGTGCCGTGTCTAGTGGCTGATGTGTTGTGAAGGTTCAGTAATCATCCCAAGATGTAAGGATATGCTGAGATTAGCATTCCTTTGTGTTTCGTGCTGATGCTGGTACTCTCTTTGGTTTTCACTTAGGCGACTTGTGATCAGTTAGTAGCAGGATCGGTACTCGAGGTGAGTTATATTACAGTTTCGTGAATTACGATGGTGCCGAGTGTGTGATGAGATGTAGATACCGAGGTATTTCTGATGCCTGTGTGCGTTGTACAAGTGCACAGCGGAAGTGTGTGGGCAGGTAACCCATAGGTCGAGGATCGTTGGTTGAAGATTCTAGCCGGTCGAGAGGTTTGTTTGCTCGATGTGACTTCATCTTGGCCATGTGTGCCTTGATGTTGTGTTTTGCCGTGTCGTGGTCGATGGTGGCATTCTGGTGTTGGCACTGGCATTTGTGAGAGTTGGGGAATATGTTGGCATATATGGTGGTTGAGTACTCTCTGCTCCTTTGTAACCTTTGTCTAGGGTGTTGTGTTCTCGGGATATGACCGTGGTCCTTGACATGCATTTCTGATGGGAATCAACACCGAGCACTAACTTTTTATTTTTATATTTGTGTCCTTTTAGTTTGTATTTATATCCCTGCGTAATAGAGTTTACAATTGTAACATTTTTCAAGCCATTTTTTCATTCGTTAGGATTCCTTGGATTTTCTTGCAAAAAGCCCGTAGGTCCAGTAGGGCCCTTCACCCTCTTCCTCATTGGTCCACCTATGTCCTAGGGCCCATGTGGGGCTGGTCAATATCCTAGGTGACTTCTGTCATTACAGGTGGTATCAGAGCGACGTTGGGGAATTGTATCAGGAATTGAAATTCGCATTGGTCTAGAGCAAGTCCCTTTGAGTCGTTTGTTGCTGGCTTAGGGTGTTTCTTGCGATTGCTAATGTGTTTTCCGTTGTCGTGCTTTCTTAGATTCAAGATGCCGTCTCGAAGGCGAAGAGCCCCAGTTCCTCAGAATGAGGCTAGTAACCTACCTGCTCCTACTGTAATGGTTTCTACCCAGGCTGCACCAGTTCCTATCCCACCTGCGGAGTTACTCGGTGGTCATGGACGGGCACTGAAAGAATTCTTGTTGTTTCATCCACCGACTTTTGAGGGTAAATCAATTCCTGAGGTAGCGAGGGAGTGGTTGGATGCCACCGAGCGCGTCTTCCAATGCATGGAGTGCGCCGAGGATGAAAGTGTTATGTTGGCTTCGTTTTAGCTTCAAGGTACTGCACGCACGTGGTGGACCATGGAGTGGAAAGTTGCCTTCCGTTCCCATCCACTTCGACAGATCTCTTGGGCTGAGTTTGTTACTGCAATTGAGTGTGTCTATACTCCAGCCTACCTGAAGTTAGCTAAGATGTATCAATTTCTGGAGCTAACACAGGGCAAGATGTCAGTGCTGCAATATCGCGATAAATTCATTGAGTTGGGCCGGTATGCACATTATATCTTTGCCGATGAGACTGTGAGGACTCAATACTTTTTGCACAGACTGAGAGCAGAATTGAGCCTGCCGCTGTTCGCTACACGTGTGACTGAGTTGGACACTGCATATCAAGCCGCTGTCGCGCTAGAGTTGCAGTTGGCGAGGACTCGAGGTTTTACTCAGACTGGAATGGTTCCACCGGTCGTGCAGCATCTACCGCCCCACCAGTCGTCTATTCCCGGAGTTTCTTCTGCCTTCTCTCCTGTCGATAGTGCTTCCTTCCAGCAATCTCAAGGCAGAGGTTTCCGTCATAAGAAGAAGAGGAAGAGATTCGATCAGCTGATGTTTTCTGATCTGAGTCAGCAGTCTGGTTCGTTTGTCCGACCGCGTCTAGATTTCATTACTTTTCAGCTGAGGTTATGTTCCAGGTGTGGTGGCAGTCGTCCGAGTGTGCCATGCTCTTTGCCGGTTGTGTGTTACCATTGTGATCAGCCGGGGCACATCTCTCGTAACTGTCCGTTGAGGCAGCAGACGGTGTAGTTCTCGCAGACTTCGCAGTCGCAACAACCACAGTTCCATCTTCCGCCGACGCCTCAATCTCAACCGTTTCAACCGCCAGTTCCTGCACCTTCTCAGCAGTCATCTGTCGCTACTCGTCTGCCGAGAACCAGAGTTACACACATCACTCGCGCGGAGGTGTTGGCGTCTAATCTGATTGAAGGTACGATTTTGATTTATGATCACACAGCGCATGTTCTTTTTGATTCAGGTGCGACGCATTCTTTCATCTCTGAAGATTTTATTACCCGTATCGAGAAGCCGGTGAATGAAGTTTCCTGGGTCTTGGTGTTCCCTCAGGTCTCTGTGTGTCATTTTATGCGGTTGTGTCATTTCCTCTGGCTTAGGATTAGACCGATTGGCGGCGTGTCTCTACCGTTGTACGACGATCTTGACTTCGAGTCATGAGACTCAAGGATCATTGTGTCAGCAGGTCTAGTTGTCCTGTCCTGAGTCTGTTGGCAGTCTGGTGTGCTACCTTTGTGCTTCGTAGTACATGTGACAGTGCTTGCTTGGCCTGTCTGTACTTCAGCACTCGTGTTTCAGGGTCTCTGTGTCTAGTGAGCCTCCACTAGTCGTAGCCTGGTGACCCGTTCCTGTGGTCGACCCACCGGGGAGTAGTGGCATGGCAGTTCTCGAGACACAGTTTTTAGGCTAGTTTCTGCGGGCCCCTGCTTTACGGTAGCGTCCTATTGGGGGGGAAAACTAGCTAGAGGCCTAGCTCTAGGCATGAGCTGGTGTGTGCACACGTGGTCAGGGGCGTTTGGACAAACGCTGACGGGCGTAACCCATACTAGTCACTCGTTACTGTAGTTCCTGTTTCGGTTCAGAGCGTACCTCAGTCTCCGTCGTTCTTGACATCCGTAGGGAGGTACTTGAGGCACAGTGTAAGACATCAGTGGACGCAGCTAGCTGTTCTTCTAGTGAGGAGGTGCTTCCATCACGTGACATGTGACTCTCACGTTTCTCGAGCATCGTGACCTTCCTAGGTTAGCCTTTCCTTTGCTTTACCCGAGGTTAGTGTTGTGTCGTGTGCACGACGTTCTAGTCATGTGTGTGGTTGTGTCTTGGAGAGCATGCATGGCAATCGAGTCATGCATGCTTTAGGGTCTGTCTTGTCCGTCTAGGTCTTTTCTAGGGCTTTTTTCCTTTTTCCTTGTAGGCCTTTACTTGCCTAGTGTCTCGTCGATGAATCGGTGACTCCTGACTTCGTCAGCTCAGAGTTCCCCTTCTGTTGTCATCTGGAGTAGCTTGGCAGCCGAGGTTAGTTCGACAGTCGTGTTTTGCTCGGTATGGCTCTTTGCCTTCTCTTTAGCTATTCTACTTCTTCCGTTTCCGATTTTCCTTTATAGCTTTTTAGTGGTAGTTTTCCTACTTTACTACTACTGCTGTTTTAGCTGTTGTTTCGTGTTACTACGTTATTTTTCAGTAGGGATCCGCGTGACCCCTATTGAGCCAGTGACACTAGGCTCACCCCTACTTTTCAGGTGTAGTCGTCTCTGCTTCCGCGGTTCCTGGTGTGGCGTGTTCATCGTTGCCAGCGATACCTGCGTCGGGCTTCCCCTGACCTCAGTGTACGTCTTCTTTCCTGTTCGAATGTACTTATCTTTATTTTGGACTGGACTCTGGTATAATTGTTAAACTGAAAATGTTAATAAAAAAGTAATTTTATTTCTGCTATTTTAGCAAACCGATCTAATGAAATTTAATTGCTTACTATTATATCTGTCACTTTAATGTACTACACGACAATCCTTTTATCCCTTTGGAGCTTCCCTCAAACGCTCTCTCTCCTCCTCTCCCAATCTCTCTCAGTTTTGGTCGAAATGATGTCGGACCGGGTTGTGGGAAGTGCCGTTGGAACGGGCTCGACGAGTAGGTCGAGGTGGTACCCTCTATTTCGCTGTTCGGGGAGCGTGGAGACGAGACGGGTCGAGAAGAGCTGCGACATCCCGTCGTCCGATCTACACCGTTTTGGGGGCTTCGTCGCGATCGAGGTAGGGGAATGTGTTCCTCGTCTTGCCAGGAGCGTTTTGACGCCTCATGCATCGCCGATGACGGACATTTTTCTCATTTTTCATGTAAAACTCTTTTTGGAAGATTTTAGGCCTAATTTTGGGATTTTTCTTCTCCTCACTCGGTTTTGATCGAAACGGCCACTGATCGAGGCACGGGAGGCACCGTTAGGAAGGTCGTGTCACGAGGATCGCATGGACATCCTTCTTCCCTCGATCTGCGGAGCGTGGAGGCGCGTGAAGCCAGGAGGTCGTCGTGGCCCTCGTCGCCCGTTCGATATCAGATCGGCTTCCTCATCGTGTCGGAGGTAGGGGGATGGATTCACCTCCTCGCTAGGATCATTTCCATACTTCATACGCGTTGATCCATGGCCGTTTGGCCTAGTTAATGTCTATTTTTAGTTTTTCCTAAAAAATGGTAAAAATATATTAATGTGTTTTTAATTGCTGATGGGCATGTTAATTACATTTTCCAGCTTCTATTGGCTTGTATGAATGTGTGGCATGGTAGGTTTTGAGTTTTTACAAGTTTTGTAAGCAAACCCATCGATTTCAATCGACCGGGGCGTAGCTCGGTTTCAACCCGAACCCGTTCGTCGCCCAGATCACATGGCGGTCACACCAGTGACCGTTATGTGTTTAACGCACCACTTCTGGCGCGTTATGCCCACATAGCGGATCACCCCAGGTCCATTATGCTCATGAACATGGTAGATAGATGGTTAGTATAACGCACCCTTCCCTTACTGTTATGGTCATGGGTTTTCTGTGGATTTTCCACGTTCGGGTGGCTTTAACGGACCCCCATTGGTCCGTCATTTGACCATTGACCAGTCGTTGACTGTTGACCAGTAAGGCAGTTAGCATAGCAGTGTAGAGTAGATCCGTTAAGGTCATATAATGCCCCAGATCTGGTGCGTTATATTATGCATTTAAACTGTGGTTTTTCTGTTGATTCTTGGCGTTCGGGTGACTTCAACAGACTCTGACCCATGCGTTATATCCTCATAGTGCACTAGCCTTGGTGCGTTATGTTCTGTGGTTTCTAATTTCAGCTCGAGTGAGTATAACGGGCCATGGGAGGTGCGTTATACTCAGCATAACGCCCCATGCTTGGCGCATTATGCCTTGTGTTTCTGGTTGCATTGCATTATTCAGTTGAGTATAACGCACTGGGGTAGGTGCGTTGTACTGCACATAACGCTCCAGTGGTGGTGCATTATGGTCTGCATGTCTGTGTGCTTGTGTTCACCTAAACCTTCATACTAAAATGCTTCATGGTTTATGCACATGCCTAAACTGACTGTGATGCAAAATGCAACATGCAGGTGAAAGAGCTGGCCGCAGCATTGGCCAAGGCAGAGTGGGCTCGAGCAGAGGCGACAGAGGTGCCCCGTCTCCAAGAGGAGGTTGAGCGACTCCAGGGGGAGGTGACCTAGTTGAGCAAGGAATTAGAGCGGACATCTACCCAGACTGCAGACCTCAAGAGGTATCTGGCCGAGGCTCGGGAGGTGCGACTCCAGGTCCATGATCTGAAAATCGAGCTCCGGGCCGTCGAACGGATGGTCCGGATGATAGGCCGGGGACCTGAGCGGAGCGCATCTTGGAGTGGTGCAGTGGGAAGAACGCAGAGCGCAGCACCAAGCGGATCAGTAGGGGATTACCTGGCGAGTTCTTCCGATCGGTGGAGGAACGAGGAGGCCAAGCAGAGGCGAGAGGAAGGTCACAATGTCATGGAGCCACCACCAAGGTGGCAAGAGGGCACTGGAGATAATGACGGCTAGGGAGATAGACCGGCCGCATGACATGTTCTTCCTTTTGTTCTTTCTCTTCATTTTGACACATAGATGACAGCTAATGGAAAATGGAATGGAACTTTGGCTTTTTTGTGGTTTTTATGTTTGTTAATGCAAATGTAAAAAAAATGTGGAATATGTATGGATGGATATGTGGACGTGTGAATGAATATGTGATTGACTATGGAAAATGGAATAGAACTTCGTAATGTGAATGTGATTGATTGTGAATGAATGGAATGGAATGCATGATTGTATGGAATGGAATGTGTGGATGTAAAAATAATGGATGAATGTATGGAATAAAGGAATAATGAATGGATGAATGATGAAGGTGTGGAATGGAATGACAGGACTAGCAGGTTCTTGACAGAAAGGATAAAAACCTGGATCATGCTGCTATAACGGATCTCTGCAGACCGCCAGGGATATATAACGGACATGAACCAATCCGTTAAAGCCAACAGAGCGAGGGCGGTGGATAAACAGAATTTAACGGACCGGTCATGGAGCGTTATAATACAATAATGGGCCCATGACTGACTGTTAAACGAAACAGTAGCAGAAACTGATCAGGACTCTCCCATAGTCATCCGAAGTTGGATGGAAGGTGTCCTAATCCACGTTAGAACCCTTCTGGACCTAGGATAAGACTTCCTAACCTTAGTCCTCAGATTCTAACACCAAAATCAAGCCTCTATAAATAGGAACAAGCCCTAAATTCGTAGCTCACCCGTATTTCTATGCTACAAGTTCAGAAAACTCACCAAACAGCCCAGAACATCATGAAGAGAAGTTTTGGAGCCTTCACCATGGAGGAAAAGGTCTACACCAGGCCCAAAGCTGCTAGAAAGGAGCATGGGGAGCTACAAAAGCTGACCTCCATCCCCAAGCATCTGAGTTCAAACCCTCCAAGAGAGGTAAACTTGCAAGTTCAGTCAAAAAGATTAAAACAGAACTAATGTCACTATGCCGGTCTATCTCCCGGGCCGCTGTTGTCCCCGGTACCCTCGTGTTGCTTTGGCGGTGGCTCCATGGTGCTTTGCTCCTCTTCTTCCCATGGACGTCTCCGCTCCTCCTCCTCATTCCTCCGACGGGTGGCGGAGCTAGCTAAGACATCTCCCACTGACCCGCTCAGTGCCGCGCTCCGTAAGCCTCCTGCTGCGCCACTCTGGGACATGGTCCGCTCAGGTGCTCGGCCCATCAGTCGAACGGTCCGCTCCATGGTCCGGAGCTCGATCTTCAAGTCATGGGCCTGAAGTCGTGCCTCGCGAGCCTCGGTCCGATACCGCTCGATGTCTGCTGCATCTCGGCTCAATCGGGTCACCTCCCCTTGGAGTCGGTCAATCTCTCCTCGAAGACGGGGCACCTCGGCCGCTTCTGCCAGTGCTGCAGCTAATTCTCTCGCCTGCACATTGCATTTTCATATTAGGCATTTGCATAGTCATGAAGCATTTTAGGAAAATGTTGGTGTCTTACCCGCTCCGCGAGGGTAGTCTCGGCCTCCTCGGCTCGGGCTACGGCTCGGGTAAACTCTGCATCTCGCTCAGCCCGTCCCCCGGCAGCCTGTGTAGAGGAGGACGGCACATCCAGTCCGGTCCTCTGGGCTCTCTCGGCCCGCTGCATTTTAAAAGGTCAGTGAGTTTGCATAAGCATTTCAGTTTTAAGTCTAGGAAAACTCACCAGAAGCTCTAAAGTCGCTCGGTACTCGTCCCGCTGCTGCACCGTAGCATGGAGAAGTCCCTCGAGTTCGGCTATGCGCCCTTGTGGGTCTAGCTGCATTTAGAAAATGAGGGTCATGCAAGTGTCATTCATTCATTCATAAAGCACAAGAGTTGAGTTTAGCATTTCATACCGGTCGTCGGGTACCGCGATAGACCTAGCTGCCATGCCGACGGGTGAAGACTTTTAGATATGCCTCATCATTGTCTGCCCATTCTGTCACAACCTTGCCCTTATGCTTCCAGTCTTGAACATATTTCCTGGCTCGGCCGCTCCAGTCAATGTCGCTGCCAATCCCTTTGGCAGATTTTTCCGGGCGCTCGTCATGTCGATGCGGGAACCTCACCACCGGCTGATGTACTCCTCGTGTCCTCATGATCAGCTGATAATGGAGGGGCTTGATTACATTAATGCAATGAAGCCAGATGTCTCGTCCCCGGTAGGCTAGGGAGGCCTCAACCCACGGCTGCTCCGCATGGTCCTCATCCCGATACGGTGTCCAGCGCACCTGAAAGGGCCATTCATTGGTTAGCATATAGCATTCATGTCAGCATTCATGTCAGCATTTAAAAAGCATATAGAAACATAAAGAAGTGCATATAGGGAGTCAGGTTTTTTTACCGATGCGTGGGGGAATGAGTCGAGGTCCTCTTGGATCGCCCGAGTCGATCGCTGAATTGACCCTGCGCTCCGGGCAATGTTCCACCGCCTCGCGATGGGATATTCTTTCTCTATAGTGGTTGTTAGAATTTTTACTACACTTCATAGAACTAATGGCATCCTTTCTTTTGTTTCTGTGAGCTTTGGTCATTGTTTGTAGGATCTTTGGCACTTCGGGATGTAGCAGGGCTCTCCGCCCTTGGCCGGCCAGGGATGGAGAAATTAGGACCCTATGTTCTCCATACTTGAGGCATTCCTAAGTGATCACTCTACTCCTGTGAGGTTCAGGTAAAAAAAACCTCTGGCGATCACGTTGTTATATATGTTCTAACCCTTTCGTTGTAGGAACAAGGATGTAAGGGCAGATGTTCGTCTCATAGTTTTGTGGGAAAGAGCAAGCCCACGACAGCCACTCAGGGAGGGAGAGGAGTGTAGGAGGAAGGACCCACATCCCCTTTCTCTCAGTTCGATCCACCCCCGCCATTCCTTGGCGCCTAGAGGCGGAGTGCCTCAAGCCAAGGGGGGAAGTTCACGTATCTGCAACATTGAGTCTGGCCAGTTGGGACTTAAAGGTTAATGTTTGAGAGCTCAGCCAGGGCAGAGTGCCTCAGGCCAAGGGAGGAGGTTCATGTATCCACACTAATGGGTTGACTCGGTGGGACTAGGGGTTAATGCTTGAGAGCTCGGCTAGGGTGAAGTGCCTCAGGCCAAGGGAAAAGATTCATGTATCCACACTAATGGGCTGACCTAGTGGGACTAGGGGTTAATGCTTGAGAGCTCGACTAAGGCAAAGTGCCTCAGGCCAAGGGAAAAGGTTTATGTATCCGCCACTAGGCCTAGCCCAACGGCACTAGAGGGCAATAGTTGAGAGCTCGACCAGATAGAGTGCCTTGGGCCAAGGTAAAAGGTTGATGTATATACCTCTAGGCCTAGCCCGATGGGACTAGGGGGTAATATTTGAGAGCTCGACCAGACGGAGTGCCTTGGGCCAAGGAAAAGGTTGATGTATCTGCCTCTAGGCCTAGCCCGATGGGACTAGGGGGCAATATTTGAGAGCTCGACCGGACGGAGTACCTTGGGCCAAGGAGAAGGTTGATGTATCTGCCTTAGACTCAAAGTTCAAGCCAGTAGTGGTGGGATGAGTCCAGTGGGACAACATGTGATATCTTATGGTGGATTGCTGTAGAAAACTGGGAGACAACGAAAGCATATTAGCTGGCGTTTGGAAGTTCCAAGCCAAATGATGGAGGGTCAATCTGGATGGAACCGAAGGAGGACACTTCTTGAGGGTGAGAAGTTGGCAAAGCACCGCGAATCCTGGTGGGACTTGATGGGGAGCATTCTTCACGATATTTGTTGTATCGGCTGAGTCGAACCACCAGAAGCCAAAGGGAGCTCGTTTGCTGGAGGGCGGAGTAAAGGGTGGTGGGACTCCTACAGGGTTTAGACTTGTGCTTTTTACACTATTTGTTTATCAGTGCGGCAAGGTGCCAAAGTTACCGTGTGTTTATTTGGTGACCTGGCTGGGGGATCCAGGCTGAGAATGGAGGGGCACTCCAAAGGGGCCTAGGCCCATGTTCGGGACGGGAGGCCTTGTGACCCAACAAAAGCTCTTCTAGTGAGGCTAGTCGAGGCAAGTGCCAATAGCCATCATAGGTTCATTACCTCCAACGGGGTCTGGGACTATTCTTGTCTCGTAAGAAGCTGTCCTTAGTAGAAATGGGAATTCAAACCTCAGGGGATTTTATTTAGTCTTTCGGGAAGAGATAACTATTTTTCTTTCTTTTTTATTTTTTTCTTCTCTTTTCTTTTTTTTCTTCTTTTTTTTGCTCTCTTGTCTTTCTATTCCCCTTTTTTTTCTATCTTTCCTCTCTCTCTTTGTTTGTTGGCTTAGCAGGGGGTACTTTCACTCCTTCCAAACCCCGTGGGAAAGGTGGAAATTAAAGCTTCAGTCTAACTTGATAAACCGTGCAGAAGGTGAGCTAGAAGGGGAGGGGTTGAATAGATCACCCCAATTAAAATTTCTTAATAGAAACAACCACTGAAAATGCTGAGAGCAGAAGAGAAATAACTAGAAGATGATCTAAGCCGCAAGAGATCGAGCGATGGATGTGCACAGATTGCAATAGATGAACGAAAATAGCAAACCACCAAATAGAGACAGAGGATTTTTAAGGTGGTTCGATTGCAACCCACAATCTACGTCCACCCCTTACTCCGCGGAGTAAGGCTTCCTTGCACTAAGCAATGAGTAAAATCGCAGACTCAGTCTGCCAACAACCACTGCCGAACAGCTTGCCCCGAGGAACACCTTCCTCGACCTTCTGACAATCAGAAGCACCAACTGGAGGACCAACCTCCCTTCCTTTGCAACCTGCAAAGGGCACCCCGTAAGCTGCTCCCAGCAACTTACAAACCAGAGGAACATTCCTCTCTTCCTCCAAGCACGATGGAGGGAAACTGGAGAACCTCTCCCTTCCTCTGAAAGACCTCAGAGGGTAACAAGACAGTATGAACGAAATGAACAGAAAAATTCAAAGATGAAAAACCAAAACAGACGATCGATCTCTCAGACTCAAGAGTAATGTAGCTTCCGTAGAAGCAGAGTTACAGTAACAGATGAAGATCTTCAATCAGGCTCTTTCCTCCCTTTTTGGACTCTTCTCTCTTTCTCAAATGTGGAATTTCAGGAGAGAGAGAGGACTTGAATCTTCTCTCTCTCTCTCTTTTTCAATCGGCTCAGTCCTCTCTTTTCCTTCGTACGAGCAACATCCTTTTATACGAGCTCACTGAGGAACGGGAGTGTGGAGATTACACTTCCCACCCAGGGAATCGTCCAGAAACTGTTCACCCCTTTTATCACGTGTCAGAGTCTTCACATCTCGGATCACGTGCCCTTCCTTTACCTTCATGACCGCTGCTCCAATAATTCAGGAAGTCCCTATCATTTGATCAAACACCTAGTCAGCATCGAAACTGTATGTTTATGACCAGTATGTACGAGGTTCGAATGCAGAAAAGACAACATGCATGGACTTACATCACGGTACTGTTGTGACCAATATGAGCTCCCTCATACACTAGATAAAACATGCACGGACTCTAGGTGTACATATGAGAAATATGCACGGGCTTGAATTAAAAAAAATATGCTTGGATTGAACAACGTGCACGGACTTTGTTCTGTTCAAGATGAAAGATGCACAGACTTCATTCGATGAAGTGTGTGTCCCAAGATAGGAAACCTGCTCAGACTTTATGTGACTGAAACATGCATGGACTTACAACCTGCACGGACTTAACTTGAAAGCGTGCTACATGCACGGACTTTGTGTAACTAAAACATGCACGGTCTTACAACCTGCATGGACTTAACCTTGAAGACGTACAACACGCACGGACTTTGTGTAGGAGATGCAAGACACGTGCAAGGACTTTGTTTCAAATGGAGTAAGAAATGTGCACGGACTTTGTATGAACAAAGTGCATGGACTTTGGTTCGTTCCAAAAGTGAGAAATGCATAGACTATGTATGCATGGACTTGGTTTGAACAAAACATGCATGGAGTTTGTGTGCATGGACTTGATTTTAGATGAAACGTACATGGACTTTATGGAACAAGACAGAGATATGCACGGACTTGGTTTGGAAGTGTGCATGGACTAAGTATGAGATAAAGTGCACGGACTTTGTTCTGAACAAAAAGTGCACGGACTTCGAAGGAACATTGTGCACAGGCTTTGTATGCACGGACTTGTTGAAAGAAACACATGCACGGACTATATATGCTCAAATGGAAATATGCACAGACTTCATTATAAGAAATGTGCACAGACTTGTTAAAGGAACACATGCACGAACTTTATTGGAAAAGTGTGCATGTACTTGGTATGAACAGAAATGTGCACGGACTTTGTTTGTAACAAGATGAGGCCCATGCATCATTTTGGGAAAAACTTGGTTGGAAGAGAGGAGAGCAATCTTTGACCAGGATAGGAGGACCTGCACCTTACACCTACGTCACCTGCCCGGCAAGTTCGTCTTCCACGACGGCGTTCAGTCGGTCACCTCCGTGTCGCCAGCCACCCACCCCTAGTGGCCCGGTCCACCTTCAGACTCACACCCGCCACCTCTCCTGGAGCCCGCCCCTCTAGCCACCCATCATGGGAGTAGTCATTTTCTCGACCAGTGTCCTTCCCATTCCCCTACTTTAGAGGACCCACATTCAGAGGATGCCCATCCCAGGCTTATTCCAGTGAGTTATGAGGCTGACCAGGAGTCAGTCGAGGAGTACATCGCTGAGGTTGAGGGGATAGAGAGCAATATCATGGCGCACCTATCCACCGGCAATACATGGCCAGCCAGTCCCCTCTTGATCGAGTAGTCGGTCATCCCAGTCACACCCGTTGTCCCGATTCCTCCAGTTGCCCCAACCATGCCCATCATTCAGGAGCTCGTAGATTACCCCGAGCTTCCACCCATCCTAGCTTTCCTTGACGGATCTGACTAGCCTTCCACCTCTCTCACGCTAGTCGCTCCTGAGTAGCAGTCAATCATCCCAGTGTTAGCGCAATCGCTTATCACTGTCATACCACTATCGATGCCCTACGTTCACGTAGTATGGTCTGATTTCTACTGCGCATATAAGAGATAGCATCCAGACCCCATCTTTCTCATGAACCATAATAGGCTTCCGGATGACTTTCCCATCACCCACCTCCACGTCCTCAGCCACGTCCTCAAACACTTCAAAACCTGAGGATGAGTCTTTTTGAACCAATGGAGGTTGGCATGGTCTAAGATCCGAAACATCAGATTATGGGTCATGTTACTTCTATTCATGATGTACATAGGGGATGTTTGGGGAACCACACCTCCCTAGTCGTAGGTCTCGGTAGTCTATAGCTCTAATCCCATCCCCCCATGCATGCATGAGTGTTTGAGTCTCTTCAAGCATTTGTCGAATGCATAGTGAGTATGCATATGTCAAGTCGAGTCTGTTGTGAGTCTGCATACGCCGAGTCGAGTTAGTCGCAATCTCAAGGTGTCAGTCCCTTCCGAGTGTGACGCAAGTCGGATCTCAAGCGTATGTTGTGGACTCACTAGAGAGATACAGAATTAGCTCTACTTCCAACATCTCAGATCTAGTCACCTATAGGGACCCAACAGTAATTCCTAGTGAGTCATTGAGCCCTCTCCTTCTTTTGAGAGTGACCCCACCCCAGAGTGCCCATCACTAGCCTCATTTCCACAGCAATGTGAGCATATAGAACATATACAGGATGAGTAGGTGATGATTGATAGGAGTGGAGCATACCCACGCTACCTGATATGGTGACGGATCCGCAGGAGTCACGCGAGCAGCCGCACCCCTTACTCGATGGGATCGAGTTCTTCCCACCCGGGGTGAATTGATGGGACATCAACCCACAGCTGCAAAGTGCTCCCTGCTCTCCACCTAGGACTTCAGGCATATACAGACCTCTCTTCAGCATGGAACGAAGGTGTTCGGATTCAATCTGATGTAAATAAACACCGACTATTTGCGGTCGGTGGGGAAAGACGTCTAGTACATGATTCCCCATAATCGCATGCGTACTCGCACCTGTGGAACCTCCCTTCTCTCGACGTGTCACCCATTCCCCGAGCCCACGTGCCACGTCCTGGCGACACTCCCCAGTTAAACCTTGGTTCCATAGGTGATTGTTGAGAAATCGACTGGCACGCCTGCATCCCAGCCTCGTTTCCCTAAATCCCTAAAACCTCCCATGCCATTTGAGTCCATCCTGACTCTCAGTAAAAGGCGAGAGCCCGATACCACCTTGAGTAGGATATGGCTACGGGAGGAGAGGCCCTAGATATATCAAACTCCTGTCTCTCCCCCTATCACCTTATCCCGTCCCTCAGTCCGGTCACCGAACACCCCACGCCTGGTCCACCGATAGGCATCCCCCGAATCACACGCGACAAAAAGGATGGCACGCCCGGTGGGATGTCTCCCGCCTTCCTTTTTTTTACTGAAGAGAAGCCTGTGCCAGCCCTGAAGTCTTGGTGCCCTTTCCCTATCCTTGCAGGAGAGGCAAAGGAGGGTACTCGCTCGCACTTTCCAGCAGCTTCTAGTTTGTGTTCCGACTACCAAACCGCACCCGATGACTATTAATGACCGTCGCCCCCACAGCGTCCAGTGCCCCGGCAACCATGGCAGCTGTCACCTACGGTCCCATCGTCATTGCCACCCATTCGCGGGTGGGCTATTTGGCAGTGCCGATCACCTTCGGCAGCTTCGCCCCAGTCGTTGGATCACCCTACTTCCTGGGTGTGGTCTCTGTGGCTGCTCCGCAGCTACCCTCAGCTAGCTGCTTCCAGCATCAGTGACTCACTCGAGCGTCAAGCTTGGGCCTTCCACCACCAGCCCCCGTACAGGTACCAGATCAGTCCCTGCCCGGGCAAGTGTCAACCCCCGAGCCCAATCTCAGCTGACTTCTTGTATGGGCCTTGTGCCCTAAGTTTCGGCCACCATTACGGCATTTTGCTCAGACTTTCAATCTTGAGCCCTAGCCAAGCCAGCATCTGACATGGGTTTCTACCCCTGGGTGCCCAGCTTCCCAACATCCTACTCGGGTGTCCAATCTCTATCCCCAACCAAGCCAACTCCCCATACGGGTTTTCCCACCCAAGGTCAGTGCTCCCCAGTACTCTGCTCGGGCTGTTCGACCCGAATCCTTGACAAGTCGTCATCCGACCCGGGTCCCCAACCCCTGGTCCGAGGCTCCCCAACACCCAGACTGGGCACACAACCCCGGGATTTCTCTAAAGCCTCGCAATCAATGACACCTAAGAGGGGGGGTGAATTGGGTGACTATAAATTTTAAAAAAACTTTGCCTGATTCAAAATAGATGTGATAAACCAGCAATACTGGGTCGGGGTAGGCTCCTCCCTTGTCGGAGAGGAGGCTCTCGCTGTGGAATCGACCGCCTCTTCCTCGCGCGGACTGGGAGACGGTGACTTCCCAGACTTCAACCTCCTCCTCGTGTAGATTTGCGTCGGCTCGGGGATTCTCTGGGCCTCTATCCACTCGGGAAGGGGTGCGAGGGGAGCTGCCAAATGAGGAAGCATTCGGGTTAGATGAAAGCCCTCAGGCTCCCAACGAATAACAAGAAGGAAAATACTTCAGCCACGCTAGTGGAAGGAATTACCCGGTTCAGTCTCTGTGGCTGGGAGCGGGCTGGGGATTGTCTCCTCCACAGAGGGTGTAACCCCAGGTGCAGCAGCTTCGCCCACGTCCAGAGCAGAAGCGGACGCCGGCTCCTCCGTAGGAACTAAAAAAAAAGGAGGCCAATATCAAAGATCTTGTCCCGTAAGGCGAGAAAGTGTCAGGTGGGACTGTCAGTAAGAATCTCTAACCGGTAGGTTGGCTGGACTCAGCCTGAGTAGCCGCATATGCGGCCACAAACTTCTCGGCTTCGACTTTCCTCTGTTTTAGCCCCTGCGGACTGATCGTCATACCTGGGATCCGCACGGAGCGTGCCCCCTTTGCTTCAGCTGGGAGAAGGACATACGCACGTCATACATGAGCAAAGAATTTCCCCGAGGGGGGGTGAGCAGACCCCGAAAGGCATTAGCATCCAAATGACTCACCTGCGGGATGGGTCGGCTCAGCCCGGGGCACTGTAAACTTTGCAAAGGAAGGAACTGACGGAGGAGGGGAAGCTGAAGCCGTCCGAAAAACCTCCACCCTCTTTCGTTCGACCTCTTGCCGCACAGCCGCCTTGGCAACGACAAGCGCCCTCTCCACGGGCGACCTCTCCTGAGGCTCTACAGCAGCCCTGGGCGAAGGAGTGGAAGTGGACAACGGCTCGGACCCGACCCAGGCTTTACCTACAGCGGGGATCGGTGAAGGCGGGGGCTCCTCCCTAGCTGATGAACCTGAAAGGCGTCCGGGTGTGAGCGGCCCGTGCTAAGACAAAGATAAACTCCACTAGAAAGACAACCTTAACAAGGGAAATCTTACCGACTGGTTGGCTTGGTTCGGCCTGGCCAACCTCAAACTCCTCGAACGATGGGATGGGAGGTGGTGGAGGAACGGTCTCTGCAGACTTGGCGATCTCCACCCTCCGGTGCTTAGCCTCCCGCCATCCGGTGGCCTGCGCCTCCCCCAAGGCCTTCTTCACCGGTGACTTCACCCGGGGCCTCTTCACAGGACTGGGTAATAGAGTCGTGGTCGGGGCTGCTGGTGCCTCCTCAAAATAAGCTGGCTTCTCTGCTTGCCGGAGGAGATTACGATACGTCGCCAGCTGGGTGTTGTCTGGGTGGTCTGTGATGGAAAGAAAATAAAAGGAGCAAGGAGTTAGTTACCATTCAGCGCTCGATAATGACCGGTAGGGGTAAAAGAAGATATAAGGTAGGTGCACTCTGGCTGCTACACGTGGGGCCCGACGAAAACCAGTCTAAAAATCATCCTCAGGGTAGCCCCTCCACCACTCCCTAGTGGGCCAGTACATGCGTACTGAAGGCTACGACTAGTGGAGTGTCTCTGAAGGAGTAGACTCTCAAGCCACGAAAAATAAGGTCCAAAGCCAATGAAGTACGGAGATCGTCCCACGTACCAGCACCATCAGACGGTGACCACAATCGGAGAAGAAACAGGACTGCAAACCACCCGGTGCAGTCCAGAGCCTGGCAGTCCTACCCAGGAGTGCCACAGGCACAAACGGTCTACCGTTGGGCTATCACAGCGGTCTGACGGCCCGACACAGGGGCATCAGGCCAACGGTGCAAAATGCACTGTGACGCGCCATCCCTGATGCGTCACAGTCCCTGACATGCCTAACCCATTGCGTTAGGAGACAAGTAGAAACAAGCTGTGATGCGCACCACTCGGGGCGTCACAGTCTCTCACAGACCACCATGGGTGTGTCAAGAGGCACGATAAAATCATCTGTGACGCGCACCCCTCATGGTGTCACAGCCGCTAACGGTCCTACATAGGATCGTTAGGGCGATGTGCAGTGTCAGCTCTGACGCTCCCTCACTGGAGCGTCACAAGGCTCTGACGTCCCACCCTGGGCGCGTTAGAGGCCTTAACCCCCCAACGGTTAGAAACTCAACGTCAGAAAATGATAATGGTCGGATGCCAACGTCGGATCATCACTTTGACGGTCCAACCTAGGCACATCACATGCCCTGGCAGTCTATCGTGGGACCGTCAGGCCCACGGGCCACCATGTTGGCAAAATAGTGTCCTGTGACGCACCCACCTTGGGGCATCACAATCTGTGACGTGCCCACCTTGGGGCGTCACAAGCTGTGACGGTCACTGGAAGGACCGTCACACCGTTCCGATGGCGAACAGACGGGAAACGGCCAAAAATACCAACCACGCCCCCATACCTCCATGGGACAGGGGGAAAACAAGAAGGAACCCCCCTAGGGACCCCTAGCATGTTTCTAGGCCATCAAAATGCGAAATCACGGCTCAAATCTATAGATCAGGCGAACTCTCCCCAAATCATGGAAAATCTTAACCTGGCATGAAAACCCATCTCTCGGCCTCCCCTCAGGCTAGAAATTGCTGGAAAGGAATGCGGGGATCTAGAGAATGTCACCCTACCTCAAACTCGCCTCAAGGCGCGTCGGATCGACCACAAATCGCGAAGAACGCTTTGAAACCCTCGCCCCTTCACGATCTCCCACAAGTTTTACGCCGCCACGATCGCCTCACTGTCGCCGTCACCCCACGCCGTCTACAGTCGGAGGGAACGTCGTCGTGAGCTCACCGGACGAAGAGGAGGAAGAGAGGGGCGCTCACGTTGGGGGAGGAAGAAGGAAAGAGGAAGAAGAAGAAGAAAAGGTGAAAAGATTAAAGAAATGCCCCTATTTATAGAAAATTTAGATTTTTAAAAAGTTCAGGTGACTGGGCATGGTCTTTTCCTTAACTGTGACAGTACCCTAACAACTTGATCTAGACCTACCAATGTCTTTGTCTCTGGTCTTGCAGTGGCTTTCCTTGACTACGGGGTTCGCCTAGTGGTTGAATGATAGTCTGCTCTGCCCAGACTATAGTCATTGTCCATCGCTTTGGTTTCTGCTTGTCTTGGCTTGATCTCATGGTTTGCCCGTGACCCGTGGGTGTCTGTTGACATCCTATGCGGGCAGTGACCATGATGGGAGGGCCAGGAGTGCTTGTGTATGTTGCACGTGTGTCTACGGGTGTCTGTGTGTTTGTGTCATGTCAGGTTTTAGTCAACCTGGTGAGACCAAGGGTTGACAGGTGACCTTGTCTGTGTCTTGATAGTGTTGTCCAGCTCGAGACAGTGTTCTAGATACCTTGAAGTATCATCTTGTTTCGATTTATGTGTCCAGATGTGCTGAGGGTCCTCGGTCTTCCCTCAAGTCTTCGCATGTCATTTCCTCCGACAGCATCGTTTCCTCTGGCTTAGGAGTAGACCGATTGGCAGCTTATTCCGTTGTCTGTGACGATCTTGCCTCTGAGTCGTCTGACTCAAGGATCGTTACGTGACTAGGTCTAGTTGCCTTATCCTGAGTTGTCGGTAATGGCTGTGCTGCCATTGGTGCTTCAGAGTACATGCGACAGTGCTCTCTTGCCTGTCTATACTTCCACACTCATTTTCTGAGTCTCTGTGTCTTGGGAACCTCCACTAGTCATACATAGCCTTACGGCACGCTTCGACGTGACGGCTCTTGTAGCAGGGCACTTTCCTGGTTTACGATTCTTAGGCTAGTTCCGTGGGCCCCTTATCAACCGTACCGTCCTTCGGAGGGGGAATACTAGCTAGAGGCCTGGCTTAAACGATAGCCAGTGTGTGCACACGTGGTCAGGGGCTTTGGACTTACGTCATTAGACGTGACCCTAACTAGTCACTCGTGTTATGGTACTGCTCTGGTTCTAGCAGTGTCTTTGTCTCGGCCTAGTCCTTGCGTAGGTGACGTGGACAAGACGCTAGTAGGCGCAGCATAAGATGTCAGTGGACGTAGCTAGCTATTCTTCTGGGTGTGAGGCACTCTAGTCACGTGGCACGTGGCTCTTTGCAGTACTCTACGCGTTCCTCATACGTCGTGACCTTTCCGGGTTAGCCTTCTCTTGGCTTTTCCTGAGGTCAGTGTCTGTCGCCTACACGACGTTCCAGTCACATATGGGGCAGTGTGCACGACATTCTAGTCATGTTGGCCATTGTCTGTCTAGGCTTTGTTGGTTGTCCTTGCAGGTCTTTGTTTGGAGCCTGGCGTCATGTCGACAGCTTGGTAAGCTTCTAATTTTTCCCAGTTTAGAGTTCACCCTTCTATCTTTGTTTGGTGCAGTGTCTGCTTGGAGTAGTTTCGGGGGCCGAGGTTAGTTCGATAGTCGTGCTCGTCTGGTATGACTTCTTCCCTTTACAGGGGGCCAGGGGGCGCTGCTGCGTCAACGCACTATGAAGGTGCGTTGACGCAGTGAGAGACAAAGGGAAGAGTGGGGCGACACCACAGGGTGACACCTCAGCTAGGCCCTGGGCTACTATGACGTGCTTCCATTGCGTGCCGAGGGTCATAGGTAATGGCCAACGTGTCTTTGCTGGTTGCACCGGTTCAACGTGTGTAACATGTCACTGGGTGAAGAAGAGTTGACGCTACACCGGGTGGAAGGGCTGCAATAGTAGCTCGAAGTACTTCAGTAGCTCGGGTTGCTACAGTGCTCGGACTACTATAGTGCTCGGACTGCTACAGTGCTTGGACCGCTACAGTGCTTGGGCCGCTATAGTGCTCAGGCTACTATAGTGCTCAGAGTACTTTGGTAGCTCAGATTGCTACAGTACTTGGACTTCTTCAGAAGCTCAGATTGCTACAGTAGCTCGCCCTGCTACAGTAGCTCGGATTTGCTACAGTAGCTCAGTTTGCTATAGTACTCGAGGTGCTTCAGTAGCTTGGGTTTCTACAGTGCTCGGGCTGCTACGGTGCTCGGAGTACTTCAGTAGCTCGGATTGCTACAGTAGCTTGACCTGCTACAGTAGCTCAGCCTGCTACAGTAGCTCGGATTTGCTACAGTACTCGGGGTGCTTCGGTTGCTACGGTTGCTATAGTGCTCGGGGCTGCTACAGTGCACGGATTTGCTACAGTAGCTCAGAGTACTTCAGTAGCTCGGCTTACTACAATGCTTGGGCTGCCGGAGGGCTCACCTGAGCGTGCCGCTGAAAGGGCTCCACTAGCGTGCTGTTGGGGAGGCACCAAGAGTGTGCCATTGGAGGCACTAGGGAGTGTGCCGTTGGAGGGCTAAGATAGTGTGCCACTGGAGGGGACACAAAGGGCGTACCACTAAAGGGGCATGGGGAGTGTGCCACTGGAGGGCACAAGGAGCGTACCGTTGGAGGGCACGAGATAGTGTGCCGCTGAAGGGCATGAGCCAGTGCGCCGTTGAAGGGGCTTTGAGCTTCTCTTCAGGGGCCCATAAATTGTGAGCTTCCTAGGACATTCTTCATCGCTAGGGACCTGAAGGTGGGTTCACGACAATGTATAGATTCGGGAGGACACTCTGCCTTTCCGTGTCTTTTAATGCACCCATGCAAATGCGGGGACTTGCCGAACGGTAGCATTCCCTGGAGTCCTGGGTGGTTCACCGTTTCTCCAGGTCTTCTTTCTTCAGCTCTGACATTGACACGGGGTTGGGAGAGATGTACAAACGGATGAAATTTTACGTGTCCACAAGCATCTATGTATTGCTGCAGTTATTGTACAAAGTTCTATTTGAAGTTCTATTTGATGCTTCTATTTTTTTCTGTTGCACAGTTGCATGGGAAGTGGGTGAAATTGTTAGATCTAGGAGAGCATGTGGCAACTGGTCTTGTAATAAGTGTTCATAAAGATAAAGTAGTGATGGGGCAACATATAGGAAATGCTGTGCAACATGCTCGGACTTGCATCGAGCATATACACTGACTCTAAGTGTATGCTAAGACATGCACGGACTTGTCAGGTGACACACACAGACCCAAAAGTGCATGGACTTGGACAATGCAGACCTCCTAAATGCACCGACAGACCTTCTATAAACAATGACTATGCACAGACTTGCAGCAACAAATGTAACAGGCAGGACAATACCAAGCATACCAAGCATACCAAGCACAACACTAATTATGTATAACAGTCTCGTAATGATCACTCAATCAAGCACTAATTTAGGAACGAATGTGGTGACTGGTGACTCAAGAAATTGCTATCATCAAAATAGCATCAAAATAACACTCCATCATTAAAGCCCAGGGGACACAGCAAAGTATTTTTACCATCGTTTATTCCATTTGTTTGTTGCTCCCTTTTATCTTTGTCATGTTGTTATTTTTTAACAAAAATTCGGCAGCATCTCCTCTTGACCCGAGCGTAAGGGAGATATAGGGAACGCGCCCACATGGAGTGGCAGAAGCTGACAATTAGAGGTGGGCACCTGAGAGCGGCAACACCTTTGGTAAAACATCAGAAAACTCAGAGGATTGGCGAGTGGGAGATGACCTTAAGGCTGATTGCATGCGCCATAGGTGGAAGGCGGGGCCTGGTGTCCAGTATGCCGGCCAGGGGGGGATCAAAGGCATGCTGGGCTGGGAGAGGCCAGGGTGTGCCGCTGAGGGGCTGTGCCGGGGGAGGCTTTGAGGGGGCTGAGTGTGCCGGCCAAAGGGGACTGGTAGGTGCATCCAGTTGGGGCCAGTTCAAGGGGATTAAGGTCGAGGGTTAGCTGGGTGCGTTGGAGCTGGAGAGGGGGAGGAGTCCAGTGGTTTGCAGAGGGAGGCTTCAGGTATGGAGAAGAAGATGGGCCACAAGTGAGCCTGGGTCTTCGGAGAGGCCAGAGGAGCAGTGCCCTGGCCACAAGGGGAATGATGATAGAAGGGACACTAGTCATGATCAAGGGGGCCACCAGCGGGGAGCAGAGATTGCCGGAGAAGGGAGGGAGAAGCAACCAGGCACATACAAAACCCAAGCGAATGGGGACAGTGGAGAAACCCAAAGAACAAAAAATTTCATTCATGAAGAAAAGGGGGCCATGAAGGGTCGTGCACAATTCGAAGACCGTGGAGTAGGAGTTATAGCAGAGAGAGGGGGAAGAGGAGAAAAGAAAGGGAAGAAGGAAAGGGAGGAGCTCGGGGTTGAGCAGGGGCGACGGCTCCCTGCTCTTCCCCACTCCCCCTGTTACACCGCTCTCTCTCTCTCTCTTACTCTCTCTTTAGATGGTCGTCGGAAAGAAACCTCACGAAGAGCTCTCTTCTTCTTCTTCTCTTCTTCTTCTTCTTCTCTTCCTCTTCTTCTCTTCCTCTCTGTCTGTGTGCGTCATGTATTTGTCTATTCTCTCTCCCCCTTTGTTTACAGCAAAGGGAGGGGTTTTTATACCCCAACGACGGGCAACCATGAACGCAAAGGAAGAGAAATTTCAACTACCATGTGGGCCGGTATAGAGCCGCAATGATATTGACCAATAGTTTAGGGATGGCTCTTTGTCATGGCAGGCGGCCTCTCGGACCAGCCAACAGGCGGCCTCTCGGACCAGCCAACACATGTCCCCGATCGTCTGACAGCGGTCGGCAAGGATGGCCAAGTCTACATGTTTCCTGGCAGACTGATGGCAATACAAGTTGAAATGATCCATCCCCCTTCCTTCGGCATAATGATAGGCCACATGCAGACGCTGCCCCAGGATGGCCGCCGGTCGAGCTTCGATTGTTAGCCTGTGCACCCGCAGGAGGATGTTGAACCAGGTAGTGTCTGCATAGTTCTGTGGCTTCCGCTCATCCCTCCTCACGAATGTGCGGTAGGGGCAAATCAGGTCCTTCTCGACCCGCTAGCTGGTTGCGGGGGTGCCTTCCTCTTCTGCCGGCAACGAATAATTGATCAGCTCCAGGCGGTCCGATCCAATGTTGCAGAGGTCCCACAGGGTCTTCTTGAAATCATCCTTTGCCACTAGAGGCAGCTTGACCTGTGGCGCCGGTTTACCCTCTTGGGCCGCCTTGTGAGAGATCATGTAGTCGGCCACATCCTTGCTCTTGCCGCGCCACAGGCGTAGGAGGTGCTCTGGGTCGACATCAAGGATGGGCACGGGCTACCAGCTCAGAAATCTTCTCTCCGCTCCGTCCCAGCAGTTGGTCTTGTGAGACTGATAAAAGGCCGTGCAGGCGTTCCACCACTTTACGTTCTCAGGTGTCACCCGAGGGATGCGACCGGGGGCCAGTACTCTGAAAGCGACGGTGTCTGCCTGGTGGAAGAAGTCCCACCAGACTCTGGCATTCTCTACAACCAAGCCTCCCCGAAGGGTCCGCATCGCCAAGCTGAACTGGGCGCTGTGTACGGGGATATGCTGGTCGTAGTCGAAGTTTCGACCAAAGCGGAACGGGTAGTACGGCTCCATCAGCAACGTCTCCCCCTTTCTGAATGTCAGTACGCTAGGATGAATCGACAACGCCCAGTCCCTCAACTCGGGTTCCAGCAGCGGGCGAACCACATTGGCCTGGCTGATTGGGTGGATGTACTTCTCCACCTAGTCATCCTTGCACTCTCTTTTGCTATTCACATGGGGCTGGAGTGCACAGCCAGTGCCCAAAAATATAGTCCCAGTGGCATCTTGAGGGACTGTGGTCAATCGGCCCAGGATATCATACAGCCACAGAGAAGTAGGTCCCGACTTGGCACTGGCAAATTCAAGCATCCACGGCACGAGCTCCCAGTCCTGAATGGCACGGGGGGCGAACTCTGGGAACAGAGAACAAACCCACGCATTAAAGAAATGCAGCGGGCACACCATCCAGGCCTGTCGCGGGAACTGATGAGTGCTGATATCCCCCAGAGCCTTGTATATTAGGCAGAGGGTAGCTGGACAGAGAGACAACTTAATCCCCCATGCTCATGTGATGAATGCAGGATGCACGGGACCTAGTGGCGATGGATGCACAGGTCCACTTACGCAGCTTGGAGGCCCAGCTAGCAGCCACACGAGCTGATTTGGAGACCCTGGTGAGTGGTTAAATTAAATGAATGTAAATTCCTGATTTATTGATGATTAGCCACTGATGATCTTTCTTTCTTGATGCAGCGTGCCCAGCAGGGAGCAGTAGCGAGGGGGACCGGTGGTGCTTCGAGCCCAAGGGGACCGAGCACCGGGACCGGGTGATTGGAGGAGCAGCTCGCAGGTGCAGTTGCTCGGGCAGAGGAGGCAGAGCGTGAGCTCGCCACACGGGTAAGCCTCTAAACTTAATGTTCAAATCTGCCACCACATGTTTATAAGAAACTTATCTCTTTCTTTCCTTTTTATCAGACAGAGGAGTTACAGGCGTCATTCGCCTGTGCCACGAGGGAGCGCCGTGACCGCCACGCGCTGGTGAGTTTTGTTTTGTGCATAATATTTACGTATTCTTTCTTTTCCCAAAGATCAATAACGATGTAATATGATGCAGGCAGCGGAGCTGACTGAGGCGAGGAGACAGCTATCAGCAGTGCGCTTTAAGGTCACCTCCCGCGGCGAGCGGATCACTGAGCTCCAGCAGGCGCTGAGCCAGCAGGAGACAGAGCGCGACCTTGCGGCACGGGTGAGTTAACAGCATTAATTTCAATTATGTATATGTTGAAATGAAACTCGAAACTGATAGTTGACTTAATTGAAATGCAAGTGGCAGAGCTACAGGACGCGAGTACCCGGGCCGCCTTGGCTGGGGCAGAGCTCGCCATTCGTGACCAGTGGGTCACGGAGCTGGAGGAGGAGGTGGCATGCCTCACGGCGGTGGCGGGACAGCGCGAGGAGCTACCCAGGGACGTTCAGGACCTCCGCATCCACTTGGAGATAGAGCGCAGAGAGCGCGCCAGGGAGTGCGAGGAGCTGGATCGAGAGAGAGCAGAGCTTGCCGCTATCAGGGCACAGCTCGCCGTAGTCCAGGAGAGGCTACGAGCGATGGAGGAGTGGCTACAACACGGGCGAGAGCGAGCCCGAGCGGTGGGGCACTCGAGTGCCTTTGCCAGAACGACCTACATGACGGGCTCCTCTTCACACCAGTGGCCGAAGGAGGAGGTGCAGAGCTCAGCTCCGAGTGCAGCGCAGGGGTCCATGCCCCCACCACGAGCTCGCCGTCGGGGTGGTAAGGGAGCAGAGAGAGAGAGACAGAGAGAGGATGGTGGAGGTGAGAGTTAGAGAGAGACTTTGTACTCCTCCACCCTCACATTTTGTACTCATTTGATAGATATATATATATATATATGACATTTTTGGTACCTGAGTTTGTTGAGCATTGTGGTTTGAGTACTTTCCTTCGTTCCTCCTCCCTTTTGTTTGTTCTTTGCCCCTGCGGTTTACACTTGAAACAAATAGATTAATTCATCCGTTCGGCTTGGCCCCTTGCCCGGTAACCAATTTCGCAGCCCCACTCCCACCCCCTGCAAACTCTATCTGCCAGCCCCATTCTCCACCTCCCACAGCCTGGTTAGACCCCCCATTGACCCTCCCAACCATCAGGGGGTGTCCCAACTCATTCCCACCTCATTCCCCTCTCCTCATCTCCCCACAATCCCCCCCTTCCACCACTATACCCTGCCCAATTCACAGGCAGCAGCAGAAGCCCGACTTGCAGAGCCTGCCCCAGGGTCATTCGGCCACTTCAGGAGGTGTACCATATATCGACAGAAAGCTCTCCTAGTTAGCTTCGCAGGCAAGGTGATCTCATCACAATCTGAGTTCGGAGCTGCCCGGGAGAGCCGTTCTCCACAGACTGTGCAGAACCAGTCTGGCCTGCAACCAGAGGCGACTTACCGAAGCTCCAGCGACCACACCCCAGCTCCCCTTGGGCCGTCGTTTGGCTGGGACATTTCTCTAACAGTCCTCTATCCAACACAGCTGGTGGAGCCTCGTTTGGAGTGCGGAGCTATCCATTCTAAATTTTCTTCCCTGAGTGTGCAGGTCAGTCCACTCAAAATCACAGTAGACACCCCTCCACTCTACATCCTCTATCTGCCTACTCCGACCTCCCCTGGCGGCCTTCCTAGTTGGAGATCGAAGAGGATTCATTCACGGACACGTCTGTTTTGGTCCCGCACCATTTTGACAACAGGAGTGATCGTGACGGCACCGCCTTCCTGAGAGTCATTCTCCACAGACTATGCAGAACCAGTCCTACCTGTAACTAGAGGCGGCTTGTAGAAGCTCCAGCGACCACACCATGGCTCCCCTTGGTGTGACACTTAGCCAGAGTGGAGTCCCACCAGTCACCTGTCCAACGCAACAAGCAGGGCATCGATTGAAGCTCAGAGCAGCCCGTTCTGATTTTTCTACCCCAAGGTAGCAGATCAGGTCAGTCAGGACCCATCCAGACCCCCTCCCACTCTTCTGGACATATCTCTCGAACCCGACATCGTCTGGTGCTCTACCTGGCTGCCTCTCGACAAAGACTCGACCACGGTCGTCCTCGACTTGGTCCACCTCGATTGGACCTCGGGAGTGGTCATGATGACTTCTTCTAGTTACTGCTACACCCCAGGACTAGTCTGAGCCAGAGTGCAGAGGTCCAGGACCTGAGCCCGCCCTAGTCGGTGCCGACGACAGGGCCACCCACAGAAATTCACAGGCGTACCAGGGCCTATCAGTGACGTTTTGGCACCAGCCACGGTGACTTCCAAGCTCGGGGGAGTGCATGGCAGTGTCTACAGTGACTCCCTATCCTGCTGTTCCAGACCTGGACAGAACTATGGGTTCTCTTCTACATCGGCTTTTCCCCTCCCCTCGCTTGGCCGACTGAAGGCCCCTCCCTATGTGGAGGTAGTTTTGGATGTAACTTCAATTAATCCCTATCCCGAGATTACCCTCCTGTGTGAGGTGTAGTGCATGTAACACCAGGTCACCATTCGAAGCGACATCGACGTGGCGTGCAGGTGTGTACCTACGCCTCCCCGCTCACCTTCGTCTCCGACCGGGATCGGCGTCTTCACGCTGATTAGGTGAGCTTCTGGCCCCCTCTCCTTGCTGGTTTAACTCTGCTTAGCTTAGTATTATTTCTAAGTTGCTCGTCGGTGGTGAGGTGAGTTCCGGTCCTAAATTCTCATCAAGTTGAGTGCCACCGTGGGTGAGTTGTGAGCGAGACCCTACAACCCATGCCCTCGGCGTGCTGGCCACTTGTGAAATTGGGCATCCCGAACCCTTAGGGGTTCAGCCTCAAGCTAGCCAAACCCCGGAACAGTGAGGTCCCACTTCGGACCCTTATCCCCATCGCCGGTCCATCTACGAACCCGGGTGTGCGCTACGCGAGTGAGACTGCTAGAGTGGGTCCACCGACTCAGTTGTTTGTTTGCAATTCAGGTCCAACGGATTGTTTCACATCATATAACCTACTTTAAGTTCTGCAATTATTTGTGATACTTGTGTAGTCTCCACACCATCCTGTTAACCCTTCCGAGTCTTCGGGCTCGTGGGTGGCGGTTCGAGTCTCAGGTTATCGGGCCTTCCTGGTAATCGGATTCTCGGGTCATTATAGCTGGTATCAGAGTGTGGTTGTGGGATTATATAAGAATCATTAGTAATTGTAGTGGTCCACTAGTCCACAGTAATGATGTACAGTTGACGCTGGCATCAGGCACCGTGTGTTTTTGTTGACCTTGCCGTTTTCATGTTTTCTATGTTTTACTTTAGGAGTGAGCATGGTGCCGAGGCGGAGGACTCGCTCTCAACAGGGACAGTCGACAGAGGTTCAGGAGATCCAGCAGGAGGTTCAGCAGGAGCAGGAGGAGTAGAGCAGAGTGCCACCAGCGGCCACCGAGGTAGTGGATACTGCGAGGATTTCGGGGGCCAGGGATTTCTTCCGTGGCATGTACCAGCTTATGTCGCAGCAGTTCGGCGGAGAGGTTGGTGAGGGCTCGTCGACCAGGGGTGGGCCAGGCCGAGCAGTAAGGGATTTCATGCAGTTCCATCCACCTTACTATGACGGCTAGCCAGACCTTGATTTGGCTCGGAGATGGCTCGACGAGATGGAGCGGGTGTTCAGTTCCATGCGGTGTACTGCAGAGGACAAAGTGATGTTGGCCTGCAACCAATTGCAGGGCACGACTCGAGAGTGGTGGGCTTCCGAGTGGAAGACGTCTTTTCAGTCTCACCCCCTTGAGCAGATCTTATGGAGCGACTTTGTTAGTGCTTTCGAGCGTGCTTACTGCCCAGAGTGTGTTGCCACGCAGAGGATGCATCAGTTTTTGGAGTTGGTACAGGGCGACATGTCCATGTTGCAGTACAGGGCCCGATTCATTACGCTGGGTCGTTATGCACCCCATATCATGGAGCGTGAGAGGGTGAAGACCGAGCAGTTCGTCCACGGCTTGAGGCAGGAGCTGAGGCACCATTTGATCACGCACGCTGCCACTGATTTGGAGATGGCTTCTCATATAGCGGCGTCTTTGGAGCTGGATATGTAGAGGACACGAGGACCGATTAGCCAGGGGCAGTCCCTGCCAGGCCGCAGCCAATAGACGACTACCCAGCAGCAGAGCACGTTCCAGCTTCCTTCTGGTAGTTCGGGAGCTTTGACTCTAGCGCCTTCAGCGGCGGGTTCTGCATCTTTCGGCGCCAAGATCAAGAGGTTCTTCAGGAAGGGTTTCTAGAAGAAGAAGAAGGGTCGAGAGCAGCGGCAGGCTTCTTCGGGGAGTGTTCAGCAGCCGGCACCTTTACAACGGCAGGGGTCAGTCGGTGGTTCTCGTGTGGGGTGTCCCCGTTGTGGTGAGTCACATCCAGGCAGGCAGTGTACGGCACCGGTGATCTGTTTCAGATGTGATCAGTCAGGACACATGGGGCGTGACTGTCCGCAGCGGCCACGTAAGCCACCCTAGTTTCCTCAGCAGCAGTAGCAGTACCCACAGTACAGTTTCAGCAGCAGGGGTAGTATCCGCCACTACCACGGTCAGCGAGTGTGGGCAGGCAGAGAGCTCGAGGCCACGTTTCCCACATGACCATGGCAGAGGCAGAGTCGTCGTAGCTTGTGGAAGGTACTGTTATGATTTTGGGTTACGCAGCGCGAGTTTTGTTTGATTCTGACACGTCGCATTCGTTCATTACGGAGGATTTCGTGCTGAGTGTTGAGGACCAAGTCTCCCAGATGTCTTGTGATTTGATGGTGGAGTTACCGTCTGGTGACTTCATGGTCACTCCATTTTACTTCAAGAAGGTTCCGATCTGGATCGAAGGGCGGAGTTTGCCAGGCAGGTTGTATGCGTTGCAGCTTCGGGACTATGATGTGATTTTGGGCATGTGGAAAACCTGAGAAAACACAAATCTCAGTCCACAAGTCCACCTCTGGGGGCAAGACATGGCTCCCGCCAATGCAACATCAAGTGATAAAAGGGAGTCACGACTAGCCTCCCACCACTCGCCAACCACCCTACAAGGCGCGATGGGCTCGACAGTCCTGTCTTCCCATAAGCCGCCCCTTTTCAAAAAATCCACAAAGCCTACTGCATAAGAGAGGGCCCCAGACATAGGCAACAAAGCTAGGGGCATCGTTACACCAAACTTCTCTGGCCTCGTTCTGCCTTCGGCACGTGGCACCCAGCCCGATCAAACCATCAACCGCCGAAGTGGCCACCTGTATGGAGAGCTCAGTGCCCAGACCAGATTACTCCCACAACGTGGGCCCTACACACCTCTGCCATAAGCCCAACATGCAAGACAAATGGGAACAGAATCCACAAGTCGTGATTAGTGGGCTACAACATCAAGTACCACGCGTGTATCCAATACGTGCCGTCTCCGCCAGCTCCACACCCTCAGTGGCTTTGATCGCAACAAGGACATCAATTCCCAGAACAAGAAACTCCCACAACGCCGATAGGGCTAGGAGAAATTAAACCCACAAGGCGCACGGGCCGCACGCCGTCGTCTTCGCCTCTGCCGCACGCCCCGTGGGGGGCATTTGTTGGTACCTACTTATTTCCTCTAATTATTGGAGGATTAAGTGTAGAAAAATACTTCCTAAATAGAGCAAAATGGCACAATGCCAAAGGTGCTCTGCCAGTCAAGTTGAGCTCAAAAATTGAGACACTTCGTTGGGTCAAATGGCATACCATAACAAGCGGGGATTGTTCCTAAGCAAAAGGCACTATGCCAGCTAGTTTCTCTGACAACCGAGATGGATCCAAGGTTCGGGACAACCTGCTACATCGAGCGGCACTCTGAAGGGATTCGGGGATCACCCCCGAATACCCTACCTACGGTTTTACACCACCTACATCTCAAGAATTGGGTTAACCTGGGACTCAGAACAGCCTGCCGCATCATATGACTCTTCGCCAAGGAGCAAGGGCCACCCTGACCACCAGACAAACGTCATTATCATGTCAATGCCCCAGTCACCAGGCCCAATCGAGGGTCCTAACTAGCTAGCCATGACCCATGGCAATATCAACAACTGATCGGGTTCACCCTCGATCACTCAACTTGCGGGTTTACCCACGTTCAACACAGCTACCCGAGCCGACCCGGGGGCACCTCTGACTACAAGCCACGCCAAGTGGCACCTAGCAACGAGGTCGGGGTCTACCCCCGAGTCACCTCCCTTCAGCCCTCTGAAGCCAAAGGAAGACCCATCTGGGCTGATCACACGCTTCAGGAGCTAACAACATCCTTATACGACCCACACACACGCGTGTCGGGAATTTCCCCGAGCACCTGGTGGGCGCGTAAGCCCCAGCCACTCTACAGCAATCTGGAGCCCAACTGAAGGCTCCTAGCAACCCATCGCGTCATAAAGGATAGCCGCTTCGAAGGCATATAAGCCAGCTGGGATATTCTAGCAATATGATTACATCTTCCTTTCACCACTGGGATATTGGCCTGTCGTGCGTAGGCCTTGAAAGTAGCACAGTGTGGGGAGTCCATAGCCGGGTCATCTTCTTTGGAGATGAGCCTTCTTCTCTTCTTCTTTTCTGCCTTGACAGGCTGGGAATTGCTTCTGCTGGGCACAGTTGGCAAGATAGGCTGGATCTTCTTTGGGACCCAAACATGTTTGAATCTTCTTGGCCTCAAAGCCAACTCCTCTCGACCTTGGTGGTTAGCTTCTTCTTTTTCAGCTCTCCTCCCAGATATGGCTTGAAAGGAGTTGTAAGTTGAGACGGTCAGGACCACACGGTCCGGTATCACCTGGGCATTGTGTCCATTCAGGAAGAGGCAGACGCCACTGATCATTATGGACTTCCCTAAAGCTGAGAGACGTCCAGAAATAGGAATAGATGTCTTCCTCCGAGAGCTCCTTCTTCGGCTGCTCTCAGATTGGTTGGTGCAGGTTGGGTGGGCAGCATAAGCCACATGATGTACCATGCAGCTTACCACTTGAGATTGGCCTCCCAACGAGGCCTGGCAGCTTCGGCCCTCAGCTTGGCGGGCTAGTGGTTCCTTGGCGGCAATAGGAGCAGCAGGTTTCGTGGCCGCTATGTTGATGATGTCGGTGAAGGCGACTCTTAGAAAGTTTGAGAATCCAACCACTGGTGGGAAGCTCCCGAATGTGGTAGGTACCGCCAGGTAGCCTTGGGTGGCATGAGTAGCCACAACTTGCAGACCAAAGGTGAGGGCAGCCAGTCCGGTCATCATGATGTCACCTGCAAAGGGCAAGAAACAAGTTGCCAATATTTAATATAGGGCCTTGGGGGCCCTCAATCCTGGCGAGAAGATGAAAGGAGACTCTGGTCCCACCGGGCATGCCAGACTTGGTGACGTGCTTTTGAAATATTATCATTTATTTGTTTATTTATTATTTATTGGCGTGCCAGTCACATGTGTGACAAATTCATCGTGCGCCCGATCTGACTTGGTCAGACGAATGTGAAGTTCATGTCGAGACCAGAAGTCCATCATACTGTAAAGGCCATGATGTTAATTACATCCTTCCAGAAGAAGGAAAACCCTTGATTAATTGCCAGAGATTGAGAGCCTTTAGGGTCAAGGAGAAAATACATGACAACAATGTACATCATGTAAAGCAGGTCATAAGTTTAGGGACCAAGCTTCGGAAGAACCCGAATTCATACATGAATATAACCTTGGGAGGAGAGAGAGACTTTTAGTCCTGAGCAAACTGAGTCATGGCCATGACGGGGATGGTCCCCTGACATCCAAACTCAGTTGCCGGGACTTCAGATATATTTTCCCCTTGCGGGGTCCGAGGGAGATAAAAAGCCCACAAAATCCACCAGAATGTGTGGCTTATTATGTTTTCTTTTATTTTATTATTTTCTTTTATTATTCCCTCTTTTCTCTTTTTTTGAACAACCTTGGTTAGCTGTCGGCGTGGATGCCGACAGTTGAGAGGTTGCCGGCTCAATTGCCAATCTTCTTCATCATCTGCCCCTGGAATAGGTCACCACTTGTATTTTAGTTCTTCTTCAGCTCTTGCCGTGATTCAAGGGGTTTGTGACCTCCCTTGTGGTTCATTCTCCTTCTTCAGCTTTCGCTGTACTACAGGGAGGCCTGAGACGTCCCTCATGGTTTGTTCTTCCTTCAGCTTTCACCGTACTACAAGGGGCGTGAGACGTCCCTCGTGGTTTGTTCTTTCTTCAGCTTTCGCCATACTGCAAGGGGCTTGAGATGTCCCTCATGCTTTATTCTTTCTTCAACTTTCACCGTACTGCAAGGGGCTTGAGATGTTCGTCGCAGTTTATTCTTTCTTCAGCTTTCGCCGTACTACAAGGGGCGTGAGACGTCCCTCGTGGTTTGTTCTGCTTCAGCATTCGTCGTGCTGCAAGGGGCTTGAGATGTCTCTCATGGTTTGTTCTTCCTTCAGCTTTTGCCGTACTGCAAGCGGCATGAGACATCCCTCATGGTTTGTTCTTCTTCAGCTTTTGCCATACTGCAAGGGGCTTGAGATGTCCTTCGTGGTTTGTTCTTCCTTCAGCTTTCGTCGTACTGCAATGGGCTTGAGATGTCCCTCGTGGTTTGTTCTTCCTTCAGCTTTCATCGTACTGCAAGGGGCATGAGACGTCCCTCATGGTTTGTTCTTTCTTCAACTTTCGTCGTACTGCAATGGGCTTGAGATGTCCCTCGTGGTTTATTCTTTCTTAAGCTTTCGCCGTACTGCAATTGGCTTGAGTTGTCCCTCGTGATTTATTCTTCCTTCAGCTTTCGCTGTACTGCAAGGGGCTTGAGATGTCTCTCGTGGTTTGTTCTTCCTTTAGCTTTCGCCGTACTGCAAGGGACTTGAGATGTCCCTTGTGATTTATTCTACTTCTTTTTTTTGAATAAGCACTGCATAGTCTCATGGGATATCTAAGAAACATTCTTTTTCTGCCTGAGGCGGGGGCTTCGATTGCCTTTCAAGTTGGGGAAGTGGCGCATGATATAATTTTAGGTGTCTTCCGTTGAGGGGAGGAAATTGAGTCTCCCCCCTGTGGTTGACTACCACATAAGCACCTCCTTCATAGACTTTTTGGACGACGTATGGCCCGAGCCAGTTTTCATTCAGCTTCCCTTTGTGGTTGGCAGTCATTGTTGTGCCCTCTTGGCTTTGATGATTGAGTGTTGTGTTGATGATAGCAACTTATGATGGAGCAACTTATTATGGAGTGTTGTTTTACAACTTATAATTATGATGGAGTGTTGTTTTGCAACTTATGGTGGGGTGTTGTTTTGCAACTTATAATTATGATGGAGTGTTGTTTAGCAACTTATGATGGAGTGTTGTTTTGATGATTTGATGATAGCAACTCCTTGAGTCACTTCTTTCGTTGAACAATTAGTGCTTGAACCAAGACAATTACTGTAAATAACTTATAGTGTATGACATCACCAAAACCATAGAGGATGCAACACGGGAAGCATCCATGATCAAATACCTAGAAAAGGCCAAGGCCGCGGCAAATGAATTCTCTCACTTTGAGATGGTCCACATTCCCAGGGAGGAGAACGTCCGAGTAGACGCTCTCTCCCGACTAGCATCAGCAACCACGGTCTCTAACTCGAGATCCATTTTTATCGAGGAATTATCAGCACCAAGCATAGAAGAGCCAACACCCTAGGTACATGCCATCGCCTATCAGCCCTCATGGATGGACCCCCTCCTGGATTTCCTACTACGACAATAACTCCCGAGCGATCGTGCTGAGGCCCGTCGCACGTGAGCACGAGCGGCGCACTTCACGGTGGTCGATGGTCATCTGTATCGTCGAGCCCTCTCAACCCCACTACTTAAGTGGTTATTCCCCACGGAGGCCAGGCAGGCCATCCAGGAAGTGCACGAAGGATTCTGCGGAAGCCATGTGGGGGGGCGAGCACTCACACGAACTCTAATCCGACAGGGATATTGGTGGCCCACCCTACAACAAGATTGCCTCGAATATGTCCGGAGGTGCCCCCAGTGTTAGAAACTCTCCAACCTGCACCACCAACCAGCTATGCAGTTGCATACCCTGATGGAGCCTCGACCATTTGCTCGGTGGGGAATAGACATACTGGGTCCTTTCCCTGAAGCTCAAGGGAGGAAAAAGTTCCTCGTGGTTTCCATTAACTATTTCACCAAATTGGTCGAGACAAAACCACTGGGAAAGATCACGAGTGAAGCAACTTGGAAATTTGTGCTCTGAAATATCATATGCCGATTTGGGATCCCATGAGTTCTCACAATCGACAAGGACAATCAATTTGCAAGCACTGCCTTCCAGGGAAAATGCTCAGAGCTGGGGATCTGGAATCACTATACTTTAGTGGGATATCCCCAGGCCAACGGGTTGGTAGAAACGCCAACAGGATGCTCCTCCATGGCATCAAGACTCGACTTGAACAAGCAGGAGACTCATGGGTAGACTCCATCCCAAATATCCTGTGGGCACACCGAACGACCGCCAAAGCTGCTATGGGCGAAACACCCTTCCATCTCGTGTACGTAATAGAGGCAGTAATTCCAGTAGAAATCTCCAACCCGTCACTACAAGTGGGACATTTTGATGAGGCCAGAAACAACCAAGTCATGCGAGAGAACCTGGACCTGCTTGAGGAAGATAGAGCACGCGCCCAAGTAAGACTCCTAGCCTACCAACAAAAGCTAGCGCAGTACTACAACGCTCACGTCAAAGAATGACACTTCCTCCCCGGAGATCTGGTACTACGGCGAGCAAGCGTGGTGGACCCTAGAGCTTCCATGGGAAAACTTGCACCTAACTAGGAAGGCCCATACCAGGTAACAGAAGCACTGGGCAAGGGTGCATACAAGCTGACAATGCTGGGGGGACGAGAGGTACCCATTAAATCACGTCTCTTATCCTAAATTTCAAGGTTTTGCCTCGATATGAGAGGCCTCAGTTGAAACTCTAGCTTAAGTGTTCTGTTGGTCGGTGGTAAGTGAGTGGGCCCTGTGAGCCTCCCTAAGAGAGTTTGCCCTCAATATCAGAACCCCCATAGAAGGCTTTTGGGACTTCTTTGACAGTCAAACAAAGGTGTTCGGACGTTAGGCCGATGTAAATCAACACTGACTCCGGTCAGTGAGGAGAGGTCCAACACCCGAACCCAAATCGTCTGATACTATACGCACTCACGGAATGAACCTCTACACATAGAGGGAATGTTTCTTTTCAACAAGAACATTTTAAATATCTATTTTATCTACGATAAAATAATTCCGTAGTCTCACAGACTGGCACGCCCGGTGGGCCTTTCCCGCCTTTCTTCTTTCTGTCAAAGAAAGTTTCTAAACCTTCTTTAAGGGTCTGATCTCCCTCCTCTTCCTCTTACAGGACGGGAAGAGGAGGGTACATCTCTCTACTCATCTGAGAGCCTTTTGCGCGCCTGCGCCCTGCTCCATTCGTGCTACGCACCACCACCACCAACAACAACATCAGCAATGGCAGCCGTCACCTACGCCCCTCAAGTCATCGCCAACCACGCCAGGTTTGGATACCTGGCGACTCCCATCGTCTTCGGCGACTTCCCAGCCGTCGTTGGTTCGTCCTTCTTCCTGGGCGTCGTACCCGTGGTTGAGGCCAGCTCAGCCACTCCTGCGGCAACAACCACTGAGGGTGTCAGGCCCTCCACTTCAACAACTGGCCGAGTCCGCTTTTCCAACAAGCCAGCTGTCAGGGGTGTCAGGCCCTCGGCTTCAGGGACCGGTCGGGTCCGCCCGGCCAACAAGCCAGCTGTCGGGGGTGTTAGGCCCTCGACCCCAGTAGCCGGCCGGGTTCGCCTGGTCAACAAGCCAACTGTCGGGGGTGTCAGGCCCTCGGCTTCAACAATTAGCTGAGTCCGCTCGGCCGACAAGTCAGCTCTTGGGGGTGTTAGGCCCTCTACTGCAGCAGCAGCCCGGCTTCCCCCGGCCAACTCCTCGCGGACTAGGGGCGCCAGGCCTTTGGTCCCATCAATTGGTCGAGATTGCTTGGCTGCCACGACAACGGCCGAAGGTGTCAGACCTTCTGCCTCTGTAAATGGCCGAGTTTTCTCAGTCAACCAGATTACTGTGGGTGCCGCTCCTGCTCAACGGGGGCAACGCCGCCGCCGCAACGGCTCAAGCCCTACGGTAACCACCCTCAGAGGTGCCGCTCCTGTACAACGGGGGCAGCGTCGCCGCTACAACGACGCCAAGCCTATGGCAGGCGTCGCCAACGCCGCTCCTGCTCAATGGGGGTAGCGCCGTAGCCGCAAGGGTACACAGCCTACAACGGTAACATCTCGCTCCGGCAAGACCGTAATTGTCAGGGATATCTGCATCCGGCTCGATGGAGGCGAGCCGATCTTGCCACGGGGAAAAATCAAAAATTCCATAAATATCTCATCCCACTCATTTCTCTCTCTCCTCTCTCGATTCTCTCTCTCTCTCCGTCGCTCTCTCTCTCTCTCTCTCATTTTCTCCTTCTCTCTCCTCCACTCCCATTTCGTTGGTTCGCTGTCCAAACGGACGTCAGTCAACACGTGGGAGGTACCGACGGAAAGGGCTCGACGTGAGGATCGCGTCGGTACCCTTCTTTCCTCGGATCGTGGAGCGTGGAGACGCATGCGAGCAAGAAGATGATGTGACCCCCATTGCCCGTTCGACACCGATTTACGATCTTCGCCGCGTAAAAGGTAGGGGATTGGACTCCTCATCTCGCCAGGAATCCATTGACGCCCTCTGCATCACCATCCATCGTCATTTTTCTCATTTTCTGTGCAATTTCCTTTTGGGGAGATTTTAGGGTTTATTCTCGATTTGTGTGCCTCTCTCGTTTCGTGGTCTAGACGACTGCTGATCGAGGCCGGAGAGGTACTGTTGGAATGGTTGCGTCGTGAGGATTACGCTGAGGTCCTCAGTTCCTCGATTTACGCAGCATGGAATCGAGTCGAGTCGCGAGGCATTGTCTCTCCCTCATGTCGGTTCGCTGTCAGATCGTCATTTCTGCCATCACCCAGGTAGGGGGATGGATTCTCTATCGCACTAGGACACCGCCGATATCACTTGTGCCGTGATCCGATGCCCGTTACATTGAAATTCGTGCATCTTTCTATTTAATGTATTTTGATTCATTTATTATGGAATTTAATTTTTAATTGTTAAATTAATTCATTTGGGCTTCGTATTCCATTTCTAGTGTCATGCTTAGGCCTATATGATTGGTTTGGGTTGGTTAGTTAAGCAGGTTTTGTATTCCGTCGCGTCCCCCGTCGATTTCTATCGACCGGGTGGAGTTTTCGATTCCGGTTCTCGGAGTCACGAAACCTAGGTGATATAACGCGCCTGTCCCGGTGCATTATACTCCTTTAACGGGTCCTTATCGGTGCGTTATGTGAATAGTGTCCTGTGTTTTCTGAGAATTCTGACGTTCGGGTGACTTTAACGCGCTTCAGGCGGTGCGTTATAGTCCTTTGTTTTGGGTTCAAGGCCCGTTGTGTTTAACGATCCTACCCCTGTGCGTCGTGCAATGTATGACGCCCCTCTGTTGGTGCGTTATATTCCATGGTTTCCTGTGAGTTTAAACGTTTTGGAAGGCATAACGGCCTATCAGAGGTGCGTATATATAGTATAACGCCCCCTTGGCGGTTCGTTATGGTTCCTGTGCCATGTGACTTTAACGCCCATGTGACTGTGCGTTATAGTCCTATAGCGCCCCTGTTGAGGTGCGTTATAGTCTGGGTTTCTTGCATTTTACCTGTGTTCTGTGAAGCATAGCGGTCCTGTGCTGGTTCGTTATGGTGCATAACGGGGCAGATCCAGTCCGTCATACACCTGGAGATTTCAAAAGGTTGCATGTGTATTTTCTAATCGGGAGTGGCCACACCGGTGATTCTCGCCGAAGCGCGCGCCTGAAAATAGAGGCAGCAGTCCGCGGGTAGCAACTCCCACAAGTGGAGTCCGGAGTCGATCGGCCTCCGACCGGCAATTCCAGCCCGACCGTCGTCCGTGGAGGGGCACCACCAGCGGTCCCCATCACAGTGGGCCCCACCCCACCAGAGTCGAAGGTTGGAGCAGCACGTGGGCCCCACAGCCCGCAGCATTCGTCTTCCAGACGGCATCAAAGGAGCGGACAACGTGCTGCCCGCCAACCCAAGAACGGTCCTCCCGGGCCCATTTGTCACTCTTTACCTCCCTGCGTGGAGTGGGCAGTAGTTCACTTGCTGTAATATTTTTGTAACCATTGTATCGGGAGTTACCGACTTGGCCGGGATCGTCTTCCCCACACCCGGAGTGTGGAGGTACACTCGGCACCCCCACATAGCCGTTATTTGCTTTCCTAGTATACGCTCCCATAATTCCTCAGTATCTAATGATGAAGCCAAGAAACTTGTAGCTGGATACGCCGAAGTCATATTTCATGGGGTTCATCTTGAGCCCATATTGCTAGAGTCGATTAAAGACTTGGCATAGATCATGTAAATGGTCTTCCCGCCTTTTGGTCTTGACGACAAGGTTGTCAACATAATATTCGACAATGTTGTGCAACATCTCATCAAATATTTTGGTCATGGTCCTCTGGTACATAGTGCCAGCATTCTTCAATCAAAAGGGCATGCGCTTGTTATTGAAAATCTCTTTGGGAGATCGGAAAGCAGTGTGGTTCTTATCTTTGAGGGACATCTGGATCTGGTTATAATCGGATGATCTGTCCATGAAAGACAAGGCTTCAAGCCCAGTGGTCATATCGACCATGGTTTCTCTGATTGGGATTGAGAAGTCATCCTTCGGACATGCTTTACTGCGGTCCCGAAAGTTGACGCAGATGCGGACTTGACCATTTTTTTTCTTTACTGGGACAATATTGGCAAGCCAAATCGGGTAGATACACGGCTCGATAAAGTCGACCTTTGCCATTTTGTTGACTTCGGATGAGACTTGGAGTTCAAGCTCATGGTGCATGCACCGCTGTGGCTGTTTGATAGGGGTTGCTGAGGGACAGATGGCTAGCTCGTTCTCTGCTACGGAAGGGTCTAGCCTAGGCATCTCCTTGTATGTCCAGCCAAAGCAGTCTGTGTATTCGAGTAGGAGTTGCTTGTAGTCTTGCCTTTTTGCTTCGGTGAGCAAAGTGTTGACGAAGGTTGGTTGCTGGGCTTCATCTTCGCCCAGGTTGATTTCAATGAGTTCATCAACGATCGCTTGGCCACCGTCCTCCAGCTGGGGAGGAGCAGGTTGGAAGTCGATGAAGTCTTCATTGTCAGTGTTGGCTTCGTGTATTTTTTAGTTTTCGAAGCCACAGGTCGACGCTGACAGAGCTGGGGAATTGTTGTTATCGAGTCCTAGGAAGGACTATCTGACTTGTTACTCACCCGACACTCACCCAAAACCCGGGGTGACTCGGCGATGCCGAGGGGAGGCAAATATTCTTCCTCTAGAAACCTCTGAAAGAGTGTGCCACTTTTTCTTGGTTCATGTGCCATTGTATCGCTGGAGTTAGTTTTCTAATAGGGTTTGATTTTAAGTTGCAAAAATGAGATTCGGATCTTCAGACCTGTTAGCGCATGAAGATTTGCATCGACCTGATTTCTTGGGCCTTGTATTCATGCATCGACCTGTTTGATGGATTGCCTATTTTGAGACACCGATGCATGAACTGGTGCATCGACCTTGCTAGCCGATATGATGTAGCTGCATCGACCTTTCCTCTGAAGTAACTAAGGTGCATCGACCTTTTCGTCTTGAGCTGCTTGCGTGCACCGACCTTACTAGCAGATGTGAAACTACTGCATTGACCTTGTGATGCCAGGAATTGTTCAGCTGTGTCAACCTTATGTCTTGAGTTGCTTGGATGCATCGACATTGACAACTTCAAGTGTTCATGTGCATCGACCTTTCTTAGTACTTCAGGTGTTCATGTGCATCAACCTTGAGTTCATGTGCATCAACCTTGAGTTCATGTGCATCGACCTTTCTTCTTTAATGTCCTGAGTTGCTGAAGACTTGAATGGCTTGTGGTCTTGATGCGTCGAGGCATCACAGCTGATACGTCAGCACAACAACTTGATCTTTGAAGGAATCCCTCTATTTCTTTCTGATGCTTTGACGTGCATCCACCTTCGGTGTTGAGAGAGTAATGACCTTTCTCCACTACTGCGTAGAGGTAGTGACCTGGTTTCTCTTGATGCGTCGATGCATCAATCCTGCTACGTCGATGCATCGTATTAGTAAGTAAACTTGAATTTGTGTGATCCATTAGATACTAAAGGATCAGTGCACCTGTTCATCATGTAAAAATCTTAGTCTATGGTCCTTATCAAGATCAATAGTATGTCATCATCAAAACTGGAGATCCAACAAGATATATTTCTCAGTGAACTTGTCATTGCTCTGCCTTATTTTTTATTAATTTTTTTACAGAGTTAACAGTGGCACATCATGACACAGTCCACTTATCTTCATGAAAAAGGGACATGGTTTCTCAGTGGACCATTGTCATTGCTCTGTCAATTTTAGCCCTTAGGAATTTCAGACTATTTAAATGTTTAAAGACAATACGCAATATAAGTATCTCAACCAAAGATAGCCATGATTATAGAACTTTCAGATTTCAGAATCAGGGCACAACATATAAAAGCTAGTTAAGATCTATTAAAAGCTAAACACAGATGTTTCTGACACATTCATCTTTAAACCAAATGAAACCATTAAGCTTAAACCAGCTAATTATTGTAAACAATCATAAGATTGTATAATAGAAGATTCCTCATTTAACGTGTATATGCGCGGTGAGGCGAGGACTATCTTGCAGAGCTCTATGAGGCCTCCTAGGGACATCTGTCTTAGGAGGGAGGAGAGAGAGGTGGTCAGAAGACAAAGGATTCCTCTTTATCAACCCTCCAGCCAGAAGGAGATGTTTGAAAAGATGTGGAACCCACCAAGCCTGGACCGGAGGCTACTGCGAATTACCAAGCATCCGGGTTTGGGCTTCTCACCGGAGGATTACTACGAGGCCGACGTGATATTGGTTTTGGCTCCACTCGGTGGTGACCCCGTCAAGGCTGCAGCCCTGCAGGAAGCCCGCCACGATAAACAATCTATGCCACCGGCTGAAGAGACACAAGGTGAAGAAGTATTCCAATGGAACCCCCTCCACCGCAGGTGCGTGGGGAAGGTCTCTCCCTCTTCCGAAGGGTCAACCTCAAGGGACTGCATCATCAGGGTTCCCTCATCTCCGTCTGTTGGCGAGGCAAGAAGCGGAGGTACGGGCCGTGCTCCAGGCCCTCCCCAATACGACCTCGTCATGCTCGCCCTATACCATAGGTAGCAATGGGAGATCGAGATGTTGAAGGCACAATTGGGTGGATTAACTACGCTTGTGGCCAACCTAATCTAGGGCCCCTTCCGCCCGTGGGGCGAAGGTGTGACTTGGTCTCGAGCCACCAGTCCCGACACCTCCGTCCAGTCAGGGAGGGGGGTGAGGAATATGGCGAGCCCTTTAGCCAGACAGGCAGCTGGGCGAGGCCTCACATTGCGAGAGAAGCTGCAAAAGCCCTACTCCTTCCCAAGAGAAAAGACCCAAGCCATCTTTGATTGGGCTTGTCACTATGGCAAGGTTTCCCTCCCGAGGTCCAAGAGGCCTCAAGATGCTTGGAGAAGCGGTGACCCACTATTCTACCCCTATCACCAGATACTCGATCACGCCATTGAGGACTGTTACGTCTTCAAAGACATTGCTCAAGACCTGATCGATAGGGATGAGTTAAGAATGGGAGATTATGTGGTGGCCCCGCCGCGTCCCCATGTGACAGGCAGCCCTAGGAGAGGAGTCTACACAATATCCATCCAGCACCAAGCTCCTGAAGATGCAGCGACCTTGGCCCCGGTCGAAGCCATCTATGATGATTACCTGGAAGACTCCGGAGCAGCCTTGTGCCTTTCCGCGCCAGGGAACCCCATAGGCCCACTGACTACAATCCAGGAGGGATGCGAGGTGAATGCCGCCTCGGTGTCGGGTCACGATGAACAAGAAGAGGCCTATGGCATCCTCGAGGCCGAAGAGGGCGAAAACCAAGACTTTATTGATTTGCTGCCGGCCCCGTCAGAAATTGAAAATGGCGGCCAGGCTAGTGTCGACGAGCTGATCGAAATCAATCTTGGCACGGAGAGTGACCCTAGGCTGACCTTTCTGAGTGCCCTCATACCTCCCTAGGAAAGAGAGGAATATGTGAAGTTCCTGCAGGAGTTCCGTGATTGCTTCGCTTGGAATTACAAAGAGATGCCTGGTCTCAGCCCCGGAGTGACCCAGCACATGTTGGCAATTGATCCCAAGATAGAGCCGATAAAGCAGCCCTCCCGGCACATGCGGCCGAAATTGATAAAATAGGTCTACAAAGAGGTCGACAAGCTCATAGACATCGACTTTGTAGTAGAGAATCAATACACCACCCGGTTAGCCAACATCGTGCTAGTGAAGAAGAAGAATGGACAGATCAGGATCTGCGTGGATTTTCACGACCTTAACAAGGCCTGCCCGAAGGATGACTTCCCGGTGCCCATCACCGAAGTAATGATTGACGTAACCGCCGGCCATGAGGCCTTGTCCTTTATGGATGGTTCATCCGGTTATAACCATATCTGGATAGCCGAGCACGACCAGATCCATACAACCTTTAGGTCGCCTAAGGGAATCTTCCACTATAAGAGAATGCCTTTCGGCCTTAAGAACGCTGGTGCTACATATCAGCGAGCAATGACCAAGATATTCGACGAGCTGCTCTACAGCAAGGTCGAGTGTTACATTGATGATCTAGTCGTCAAGACAAAGAAGAGGGGTGACCATCTAAGCGACCTCAGAGTCATCTTCCAAAGGCTCTGGCAGTATGAACTAAAGATGAACCCGATGAAGTGCGTTTTTGGCGTCTCCAGCGGAAAATTCTTGGGTGTCATTGTCCGGCATAGAGGGGTCAAGATCGACCCTCTCAAAATAAAGGCCATCCAGGAGCTACCACCTCCGAAGAACCAGGGAGAACTAAGGTCCCTGCAGGGCCGACTAGCTTATATCCACATGTTCATCTCTAACCTATCGGGATGCTGCCAGCCATTCCATAAACTGATGATGAAGAATGCACCGTTCAACTAGGATGATGAATGCTAGCAAGCCTTCGACCGGCTGAAGGATTATTTGAAAACCCCGCGGGTGCTGGGGACACTTGTTAAAGGCAAGCCGCTCATCCTTTACATAGTGGCTACTGAATACTCACTGGGGGCAATGCTCGCCCAGAACAATGACGAGGGAAAGGAGCAGGCTCTCTACTACCTCAGCCGAAGATTGGTAGGGGCGGAAGCTAAGTATACTCCTATCGAAAAGGTCTGCCTCGCCTTGGTCTTCGTAGTCAAGAAGCTGAGACACTACATGCTGTCCCATGAAGTGAGCCTGATGTCCAGGGTTGACCCCGTCAAGCACATTCTCTCCCAGCCAGTCCCGAAGGGGTGCCTTGGCAAGTGGGCCTGCTGCTAATGGAATTTGATATCACTTACGTGTCACAGAAGGCCATCAAAGGGCAAGTCATCGCGGACTTTTTCGCGGCACACCCCATGCCCGAAGACTCCCCGTTGGCTACGGAACTACCTGAAGATGAAGTACTAGAAGCAAACAAAGTCTAGTAGGCTGTCTGACAGCTATATTTTGACGGGGCTTCCAGAATAGAAATAGCCTCCTCTGGCGTACCAAGATACGGGCCGGAGTCGGCATCGTCCTTAAATCTCCTAACAGAGAAGTGGTGCACACTTCCTACTGCATCAACAAGACCTACACAAATAATGAAGCAGAGTATGAAGCTCTGATTATCGACCTCCAAATTGCCCTACAGATGGAGATTAAAATGTTGCAAGTATTTGGCGATTCATTGCTGGTCGTCAAGCAAGTCCAGGGACACTTTGATGTCCGGAAGCCGGAGCTACTCCCTTACCACACTAAGGCGAAGGGGCTCATGGAACGGTTCTACCTCCTTGAGATAGGCCACGTCACCAGAGGAGAGAATGCTCAAGTCGATGCCCTGGCGAAGCTAGCAAGCTCGCTAGTAGTCACGCCTGATGGGTCACTCAACATTTGAGTGATCAACCAATGCTAGGTGCCTAGCATGGTAGAAGAAGGACTGGAAGAAGAAGAGGAATGGGAGGTCGCCACAGCAGAAGCTATCAATCTGCCCGACTGGAGAGACCCTCTTATGCAATGGTTCAAGTACCAACAACTGCCTAAGCAGGGGGAAGAGAAGATTAGACTGATCAGAACAAAGGACTCCTACGAGCTCTAAAATGGGATACTATTTCAAATTGTGGCTGATGCCAAACAAAAGTTACTCCTCTGATGCCTATCCATTGAAGAGGCTTGGAGATTTATGAAGGAGGTTCACGCCGGAGCAGTCGGTGCACACCAGGTGGGGTCGAAAATGAAAATTGAAATAAAGAAGCTTGGCTATTATTGGCTGACGATGTTTGACGACTGTTGCAAGTATGCTAGGTCGTGTCAGAGGTGCCAGGAGCATGCGACGATACCCAGGAGGCCACCTGTGCCGCTACATCCTACGGTGCCCAGCTGGCCTTTTGCCCAATGTGGAATAGATGTCGTGGGTCCATTGCCTGCCTCATCCACCGGATGCAAGTACATATTGGCAGTGACTGATTATTTCTCCCGCTAGGCAGAAGCTGTTGCCCTAAGGGAGGTCACCGCTTTCGGGGTCACTCCCTCTTGGTGGGTGATTCTCTATTTATTTTGGGCAGACCCTGAATAAGGGGAGATGCTGTGGAAATTTTCATGAAATTATATATTTAAACTTCATAAGGCTGCTTGTTATCTCGGGGCTCATGTTTATGCTATTCTTTGACTACAGGCATTGCAATGGCTTCTAGCTCTGCTGCTGCGTCTTCTGAAGTTGTCAGAGCGAGCTCATCAGCCCAGCCAGATGTGTCTCGGGCTTTAGTGAACTGGCTAAATGTCAATACCCTGGACTTCAGATATGACAGAATTACTGTTGTTGACGAGTCCTCCGACTCCGAAATAGATACCGTATCAACGGCCCGGGTATATTCTGCTGCAGAGGGGACATGCTTTCGACGGGGCAGTGATTATTGTCCCGACTTGCCAAAGGACTGCCACTTAATGCCATTCATTCGGACTTTCACCGTGGGCGGCATGCGGGACCCCTGGATAGCTCATGGTGTTGAGGCTGCCATGCTTGCCGAGAGAGACAGCCTAAAAGGCTCAGTTTATCGTGGCAAAGCCATCTATTTGCCCAGGGAGAAGCGTGACTGGGACGCTATCTTCAAAATATCAGAGCTGGAGTCAGAGAAGAAAATGTTGACTCAGGCCCCGGAATTCAACCCTGCTCGGTGGGATACTGCTGCGGGTCGTGTAAACAAGGAGACACCCGGCTATGGTCTGTTCCTGGCACCGCTGAAGTGGGGGTACATGGATGAACCCTTCGTGCTTAATTGCCTGGCCGTGCAGTTCAAATATTAGCTAGCTACTGGCTGGTTCGGAAATGCAAAGGTCACTGATGCACATCTGTTTCGAGTAGGAACAGTAGAATTTACAGAGTTTGTTTTGAAGGAATACGCCCCTCTGCTGATCAGAGTCGGAGTATATCACAACGTCTTTGCTTCCAGGTTCCGCTATCCCATTTCCCGAGGATTATGTTGCGGAATGTTCGAAGTATTTTGCCCTCAGTTCAATACTTTCTATACGGCAGAGGGTGAGACTTCTTTGGACCACTGGAGCTTATTGCAACTTTCTGGCCTGCCTATTGACGATGAGCCATATGAAGAAGTTTGCTTGGAAGACGCTGAGAAAGATCACTCTGATGGCGAAGGCAGGTACTCACTTGGTTACTCATACCGATACCTGATGAAAGCCTCTCGCTCTATTTGCCTGGCCTACAGTAGAGGATCTTCCAGTGGTTACCAACCCTGAGAAAAGAGCAGCAGACTGAAGGTCCGGGTTGGCCAGTGGATTCAGTATTTCTTCGGGGGTCCTCTTAAATATGCGGATTTTCCTTCTGTGGGATCGACTGCTAGCAAACAAATAAGGACTCCCCATTATAAATCAGCACTGCCAGCTTCATTACGCCGTGTAGGCAAGGACGGTCTGAACCCAGCAGGGGTGGATCCCGTTACACATTGTGCAGCTTACTTGTCATTTTGGCTGTGCACCTTCGCTCTCCCCCATTCGCGATGTAGTTAGTGTCAAACTGACCGCTGGGATGTCAGAATCCCAACCCCACCAGTTTCGTGTCGATTGGTCATCATTTGGGGCCAGTAGGAGTCCAGGAACCCCGGTGACTCTATTTGGGTCGATTTGTCTGAATCGTCCGGATCTCGCGATTTAACGCGTTTCCCGACGTGCATGTGATGTTTTTGGAATCCTTGGAGGATTTCCCACCGAATGGATGTGTTTCCCCTACGCTACGGTGTGCATGGGGCGTGGAACGGGCCGATTTGGCTGTTTCACTATTTTAACCGTCAGATTGGCATAACGGTCCTACCAGAGACCATTATGTGCATAACGGTCCCCTGATAGACCGTTATGCACCGTTCATTGGTTTTTGTCTTCGGAGGTCTTGGAGCATAATGGACCAGGCCTAGTCTGTTATGTGGAGCATAACGCCCCGGCCCAGGTGCATTATGGTCGGTGGTTTTCGAGGACTGCCAAGTCAGAACCCTCGACGACCGTGTCTATCTCGAAGACTGTGTCAGTCAGTTTGCATGATGGATTTCTCCCCATGCGTTATGATTAAGATAACACACAGGTGTAGAGCCGTTATGGATTCGTTGACCGATGCTTTGACTAGGTATGGCAGTTGATATAACGTGTCTCACATAGTGCATTTTGTGGCTACAACGGATTAGTCTGTGCTTAATGCGTTTCGGTGTCTGGTGGGTATAACGCACCTGCCCTTGTGCGTTATACTAGTATGACGTGCCTGTTGAGGTCCATTATACTTCGTGTCATTCGTGTTTGGGTCCGGTGGACATAACGCCCCTCTTTGGGTGCATTATGTTGATATAATGCCCCTATGCTGGTGCGTTATATCGTCTGTTGTGATTTTCGGTCTGGTTGGCATAACGCCCCTTCGGTGGTGCGTTATGTGGGTATAACACCCCTATGCTGCTGCGTTATAGCCCTATCCTCCATGTCGACCATTTGCTTGTTTGGTGTTGTGTGTCCGTCTGTCTTAGGTCCTTGTTTAGGGCAGTGTCTGTCTATCGGTGGTTGTCTGGATCGGTCAGTTTAGGTGGCTGGCTGTGGTCTTTTCCTAGACTATGATAGTACCCTAATGACTCAATCTAGAAGCTACCATTGTCTGTGTCTCCGGTTGCGTAGCGGCTATCTCTTGACTGTTGGGCTTCCCCCTAGCAGTTGACTGACAAGTTGCTCTGCCCAGAGTGTTGTCATCTCCCGCCGCTCTTATTCTCGCTGATTCTGCTTGCTTGTGCTGTGGTGGCGGTGGATGTGGTAGTGTGTCGGTGTCGTGTCTGGTTCTAGTCAACCCGGGATTACCTAGTGGTTGACAGGAAGTCATGTTGTGTCTCGACAGCCTTGTCCAATTTGAGACATTGGTGCTGGATGCTTCGAGGTACTATTTTACCTCGGTTTGTGTGTCCAGGTGTGCTGAGGGTTCTTGGTGTCCCCTCAGGTCTCCGTGTGTCATTTTCTTTCATGATCTGCACGAGGGGCAAAGGATTGACTGGGCATAGATGCACAAGTTAATAGAAGATATCAAGGAGAGAAGAAGACAGGCAAGGCCGCAGCAGCCAGCACCTCAGCAGCAATAGCTTTAGCAACCCCAACCTCAACCTCAACAATAGCAACAGTAACCTGACCTCGGGATTCACCAAAATCCCATGCCAGATCATCCGCCCGCTCCTCCACAATAGTCGCCAGCACCGGCACAAGTTAATATTGTTCACCGCCCAGCCCCTAATGCTGGGTGGTCTTATGACGATGAGACTCCCGCTCACCTCCTGGACTTCCACCACACATACACCAACTCCCCCGCACCTTCCGTTCCCTCCATCCTTCGGCCCACCACCTTGACCACCGCTCCACCCACTATTCCCTGTAGTCCCCTCGTTGCACCCATTACATTGCCCATAATTCCGTCGATCCTTGCACCATCACCCACCATACCTTCCATTGTCACCTCACCACTTAACCCTTCACCCATCACCCCGCCGCCAGGGCCTGTCAGACCAGCCTCCGCCATCATCACCCCCACTCCTATCCCTTTCACTCACCCTATCGGGCCAATTGGGAGTCCATCCATTGTCGTGCCGGCGCAAAACCTTGGCCTCAGGAGTGGGCTACCCTTCTACTGGTGCACCTACACCCAACCTCCCAATTCCTTCTTCAGCAATAGAAACAGAAGAAACCGACCCCTTGCCTGGCACTAGATACTATTTGTTACAGCACTTAGACCAGATGCCGGCCAAGATCTCAGTCTTGGAGTTAATAAGAAGGTCTACGCTACACCAAGATGCTTTGAAAGCGTTTCTACAGAAGGTGATGGTGAGCGAGGATGTGGCGGTAGACAGCTTGCTGTCGGTGTTGGCCACTATTACAAGGGGGCCATCTATTTCCTTTTCTGAATCAGAGTTAGCACCCCCAGAGACATGTCAGATGCCACTATGCATCTCAATTTCATTGAATAAAGTGGCCGTTGATTCAGCTCTAGTGGACACGGGAGCTTCTATTAATGTTTGTCCCTTGAGCACTTTGCGTGCCTGCAACATCTCTGAAGATATGCTAAGACCGACACTGATAACTATTGCAGCATATGATAACTCCTGGAGATCTTGCCATGGGGTCGTAACAGTTCAGGCTGAGCTAGGGCCTTTGACGATGGCCGTCGAATTCTATGTATTAGACATAGACCTAATGTTCAAGGCTATTCTGGCTCGTCCATGGATTAACAGCTTGAATGCATTTCCTTCGACCGCTCACCAATGCCTCAAATTTCTATTTCAAGGGCGGGTGGTCAAGGTGAAAAGTATTTCCACGGTCCAGACAGTCGATGCTATTGCTGACAAGATTCTGCCTACACTATGGCCGAGCAATAGGCTAATTTTATCTGTGATGGACTTGAACTTCCCATGGGCATATGCGTCACGCAAGCCCGCCACTACACCTACTGATGTTAAAATCAAGTCCAAAGTCATTACCGGAGAACAAGATCCCTTCCCGGTCAACTCAAATCGATGGGAATTATAATATTTGACATGTTCCCTGCCCATCCATCATCTTAATACAACAATTGATTATCTATGAACTCAGCGACGATGGGATACGACAGTTTATCGTCTATGAACTCAACAACGATGGGAATGCGACAGTTAATCTATGAACTCAGTAATGATGGACATGCATCAAGAACAATTTAAAGGGCTAGGGCAACAATCCCCCTACCTCAACCGTACCGAGACCTTCCTTTCCGACCGCGAGCAAGCCGAGGGTCGCCACAGTTCATCCTTTCCCGCCCGTCTCTCCACTTCATAGTTTGTCCTGGGGTGATGCCACGGCGTTCCTCACGTTGTGGGGAAGCTCCCGCCGGTGCTAGCACAGGAAGAAGGCTGCCCCCTCACCGGATCCTAGCCGAGGATGTCGATTCATTGTGAGAAGGGGAGAGAGAAGAGCAGCTGATGCTACCTTGGGACTGTGTCGATGGGAGCACCTCAGCAGTCTTCCCCTTTCCCGGTCATCAGCAATGTTGCCGGACAGTGCCGCCGTGGCCGCCGTTCGTTGTACGCCAAGAAGACGGAGCTGGGGAGGCGGGTTCGCGGGTTCTCCCAGTGCTCCCGCGAGTTCCTGCGTTTTGGCCGATCGGGTGAAATGGGGGAGGGGGTGAAGTGAGGAAAGTAAGAGAAAGGGGTGATCGATTGAGTTTAAAAAATGAATTAATTTTTTTTTATTTTTAACCTTCTTTTACACTTTAAACCCTCAATTAAGTGAAATTGCCAATATGCCCCTTATGTTCTTTAAAGGCTTTAATCTAAATAGAATAAATGTTAGAAAAAGCCCATAAATCTCATAAAAATAGCAGAATTTCATGGATTAAAATCTATTATATTACCAGTAAAGATCCGTTAACAGATGGGTCTCACAACCTGTCTGCCAGAAGTGTCAACCTGTCTGCCAAATAGAGTGCATTGTAAACACAGTGAAGCCCAGAAGTGTCGACCTATCTGCCACAAGTGTCGACATGTCTGCCAAACAGAATGCATTATAAACACAGTAAAGCCCAGAAGTGTCGACCTGTCTGCACAGAAGTGTCGACACTCCAGTGCTCATCATAGAAAATCGAAAGGTGATCCAAAGAGAGAAAAAGCACATCAAAAATCATTAAATACATGGAATTCAAGGTTGAGAGGAAGGTTCTAATATTAACACATGCTATATCCATCATATCATGGTTGGAGACAACTTTTTGGAGGTTGGCATGACAAGTTTGAAAAAGGAGGTTGGCATGACAAGGTTGAAAAAGGTGGTTGGCATGACAAGTTTGAAAAAGGTGTCAAGATGACAACCCTTTTCACAAAGTCTTCTCTAGCAGGGCCCATGTCTCCACCATGTGGGTATTAAATGTCAATCAAGGGCAGAAGAAAAGGCTTCTTCAATTGACTTTCTTCCATGATACTTCAAGAAAATCCAAATCATCCTCGGCGTCTCCCTGGCGCCAAAAACCCCATCTCCGCGCCGATTGGAGGGGGCACCGATCACCATACGTGCCGATTCCCCTCACGCGCCAGATCCCAGGCCAGATCTGAGCGCGCTGACTACCATCCCCATCAAGTTCTGCCCGTGCTGACCGCCTTGTGCCACTTCACCGTCGACCCACATTGCATCATCCCCCCAGGTCCTTCGACCCCTCGAAATCACCAGAATGCCCAGCCTTCCAACAACCCCCAATAAACCCTGACTCCAAACACCCCAGTCTCAAGAGTCCATTCATCCCAAGGAGTAATTACGATTCTTCACTTGAATCTATGGGAGCAAAATTAACGGGGTTTTACCCCTACATTCTGTTGATCAACCGTGATGTTTATACTAACACCATTGGACCACGGAGTTCTGCCACTACATGTGCTCCGGTTGATCCTTTAGTGGGATATCAATATATGCCATGATGGCGGATATTGTTCCATCGTATTTTGGTCCCCATGGGTCTCGAGCATAGATATGCTCATGTTCTTTGCGGCTTCCATCTCGACACTCTGTGGATGGATGTCCTATACTTCTCTGGACATGGTCCGAAATGAAGGGGAGATGCTATCCAAATGAATCCCGATCCCTGCTATATCAAATTGTTCTCATTTCCAAACCCCAGGATCTAAAGAGGTCTGTCTCTGTATGTCGTCTACTGATTCCCTCTTAGGGATAATAATATTAAATGCTGTGGTGAGCGAATGCCCTCTTAGTTCAGTAGTCCCACCTCATGATACCCGAGCATTGATATGCTTCGGTCTTTTATGGATTCTGTCTTGGCTCTGTGTAGACAGTCTCCTATTCTCTCTTGGCATAAGCCGAGATGAGGGGATATGCTGCCGGATTTACTCCGTGTATCTGTGTATAATGATGCTTGATTGTGCAAATAAAGATGCTAGATGGGCATGTGAATTAATGTCATGGATTCGAGTTATTCTATTCATACCTGTCTAACTCTGTAAAGAATGATGTTGTGTTTCTCCTTGCCAACATCTGCATGATGATTAAATAAACCAAAAGTCCACCCGTCCCTGTTCTCCCTGGTATATTGAATGGTGTGTCGCCAAAAGTCAGGTTGTGCCAGGCCGGAGGCCCTCACTATGCGTGATGGTGGTCCTCGGACCTAAGTTCTCCGCCTCGTATCGGGAGTTAAGATAATAGACTATAATAAATTGCAAGTGCATGAGCTTACATACACTTCCGTTATCCTGCAAAAGAATAAGCATGACAGTCATATTTTGTTCTACCCCTGGGACTCTTCTACTTTGACGACTAATCAAGGGTTGTCCTTTCTTGGAAGGGCGTAATTAACGTCATAACCTTTATGGTATGGCGGACTTCTGGTCCAGACCCAAATCCCATAATCGACTGACCAAGTTAGATCGAGCCCATAATAAAATCGTCACTCCGGTGATTGGCATGCCTAAATAAATCCTATCCAGTTCAAGATATGGTTCTAGATGTCGTGAGGTATCATCTTACCTCGTTCTACGTATCCAGGTGTGTTGAGGGTTATCGGTGTTCCCTTAGGTCTCCGTGAGTCATTTCTTACAGTGAATCATTTTCTCTGGCTTAGGATTAGACCAATTGGTGACTTGTTCCACTTTGTACGATGTTCTTGACTCTGAGTCGTGAGACTCAAGGATTGTTGTAGTTTCAGGTCTAGTTGCCTTATCCTGAGTCTGTTGGCAGTTTCCTGTACTGCCATTGGTGCTTCGTAGTATGTGTAATAATGCTTCTTGCCTGTCTGTACTCCGGCACTCGTGTTTTAGAGTCTGTGTCTCGTGAACCTCAACTAGTTGTAGTCTGACGACTCATTTTGATGTGTCGGCCCACTTGGGAGTGGTGGCGAGGTAGTTCTTGATACACAGTTTATAAGCTAGTTTCTGTGGGCTCCCTTGCTTTGCAGTAGCGTCCGCTGGGGGAGAAAACTATTTAGAGGCCTGGCTCAGGGCGATGAGCCAGTGTGTGCACACGTGATCAGGGACTTGGACTAACACCAACAGGCATTACCCTGTCTAGTTACTTGCGACGGTAGTACTATTTTGGTTCTAACAGTGTCTTGGTCTCGGTCGTGCTTTTGGACAACAGGCAGACGAGCCACTTATAGGCGTAGTGTAAGATGTCAGGGGATGCAGCTGGCGATTCTTCTAGTGAGGGGTACTCCAGTCATGTGACACGTGACTTCCGCGTGACTCTCGTGTTTCTCGAGCATCGTGACCTTTTCGAGTTAGCCTTCTCGTGACTTTGCCCGAGGTCAGTGTTGTGCCTTGTGCACGATGTTCTAGTCGTGTCGGGTCGGTGTCTATCGAGGTCTTTTTTTTTTGATAAGTAACTTTATTGTCTGGCCTTGTAGGCCTCGTGCTTGTCAACAGATCGGCAACTTCTGACTTTGCCAGTTCAGAGTTCGCCCTTCTATTGTTGTTAGAAGTAGCTTCAGGTGCTGAGCTTAGTTCGGTAGCCATGCTCTTTCAGTATGGATTCTTCCCTCTTCCTTGCTTGTTCCCTACTCCTGCTTCCTCTTCTTTACAGCTTTGTAGTGTAGCTTTTCCTGCTTTACTACTTGCTATTTTCTGTTCTGTGTTACTGCGTGTTTTTCGGTGGGGATCCGCTTGACCCGTACTGAGCTAGTAACACGAGGCTCACCCCTGCTTTTCAGGTGGGTGGCATCGTTCTGCTTTCGTGGTTCTTGGTGTGACGTGTCTGTAGCTGCCAACTGTACCTGCGTCAGGCTTCCCCCGACCTCAGTGTACGACTTTATTTTCTGTCGACTGTACTTGGACTGCACTGTTCGTATTTCTTTTAGACTGGACTCTGGTGTAATTGTCAAATTTAAACTATTAATTAAAAAGTAATTTTATTTCTCCTACTTTAGCAAATCGATCTAATGAAATTTAATTACTTACTGTTATATCTCTGTGGCTTCAATGCCGGCCGGAAGGGGTGGAGGTTTGGATCTTGCAAGTTGGTGGGTGATAGAACATGAGCGGTCTTCTCCTGTCCGTGTAAAGGGTAGGGCGGCTACATCCAGACCGTTCTTCCTCATCCTGTGGCCACTTACAAGCCGTTCTTCTTCCATCGCTCTTCATCCCGCGTTCATCCCCAGCACTGGTGAGCGGTCACCATATAGGCCGCTCAACCTCATAGGCGATTCTTACAAAGTCGTTCTTCTTCCCAGTGCTAGTTCACAAGGCGAGTGTCTTTCCCTCTTTCCAAGGTACGGCATGTTTATCACTTTCGGCACCTTGGTGGCGATCACACACACTCGCATCCCTCTGTCCCCTTTCCCTTTGCATTGTCGTTTACTTTTCATATTGATATAGTAGAAGGGGTTAATGGAGGATTGAAGTCCGGTAGAAAAATGTATCTACAGTCACCTGTGATGCTTCTGCAGTGGGTATTGGGGGAGTGTTAAGCCAAGAGTCCCACCCCATCATATTCTTTAGCGAGAAGCTAAATGATACCAAGCTGCATTATTCCACATATGATAAAGAATTTTACGCTGTCGTCTAGGCATTGAGGTATTGGAGGCACTATCTTTTGCATCAAGAGTTTGTCCTCTTCTCTGATCATAAGGCCTTATGATTCCTCCATACCCACAAGAAGTTGAATGCTCACCATAGCCGTTGGGTGGAGTATCTCCAAGAGTATACTTTTGTGCTTAAGCATAAAGCGGGGGCGGAGAGTTGGCGGATGATGATGTTGACCACCATAAGTGTTGAGGTGGTAGGCTTAGAGAGGCTAAAGGATGCCTATGTTAATTGCCCAGACTTTGATCCGATCTATGCCGTCCTTCAAGCAGGGCCCTCGCGTGACTATAGCGAGTTTGTGCTTCAGGAGGGTCACCTATTCTGGGGTGATAAGTTGTGCATCCCATGGACTTTCGTTCGTGACTTTCTTACGTGGGAGATGCACGCGGGAGGTCTTGCTAGCCACTTTGGCCGGAACAAGACCATAGAGGTAGTTGAGCACAGATTTTATTTGCCTAGCCTTAAGAGGGATGTCGCTCGTATCATGGCCCAGTGCCGCACTTGCACTATGGCCAAACAAAGGAAGCAGAATACCAGCCTCTATACTCCCCTCCCCGTCCCGGATAGCCCATGGCAAGACATTAGCATAGACTTTGTGTTGGAATTACCCCATACCCTCCGAAAGCATGACTCCATCTTTGTGGCCGTAGATAGGTTCTCCAAGATGGCATTATTCATTCTATGCTCCAAGACTTCTGATGCCTCTAGAGTTGCCCGTCTATTCTTTTCTCACTGCGTCTCTAGGTTCGGACTCCCACGCACTATTATGTCAGACAGGGATGTGCGATTCACTAGCTATTTTTGGAAGACCCTGTGGCACATGATGGGCACCCAGCTGAAATTTTCCAATGCATACCACCCCTAGACCGATGGTCAAACTGAGGTAGTTAATAGCCTCGGCCATCACCGCACTGACCGGAGGCACCCGAGATGAGAACATCTAGCGAGAACTAGTGCTCCACCCTCCCTCCTCTCTCGCTGATCTGGTGACCCTGGCTCTGTGTCATGCAGAGTGTGAAGAAGTCCTCAATGCTTGCCGAGATCCTACAAGCTCGGGGAGAGGAGACAAAAAAGTGACTGTCCGAGCAAGCCTCGGGCCAAGGAAAAAGAAGAAATCGGGACGGGGATCGCAAAGAGCCTCCACGAAAGTTCGAGCGGTAGACTCCTCTATCCACTCCTATCTACGAGATCTACCAAGAAATCAAATACTCGGGCCTCCTTCGTCGACCCGAACCTATGAAGGCTGACCCTCAACGCCGTAGCCGCCGCAAACACTGTCAGTTCCACAATGACCACGGCCACCACACCAGGGATTGTCAGCACCTCAAGGATGAGATCGAGAGTCTTATCTGCCAAGGTCACCTTTCCCAATACGTGGCCGAGTGGCAAGAAGATCGCGGAGTCCCTCCAGAAGAAATCGACAATTGCCCCCGTGGGGTTCACATCAACGTCATTTCGGGAGGATCCACCTCAGGAGGGGACAGCAATCGAGGAAGAAAGTGTCACGCCGAGTGAGCCTCTCGGGCTTCCTAGCCCCCTAAAACTCTACCGGCAAATGACCAATAGGCCTTGATCTTTACCGACCAAGACCTGGAAGGGGTAGCCACCTTGCATGATGACGTCCTTGTAATCTCGACTACTATAAACCGTTGTAACATAGATAGGATACTAGTGGATAATGGGAGCACCCCAGATGTTTTGGCGTATGAATGCTTCTTGAAAATGGGTGAAAACATATCCAAACTTTGCCCAATTCGAACCCCCCTCAGTGGGTTCAATGGCCAAGCAACTTATCTCGAGGGAGCCCTGAGCCTGCCCATTACTCTTGGTACCCCTCCCAAAATCGTCACATTTCTAGCGAACTTCGTGGTGATAAAAGGGATGTCAGCCTACAAGGCTATCTTCGACCGAGACATCATTGGCCAGATAAAGGCAGTACCCTCAACCTATCACCAAAAAATAAAATTTCCCATAAAATACGGTACCGGGGAAGTCCGAGGTAACCAGATAACAGTCAGAAGGTGCTACGTAATCTCGATCGAAGTCGTAAGGTCAGAAGGGAAAAAGAAAGAGGTCATGAAAGTCGAGGATAAACTGATGACAGGAAAGCCTGGCAGAGAACAACTGTCAGTCTTCCTCAGAGATGACCCGACTCTCAAAGTAAAAATAGGAGCAAACTTACCACCTGATGTACAAGAGCAATACAAGAATTTTCTTTCTGGGTACATTCAAGTCTTCGCATGGTCTGATGAGGATCTCCTCGGCATTCTCGAAGAGGTGGTGACGCATAAACTCAAGCTCGATCCATCGGTGAAACCCGTCCAGCAGCGGAGGAGGAAGCATGCCCCAGAAAAATAGGTCATCATCAAAGAGCAGATTAATAAGGCACAGACCAACATGCGGTAGATGAATTCTTGAAGCTTGATGTGTATAACTGACATTGAATCATCTAGACTTGGCTCATCATCTCCCCGGGGATCAGACCTGAGGGGCACCAAAGGTAATGCACACCTGCTCCGTGGGGTGGAAGTAGATGGAGAAGAAATGGAGGTAATAGGCTTAGATGGTGGAGGTGAAGGATTAGAAACAACAGAGGCCTCATGCGGTGGAGGGATAGCAGCGATGAAAGGCTCGGGTGAAGGTGACGGTATAGGTGGAGGAAGCAAGGGTGACGGTGTTGGCAATGATGTAAGCTACTCAGGCTCGAGCGACGAAGGAGAAGGAGAAGAAGACAGAGATGGGTTAGGTAATGGTAAGGGTGAAGATGGTGATGTAGGCAATGGGGGTAGTGGAGGTGGTGTCGGTTATAGAGAAGATCAAGAGGAGGAGCTCGGCGCCCACCGTTAGCGTATCGACACAACACGTCGAGCAGCATCGGGAGTAGAAGTTGTAGTGGGAACAATGGGAGTGGAGGAGGAAGGGATGGCACTAGCCTGAGCAGAAGCCTGGGTTTGCAGGGGTGATGGAGATAGGGTAGGAGATGGCGAACGTAATAGGGTAGGCAGAGATGGAGATGGAGAGGTTGGGGGAGGTGATAGAGCAGGTGTAACACTAATCAAAGATTCACAGGGGTGCCCTTGGTCTTGAAATGGAGACAGCTACCTGGGCAGTGCTTGTTGCTATTGCTTGCTGTGGAGATGTAAGACAATCTTGCGAATCGCGGGCCAATCGATCCTCTTCTTGTCTTCCCGGCCAAAAATGAACTCCCAGAACTCGGGAAAATCCTCAACCAAATGCCGTTGCTGGCGATGAAAATCATAAAATTGCAGCATATTCCCCATCGCAGGTCGGTAGGGCATAATTGGAGGGAGTGGCAATGCGTATGTGGCCATCAATGCCCTGAAGATATCTGTAAAGCACTCCAACAATGGAGGACGAGGATCCAGCTTTGGGCAAGGCGACTGCCAAGGGGTTGGAGATGAAGGAGGTTGTGTAGGCAATAGTGCGTGGTGACTAATGGGGGGACTCAGCGGAGACGTATGTAGGGATAGAGAAGGTGGTATGTAGTGGACGACATCCACTTGCTCGGGGTGTGATGTTCCATTAACCGGGAGCAGAGACACATGTGGGTATGCGGAAGTGGAAGGCTAACTCGTGGAAGGTTGACTTATGGAGGGTTGATATGTGGAGGATCGGTATGCAGAGGGTTGATATGTGGATGGCAATTAGGTTGCGAAAGGCTAACTCATGGAGGGCGCATGATAGGTATATTGATGGGGACATCTCTGACCACTCCACATTTTTTCGAGGGTCCCGCTGCTCGCCAGCTATTCTTCATTTTGTTCGCCACTTTATTTCGAGTCATATAATATATTTTTCATTTTCTTGCCATGTAATTTTCCTTTTATTTGAGTCCAGTACCTAGGATAGGTAGTTATTGTTCGGCGAATCCCATCACCGCTTACCTCTTGAGCTGAAAGTCCGGCAGTGCCAGATACACTTCCTGGACCTGCTGCCATGAGATCCGGGTCCATCGCTTCCCCTACATTCATTCCATATTTCAGTAAGAAAAGAGCTAAAACTCCACACTCTGCTATCTAAACGGCTCATCAGGAACCGCCCTGTCACTCAGCGGTCACACCTGAACCGCCCTATTATTCCCCGTCTAAGTTTTGGACGGTCTGATGTCAACCGCCTGGACATCCCCTCACAGAACTTCCTCTACCTCACACTCTGTAGAGTGGTCCATGGCAGGCTATCTACCTAATCCACGGTCATAATGAGACCATCCAGTTTCAGCATCCCTCCCCTTTTCACGGTCCCCACATGACCGCTTGACGGTGAAACGGTTTCCAGTCAATCATTCCATACCTGACCCTTCATGTCCTAAACGGTCCATTGTGGGCCGTCCTATGTGAAATGGTTTCAAGTCAACCGTTCCAAACCTGACCCTTCATGTTCTAGACGGTCCAATGTGGGCCGTCCTATGTGAAACGATTTTCAGTAAATCATTTCAATCTTGTCGTTCGATATTCTACACAGTCCCCTGTGGGCCGTCCTATGTTTGAGCGGTCCTATGTGAACCATTTTGCTATGTCGGTTTGCAGGTTTTAAACGGCCACCCCTGGGCCGTGTTTAATGGGACGGTTCTAGGTGAACCGTTTTGCTTAATTAAATGGTTACTGTGGAACCATTTTCATCCCATCTTCCTGACGGCGTATCCCGCCGCCGTGGGTGGCCCAATGGCCACCACTTGGGCCCCCGAGGACCGTGAGACCCTCCCCATCCCCCTAAACTAGCATGCATAACCTAAAAGAAATGGATTTAGGGCTAGGCCACCTACCTCGGGGTCCCGGGCGGCCTTTGCCGTCGCCTCTGCTGGTGCCGCCTCTCCCACGACCTCGTCGCCTCCGTCCGGCCCTCCTTCGGCCATGGGCGTCACGAGCTCCTCCCCCATGGGCCTCGCCTCTGCCAGTGTCGCCTCCTCCACGGTGAGCTCCACCTCCGGTCGCGACGACGGTGTCCTCTCCTCGGCCATTGGGCGTCCTCCTCGGCGTGCATGGCGCTTCACGGGCATGTGAGTCGTGCGAATGGGATGGGGGGAGTGACGGTGGCTCCTCTCCTTTGGGGTGTGGTGCTCAGTCGCTCTCCCTCCTCCGTCAGTTGTGGTGAGGAGGGGGAAGATGAGCAGTTGTTTTTTATTTTGAAATGCGCAGGTATAGGACGGTCTATCGATAGACCGTCCTGTCAATAAAGTGGTCCATACATGACCGTTTGAATCCCAACGGTTGCCTTGTTTGAACGGTCAACATTGGACCGTGTATTGTTTTAAACGGTCATTAGGTAACCATCTAGTGACGAGCCTATTCTTCATGCTTTATGCTGCAGATTATTATGATTAAAATGTTCTTTTCATGATGTTGCTAACAAATTTGCAATGAAATGCTGCCGCTACTAGTTGCAACATTATGCTGCTGCCTAGGCCAGAGTCTCAGTGCAATCTGAACCTGCCACGTGAAGCGGAGTTGCTCTCATCGTCATTGAGAACATGGAGCACCAGAACATTTGTCACCGAGCTCATTTGGGAATTGATCGCTCAAATACACGGTTCCTCAGTCATTGCTTCTTTCAGCCAGTTAGCAAACCTTCTAAAGAGGGAAGGTGACTCCTGTTTCTGATCCAACAGAGCACGTTGTGCGGCAATGTAGACAACGACGGGAAGGAGTTTTCTATAATTGGGGCCGCTCAGGCGTTTACCCACCTTTGCAACCAGAGACACGCCGAGAGCGCTCCATCCAAGCGGTCCGATCACTGCCGCGATCACAGAAGAAAGTCCTGTGAAAGCTCCAAAGCCGAGACCCAGACCCAATGCCCCGTTTACTGCGCCAAGCATCGTTGATCCCAGCATATATACGCCAAATCCGGACATCTGCGCAGCTGTGAGAGCTGCAAAGCCGGTCATTTCGTTGCTGAAATTTGTGCCGGACTCTTTGGAGAGGCGCTGCGCTTTTTCCTTTAGCTCTTCAATCTCGGCTGGCGTGAGCTTCGCCAATGATTCATTCCAAAGTTCGATGACCAACATGCGTTCAATAAGCGGCAAAGTACTTGACGGGCTAGATACGCCATATTTCTTGGCCAAATCGCGAACGATTTCGTCATAGGACTTCCTTCGTCCAAAAGTCCAACTGCCAAGACGGCGAATTTCACTCTCGACCTGGAAGTCATTCTTTAGCCAGTCTAAAGCGTATTCTTCGGAGCAGTCCCTGAGAAGTTGCCCCCTAGGCAAAGGTTCAAACGACATCAACTTACAAATTTGCAATAGTTGGGCGGGCGGCAGGGAATCAAAAATAGGATCGCGCAAAATTCTCCTCGGCGCAGCCATCTGGCTACACGATTAGTGGCGGATTGTTGAATAGAGTGTCCGCCAAGTATACGGGGCTTGACTCATCCCTCAAGGCTGCAATTTTCTTGAAGCCTGACTTGAAAAGAGGAATTCGAAGGGAGATGGCTGCCAGACCATCTCCTCCAGAGTGTACGCAGCCATAGGAGTAACCGCGCAGCGACTTCGAAACTCACGAGCAACAATACCACTTCTATGGGTTAATGCGGCTGAAAGCTCTGGCGAAGGTGATCGTTTCGCGGCGTTGCTCGTGGCCGTAGATCCAGGCTACGACTCGCTCCATGCCCATTCTGAAGCTGGCGTGGGGGACGTTGTAGCTTGCCGTGCCATCTCCGACTTGAAGCCAAATCAGACACGCCTTCAGCATTGGATGATATTTGGAACTCCGGGGGTGGCAGCATTTCATTGCAACCAAGGCAGAATATTTCTGTATCGGTGGCAGTATTCCGTAGCACTGGGTGGCAGAATTGATTGCATTCAGTCCTTGGCATGGCGGCGTCGGTAGCGAAGGTGCTGATCCTCAGATATATAGAGACGACTGCCCATGCTGGGTGCCGGCGTTCTCTTACCCGCGCCAATACGCGCGAATATAAGATACTGCAGGTCCAGGTGAGCTCCTGAACACTTCTCATTGCTGGGATTTCTTTGCTTAGTTTAGTATTGCATTTGATTGCTCCGTCGGCAGTGAGAGAGTGCCCGATCCTGACTTCGATGATATTTGAGTGACTACCGCGGGCGAGTTGTGAGAGAACCATTACATCCCACGCCCCCGGTGTGCTGGTCGCCCGTGAGAGTGGGCATCCCTGGACCCTTGGAGGTTCAATCCCAAGCTAGCCATCCGTCGGAGCCGCGAGGTCCCACCCCAGACCCTCACCACTATCATTGGGTTGCCTACGGGCACGAGTGTGCGCTTAGCAGGTGAGTCCGCTCGAGTGAAGTTATCGATCTGTGAGTTGCTTGCTTGCTAGGTCCGAGGATCATTTGGTCGGTCCCTAGGTCGTTTCACATCAAGCGTCACATGTGACCTCAAAAGCTTTGGAGAAGTTAGAGAGGCATAAGACCGGGGCTTGGGCCATCTTTTTCTTAAGTTCTTGAAAAGCTTTAGAGGCATCTTTGGGGAAAACAAAGATTCCCTTCTTAAGACAATCAGTGATAGGGGCCGTAATGGTGCTAAATGCCCGAATGAACCTCTGATACAATGTGGCCAACCCACAAAAACTTCAGACATCATGGAGAGTGTAGGGTTCTGGCCACTTATGGCTTTGACTTTCTCAGGATCCATAGAAACACCATTGGCCGAGACTATAAATCCTAGGAAGGTAATGGAGTTAGTCATGAAGTGACACTTTCCTAGGTTGGCAAATAGACTCTCTCGCCAAAGTGTGGAACAAACTTGCCTTAGGTGATCTAGATGAGCCTCTTTGGATCGGCTAAAGATAAGAATGTCATCAAAATAGACCACAAGGATGACCCCAATATAAGGATGAAGGACCTCTGTCATAAGATGCATGAAGGTGCTCAGGGCATTGGAAAGACTAAAAGGCATGACTAGCCATTCATAGAGGCTGTCCTTGGTTTTGAAGGCCGTTTTCCACTCATCTCCCGACCTAATTCTAACTTGGTGGTAGCCACTCTTAAGGTCAATCTTGGAGAAAATGGTGGCCCCAACTAGCATATCAAGCATATCATCGAGCCGAGGAATGGGGAACCTATATCTGATCGTGATCTTGTTAATGGCTCGGCTATCTACACACACCCATCTTTCTTAGGTGTAAGAAGAGCCGGGATGGCACAAGGACTTTTGCTAATGCGGAGGAATCCCTTCCTTATAAGCTCCTCAACTTGCTGCCTAAGCTCGACATGTTCCATGGGATTAAGGCGATAGTGGGGAAGGTTAGGGAGGGTGGCTCCCAGAACAAGGTCAATGGCGTGTTGTACATCACGCATTAGTGGAAGCCTATCCGGGAGTTCCTCAGGGAACACGTCAAGAAACTCCTCCAATAGGAGCTGAATCTCTACGGGGTGTGGGTTGGAAGGGGTGGGCTCCCTCAAGCAAATGACCACCGCACACAAGGGGGCTCCTTGAGCCATCTCTTCCTCTACCTCTTTATTGGTTATGAGATGAAGATTTTTTATCATGCCTGTGGTCTTGGCCGGGCTAGGTTTAGGGGGGATTGGGTTGGTTGATGGAGTATGGTTCTCCAAGACTTGAGATAGGGTGGGGTGGTTTCCAAGAGAGGGGGGTCCCTCTTAGGAAAGGGACGAGGTGGAGAGGGATTAAGTTGGACTTTCTTTCCCTCATGTTCAAAGAGGCAAGTATTTGGCCTTCCTAGAAAGATGTCATCCACATCATAAATCCATGGTGTCCCTAATAGGATACTACCCACTTCCATTGGGACAATATCACACCAAACTTGGGCTTGATAGGATGAAAAAGTGATGGGAACTTGACACCTCATGGTGACGGGGATGGAAGTGGCATCAATCCATGAGACATGATATGGGTTAGGGTGTGTAGTAATGGTAAGCCTAAGGAGCTTCACGGTGTCGGGTGACACTGCATTCACACAACTCCCATTATCTAAGATCACCTTCCTCACATGACTTCCTACCTTGATGAAAGTGTGGAAAATGGTAGTTCTACGCCAATCCTCTTCCTTGGTTTGAGTGAGGATGCATCTAATCACTCTTAATTGGGAGTCGGTTGGTTGTATGGGGGTATCTTGCCTCGATTCAAAGTATTATGCCTCATACTCTTCCTCCCAATCAAGGGAGGCCTTATGCACCTCGGTCATACTCTCCACCTCCCCTTGGGATTGGGGATTTTACCTTTCCATAAGCAAACTTGGCAATTCTCTTATGGGACAGTGACCCGCAAAGTGACTATACCCTTTACACCTATAGCATTGTTGGTTGTTACCACTACCCGGGGTTGGACCACTCACATTTATTCCGTTGGAACTCTCTTCTCTCTGAGGTGTAAGGGTGGTGGGAGTGAATCTTGTAGGAGTGGTGGTGGGAGGTGGGTTAGGCCGCGAAGGAGTGAACCCACTAGAACTCGGCATGGATGCCTTGAGTGGAGGAGCCAGGTTGGTCCTAGGAACCATGGGCTTGGGATCGGCCGATCTAGGTGGGGCAGCCCTCGGGAACCTAGAAAATCATTCCGCATCCCAAGCCACCTGGTAAACTTGTTCAAGGGTAGTGACCTCACGCATAAAAAGTTCTCTCTTGATGTGATGTTGGAGCCCATTCCTAAATCGGGACAAGGTGATCGCCGGGTCTTCTCGAACTCCACACTTGAGGAGGTAGTAGTCAAACTTCTCAATATAGTCGGCCACGGACCAACCTTCCTGGTTGAGGCTTTGCCATTCATCTAAGATGTCTTGATGATAGGATGGGGGAAAATATTTGGTCCTAAGTTGGACCTTCATTTCCTCCCAAGTAGTAATAGGGTCTTGCCTCCTAACACTCCTCAATTCCTTGGTGTTTAGCCAATAAGTTTTGGCTAGCCCAGTAAGCTTCATTTTGGCAAAACACACTTTCCTAACATCTTTCATAGTGTACCAATCAAAATATTGATCCATGGATGTTTCCCACTCCAAATATATTCCCAGATTGCGGGATCTATCAAAATTAGGAGCACCAACCTTGACTAGCCTTAACAAAGGGTCATCTGGCTCCTCCCGGGGTCGCCTTTCATGGCGCCTATGGTGACGGGACATCTGAAACTCTTGGTGATGCGGGATGGGATGCGTGCTCGATGCCAATTTGAATGCGATCTTGAGACTCTAGGCAAACTCGCGACTTGTCCCTAGTGAGGGAAATGTGCGGATATGCGCGGTTGAGAAACCGGTAATGAGTCAAGGATATTTGGCTCTTCCGTGCTCGAAACGAGTCACGGGACGGGTCACGCACTCACTCTCGCAGTGGTGATTAAATTAATATGAATGGGCTAGTTATTCTACCACTCAAGCAGCGGCATAAAAAGAACACATACGAACTAAGCAAATGAGACAAAAAGGGAGGTGAATGTACCTCCACGCTCCGGGCGTGGGGAAGATGACCCTGGTCGAGACTCGTACTCCCGGTACAATAATTAAACAATAGTTACAGCAGTGAATTTTATGCCCACTCCATGTAGGATGGTAAAGGGCTACAGTGGGACCCAGGAGTAGCGAACTCGGGTTGACAGGTAGCAAGCCGAAAGGGCATTCGGGCCGTAGAGGGGCTGCTAGTCCGGTTCGATTTTGCAGGGCCCACAAGATAGCAGACGGGTTCGGCTGCTGGGACGGAGGCATCCGAGCGTCTCATTGCTGCGGTGACTGGCTGGGATGCTACTGGGGGTTTCCTAGTCGATCCTCAGGAGTGGCGGTCGTTGGTTCAGAGCTGAGGATTTATGGGAGAATTAACCTTGGACTGCTCTTGTTGGCCTGTTCACGGAGCAGATTTGCACGCGAAAATGATCGCCACGCTCAGATTCAAAAGTCCTTGCATGTTTCTGCTCACAGCAAAACTAAGTCCGTGCACAATGGTTCTTTAGATCAAAGTCCGTGCAGTTTTTCCTAATGAGCAAAGTCCATACACGTTGTCTTGCTCAGAACAAGTCCGAGCACGACGTAAGTACATGCATGTTTTGGGTCGCCAAAGTCCGAGCAGGTTTTCTTGCTATCGCACACTCAAGTCCATGCATATATGTGAGTCCGTGCATATGAGTCTGTGCATGTCATTGAGTATGTGCATGAATAGTGCCCGTCTACATTTTACTAAACCAAGTCCGAGCATGTTCAAGTCCATTCATGAACAGTGCGTGTCTGTTTGGCAACAGAGTCCATGCATATCTTGGTTAGTCCATGCATATCTCCATTAGGCATCTTCAAGTCCGTGCATGAACAGTGCACATTTTAGCATCTCTCTCTCTCCCGCATCTCTTGCACACTCTTGTGCGTCTCAGTTTGTGTCTCATGTGCTAAACAAAGTCCGAGCATCCGTAGTCCATGCAGGTTTTCATATTCTAAGTCCATGCACGCTTTAGTCATAGATAAGTCTGTGCATACATAAGTTCGAGCACATTCTTTGTTACATGGCATATCAAGTCCGTGCATGTTTCCTGAAGTCCATGCATATTCGAGTTTGCTCGTTTGTTAACATTAAGTCTGTGCACATACAAACTCCGTGCATGGTTTAGTCTTCTAGTAGACACAAGTCCGTGCACATTTTGACTTTGTGTTAAAATAAAGTACGTGCACAAACAACTCCATGCACTCTTAAGTCAGTGCATGTCTTTGGTCTGAACATGAGTCCATGCACGTTTCTTTCCAAACTGTCTGTGCATGCTGTGCACCTTTCAGTTTCTAAGTCCGTGCACATTTTATCAAGTCTGTGCAGGTCTATTTTGTTCATACCAAGTCCGAGCACGTCAAAGTCCTTGCACATTTCATCGAGTCCGTGCAGGTCTATTTTGTTCATACCAAGTCTGAGCACGTCAAAGTCCATGCACATTTCATCAAGTCCATGCAGGTTTATTTTGTTCATACCAAGTCGGAGCACGTCAAAGTCCGTGCACATATTATCAAATCCGTGCATATGTCTAAGTCTGTGCATGTATGTTGAACATTCAAAGTCCGTGTAGTTTTCCATTGCTCACATGAAGTCTGAGCACTTCCTTGTTTTGAATGCCAAAGTTCGTGCATGTTTCTTAACCCAAGTCCGTGCATGAATAGTGCTTGCTTCCCTTCATGCACAAACAAGTCCGTACATCTTTACTTATGCTGTCTAGGTGTTTGTTATAATGACAGGGAGTTCCTGTCTAACAGAAGTGATGTTTGAGAAAGCTAAGGAAGGGCACGTGTTCCCAGGAGATAAAGGACAGAGGATGCTGACACGTGGTAAAAAGGAGATGCTCTGGATAATTCTCTGGGCGGGAAGCGTGGTTTCCACACTCCAATTCCTCAGCAAGCTCATATATAAAGAGAACCACCTAAAAATATCGTCTTGTGGTCTGCATGTGGTTGCTTGCTGTTTTGATTGCTCAGCTTAATTGTGCTATAGTCTAGATCTTCAAAGTCATCATTTAGGTAGCAGCATCGTTATCATTCTAGTTTATCATATTTTTTTTTCAAGTAGGGGATAGATCTATTCACCCCCCCTCTAGATCTACTCAGCCCATACACAATAAAGCCCACTCCTCGTAGGGAGGTAAAAGGCTACACAACGATATCTGGGAGACGTGCGAAGGGGGGTGGCGGGCCCCAGGTCGGTGAAGCTCGTCGCCCATGGTATTACTGCGAACTAGTGAGATGAAGCTGGAACCACAGACCGGCCTAGAGTCACTAGTAAGGAAGGCAAACCCCAGGCATCACAGATGGAGCAATGGTCCCTAGTGGCAGGCAGCAACGGACATCAACCACTCTGGAAGAAGCTGGGAGGCGAGGAAGCCGACTAATCGTCTCATTGAAGTTGCTAAAAGGTGGGCATACTACTGGCCAGTCTGCACTAGCACAGGTGGGCAGCAGGAAGAAGAGCCTAGAACATGACCTTCTAGTCACTTGATGGTCACAAAACTTGGTGCAGACGCTGCTGGGGATGTCCCTGGGACATCGGTAAAGTACCAACTGCAGCCGAGTATTGTGGAGAGTGTGGCAAATTTTTTAGCAGGCCTCTCCACTTCTAGATTGTCTGTTGGTAGCAGGACAGAGGGTGGAAGATAGGGCTAGAGCCAGGGCTTCCAGGTGGCAAATGGGGTGGGATTTTCTCTGGTGGATAGGTGGGGGTCGTGGGGTGATAAGGTAGCATTGGCAGGGTGGTGTGCAGTGGAGGTTCTGGGCGTGGGATGTGAAAACAGACTGGGCTCAATTTTGCAGTTCAGTGCAGTCAGAATTGAGGGGTTGAAGGGCGGAAATGGTAAGTAGGGAAAAGGGCCTCTAAAAATTGCAAGAAAATTCTGGAGAGGGGTTTAGGATGTGTTTAGGTAGTGCTAAAAATCTCAGGTCATTCTGAGACGATTTAGGGGTCATCCCTTTGGAGGTGATTAAGCACTGTCCCGGTAGGACTACACAGGGGTAGTGTGTGCGACTAAAGGGATCTAAAGGGAAGTTTTCGCACAGAGCGAGTTTGAATGTCTGATTTTAAGGAGAGGTATGGGATAGGTAGAGGAAGAAAAGTTGTGAGGAGGTGAAGGGGATTTGAGGACAGGAGAAGGGCGTGCCAACCTGGTCTTCCTGATCCTGCTCTGCAGATAGACACTCAGGGAGGGGTGTGCAGGGCAGCAAGGTTCCTCCTCCAAGCTTACAGCAACTCCAGGAAACCTGAACTCCAGGCTTGGGAAGAAGGTGGGGAGGTCACCTCCCTACTGTTGGAGCAGCCAAGAACACCAACAAAAGCCTAGGGAGTCGCACCCTAGAGAGGAAGAGGAAGAGGGAAAGAGATGGGGGAGAGGGAGTTGCACCCTCTTGGGATAGATTGGGACTGGTAGAGGAGGAGGGAGAGCAAAGGGCGCCACCCCAAAACTCAACCGAGCCCTCCCCTCTCTCTTCTCCCTTTCATTCTCACTCGCCCTCAATCTCACCCCCTCTCTTCTCCTTCCATCGATGAGGACCAAGACCCAAGCTCGTCGGCCACCTCCATCAACCGGGGACAATGACCCGCCGCCATCACCTATGGAGGAGGGAGCGCCAGCCACCTTGTCTGTCGCCGTGGAGGAGGAGGAGGCGGCCATGCCGCCCGCCGTTGCAGCGGAGCCCACCGTGGAAGAGGGTGCCGAGGAGATGCCGCCGGAGGAGCCCGCCGATGAGTCGGCGGCGATGGGGAGAGTTGCACCGGACCCTGAGGTAGGGTTCAAACCACCCCCCATTGTCGTCTTCCAATCATGCATGCTTAGTTTGGTTAGGGGGATGGGGTTTTAAATGATAGGGGACCGGTTTGGGGGCCTATGGAGGGCTCCCGCCGGTGGGAGGGCCGTCACCGTCATCGGGGAAGACGATGGTTGCGCGGTCCTTGATCGCCCGCATGACAATGAACATGCTGCCTACATAAGGCCGCACAAACCTCCTACGGCCTAGGAACGGCCGCACCAACTGTAATAACCAGCGTAGGAAAGGTGGTCAATAGGTTGCCGCACAGAGAACATGCGGCCTACATAAGGCCATACAAACCACCTGCGGCCCAGGAACGGCTGCACCAACTTCAATAACCGATGTACAAAAGGTGGCCGCTAGGGTGCCACACAAAGAACACGCAGCCTACATAAGGCTGTACAAACTACCTGCGGCCTAGGAACGGCCGCACCAACTTCAATAATTGACGTACAAAAGGCGGCCGCTAGGGTGCCACACAAAGAACATGCGGCCTACATTAGGTCGCACAAATGACCTGCGGCTAGGGATTGGCCGCACCAACCTCAATAATGTGGAGATCACGAGTGGCCTAACTCTGGCCGCACATGATGATGTGTGGTCCTATGAGGACCACCTATCTTGCAGAAAAATGAATTTTTTTTGTTCTCTTCCTTTATTTTGTGAATGCTTGAATTAATTTATTAAATGCTTAAAAATGGATGAATAATGCAGGGAAAGCACAGGACCCGCATCTCTTGGCTGTAGGTCCATGCAGTGTATTTGGCACTGCCGGACTTTCAGCGGGAGCGGTTGGCCGCCATGGGCTTTGCCCCATTTCTGAGTATTAAGGTGTGTCGATTCGACACACCTCTGCTCTACACTCTGCACGACCACTGGGACCCAATGAGTCAGACCTTCCTCTTCCTGTGGGGGCATATGGTCCCCACGCTGGAGGATGTGGCCAAGCTCATTGGTCTTCGAGTGCACAGGCTGCCGGTTAGCGGGACCCCCTATCTTGACTACCGGGAGATGGCTCGGGAGCTACTAGGCCTAGAGCTGCGGCGCCCCGAGAGGCAGTCGGCCCTCCTTCCTTGGGCGAGTCTATAGGACAGCCTGGGGCTACAGAGGAGCCACAAAACCCGAAGACTCTGAAACACAAGGGTCGGAGTGCAAACAGGCCGTACTACGTGCACCACGGCAGTATAGGAAACTGCCGACCACTCAGGGCAAGGCAAACTAGAACTACAACTACGACAATCCCTGAGTCCTACGACTCTGAGTCAGGATCATCGCACACAGCGGAACAAAGTCACCAATCGGTCTAATCTTAAGCCAGGGAAAACAACGCTCCGCGGGAACCAAAACACGGAGACCTGAGGGGACACTGAGAACCCTCAGCACACCTGGACATGTAAATCGAGGTAAAATGGTCTCTCGAGGCATCCAGAAACACGGTCTCGAAGTGGACAAAGCGGTCGAGACACAACGAGACTGCTTGTCAACTACGGGGTAACCCCTGGTTGACCGGAACCAGACACGACACCGACACACACAGACACATACACACTGCATGCATAAGCACCCCTAGTCGTCCCATCATGGTTACTGCCCTCATAGGATGTCAACAGACACCCACGAGTCATGGGCAAACCACAAGATCAAGTCAAGACAAACAAAAACTGGAGCGGTGGACAATGACAACACTTTAGGCAAAGTAAACCAACACTCGACCGCTAGATGAAACAGGCAGTCAAGGCATGACCGCTACGCAACCAGAGACAAGGACAATGGCAGCTTCTAGATTGAGTCGTTAGGGCATTGTCGTAGTCTAGGAAAAGACCACAACCAGTCACCTAAACCGACCATTCTAGACAACCACCGACAGACAGACACCGTCCTGAACAAGGACCTAAGACAGACGGACACACAACACAGAACCAACCAACGGTCATCACGGCAAACAGGACTATAACGCACTAGTATAGGGGCGTTATACCCACATAACGCACCAAGGGAGGGGCGTTATGCCAACCAGACCTGAAACCACATATAGATGATATAACGCACCAAGGTAGGGGCATTATATCAACATAACGCACCCTCATAGGGGCGTTATGTCGAACAGACATGAACAAAACGAAGTATAACGGAGCACAATAGGCGCGTTATACTAGTATAACGCATAAGGGTAGGTGCGTTATACCCAATAGACACAAAAAAATCATTAACCACAGACTAAGGGCCCATAACAGACCAAGACCAATCCGTCATAGCCACAAAATGCACAAGGTGAGGTGCATTATATCAACCGCCAAACCCAGGCAAACATCGGTCAACAGACCATAACGGATCTGCACCTGGATGTTATATGGACCATAACACATGGGGAGGAGTCTGTTATGCTAACCAATTGACACGGTCTTCGAGGTGAACACGATCGTCGAGGAGACTGACATGGCAGTCAGCCTCGAAAACAACCCGACCATAATGCACCTGGACAGGGGCGTTATGCTCCACACAAAGGACCAGTCTTGGTCTGTCATGCTCCACATAACGGACCAGTCTTGGTCCGTTATGCTCCAAGACCTCCGAAGATAGAAAATGATGAACGAAGCATAAAGAGATTGTAATAGAAGTTTCAAAGTTATGATGAATAAAGGATTGGGTTATCGTTACTTTTGCGCACTCTGTCTACATGTGTCGAATACACTTATGCTCTGATTGACATGATCGAATATAACTCGTCACGCACTTCGGGTTCCTTCCGCGCTCGGGACGTGACAAGGGATGTCCTGGCTTTGTTGGGGTGGTTCACTCTTGGGTCGGATCAAGGCCAAAGGTCTTGCCCCTTGTCCATGGTCAATCATGTTTCCTGTGTCCAAGCTCACTATGGGTTGATTATTCGCCACTTCTTCCTCATCATATTGCCAATGTTCTCTTCTTTCCATTAGCCTAGACTCTAGATTGCCCCTAACCACAGCTAACCTTTCCTGAGTGTAGGATGGAGCATGAGATGATTGGTGGAAAGGAAAAGACTTGGGGACATTTTCGTGCCCGTTCATAGGCACCCTATAGCTTGCAGCAGCAACCTCATGATTGGTGAAATTAGATGGCTAATTAAAGGGATTGATATGATCATAGGAACTTGTCCCTTCCGAAGTTGGGACATCGCAATCATCTAGGAAGAATGAAAATGAGGAATGTTTGAGTTGAGCTTGGACAACATGAGCTCTTTTGTATAGCTGAGCGAATGCGTGAAATTCGCTAAGCATCAGGATAGCACGGAGCTGAGGAATTACATTATTGACTAGAATAGTGATGGCTTGATATTCCGGGATGGCGATCCCAGACCTAGAAGCCATAGCTCTCCGCCGATTAGCAAATTGGATGAAGTCCTCATCGGGCTTCATCTTTTCTATGATAAGGTCCGTGAGAGTGGGAGCTACACTAGCCATGTGGCCGAATTGAGTGAGAAAATGCTTGGACACAATGTTAAAGTTAATGGGACTAACGGTCAAGAGAGAAGAGAACCACCTGAGGGCCTCTCCTTCAAGAGATTTTTGAAAGAGATGAACTAGGAGGACCCGATCGTAAAGCCATTGGTGAGAATCCATCAAAAAAGATGAAAGATGTTCATGTGGATCAGTGGAACCATCATACTTCTGATATGTGGGGGCTTTGAAGCCCGAGAGAAAGTATGCATTCGAAAGTTTGCAATAGCTAGTGAAGGAGTGAGGTTGAGGTTTCGGGAGACATTCGGCAACCGCTTGCCGGACATACCTTTCTATCTCCTGTTGAGATATGAGATTGGATTGCTTAAGGAGTGCATTGACATTAGGCATAGCATGAGAGGTTGGAGAGGATGTGACCCCTTGAGAGTGAAGAGGATGATTAGATTGATTAGGAACATGGAAGGGAGTCCCATTGAATGAGCTTGGCATTGAAATTGGAGATTTCCTTGGAATGGTTTGAGCATTGAGATGTGATCTTCTTTGGGAAGCTAGAGCAACCAAATAGTTAGGGAAATATCAAGATAGCACTCTAGCTTGCTCTTGATCTTCTTTTGGGGAGATTGATGGGGTTTTGACATGGATGAACTCTTGACTTTGGGGGCTGCAAGCCCAGTTGTCCAGCCTGGGAGCTGGAGGTCTTCTTAGTTCCCTTTTGGGGGAATGATCATGGTGGTTGTGAACTGCCTGTGCGTTATCATGCCGAGGTTTCTGACTATAGGGTTAGGGCAGATTGATGGCTTAGTACCGTCCAGTACAACGACCTTGACCCCAAGTCTTGTGACTCAAGGACCGTTGGGTTTAGTGCGTCTAGAGGACTATCCTGAGTCCAGTGGCTTAGCATCACTTGGTTCTTCTTGGCTCTTGCGTAGTGTGTGTGTGTGTGTGTTGTTCTTGGAGCTTACTCTCTCAGCGACCCTCCACTAGTCGTTGCCTACTAGTACGCGTGTGCTGGTCCCACCTGGGAGTAGGTGGACGGGCTTACCCTGAGGACAGTTTTTAGACTGGTTTCCATCGGGCCCCACGTCACTCGCCAGAGTCCGACTAGGGGGAAAACCAATCAGAGGCCAAACCTAGGACGCATGGTCTGTGTGTGCACACGTGGTTGGGGGCAGTTGGACACACATCGATGGGCGTGACCCCAGCTAGTCACTCGCTTTGTGGTTCCTTGAGTGTGTCTGAGTCTCGCACCCGGGGCATTGTAGCTAGACACTTGTGACACGGTGTAAGACGTAAGTGGATGCATCTAGTCATCCTTCTAGGGGGAGGTACTCCTGTTCTAGATAGAGAGCAGCTGTCTGTTTTGGTCATGCTAACCGTTGGGTTTCGACTGTGTTGCCATGGCACGTGTGTGTGGGTTTTCACGCCAAGAGACCAGTGTTGGAGTTGTGGGTACTCCTGTCACGTGAGACGTGACTCTCCTGTGTTTTGGGTTCTATTTCCCATCTGTGAGACATGGCCTCTGGACCGTTCTAGTGTATTTTCCTGAGGTTGTGGCCTAAGGTGCTTGGTGGAGTCACCGAGACTTCGTTGTGCCCGTGTGGGACTATGTGGTCCGTTAGTCATGCCTGTGTGGGCTGACTTCTGCGGCAGGGTTGTCGGGAGTGTTTCCTCAGTAGGTCTGGTGTTAGAGTGGTCTGGTTCCTGATTGAGAGGTCGGGTCCTTTCCTTTTTATTGCCTATAGGAGTAGCGTTAGTGCTTAGTTTTGACCGGCCACCGGTTTGCTGTTCCTGCCGTAGTTGCTTAGCTAGTGTAGCTTCCTTTTCCGCAGTAGTTTACTCAGTGGGGTTCCGCGTGATCCCTACTGAGTCTCTGTTTTGGAGACTCACCCCTATTTTTCAGGAGCGGTGGTTCTTCCTCGAGGCTCGAGAGTGCTACGTGGAGGTCCTTAGTTGGCAGCTTGCCAGGCCGAGTTCTCACTTGGCATGTGATACGTTTTTAATGCTTTAGACTGTACTTTCTTTTGGACTGGACTCTGTTGTAGCTATTGTAGCTTTTGTTAGTTATTTTTTTTATCTGTTGTCCTACTTTATTTCCTATTTCTTTGTGCCTCCACACTCCTTTTTAGCCCTTCCGAGTCCCCCGACTCGTGGGCCCAAGCCAATGGGCTTGCAGAAGCCTTCAACAAAACGCTCAGCACTTTGCTGGTGAAGACTGTTAAATCCAATAAAAAGGATTGGGAAGAAAAGATGTATGGAGCGTTGTGGGCTTATCGTACGATCTATAAAATCCCAACTGGCTGCTCACCGTTCTCCCTTGTATATGGGTCAGAGGCTATGGTGCCAATTGAACTGGAGGTTCCATCACTGCGGATCGCCATTCAGCATGTGTTGGCTAGCAGCGAACAAACCAACATAGAAAGAATATTGGAAGAGCTCGTCGAGCTCGAAGGAAAGCATCTCCAAGCGCTATAAAATATTCAACTATACCAAGCTCGCATGGCCTGTGCTTCCGATGAGCCGGCAAAAGGACGAGAATTCAAGAAGGGTGACCTTGTGATGGTCAAAAGGAGAGAAGTGATGGCCTCCAACCCTAAGGGAAAGTTGGTTGAAAACTGGGTCAGACCGTATATCCTCCGTCGGGTCTATGAAGGGGGTGCCTGTGTCCTCGTAGATCACAAAGGAGTAGTCCACTTTTCCCCTCTTAATGGGAAGCATTTAATATAGCCTCACTGGCATTCACAGAATGACTAAAATTTACCTTGGCCTAGTGGCACTCCGCCCTGACCGAGCTCTCCAAAATATCCAGTCAGCTCAGACCGATTCTAGGGTCGTTGGCTTACAATTCCGGAAACATCCCTGGCATATACTAATCCCAGGGTCCCTTGAGAACCTCGCATAGTCCCACTAGGTTGCCACTCTACACAATATCGCCATTACGGGCCTTACGTCCGAATCGGCAGAAATTATCCCTTTGCGTTAGCATTACATTCTTGCTAATGAATAAACCACTTTCTCGGTGCAACGCTTCATGCCCTAGCCACCTGTTACAGAGTATATGTCTGAATCGATGCAGAAACTATCTTTTGCGTTAGCAATACCTTCTTGTTGATGAATAAACCCTTTTCTCAGTGCAAGGGTTCATGCCCTAGCCGAAATCACACAATATTACTATTACGGGCCTTACGTCTTAATCGGTATAGAAATTCTTTCTTTGCATTGACATTATCATCTTGCCAACGAATAAACCACTCTCTCGGGGCAAGGCTTCATCCCCCAGCCGACTTTTACACAATATCATCGTTACGAGCCTCACGTCTGAATCGACGGAAACTCTTCCTTTGCGTTAGTATTACCTTCTTGCTAATAAACAAACCCTTTTCTCTGCGTGAGGTTTCATGCTCTAGCCGAAATCATACAATATTGCCAGTACGGACCCTACGTCTGGGTCAGCAAAAGTTCTTCCTTTGCATTGGCATTAACCCCTTGCCAACGAATAAATCCTTTCCATCGGCGTAAGGCCCCGTGCCCTAGCCAACAGTCATATGATATCATCTAGGGTTGAGCATTGCATGATGTGCAAGTGGAATGGCGGTCTAGAGGGGGGGTGAATAGATCCGCCCCCAAATTCAGAAACTAATTCAAGCTGCGCCATGGCATTAGGCCCATCTAGGGCTTTTATTATTTGGGCTTCTTTGTGCTCATTTCTCATTTTGTGGGAGTTGACCCATCAGCTGACCTGTCTTGCTGTCTGAGCTTCCATCTTGTTCATTCGGGGGTAGTCCCGAGCAACTTCTAAACTCTTGAGTCTTGTTTCAGCGGCTGTCCATTGAAGCCGGACATCCTTTCTTTTCTTATTTTCTTCTTTTGTTCCTCATCTTTATCTGGCTTCTGCCACTCCTTTTCTTATTTATTCCTGAAAATAAGATGTAGCGGAAGTAAGGTATTTTAACGGAAGTAAAAATATTTTAGGATTATTATTATTATTCCATTTTGTTATTATTGTTATTGTTATTATTATTATTATCATCATTATTGTATTTTATGTGTCAACACTTGTCTATAACTGTTCAATTGCCTTTGCTAATTCGGGTTGAGTTGCCTTCACATAGTACAGGGCAGACTGTGAGTTGCTGAGCGGCCATCTGAACGATCGTTCAAGCCACTATCACTCCATTTTGTAGTCCCTTGTGTCTCTCTCTGGGTAGGAACGTCCTCATCTCTCTCTCGTCTCTCCCGTAGGTCAGATTGTCCTCACTACTCTCCCGTGCATCTCAACTCTGAGTAGCAACGTCCTCATCTCTCTCTCATCTCTCCCGTAGGTCAGAACATCCTCACCTCTCTCTTGTCTCTCTGACCTAAGTCGGACGTCCTCACCACTCAGTAAGCGAGTCTCTCAGTCAGGACGTCTCTCTCCTCACCACTCTCCCGTGTCTCCCTAGGGTCAGTGTGAGTCAGTCAGTTAGCATCTACATCTATTCATACATTCATATTCATTCATAACAAAAGAAAATAAACCATATCATATCACATCATGTCATATCATGTACAAAAGCGTGTCGGGGTACAAGGTCAGGCCGCTCCCTCTGGCCTGTCACTGTCTCCTCCTCCCTCCTGTCTCTGCAATGGCCAGACCATCGCAGAGCTAGTCTCCTCCTCCCGCTGGCACCGTCAGTGTCGCTCGTCCTCCTCGTTCCTCCGACGGCCGGAGGAAGTCATAAAGTAACTGCGGAAGGAACCGTGGGTGCCGTGGCTGCCACTCGGGGCTGCCCTGCTGCGCTCCCGACTCGCCTCTCTGAGGCCCTCCACTAACCCCTCCAGCTTTACCACCTGGAGCCGGGCTCGCTCTGCCTCAGATCGGTGGCGCTCAGCCTCGGCACGGACTCGCACTAACTCCTCCGCACTGGCTCAGAGTCACTCTAGCTCGGCCCGGAGGAGTGCCGTCTCCACTACGTCCGCTGGCCGTCTCTGAGCTGACTCCTCCCGGAGGTGGGCCATCTCCTCCCTCAGTCGGGCACTCTCCACCAGAGCAGCTGTCAGCTATGTCACCTACATACATGCATTATCATTAGTCAAATTGCATTTTATAGAAGCATAATTAACTGGGAAAGTGTAGTGAACGTACCCTCTCGGAGAGTGCTTTCATAGACTAACCAAAACATGCACGGACTTTGGTTAAGAAACGTGCACGGACTTTGGTTGGGAACAAAAGGTGCACAGACTATGTGTGCATGGACTTAGTGTGGTATGACCTAAAAACATGCACGGACTTTCAACTGCCATGGAACAACGAAAGTGCTCAGACTTCGTTTGAAAGACGAGAAATGTGCACGGACTTTATAACCACAAATGCAAAACATGCACGGACTTCATAATATGCACCTGACATGAAAATGTGCGAGGACTTTGCAAAACTTGTACGGACTTCGGAAATGTGCAAATGTGCAAATCGTGCAACATGTATGGACTTGGTGGTCAAACCAAGAACATACACGGACTTGGTGTTGACACCAAACATGCACGGACTCAATGAAGCAAAACATGCAAATGCAAAACGTGCACGGACTCAACTTGAGAACGTGCAACATGCATGGACTTTGCCAAAGTGTGCTATGTGAGAGATGCAGAACGAAACGATCACGGACTATGTGTGCACGGACTTTAGTTCAGAAGAAATTTGCACGGACTTTGTTGGAAAAGTGTGCATGGACTCTGCTTGAACAGAAATGTTCTTGGTCCTTATATGCACGGACAATGTGTGCAGTTCCACAAGAACTTGCACGGACCTTATATGCACGAACTATATGTGTAGTTCCACGAGAACTTGCACGGACCTCATATGCACGGACTTATGTGTACAGTTCCACGAGAACTTGCACGGAGCTTGTATGCACAGACTTATGTGTGCAGTTCCACGAGAACTTGCACGGACCATATATGCATGGACTTATGCTTTGAACAGAACTAAAACATGCACGGACTCATTTTATGGAGCTAGCATATAAACGTGCATGGACTATGCATTAAGATGAACATTTAGATGAACATCTAACAAATAAACAACATCAAAATACATACACCATCACTTTAACTAAAGGCCATTAATGTTGACAATCATCAAAACAGGATTTACAACACTGTGTCTACCACGCGGTCCATACTATAGGACCGGTGTAGCCAGCCACTGACCCGGTTGTCGCCAACACCAAGTTCGACAGCTCAGAGATGAGGGAGAGGAGATTTTAATACCACTCCCAACCAGGACCAGTGCCCTACTTCCAGCACCTGACGAGGCATCCTCGTCTGTCCACGAGGATGTCGAGACGGAGGAGACTCCCATGGCCTCTCAGCCAATTGAAGAACCTAGCTCACCACACTTTCCCCATGAGGAAGGTCCCCAGGACAAAGATTGTGAGGCATCAACGGCGTTGGCAGACAACTCTGACCAAGCCTCCGGGATGCCAATCGACAGCTGCCAGTCTGACATGGATGGCCCAGGACAGCCTCTGTCTGGACCCAGTAGCGATAGCCTTCCAGTTCCATCCGGTTCAACTAATGGCTCCGAAGACCCACGGGTGTACGAAGCCGACACCGACAATGAAGACTTCATCGACTTTCAGCCTACACCTCCTGAGCTGGAGGATGGTGGCCAGGCAACCATTGACGAACATGTCAAAATCAATCTGGGCGAAGATGAAGCCCCTCAGCCGACATTCCTTAGTGCTCTCCTCACCGGAGCAGAGAGGTAGGACTACAAGTAACTCCAGCTCGAATACAAAGACTGCTTCGCCTGGACGTACAAAGAGATGTCGGGGTTAGATCCCTCCGTAGCGAAGTACGACCTAGCTATATCTCCCTCAGCCACACCAGTCAAACAACCCCAGTGGCACATGCACCATGAGCTGGAACTCCAAGCTGCGGTCGAGGTCAATAAAATGGCAGAGGTCGACTTCATCGAGCCATACATCTACCCGATTTGGCTCACCAACATAGTCCCAAGCAAAAAGAAAAATGTTCAAGTCCGCATCTGCGTCGACTTCCGAGACCTCAATAAAGCCTGTCCGGAAGATAACTTCCCAGTTCCAATCACAGAAATAATGGTCGATATGACCACTGGACATGAAGCTCTATCTTTCATGGACGGATCATCTGGCTACAATCAGATCCGGATGTCCCTGACAGACAAGAATCACACCGCCTTCAGATCTCCCAAAGGGATCTTCAACTACAAGCACATGCCCTTCGATTTGAAGAACGCCGGTGGTACCTACTAGAGGGCCATGACTAAAATCTTCGACGAATGCTGCACAACATTGTCGAATGCTATGTTGATGACCTCGTCGTCAAGACCAGAGGCGAGAAGATCACCTACGTGATCTGCGTCAAGTCTTCGAGCGTCTCTGGCAATATGGGCTCAAGATGAACCCCATGAAATGCACCTTCGGCGTATCCAGCGGTAAGTTTCTCGATTTCACTGTTCGATACCGAGGAATCGATGTGGATCCTAACAAGATCAAAGCAATCCGGGAGCCACCACCACCCAGCAACCTCACTGAACTCAGGTCGCTCCAAGGTAGACTGACCTACATCTGGAGGTTCATCTCCAACCTCTCCGGTCGATGCACACCTTTCAAAAAGTTGATGAAGAAAGACGACCCTTTCATATGGTACTCAGAATGCCAGACCGCTTTCGAGCAGATCAAGGAGTACCTCCTCACTCCCCTAGTCCTAGGGGCGCCTGTCAAGGGTAAACCTCTCATACTCTACATTGCCACCATGGATGCCTCGCTGGGAGCTCTGTTGGCGCAGGTCAATGAAGAAGGTAAAGAGCAGCCACTCTACTACCTCAGCTGAAAATTGATCGGTGCCGAGTACCATTACTCCCCCATGGAGAAAGTATGCCTGGCATTGGTCTTTGTCGTCAAGAAATTACGGCACTACCTCCTATCTCATCGGGTTGAGCTCATATCTAAGCACGATCCCCTAAAGTTTCTCCTCAGGCAACCTGTTCTCTCAGGACGACTGGGGAAATGGGCACTCCTGCTCATGGAGTACGACATCACTTATGTCCCTAGAAAGACAATCAAGGGGTAGGGCATGGCTGAATTTTTGGCAGCCCATCTAGTACCAGAAGATTCTCCCTTCAACGCGGCGCTTCCAGATGAGGAATCCCTTGCTCTTCAACGGCAACCACTGGCTAAACAGAGCAGAGATGTCTTGCATTACTGGCAACAAGATGCCCTCGCAGCCAGCCTACCTTGCTGGGAGTTGCACTTCGATGGCACTTCTTGAGGTACTACCCAGAGCGAGCAACCTCACCCCAGGCATTATGGCAGGTGTTAGAATTATCTTCCTGACTCCTCATGGTGGAGTTTTGTACAACTCATGTGCCCTCATGAAGGCTCTGACCAACAATGAAGTTGAATATGAAGCCCTGATCATCAAACTCCAGAAGGCTCTCGACATGGGCGTCAAATGCCTCAAAGCCTATGGAGATTCTCAGCTGAGAGTCTGACAGGTCCTTGGCATCTATGACGTGCAGAAGTCAAAGCTGGTCCTGTGCCACGCCGCCGTCACCCGGCTCGCACAGAAGTTCTATTTCTTCGAAATAGACCACGTTCCCAGAAGTGGCAACGCCCAGGCGGACGCTATAGCAAAACTGGTTGTTGCCATTAAGTTACCGCTTGAGGGTGAAGTCGACATCACAGTCAAACACAGAAGGCTGATGCCTAGCTCACTCAAAAGCAACTCCAGCCTCACAGTCTATGAGGTTCAGGGCATTGACTAGGACACTCCTCCAGAAGAAGAAGATTGGCATGAGCCTATCATCAAATTCAAGAGGGGATTGCTCCCCTCTGACCGGGCTCAAAGAATCTGACTACTCCACCAGGCAACATCATATGAGTTAATTGGCGACTCCCTGTATCGACTTGTCTACGAGAAGGACAAGTCCATCCTCTTGAGATGCGTCTCCCCAGTCGAGACTCGAGCTATTATGTGTGAAGTTCATTCTAGACCGTACATCTCTCTTGGTATATCCTGATAATAGGTAGGAACATAAACTGAAACATTCTGGAGCTACAAAGATAGGCCCAATTTGCGTCGATTCATCGAAATCGCCCCGATCTCCCATTTTAATGGATGCATGTGACCCTTCCGCCTGTGGAAGGTTGTATTTCATCGTTCTGCACCATTTCCCTTGCGTTTTGACGCGAATGGGGTGTGGAATGGGCCGATTTGGCCTTTCCCCTGTTTTTCCCAGCGTGACGATTTAGCGGCCGTTCCAGAGACCGCCACAGTCTCTGGCGGCCCTACGATAGACCACCACGTTTCCTTGGTATGTTGGTCAGCTCGAGGTCTAGTGAACATGATGGCCCAATCTTGGACCGCCACCTTCCTCTGGCACCCCTCTGCTGGTGCGTCACAGACCCATGGTTCCGCGATTTTTGATTCTGTCGGCTGGCTCTAGCGGCCCAACCTTCATGTGTCACCTTTTTGTAGCGTGTCTATCTTAGGCCGCCACAGTGTGTTTTGATCGAGTCAATAGTTTATGTCGGTTGGCTCTAACGGCCCAACCTTGATGCATCAGAGTCATGTAGCACGCCTCTATTAGGCCGCTACAGGTCTTTCTGTCTTAGGTTATTGTCTAGGGCAGTTAGTGTGGCAGTTCATTCTTAGACTGCCAGGTCCATGTAGCGCGTCTATATTAGACCACTACGGTGGTTTGATAGGGTAAGTCTATTCGTGGTCAACTATGTCTAGCAGCCTATTCCTTGACCGCCATAGTGCCCTAGCAGCCCAACCATTGACCGCCAGAGTCCTTAACTCGGTGAGGGTAGTGATTCCTTCCTTGACTGCTTATGTCATTAGGCGGCCGAGTGACAGATCGCTTATCCTCCAGAGGGTGGTTTGCCGGTGGTTTGGTGTTTTGAAATCTTAGCTTGACCTTGTGGTTTGTCCGTTGTCCCGTGGACACCTTCCAATGTCCTATGAGGGCTAAGACTACGTTATGAGGTAGCCAGGAGTTTTCTTGCTTGTGGTAGGATTCTCCTTCCTACTGAAGAGTTGTCATTGCATGGTTCCAATCAACCCAGTATGACCCAGTGGTTGACAGGTGACCTCGTGTGTGTCTCGGTAGTTCTGTCCAGTTTGAGACATGGTTCTGGATGCCGTGAGGTATCGTGTTACCTCGTTCTATGTATCCAGGTGTGCTTAGGATTCTCATTGTTCCCTCAGGTCTCCGTGAGTCATTTCTTACGGTGAGTCATTTTCTCTAGCTTAGGATTAGACCGATTGGCAGCTTGTTCCACTTTGTACGATGATCTAGACTCCTAGTCGTGAGACTTAAGGATCGTTGTAGCTTCAGGTCTAGTTGCCCTGTGCTGAGTCTATCAACAGTTGCCTGTGCTGCCATTGTGATGTGGCACAACCCTATGATGTATGGGATGCAATGACGACCCTTGGACCTAGACCAGCAAGCATATAACGAAGACCACGGGCTCACGCCTGAGGGCTTTGATGTTCTCTCATGTTCCGTGGCTTGTATTATACGGAATCAAGAATCCTATGTGCAGCCTAGGGGCTGAGGACTTGTGTTTCTTGGTGGTTTTTGGCTTAGGACTAGGCTGATTAATGGTATGTTGCCGTGATGTGTGATGATCTTGACCCGAGTCACATGACTCAAGCATCATTGTGTGTAGGTCTAGTTGACTATCCTGAGTCTGGCAGCAGCTCTGTGTGCTCCTTTGTGCTTCGTAGTATGTGTGACAAGTACACGTTAGCTTGTCTGTACTTCAATGTCTCTATTTTGAGTCTCTATGTCTAGTGAGCCTCCACTAGTCGTAGCCTGATGACACTTCAGCGTGTCGGCCCACCTAGGAGTGGTGGTGGGGCGAGTTCTCGAGAGATGATTTTTAGGCTAATTTTTCTGGGCCCCCTTGCTTTGCAGTAGCATCCTACAAGGGGGGAAAACTAGCTAGAGGTCTGGCTCAAGGCATTGGGCTTGTGTGTGCACACATGGTCAGGTGCGTTTGGACGAGCTCCGATGGGCGTGACCCTGAGTAGTCACTCGTTGCTGTTGTTCCTTGTACTTGGTACAATGTCTCAGTTACCGCGTTCGAGGTGAGTGTGAGACACTTGAGGCACAGTGTAAGACATCAGTGGATGCATTTGGCTTTACTTCTGAGAAGGTACTTCTACCACAGGATGCTAACTCTTGCGATTTTTGTGATTCGTGTGATTTCTTGTGTAGCGTGAGCTCCTTCACGTAGTACTTCGGGTAGCCTGTGTCTGGCTTCACCCGTAGTCAATGTAGCGTACACGTTGGTGAGGTCATGTAAGCGCCGGTGTTTTGGGTAGTGTGTTCCCCATGTCCGAGAGGTCGTGATGTGAAGCCTACACGGTTGTTGTAGCAGGACGTGTTCTGGCTATGTAATTGGTGTTTCTTGAGATTAGTGTGGCAACTCCCTATCATGTATTTGGTAAGTTGTGCCTTTCCCAATTAGAAGTAGTTTAGAAGGCCGAGGTTTTATCGGCTACCATGTGTTTCTATTTAGTATGACTTTTCCTCTTTCCTTCTATTGTTGTTCCTCCTACTCCTGCTGTTACGCTTGCTGTTCTTACAGCTGTTACCACTTTGGTTTCTTGGTGGCGATCTGTGGGACCCCTACTGAGCCAGTGACACGAGACTCACCCTTGACTTTTCTGGTGTCGTTGCACTTCTTCCTCATGGTCTGGTGGTGCGGTTCGTGGTTCTTAGTTGCCAGCTTTACCAGTGTGGGGCTTCCCCCGACTTGAGGGTACGTTCCCTTTTCTGTTAGAGTGTTCTTGTCTTTAGTTGGACTGGACTCTACTAACTATTGTAGCTGTTAGTTTAATTTATTTAATTAAAAATATAATTTTATATCTCTTATTTTAACAATCCTAATCAAACATAGTGATTGTTTACTGCCTTATCTAGAAGTTCAATGTACTCCAATGCACCTTCACACACTCCTTTTCTCACGTATTCTCTCTCTCTCCCCTCACTCTCCCCTCACTCTCTCTCTCCCTCACATGTTCTCTCTCCTTCTCTCCCCCTCTCACTTAGTTTCGGTCCAAATGGACTCCGATCGACGCGTGGGAGGTACCGATGGGATGGGCTCGACACCAGGATCGCGCTGATACCCTTCTCCCCTCGGATCGTGGAGCGTGGAGGCGCGTGGGAGTGAGAGGACGGCGTGGCCCCCGTCGCCCGAGGTCTTCGCCATGCAGTAGGTAGGGGAATGGATTCCTCATCTCGCCAGGAACCCATTGACGCTTCATGCGTCGCCATCCGTCGTCATTTTCATCGATTTCTGTGCAAAATCTCATTTTGTGAAATTTTAGGCTAATTTCTCAATAATCATTCTTCTCTCTCGGTTTCGGTCCAGACGGCCGCTGATCGAGGCAAGGGAAGTACCATTGGGAAGGTCGTGTCGCCCAAGTCACAGTGACGCCCTTCTTCCCTCGATTCGCGGAGCGTGGAGGCAGGTCGGGTCGAGTGGAGTCGCGATGTCCCTTCATCCGTTCGTGCCTCATGTAATAGGCAGGGGGATGGAATCTTCTCCTCGCTAGGAACCTATTGGTACCACATGCGCCGTGGTCCAATGACAGTTTCCTCGATTTTTGTGTAATATTCCATACTAGTGTAAATTAGTCGTAAAATCATGAAATTGTCTCCATGAGCATTATCTTTGGATTTTAATGGCATGTTTAGTTATGGAGTGTTGGTATGGCATGGTAGTTTAGCTTGAAAACTTGTTTTCCCGCAATTCTCGTCGATTTCGGTTGACCGAGAGGGGGTTCAGTTTCGAACTCTGGATTTTGGCAACCCAGTCGATTTAATGCACCACCCTAGGCGCATTAAAGTCCCCTGACGCACCTACCCTAGTGCGTTACCTGAATGGTAACGGGCCAACCCTAGTCCGTTATTTGACCATTGACCGTTCCTTTGACCGTTGGTTGAGTTAGGGGGTTAGTTTCATGGCCCATCCCTGGTCCGTCATGGTCGTGTAACGCGCCATCCTTAGTGTGTTACATTCTATTCAAAAAAATTATGGATTTTAGGTGTTCGTGTGCCTTTAACGGACCTGACCCCGTGCGTTAGAGTCATGTAATGCACCAGCCCTGGTGCGTTAAACTTTCGGTATATAATATATGGATTTCTGTCGTTCTGGTGAGTGTAACGGCCCATGGGAGGCGCATTACATGGATTTAACGCCCCTTGCTTAGTGCGTTATAGTCTGTATGACTATCTTTGTGTTTTTTCGTAAGATGTTCGGGTGAGTATAACGGACTGAGGGAGGTGCGTCACAATCAAGGTAATGCCCCTACCCTGACCCGTCACACCCTTTAACTAGGTGATCTTGGTCCGTTAAGCTTCCTGGCATTCCAATAGATGCAAGTTTAGTTCCTTATGCATTTCATGTTGTATATACGTCGTGTTTAACTTATTTTATAAAAACTATGACATGGCCCTCGTCGATTTCATTGTCAAGTGCACGATACCCAAAGAGGACTGGCCTGAACAGTCCTTAGGACCAATATGGGAGCTATATGTCGACGAATCATCTTGCACCGCCAGCAAAGGGGTGAGACTAGTCCTACTGTCACCAGAGGGACTAGAACTATAATACGCCCTGTGCTTCAACACCTTGACGATGAATAATATGGCAGAATATAAAGTGCTCCTTTCGGGGTTACAGATGGTGAAGCACTTGGGGGCGAACAGCATGCGGCCCTACAGTGACTCCATGCTCGTTGCCAACCATGTCATGGGTGAGATTGAAGCACGGGAGCTGGCAATGGTCAAGTACCTAGAGAAGGCTAAAGCTACTTCTGTGGAGTTCTCTTGTTTTGAGATGGAGCACATTCAGAGTGAGGAGAATGTCTGAGCAGACGCTCTATCGTGCCTGGCGTCTTCAATGACAACCACTTGCTCAAGGTCCATCTTGATAGAAGAACTATCAGCGCCGAGCATGAAAGAACTAACACCCCAAGTGAACGCCATTGATTATGAACCTTCATGGATGGATCCGCTCTTAGACTTCCTCCAATGACAACAACTTCCAAGTGACTGCACCGAGGCCCACCACATGCGAACACGCGTGGCACACTTCACAGTGGTTGATGGCCGCCTGTGTGGGCGATCCTTTTCAGCTCTATTGCCAAAGTGCCTTTTTCCCATGGAAGCCAAGCAAGCCATACATGATGTACATGAAGGGCTTTGTGGGAGTGACGTAGGGGGGCGAGCACTCACACAGACCCTTATCCGACAAGGATATTGGTGGCCGACGTTGCAGCAAGACTGCCTTGACTACGTTCGAAAGTGCCCACAATGTCAAAAGTTCTCCAATCTGCACCACCAGCCAGTGACACAACTACACGCCATCATGGAGCCTCTCCTATTTGCTCGTTAGGGTGTAGACATACTGGGTCCCTTCCTCGAAGCTCAAGGGAGGAAGAAATTTCTCATTATCTCCATTAACTATTTTACCAAATGGGTTGAGGTGGAACCATTGGGAAAAATCACAAGCGAAGCAGCATGTAGTTCATGTTGTGATATATAATCTGCCACTTTGGAATCCCACGCGTCCTCACAACTGACAATAGCAGCCAATTCACGAGCTCAACCTTTTAAGAAAAGTGCTTGGAGCTCAGGATTTGGAACCACTACACGTTAGTGGGCCACCCCCAGGCAAATGGCCTAGTGGAAAAATGCAAACAAAACACTTCTGCACGGCATGAAGACCTACCTGGAGCAGGCAGGTGACTCATGGATAGATTCCATCCCAAACATCCTCTAGGCACACCAGACCACTACTAGGGCCACCATAGGAGATACTCCATTCCACCTCGCGTATGGAGCAGTGGTGATCATGCTGGTTGAAATATCCAACCTGACTCTATGAGTTGGATGGTTTGACAAAGCCAGAAATAACCAAGCGATGTGAGAAAACCTGGACCATCAGACATTCTCTAGAGGAGGAGGAGGTTCTTTTAGTTCTTGGAGAGCTCCCAGGGAGAGTCAAGAGGACGAGAGCACCTTCCCCGACCTTCCACCTAGAAGCAGAACCCGAAGTTGGAAAGTTCTGCTGCGAACAAGTATAGTTGCTGGGGGTGGCCATCGCCTTGGCCACTCACCCACTCTGGGTGACCATACATGTGGCCGCCCTCCTTTGGTTGATGGGCAGACCCCATCGTTCTTCCCTTGTTCCTTATCTTGCTATATTTCTACTTGCTTCACTGCATACACACACATTAGATTTTCCTAAATCCTACTTTTTAAGAGGTTTTCAATCCCAAACATAGGCAAGGCAGATGGTCGAAAGTCTCCGCCATCCTCCTTCTCGCCCCCCTCCCCGGTGCGATCACCACCATTTGCATGTTTATTCCTTTAGTTTGAGCATATACTACATAACCGTAGTCTAATGGTCTCTTCTATTTGCTGGTTGTTTTGCAGGAACTTCATCATCGACTCACAGGGTGCCTTGCTCTTGGCCGACCGAGAGTGAGGATAGAAGAACCCACCACCTCCCATTTCTAAGGCAATCATTATCATCCTACCCCTACGAGGCCCAGGTGCAGGTCTCTGGCAATCACGTTCTTTCTATTTTTCTAACCTTTACACTGTAGGCTGTAGTAGTAGTTTGGAAGAGGGAGGACACACCCACATGTGCCCATTATTGTGCGGACATCTCCTTACAACCTTCCTTCCACTTCTACCTTCTACGCATACCTACAAGCTGGCGATCACGGTGGGACACTGATTGCTCACTGTAAGTCTTTACATTGAAGTTTACTGCATTCATTTCCTAGCAAATAGTTTTTTCCATCTTTATTTTTCATTTTTAGTTGTTCTCTGTGCCTGTTTGCACTTGGGAGAGTTGCAGGACCAAAACAGGTGGCGGCCAGGACTCTGGCTACCCAGAACTAGGGCGACCAGAGACCAGGCCGCCCACCCATCCTAGGCGACCAAAGTGTTGGCTGCCCAAGTCCTTTGAGCAACCATCGAGTTGGCTACCTTCAGTTCATATTTCTGCTTCCTGTCTGAGTCTTGTCTGTGTAGTTTAGCTTCTGTTTTTCATATTTTAGCTTCTATTTTGTGTATTTTTGCTTCTGTTTGCTCTCACATTGTAGGTTTGAGTTTGGGGTGGGCTTAGGAAGAGTCTGCATCACCCATATTAGGAACACCATCCTATTGATTTGGAGTCTTAACCCGTGGATTCCAGCTCGAGTGTAACTAGTCCTTTTCAATTGGGAACCTCCGTGAGTCCCCGCGAATCATGGATTCCCACACGGTCGCAGGGCAGGTTGTATCTTTGAAGTCCTATTAGATTCCCTAAAGGGGTTTGAGTGAGTGCTATCTTAGGATTATCCCAAAGTTTTGGCCTTGATTTCCCTAGAACATTCCATTCTCATCTAAGAGGGAACAAGTTTAAATTGAACTAATCTCCGGACTTGTTTATTGCATAAATGCATGCTCTAATTACTTTATATTTGCATGCCTGCTTGTTTAGTTGCGTGGTAGGGATCCACGTGACCCCTACTGAGTCTGGCTGTGACTCACCCTTCTTCTTTTCAGGTGAGCCACCCCAACCTTCGACCGAAGGACCTCGTGCCTTTCCAAATCGGGTCTAGTCAGCCAGCTTGTGTCGGTGTTGTCTTTTTATACTTTTGACTGGGGTATACCCCGAGTAGTTGTACATTCGGACTTTGTATATTGTGGACTTGTCCTTTTGACAATTATGGACTAGTGTATATTGACTAACACTCTGATGTATATAAATATTTTAATTACTTCTGCATTTCAGTTTATAATAATTATTTTAATTTAATCTACGCATAGTGTAATTCTAATTCGTTATACGCTCCCTCGACAAACTCCCCCAACCCTTCAGGGGCCTCATCAGCCTCATGGGTGACTTCCCTAGTTCCTAGTAGCGGTAATTCGATGCTATATCGGGTTATCGGTACCCGGAGCTCTGGGTCGTTACATATAGCCTGCTCATGCTCCTGCAATGAGGACGATGGAGGAGAGGATGGAGAAGGTAAAGGTGATGTAGATGGTGAAGGAGATGGAATAGGGGTCTTTGGGAGAGGAGGCGGTGAAGGCGGTGGTGGTGAAGAGTTAGGGGATGAGGATGGTGACGAAGGTGGAAGTTTAGGTAATGGAGATGGAGGTGGTGATCCAAGCAATGGGGGTAATAGAGGTGGAGATGGAGAGGGTGAAGAGGAGGAGCACGGCGCCCACCGTCGACGTACCAGTACAACACGTCAAGCAGTGTTGGGGGTAGAAGTAGTGGTGGGGGAAGCGGTGATACTACCTGAGCAAGAGCTTGGGTTGGTGTAGGTGATGGAGATGGCATAGGAGGTGGTGAAGATAATGGTGATGGAGATGGCAACGGGGTAGGCAATGGTCTAGGCAGGGAAGTGGGTAATTGGGCAGGCGATGGAGTGGGTGTAACATTAGATGAAGAGTCACAAGGGTGCCCCTGGTCTTGAAGTGAGGGAGACGGCTGCCTAGGCGGCACTTGGTGCTGCTGCTTGCTGCGAAGATGTAGAACAACTTTGTGAATGGCAGACCAATTGATCCTCTTCTTATCTTCCAAGTCATAAACATGCTCTCAGAATTCGGGGTAATCCTCGACCAAATGCCCCTACTGGCGATGATATTCACATAACTAAAGCAAATTCCCGACTGCGAGTCGGCTAGGCACAACCGGAGGGAGCGGCAACGCATGAGTGGTGATCAAAGCCCAAAAAACATCAGTGAAACACTCTGGCAACGAAGAGCGAGGAGCCCATCTCAGGCAAGGTGGATGCCGAGGGGTATGAGATGAAGGAGGTTGTAGAGAGGGTTGTAGGGGTTGCGTAGGCAAGAGTGCTTGGCTAGTGGCAGAGGGATTTGGTGAAGGCATATGTGGAGCGGGATGAGGGGGTATATAGACGGTTACCTATTCTGTAGATGGCTACTGGCATCCTTCTCCTTGTTCTTCCTTGGATTCCAGGAATGTACCTTCATCCTCCATTTTCCTATCATCAATACCCTTGCTTGAATCAGTTAATGTTTTAGCAAACACAACATGTGGAGTTTCCTCCACAGTTTGATTGTTAACATTAAAGACCCTATACGCCCTTGATGTTTTGGCATAACCCAAGAATACTCCAATGTCACTCTTGGCTTCAAATTTGTCCAAATCTGATTTGCCATTGTTATGCACATAGCATTTTGAACCAAATGCTCTAAAGTATGGCCTACCCCAAGATGCCTCCTTCCAACTCTCCAATGTCAAAGGGAGACCTAACCAAGTCAACCATAGGCTTTGGAGGCCCGCAGTACGCATATACAGCTTACACGCGGGTGTCGGGCATTTCCCCGAACACATTGTGGGCACATATACCCCAGCCTTTCTATAGCAAACCGTGGGCCGACTCACATCTCTAGCATACCAGCCAGGTTCTACAACAACCCTCTAGTAATTTGGGGCCACCCCTGACCCTTAGACATGTGGCGATGAGCCACTTATCTTTAGCTCTTGGGCCAACCCGAGGCTACCCTGCCAACCCGCCGTGCAACTCGGCACATACCACAAGGTCAAGCCCATATACCCAGAACTCCTTTTCTCAGCTCCCACCAGCTCATGCCCTCAGCCCCAGGCCAAATCTGAGGCCCAGCAATCACCTAGTTGAGCCGTTCGACAACCCGAGGTGGATCAGACATTTATCCGAACACCTTGCGAGCGGCAACTACGGCTCGACAACAATGGCCCCATGGGCTAACCCCAGCACCCTCGAGCACTCTGTCCTTTAAAGGATGACCTTAAATACTGACAGAAGGCCATCGGGGCCGACCCCATGGCAACGGCTACGACTCACCCCTGGGGCCAGCTCACCCCAGGGTGCGGTTGTGCCCCCAGGGAGGGTGAACTCCCTGGAGGTCATACCCTCCTCCCAATTTAGGGGCCCTACAGCCCTCCTAGTCCCAGCCTCGTGCAAGATTCATCGTGCAATGTTCATCACGCAAGGTTCGTTAGTGTACCTGTACGTGGAAGGAGTCGCGAAGAACACACATGACAAAGCACGTGTGTCAACCCTCAGTCAACATGCATAAGCATCTACGTATCCTCCCAGTATCCTTGTCCTTTTCTTCATCTTGGTCAAATTAGGAAGAAAATAGAAAAAACCTAGATGTTATAGAGAGGGGGGACCACCCCCCACTCTCTTTGTGACCTTGATCTGCCTAAGCCCTCACTCGGGAGGGTTTAAGCAGACAAGCCTGGACCTCCAGGCTGGTCCGCCTAAACCCACCTCTAGGCTGGTCCGCCTAAACCCCTAGATGGGGGCGTTAGGCAGACCAGCCTCACCCCCCAGGCTGGTCCACCTAAACCCTTGCGAGAAATAAAAAAATCAGAAAACCCAGCCCCCAGCCCCCGCACCCAAGCCCCTAGGACCCTTCGCAAACATGATTCTATCTTTGTGGTGGTCGATAGGTTCTCCAAAATGGCTCACTTTATCCCATGCTCTAAGACCACAGATGCTTCTAGGGTAGCCCGCTTATTCTTTAATGAGATAGTCCGACTCCATTGTCTACCTAAAACCATCGTGTCCGACAGGGATGTGAAATTCACTAGCTACTTCTGAAAAACCCTCTGGCACTTAATGGGCACCCTCCTCAAGTTTTCCACAGCCTATCATCCTCAAATCGATGGCCAAACTGAGGTCGTCAACCGAAGCCTTGGGAATCTACTTCGTTGCTTAGTTAGGGACCATCCCGGGAATTGGGACCTTCTCTTACCCCAAGTCGAATTTGCCTACAATGATTCCGTTAATAGGTCAATAGGAAAGAGTCCATTTGAAGTCGTCCATGGTTATAGACCTAGGAAGCCCTCTGATCTTATTCCCCTTCCCCCACATGCTAGACTGTCTATCTCTACCAAGTCCTTCACACAACACATCAAAGAGTTGCATAATAACATTCGCAAACACATAGGGAAGAGTAATGAGGCATACAAAAGGTGGGCAGATGCTCACAAGTGCCACTTAGAATTCCAAGTAGGCGACTCCGTGATGATGAGAACGGAGCGGCTCTTCCCTGGGGCCGCCTCCAAGCTGAGGGCACGAGAGTCTGGATCTTTCCAAGTTCTGAGATGATTTGACAACAACGCTTATGAGCTGGACCTACCGGAGGGCTATAGGATACATCCCACTTTCAATGTGGCAGATCAAGCACCCTATAAGGGCCCAGCGGTGGAACCTAGTAACAATCTTGAGCCTATATCTATCCTTGCGAGAGACACCACTAGTGAGAATCCACCTTTCAGCCAGAGAGACCGACGCGAGCAAGTGGTGATGATACTGGACGAGCAGAGCACTGTCACCAGGAACATGGTGCACCAATGCTATCTTGTAAGGTGGAAGAACCATCCTCCCACAAAGGACACGTGGCTGAGCTGGGAGGACCTGCTGCATCTAGACCTAGACATTTTGGAGTGCTATCACAGTCAGGTGGACCCATGCTCGACGGGGTCGAGCTCTTCTCACCCCGGGAGATTTGATGAGGGAATCTCTCATCACTCCCTATGGCTAGGGTCGCCCGCACATCCTTGAGGAAGCTTGACGACGATTGTCTCATGTTATCTTTATCTTCGTGTCTTATTTATGTAATTTTTTCTTTATTGAGTCATGTTGTCATGAGTCCAATTTCCCTTGTTTTGTATTAATTGGGCCTTCGTATCCTAGTTTGGGCCCATATTGGTTGTTTAGGATAGTTTTGGTCTTTTGTATAAATGCCAAGGACATTTCGATCCTGTAAAGAGTTGGGTGCCTATAAATAGGACCCAACCCCCTTCCATTTGGAGAAACTTGATGCTTGAGAAATTGAAATCCACTTTGAGTGAATTCTCCCTCCCCTCTAGGAGTGTGACTCTCCTTCTCTCTCAACCCATCCAACTTATCCACTCGCGTACTCAGCCCATCAATTTTTTCCATGAGAGTTTGAAACATATCGACCACCGATGGCTCATCGGGACTATGGACTCGGGGATCTGCCATAGGTGGTGGCGGCGGTGAGTATTGAGTACCTCTACGAGTGGACATGCAAATGACAATGGTTGGAATGCACTGACCAAGGTGAAGTGGTGAACCTAGACTTAGCCAATATTCGGCACATGACAGAGATAGGGGTCTAAAGATCCTCTCACGCAAGGAGGCTACCTTCCAAATAGGCTTAACCTATCTTTCCAGTAACGCCTTTTCATATACCAGATAATGGGTTGAGGTGTAACACCTTGGATAAGACTTCCCTAGACTTAGACCATACTCTGATGACTACCCTAGACTCGACTTTGCTCTAATACCAATTTGATGCTGGACGAATGAGAGACTCATTGCCAAATAGTGTGAACCTGGGACTCTAGGTGACGACACGACCAAATGGACGACGCAACCAGCGACTACGTGAATAATAGAGCTACCTCGGCTCTACACTAAGAGCTCCTATGGGGTGTATGCCTTTAACAGAAATAGTAATCTCACGAGTCGTCCCAAGTGAGGGAATGCGTGGATCTACGTAGTTGAGAAACTGGTAGAGTCAAGGGTCGTCAAACTCACTTTCGTACTCGGATCGAGTCACGAGACGAGTCACACTCACTCACTCACAATGGTGATGAAATTGGAATGAGCTAGATCCTATCACTCACTAGCAGCGGCATACGATCAGATACTAAGTAAGCAAATGTCGAGTGAGATAGAGATGATACCTCCACGCTCTGGGCGTGGGGAAGATAACCACGGCCAAGATCCATACTCCCGGTATAATAATTATCAGTAACTTACAGTAATTACATCCACTCCACACAGGGAGGTAATAGGTAACACGTGGGGCCCGGGAGTATCGAACTTGGGTTGAAGGGCAGCATTTTGGGCAGCTTCAATGATGTTGACGCGTTGCTACTCGGTGCTGGCCGGAAGGAGCATGCTGGCGATCGGTAGGATCATGCTGTGGTTGGAGGGCCAATCGAGCTGCGTGTTGTACCATTGCAAAGAGGGCTCCTGGAGGGACAGTCCCTTGGAGGGGATCAAGCTTGATCGCCTTGTGGATGGCGAGGTGGTCCGACTGTTGGACATTGTTGCTTGCTGTCTCAAACATATTCTGTAGATTCAGAACTACACTACTCAACAAAAATAATTGCTGCGATCAGACTGGATGTCAGATCAACACAAAATCAGCACCGTTACGAAACTCTTTCATAGATCTATGAACATCTGGTGTTACAGTAATTTTTCTTTTTCTGTATTCTCTGAGGTGGAATTTAGAACTAGTGGACTCACTAACTCGAGATGGACTAGGTAGACTGGGATCTGCCTGATAATGAGGTTTGACCGAGGAGCAAACGATGGATCTAGGACTTAGAAATTTTATGTCTGAGAGAATAGGGAAAAATACTCCCCGTGATCCTCAAAAAATGTACAACGCACTGGTAACGTCCTAGAGTCAGAGAGCGCAACGGTTCACTCTGCACTGGGTTCCGAAGGCTCGACAGGAAAAAACACGCGTAAACTACAAAATGCTCTTCGGGACTCCCGAAAGTGATCCGAAACCCACGGATCCTAATCCAAAAAGTATCTAAAAATCTGGGGCATTACAGGTACGACCATAGTATGCTAGGCAATTCCTTGATCCAATTACCCTTAGCTTTCCCAAGCCTAGTTTTGATGCCTTTGATGATAGTTTTGTTGGTATTTTCGACCAGTCCGTTAGCCTGAGGGTGGGCTACCTAGGTGAACAGGTTGCGAATATGTAGGTTGGTGCACCTATTCTTAAAATAAGAGCAGTTAAATTATCGACCGTTATTGCTCATGATCACTCAGGGGATGCCAAAGCGACATACGATCGACCTCCACACAAGCTCCAGATTACTGCTTCCGTTATTTTGACAGTAGCTTCAACCTCGATCCACTTGGAGAAATAGTCGATGGCGACGATAAGAAACTTTTTCTAAGCTTGGGCCACCGGAAACAGGTCCAAGATATCGATTCCCCACCTGGTAAAGGGGTAGGGCTCGGTCAAGGTCACGAGTTCTGAGGCTACTTGGTGGATTAGATGGTCGAACCTCTGGCAGTGGTCACATTTTTGAGCATACGCCGAGCAGTCTCACAACAGAGTGGGCCACCAATAGCCTCGGCGCTATAAGATTCATGCAATCGATCTCCCTCCGTGGTGCGCACCATAAATTCCTTTGTGTACTTCCTCTATTACTTGGTGGGCTTCTGGGACGTCGAGACACTTGAGGAGGGGTCCGGCAAAGGATCACCGATAAAGAGTCCTATCAAATAGGACGAAGCACCGAGCCTGATATTTCAGTCTCCTTGCTTCCCGAGGGTCGGTAGGTTCCCGAGAGTCGCTCAACCAAGCCACGTACGGAGTCCTCCAGTCATCGGGTGATGCTTGTACGGTGGCCACGAGCTCGGTGATGCGGGACGAACACGTGACCTAGGACTCTAGCTCGCGATCGTCGCTAAGCGAGGGAAACGTGGGACCATGCGCGGTTGAGAAATCGGCAGTGAGTCTCGGGTGTCGGCTTACTGCGTGTACTCAGAGTGAGTCACGGGACGGGTCACTCACTCTCGCCCTCTCACAGCGGTGATAATAATATATCGGGCTAAGAATCCTAACACTCGCAGCGGCATATACAAATAGATACGAGTAAAGCAAATGCGAAAGAGACAGGGAGCGGATTTACCTCCACGCTCTGGGTGTGGGGAAGGCGATCCCGGTCAAGTACGGTGACACCCGGTAACAAAATATCACAATAATTATAGAAGTTAATTTTGTTACCCACTCTACGCAGGGAGGTAACAGGTGACACAAGTGGGCCCGGGAGGACCGATCTTGGGTTGACGGGCAGCACTTTGATCACCCGTCTCATCTGAGAGCTCTTTGTGCATCGGCGCACTTCTTTGTCCATGCTACGCACCACCACCACCACCACCACCACCAACAGCAGCGATGCCCGCCGTTACCTACGCCCCCCAGATCATCGCCAATCACGCCAAGTTCGGATACTTGGCGACCCCGCTCGTCTTCGGCGACTTCTCTGTGGTCGTCGGTTCACCCTTCTTCTTGGGCGTATTGTCGGTGGTTGAAGTCAGTTCAGCTACACTTACTGGCTGTCGGGGGCGTTAGACCCTCGTCCCCAACAATTGGCCGAGTTCTCTCGGCCAAGAAGACCACTACTGAGGGTGTCAGGACCTCGGCTTCATGAATTGGCCAGGTTCGCCCGGTCAGGAAGACAACCGTCGGGGGCGTTAGGCCCTCGGCCCCAGCAGCTGGCCGGGTTCGCCCGGTTAACAAGCCAATTGTCGGGGGCATCAGGCCCTCGGCTTTAATAATTGGTCGGGTCCGTTTGGCCAATAGGTCAGCTCTTGGGGGTGTCAGGCCCTCTACTGTAGCAGCCGACCGGGTCCGCCCGACCAACTCTTCACAGACCAGGGGTGTCAGGCCCTTTGTCTCAGCAAATGGCCGAGTTTTCTCGGTCAACCAGATTACTGTTGGCGCTGCTCCTGCTCAACGGGGGCAACACCGTCGCCGTAACGGATCCAGTTCTATTGCGGCCACCCTCAGAGGTGCTGCTCCTGCGCAACGGGGGCAGCGTCGCCGCCACAATGACGCCAGGCCTATGGCAAGCGTCGCCAGCGCCACCCCTGCACAACGGGGGTAGCGCCACTGTCGCAAGGGTACAAAGCCTGCGACGACGACATCTCGCTCTAGCAAAATCGTAATTGTTGGAGACATTCGCATCCGGCTCGTTGGAGGTGAGCCGATCTTGTCGCGGGACCGTCATGTCCCAACTATCCTCACCTCCAATCGCTTCGAACTCCTATGGTAGGTTTGGGAAGACGGAGCGAAAAAGAAGAAGCCCATCGTACCGGCAGCAAATCAGGGTTCAGTACGACGGCCCAAACCACCGGCTCCCCGACCATGGTGAGGGGGCAACCCTATTGAGGAGTGTCAGCTCCACTTGAAGAAGATATGGGTCACCAAGGAGGAGGCTCGAATTATAAGGCGGGCAAGGACGGAGGAGCCCTTCCGCATGTTGGACCTGTAACGTGTGCGGAGTCCGACAAGCACTGAGGCCTCGGGCTCTCCGAGGTCTACAACTCTGCCCTTACGGGGCAAAAGTGCCAAGGTATCGGCAAGAAGGTGCGGCCGACCTCCCCGTGGGCCAGTTCCATGCACACGGAGGAGGATCGCTCCCCTCAAGCTTCTACATCCCTAGTTTCTGTCTTTGACAGACTAGGGATGCCGCCCAAGCCGGATCGACAACCACCCAGGAAAAAGCGGGTGGTTTAGGTGACCAATGACACTGTTAAAGTGTTCACCTGTTACGCCACCTCCGCTGACAAGCAACTGGAGGACACTTCTGGGTAGCTCAACCAGCCTCTTCAATATTTGAGGAGGTTGAGGCCCGTGTCCCGGATCCTGGCGCAAACACAACAGGCACCAGCTGTTGGCACATCTCAGCCCGAACGGGCACGACAAGAAGAGCGCTAGTGGGACGTCCACAGTATTGACGGGGACAGCCACCCCCGACATGAGGAAGAGCTGGGGGAAGAAACACAGGCTCCTGTGTTGGAAGAGCTCCGACGGGAGAACCAAGAGTTCAAGAATCTCCTGCAATCGCTCTTATGCGAAAAGGAGGCCCATATTCAACCTCAAGTTGCGCTTGCTGGAGCGGAACAGCAACCCTCTCCCATTCCAGTTGTGGCCAATGCCTCTGTTACTGCTGCAAAATTGCCATTGCCGGTGGAATTTGAAGTTCCGCAGCATGAAGCCAATGCGCGGTCGTCTGCCACTTCCGCTGCAGAGAGCCTTATGGCGCAGAGGCAGATGATCGAGCGTATTGTCGAGGCGAAGTTTGCTCAGCATGGGGAGGGTGTGGCCACCGTTGATTTGTACAGCGTGTCCTATTCCCTCCACCATTAATTCAAGAAGCTTCTGCCTGATTACCCAAAACCCTTGAAGCTTCAGAAGTTCAATGGGCAAGGCTCCCCACATGAACACCTGACCTACTACATGACGGCCATGGGTGAGTTGGCATTGGAAGAGGCATATTTGCTGCGGTTCTTCGCCACGTCATTGGATGGCACCGCCTTCCAGTGGTACTCCAGATTAAAGCCCAATTCCGTTGTCTATTGGGCTGATATGCAGAAGAAGTTCGTCGACCATTTCCAGATGGTCGAACGCAAAATCTTCCTGGCGGAGCTCTGTGCCCTCTGGCAGAAGAAGGATGAAACAGCATCGGACTTCATCAAGCGATGGAGGGACGTCAGCATGCGCTGCGATAATCCTCCGACGCCCGAAGACGCGATCACCATCTCCCGCAGGGGCTTATCGGCGGAAGTCAGTGAAAAGCTTCTGGGCTCCAATATCAGGATCTTTGACCAGTTGAACACTATGGTGGCAGAGATTGAAATGTTCTTCGCCGATCACCCTGTACAAGCCTCTGCCAAAGGCAAATCCTCCAAGGATTGCCCGACTAGTTGCAAGGAGATGAATGCAATGGACTTCTTCCTGACAAACAGAGACAAGGGAGAAGGAAAGTCCAAAGGTAAGGGTAAAAAAACCGATGATAAGGCAAATGCATCTCTCTTAGCGGAGCGCATGAAGACGCCCTATTCTTTTAGGAAGGAGCACACTAAGATGCTCTTTGACCTATGCATGAAGGAGCAGCTCATCACTCTGCCGGATCCACGGAAAGCCCTCGAAGGTTGATAAAACAGATGATCCTACTTATTGTGTGTGTCACCGAAGGTTGGGTCACACTATTAGGGACTGCTACATCTTCAAGAACATAGCAAATGACTTTATCCAAAAGGGCTTGATAAATATGTTGGGCCATGCAGTCGACCCACCACAGCCTCATGCTTGGAGCCGATCGAACCGGTCAGCTAATGTGGTCTACATGGTGGCGACGATTTCGAGCTCCAATCCCTCCGAGATCGGGCCTTCAAATCAGCAGCCCAACACTGGCCGCGGAGCCGCTCCTCCTTCATTCACAGAATGCTTGGCACTGCGGAGAACTATTTGGAGGATCCGATGAGAAATCCGACAATTGCAACTGGAACAGAGGCGTCTGTTGCAGTTCCTAGAGAGCATTGATCAGTAGTTGGCCACTTTTCCCTTTGGCCCATTTGCTCGAGGGTTATCCCCAGCCCACATATGGGAGGCAGGTGTATCACCTACTGGCCGGGCTCCTTTCAGTTGTTGGCTCTCTCAGGAATCCTCGGACTCATCTGAAGGCGAGGAGGACTCATCTGAAGGCGAGGAGCATATACCCGAAGGTGGGCAGCTCGAGAAATTATACTCCTTCCCTTTTGAGAAGACCCTGGACATTTTCTTTGCTCGTCGGTGGGTGGGACTGATTAGCCCGTCACCCATTGAGCAGGCACCAGGGACAAACTTTCATCAGGGCTATTGCCCATATCATGAGGTGGTAGGCCATATCATCCACAACTATCAACCATTCAAGGACCTCGCTGAGGACTTAATCAGGCGAGGGAAGGTTAATATGAGTAAATTCTTGGTCAATCTGTCGCAACCGCATGTGCGGGGAAGTCTTCACTTCTCCGTCAATGTCATACACGCTGTAGCAGCTTTTCAACTCCCTGAGCCGCAGGAGGAGGGAGTTAGTTCCCAGGGAGTTAGTTCCCAGCCACCTAAATTCACACTGTGGTATCCGGGGTGGCGATACTCCCATCAGTGTTCTTTCCCCAAGGACACTGAGAAGATTTTTAAGAATGCCACAGTGCATATAAAATAATTTAAACATGGCTCACATAAAACATGAGTTGAATAGAAATTACACATGCACTCTTTTGAAATCTCCAGATATATAACGGATTGGATCGGCGCCGTTATGTACCATAACGGACTGGCTCATGGTCGCTATGCTTCACAGAACACAGATAATTCTCAGGAAATCCAGACTATAATGCACCTCAGCAGGGGCGCTATACGACTATAACGCACCGGCACATGGGCGTTAAAGTCAGCACGCAACATAACGCAAGGCACAGGGACTATAATGGACTGTCAAGGGGGCGCTATACTATAGATAACGCACCTCTAGGAGGCCGTTATGCCTTCCAGAACGTCTAAACTCACAGAAAACTACGGCATATAATGCACCAACGCAAGTGCGTCATACATTGCATGACGCATAGGGGTAGGGCCGTTAAACACAACGGGCCTTGAACCCAAAACGAAGGACTATAACGCACCACCTTGGGCATGTTAAGGTCACCTGAACGTTAGAATTCTCAGAAAACACAGGGCACTATTCATATAACGCACATGCATGGATCCGTTAAACAGATATAATGCACCGGGTGAGGCGCGTTATATCATCTGGGTTCCGTGACTCCGAAAACCAGATTCGGAAACCCTGCCCGACCGATCGAAATCGACGGGGGACACGATGAAATTCAAAACTTGCTTAACAAACCAACCCGAACCAACTACCCGGGCCTAAGCATGTCACTAGAATTGAAATACGATGCCCAATGAAATTAAATTTACATTTAAACAATAAATTCCACAATAAATGAACTAAATGCATTAAACAGGAAAATGCATGGATTTCAATGCAACAGGCGTCGGACCACAGCGCAGATGGTACCGGCGATGTCCTAACGCGATAGGGATTCCATCCCCCTACCTGGGTGATGACAGAAACGATGATCCGACCACGAACCGGCGTGAGAGAGGAGCGACGTCTCGCGACCCGACTCGATTCCACGTCACGCGAATCGAGAAATTGAGGACGTCAGCATGACCCTCACGACGCAAGCATTCCAATGGTACCTCTCCAGCCTCGATCAGTAGTCGTCTGGACCATGAAAAGAGAGAGGTACACAAATCGAGATCAAAACCCCAAAATCTCCAAAAAAGAAAATTACACATAAAATGAGGCAAATGATGATGGATGGTGACGCAAAGGGCGTCAATGGATTCCTGGCAAGATGAGGAGTCCGATCCCCTACCTTTTGTACAGCGAAATCCGTGATTCGGTGCTGAACGGGCGACGGGGGCCACACCGCCTTCTTGCTCGCACATGTCTCCACGCTCCACAATCCGTGGAAAGAATGGTACCGGTGCGATCCTCGCGACGAGACCTTTTCGACGGTACCTCCCACGCATCGACCAGCGTCCGTTTGGACAGCAAACCGACAAAATGGGAGTGGAGAGGAGAGAGAGGGAACGAGAGAGAGAGAGAGCGACGGAGAGGAATTTGGTCTTCAAATTCAATACATGAGTTTTATGGAAAGTGTGTTTTAGTTAATTGCATTAATAATTGAAATGATGTTATTAAGAAATCAAAATGATACCTTTAATCGTCATACCTTCCTCATCCAAGATGACATTTAGTTGGCCTCGTCGCTCGTGTCCATTGTTATTCTTTGAAGATTGCTCCTTTAGGAGACGACACATGGGCAAGCGATGCTCTCGACTTCTGCATTTGAGACTAGCGTCGAGATGCTTCCAACATTCTTCAGCCGAGTGCCCGAACTTTTCACAAAATGAGCAAGTCACCATGACCTGCCTTTCTTCCTCCTCCTTGGCTCTTTTACTGTTTCCATTACCATTTTGTTTACCATTACTGTTCCCATTGCGGGGCCTCTTGTTGTGATGGTTCTCGTCATTGTTCATTTCTCTTTCTTCTCGCCTATCATGCTTCCAGCTCGACTGCTCTTTCCTATCTCTAAGTTTCTCAACCTTCTCTAAGGTCTTTTTGCATAGATGTGCCTGTTGGACCATCTCCACATACGTACGGATATTTTGAGACCCAAGTTGTTCAATAAAGCTGGGTCTTAAACCATATATAAATCGGTTAGCTTTTAAGATATCCGTGCTCACCATATGTGCGGTATAAGGTGCTAGACGAGAGAATTGAAGTTCATATTCCGCCACTGACATCATGCCCTACCTTAGAGAAGCGAATTCGATAGCCTTTCGCTCCTTGATGTGCTCGGAGAAGTATTGGGCTCGGATGAGAGTAAGAAATCCCTCCCAAGTGAGCTGAGCATTTTGAGGTTGCGCCTTCCACCAAGTACGGGCGTCTTTGTTTAGCTGGAATGTGGTGAGATAGATCTTCTCCTGATCGGTGCAGTGCATGACGTGAAATATACAGTTCATCTCATCGATCCAGTTCTCTGCTTCATCTTGGTTAGAAGATATAGGGAACCGTAGGAGATTTAAACTCCAAAAATTACCATGTAAGCTACCCGCAATAGCCCTTGCGCCAGTTTGGGCTACAGTTTGCAGGGCTTGGGTAAGACCCGTAATAGTTTGTTGCATCTCATCCCAGTTCACACAATGAGCCATTGAGAAATTAGGGTACCTGAGGAAATAGACATTTAGTTAATTTCCTTAGAATCAGAAAGATTTACCTAGAGATAATTTTTGTATAACTATCTCACCCCGGGTTCTACCCAAATCTCACATGGGTTTTGCGAATTTCTTCCTAATTCATAGGTATGGGTCCTTAACCTATGACATGACATTTTTTCCTAGGAACAAGTAAGTATTGAGACCTAGTGTAATTCCCTGGATCCTTAGTGGATCTTTGTTGGATCATTATTAGGTCTTTCAGATCTTTTTTGGAGAGTTTCGGATTGCTTTTGTAGCTCCCGAGTTGCATTTTACGATTTGTGTGGGTTTTTCTCTCATACTAGTTACGGAATCCTGCGGTGAGTTTATTTCTCAATTCATTGACTCGCTACCCTTGGGAGGGCCACCCTAGCCCTGCTGGCACCCTACCAGTAAGGGACTTGACCCACCACCTCCACTCGACATCACCGAGTCACCCGGGTTCCGTGTGTGTGCAACGGTGGCTCGGCTACTTTCGAGGTCCACGTTCAATTGTTGATTGTGTTTGTGGAGTAGGTCCGAGGGCCCTTGGCTATTTGCTGCATACCCCCTTGTTGGTGTCACATCAGGAAGTGGGGGAAAAGTTAGCCCCTAATTGGGAAGGCCCCTACTGAGTGGTCGAGACGCTCGGGAAAGGGGCGTATCGATTGTCTACCATGGAAGGAGCGCCTATCCCCCAGACATGGAATGCGGCAACATTACGAAAGTTCTATTTCTGAACTTTTTTTTAAAATGTAAGCAACATATGACAATAACAACTTTCCTTTTCTTTTCATTAATGTTTCTTCATACATCAGATAGGTCGTAGCCAAGACAATACATATCAGGAAATAAGAATATTACATCCACTGGTATTATAGCACGAGCTGATCACTCGACTGACATGGCTAGCACCCCTAAGCCAAGCCACTGACTTTGCCCAGTGTAGAAACTAGCTCGGTTAATGGGATGGCTGACCCTATTGGCTCGGGAGGCTCGGGAAGCTCGGGAAAAAAGGTATCAGAGGAAGAACAGGAAGGAATGCCCAGATGTCGCTAAAACAAGAGAAGGCCCCCTCTGCCAACTCTTTGGAAGGCACAGAGTCGAGAGCCGAACAAAAAGCAAGCACCCATGAGCGGCGAAAGCAGGGGTCAAGTTACGGGCATCTTCCAAAGAGTGAAAGAAAAAGAAGTTGGTTGAAGAGCAAAAGGGGGGGAGAGGAGGAGTGAGAATGGTGAGGATGGAGCAGGACGAGGCCGTAGTGCAGAATGACCCCCTCCATCAAGTCTCCCTTCACTTCTACCTTCCTCCTAATATAATGGCGGCAGTCCAGAAGTTGAGTAAAGGTGCATTGTTACGTGCTAGACCTTCTTCTACACTGCCCACCCATCCCTGAACCTTCTTCTATGCCAGAGTAGCAAGAACCCCCCTGCGGCTACTAGGGTCATCGTCTCCCGCGTCGCCCTCCATGTTCCATTGATAACCTCCCAACATGCAAGGCAGACGTGTCGCGAGAAAGGAGAAAGAGGAGAGACTACAAGAGAAAGCCTTAAGTGGTTAAGAGAGGTGGAGACGCCCTTTGGGACCTTTTTATAGGCCAAAAGGGGGAACCCCCACCTTAATTGACTCTCCCCTTGAAAAATGTGAAAGGCAAGCACCTTTCCCTAATAGCAGTTACATTGTTTCCTCCCATAGAGACACGCGAAAAGATAAGTCAGTCAAAGCATGGAAAGCGGAAAGGCGAAAAGGCACCAATGCCACGTCAGTCGCCTGGCCGATTAGCACGTGAGAAGCCTACAAAACGTATCAAATCTCTATTTTTCTGGCAACTGCAGATACAGTAGTCAAATCACGATAAAGGCGGGAACTTCAAGATAATGCAGCAATAACAATTATACTATGATCAGGACTGTTAAATTAATAGAAATAAAATTATATTTTTTATTAAATAAATTAACTACAGAGCTAGTAGCTACACAGAGCTAACAGAGTCCAGTCCAACTAAAATACAGTTCAATAGGAAAGAGAAACATACTCTGAAGTCGGGGGAAGCTCGACACTAGCAAGGCTGGCACTAAGAACCAACGCACCGTGCCCAAACCACGAGGAAGAAGAACTGTCAAACCTGAAAAGTTAGGGGTGAAGCTCATCTCATTAGCTCAATAGGGGTCCCGCGGATCCCCACCATGAAACAACAACGGTAAACAATAGTGCTGAACAACAACAACAAAAGTAACAGTTGTAACGACAACGGTCGAGAAAACTACGGCTGAGCCGCAAGCTACTCCTATCAGTAAGAAGCACAAATTCCAGAACTCACGGTCGGGAATCACCGAACCGACACAACAAAACTCCGGCTATCCAGCCAGAAACACCACGGCATCTCAGTCGGGCAGGCTCGTCCTCAGAGACAACGACCAACTCTAGACCACACGGTCTAAAGCAGCAACACATACACGACCTCGCGATCGTGTACACTACACTGACTACGGGCAAAGTGGAACACAGACTTTCTGAAGTACCACGTGAAGAAGCTCACGCTACACAAGAACCAGACAAGCCACGAGAATTACGTGCAATGTGACAAAAGTACCCTCTCACTAGAAGCTAGGCCAGAAGGGTCCACTGACGTCTTACACTATGCCTCGGGTGTCTCCCACTCACCTCGAATGCGGTAACTGAGACACCGTAACAGTAACCAAGAAGAACAAGGACTAGTCAGGGTCACGCTCGTCAGTGCGGGTCCAACGTCCCCGAGCACATGTGCACACACAGGCTCAATGCCTTGAACCCGGCCCCTAGCTAATTTTTCCCTCCCATCGAACTCTAACGGCAAGGCAAAGGGGCCCTAGGTAACTAGCGTAAAAACCTTCTCTACTAGGACTGCCTCGCCACCACTCCCAGGTGAGCCAACACGAAGTGTCGTCAAGCTACGACTAGTGAAGGCTCACTAGACACAAAGACTCTCCGAAAAAATACCGAAGTACGGACAGGCTACAAATGCACCTATCACACGTACTATGAAATACAAGCAGCACACAACCGCCAAACTCAGGACAGTCAACTAGACCTACTGAAACAACGATCTTTGAGTTACACGACTTGGTGCAAATTTGCTCCAAATGTCACTGCTGCAGCTTGCCAGAAGTGGAAAATCTCAATCACCTTTTCTTGAACAGTGATTTGGCTACCCGGGTCTGGTCTTATTTCAGATCCTTTGGGCTACACTTGGAAGGTAATTCAGTGAGATCATTCATTCTTCAAAATGTTATTAATATGCAGAAAGGATCAGCTCATGGTATTTTTCTCCTTGCTGTCATTGGATATGGTTTGTGGGAGATTTGGAAGGCTAGAAATCTCCTCTATATATATGAATGTGAGCTCCGAATTTGTAACAAGAGAACCCTAATGCACTATCTTTCTATCTTGTAGGGCAAGAAAAGAAGGAGAGGACGGCCAGAGCTGAGGAGAGGTTCGACCATAGCAAGGTTCAAGATCTTCATCCATTCTCAAGCCTCCAAAGTCAGATCGTGGTCGGATATTCAAGGAGAAGCACCGACGGCTCTGTTTGCTTCGAGATCCATCTTCCTCTCATGTGGAACTAGTGAAGCATCTTCTATCAGCCTCCAACCTAAGAGGAGATATCTCAAATATCTTTTCACTTGATGATTCATGATGCTTTCCATGTTTAATCTTGTATTTTGAGCACTCTTGATGTATTTTCCTTTATTTCTGAACATGAAAATGTTATGTGTGTGTGACCGTCTATGTACGGTCATGTGTGTGTGTTGATCCACGTGTTGGATCATTGTGGAGATGAAGTCTCCATGTGGTTGGAGTTTTTACTCCGTGTGCTACGTTGTGAAGCGAGTGAAGCCTCACCAGTTTGATGATGGGTGAACGTAGGGAGTCTAGCGTGGTGCAGAACCACCTTAATAATCCATGTGCATTGTGGTGTATGCTAGTTGGCTTTTCTCTATTGTCTTGATCGTGTGGGATTGGCTAGATTGAGAGAATCTATTTCATTCTTATATCATTTATTTTCCTCAATCTAACTAGTTTCATCGTTAAGCTTAAAATTGGTCATCATGATTAGGGGATAATTCAACCTCTCTTCTTGTCAGTGCGCTTATCTGGGCCAACAACCCAGTTCATGGTTGTGTCCCGTAGGTCTGTGTTGAGAACAGAGCCAGGGCTTGGCTTGTGTTGTGGTGTGTTGGGTTATATTTGTGGTCAACAAGCGAGGAGTTCCATGTGAGTCTGAGTTTGGCATTGTGTGGACCGAGATCTTGTCGGTTGGTTTTGCTATACTCTCCTGAGAGGGTAGAGTTGGCGTGAAGCTCGAATCAGATGTGGTGTCTGAGTGTTGACCGACATGATTGTGGTTGTAGTCCAGCATTGTCATTGGCAATATGTGCACCAGTTTTGATTATTGTTATGGCACAGAATTCGATGGTAGGAGCAGTCAGCTGGGATGATTGTCTCCCTCGTGAGAGCTGATGCTTGTATTGTCTGCCGAGTATGAGTTTTTACTGGTGGCTATTTTGTGGCATGGATCATGTCTCCTAGATATGTGAGACGATAGCGATGATGCCATGATTTGGAGGTGCCAGACTTGTGCTCCTTTGTGTGTTGTGCTCGTTCTGTGGATTGGTGTGTTTTGAGATCCGGAGCATGATGATCTTGCTTGTGATCAAGGTCTGGCAGTGTTCCTCTGCATTGTGTTTTCGAGAATCATGTTTTCGTGTTTTGTGTTTGAGGTTTGGCTAGAGCTTGGAGAGCATTGCTAGCCATTTGGGTTGTTCTTCCCTGTTCCCTATTGGATCCTTAAATTTCGCAGAAGAAATTTCAGGTCCGAGGGATCTTTGGTCTTGTGGCTATCACCCCCAAGGTGGTGTCACATCAGAGAGTCCTTCCTTCACCGAGAGAGGGTAGCCCTTACAAAAATAAAAAGAAAGGGGGTTGTATGCAATGCAATGCTGAACAAATATAGAACACACAAATAAAACAGAGAGAATAAAGATATGCCAACACCAAGCAAACAAAATAAGATATTACCACTCTCCTTTCCGCAATAACACAAATTTCTCAAGGGGAATCACAATAGACTATAGGGGAGCGCACGTGGTGCACGAAGGATGAAGATTACAAGTGCTGCTGAGAGCCAAGTGTAGCACACGGAGGGGCACATGTGGGTGCCGAGTGGAGGGGCACATGTGGGTGCCGAGTGGAGGGGCATACGTGGGTGCCGAATGGAGGGGCACATATGGGTGCCGATTGGAGGGGCACATGTGGGTGCCAAATGGAGGGGCACACGTGGGTGCCAAAGACTCACAGGTAACCAAGGAAAGTAAAAAGTGGTCCCACTGTGATCGCCAAGATGTGAACGACGTCACGTGGAGGGTTGAGAGAGCGGTTCTGGTGCGCGGGTTACAGGGTGAGATATAGGAAAGGTTGCCACGAAGAGGATTGTCTCCCTGGGACTTTAGAGACGGAAGAATACACGGAATGGAAAGAGTGCAATAAGAGACCACTGTGGGATGTTACTCACCGGGACCTCGGAGGGAGGGGAAAGTGCTGAAATTAAATTAGGGGAAGGGAACTGTCACGGAGAATGATCCTTCGCGCGGGTGAGGATAGGAATCAAAGGGCAACCACTGCGGGATTTGACTCTCCGCGGTTCTTATGGGAACAAAGAAGCCGAAGAGCACGGCGTGGTGGGTGGTGTGATCGCCAGGGGCTGGAGGCCCCGAAATGATGGATCGCCTTCGCCACAGACGTGGGAAATGATGCAGACTCCTTCTTCCTCTTCTTTCGACAAGTCGAAGAAGAGGGCCTTCTGATTGGTTACCCTTGCAAGCAAAATGAGACAAATAACAAAAGGATCAGAATAACACTAGTGTAGTATCAGTCCCTTGTATTAGAAATGATGAAATCATGAACAAAAACACACCTGATTGGTATTGTTTGAAACCCCTTTTAGACACAAGGGTAGGAAATGAAATGATGATATGCATAGACAGGGTCTTCTCAAAGAGAGAAGCGTAATACGTACGGTGAATGATGCATGCGATGCAACTAACAGAATGAAAATGACGCAGAACAAAAGGGATGAGGAAGCTTATTGGGAGGCCGATGATGGGCTTCAGAACGAGCTTCAGTAGCGTGAGGACGGCGCGAGCGAACGGTGGGACAGAGTGGCCTTCCTCGTGTACGTCAATATTCGGAACACTCAGAAATTCGACAGTACCTACCTTTCTTTCACATATTTAAGAACGGTTGACTATATATATACATGTATATATATATATATTTGAATATATATATATATACATATATGACTGGGTCATGCGGTCAACCCGCCGCAGCCTCATGCTTGGAACCGATCGAACCGGTTGGTTAATGTGATCTACATGGTGGCGACTGGCTCGAGTTCAAATACACCAGAGGCCAGGCCATCAAATCACTAGCCCGAAGCCACTTCCGGATCCTTCCCCTTGCCGATGCCTGAATGTCTTGCAGTGCGGAGGATCATGCAGAAGATCAGAAGGGAGATCTGGCAACTATGATGAGAACAACGAGAGCTACTGCAATTGTTGAAAAGTGTGGACAAGCAGTTGGCCACTTTCCCCTTTGGGCCGTTTCCCATAGAATCTGCTTCAACACACATGCATGGGGCAGAGGCATTATCAGTCGCCCGAATACCTCCAAGGTCGGGGGGATGGCTCTCTGAAGACTTTAGATTCCTCTAAGGACGAGGAGCTAGAAAAGTGAAATTTTTTTATGTGTGCCATTGTGACTGGCTACTGAATCTCTCGGAGTTAGAAACAGAGGAAATGACAAGCACTATGCTGCAGCAGGGCTGTTGTTTGTATCATCGAACAATGGGCCATGTCATCTAGGATTGCCACGCCTTCAAGGTTGCTGTGGAAGACCTGATCAACCAGGGGGTACTTGACATGGGCGACCACTTGGTCCGCTCGCCGCTGCCACACGCACGGAGGGAGTCAAACTTCTCCATCAATGTGATACACACATCAACCTCCTTTACACTCCTCGAGTTAGGAAAAGAAGCAGCCAACTCCAGCCAGGTTAAACCCGCATTATGGTATCCAGGGTGGCGACCCTCTCATCAGTGTTTTTTCGCTAAGAAAGATACTGAAAAGATATTTGACAACCTCCTGAGTGAGGGTCGGGTGATGGTGCATGACCTGCCATCATACTACAATGACATTGCAAAAAGTCACCCTCTCTATTGCAAGTATCATGCTAGGGTGTCTTACTCTGAGGAATGCTAGGAGATCCAGGACTGTATTAAGTCCCTTATCCAAAGAGGGAAAATCGATGTTCAGGGAAATCCAACCGCAAGGCAGCGTCTCAGACAGGCTGTCGGGAAGATTATCCAGTAGAACCAAAAAAGCCCTACCAGAGGGGAAGGCTCCAAGTCCACTTCCAAGCCAGGCAAGCCAGGAAACCCCTAGAAAAGCCACGAGGGCAAGGCTATGCTCAAGGAGCCCAAAGCCAAACCTTAGTGTAGTCACCAGTTGAGGGAAGTCCTAGAGAGCTACAAAAGCTTCAAGTGCCCAACCTCGGCTTGGCTGAATTCCAAGAGTTGCCACTTGAAATAGTCGAATATGCAATCAATGCCACTTTTCATGTGCGACCAGAAGAGATTGACTGGATCGAGGTTACTCCGAAAAGAAATTGCGAATCCAAGGCTTCTAAGGAGCCTTCTCGATGGAAAAAAAAATCCGGGGGCAAATCAGTCCAACCTTCGAAGCCAATTTCACCTTCTTCCCGAGAGGTTGCATGTCTCAAGAAACAAGAAAAGAACTGGTGGGAAACCTGGCCTCGAGCTCTCTGCCTGCCCACACTCGCTGACCGTGGTAGTGGTGGATACTGCCCCTGCTGCTGAAACTACTGTTGTGGGTACTGCTGCTGCTGCTGAGGAAACTGGGGTGGCTGACACGGCCTCTAAGGATAATCACATGCCATGTGACCCGACTGATAACATCTGAAATAGATCACCGGTGACGTACACTGCCTGCCTAGATGCGACCCGCCACAACAGAGGCACCCCGCACGAGAACCACCGACTGACCCCTACCGCTGCAAAGGTGTCGACTGCTGAACACTGCCCGAAGAAGCCTGTTGCTGCTCTTGGCCCTCCTTCTTCTTCTTCTGGAAACCCTTCCTGAAGAACCTCTTGATCTTGGCACCGAAAGATGCAGAACCCGTCGCTGAAGCCACCGAAGTCGAAGCTCCCGAACTACTAGAAGGAAGCTAGAACATGCTCTGCTGCTCGGTAGTCAACTGCTGGCTACGGTCTGATAGGGACTGCCCCTGGCTAATCGATCCTCATGTCTTCTGCATATCCAGCTCCAAAGATGCCGCTATACAAGAAGCCATCTCCAAATCTGTGGTAGCGTGCGCGATCAAATGGTGCCTCAGCTCCTGCCTCAAGCCCTGGACGAAGTGCTCGATCTTCACCCTCTGATGCTCCATGATATGAGGTGCATAACGACCCAGTACAACAAATTGGGCCTTGTATTGTAACACGGACATGTCGCCCTGTACCAGCTCCAAAAACTGACACATCCTCTACGTGGCAACATACTCTGGACAGAAAGCACGCTCGAAAGCACTGATAAAGTCACTCCACAAGATCTACTCAAGGGGGCGAGACTGAAAAGACATCTTCCACTGGGAAGCCCACCACTCTCGAGCCGTGCCCTGCAACTGGTTGCAGGCCAACATCACCTTGTCCTCTGCAGTACACCGCATGGAACTGAACACCCGCTCCATCTCGTCGAGCCATCTTCGAGCCAAATCAGGGTCTGGCTGACCGTCATAGTAAGGTGGATGGAATTGCATGAATTTCCTCACTGCTCGGCCTGACCCACCCTTGGTCGATGAGCCCTTACCAGCCTCTCCACCGAACTACTGCGACATAAGCTGGTACATGTCACAAAAGAAATCCTTGGCCCCCGGAATCCTCGCAGTATCCGCTATCTCGGTGGCCACTGGTGGCACTCTGCTCTGCTCCTCCTGCTCCTGCTTAACCTCCTGAACCTCTGTCGACTGTCCCTGCTGAGAGCGAGTTCTCCGCCTCGGTGCCATGCTTGCTCCTGAAGCAAAAGACAGAAAACACGAAAATGAAAAGGTCAACAAAAACACACGGTACCCGATGCCAACGTCAACTGTACATCAGTGCTGTGCACTAGTGGACCACTACAATTACTTATGATTCTCGTATAATCCCACAACCGCACTCTGATGCTAGCTGTAACGACCCGAGAATCCGATTACCGAGAAGGCCCAATAACTCGAGACTCGAATCGCCACCCACGAGCTCGAAGACTCGGAAGGGTTAAAATGATGGTGTGGAGACTACACAAGTATCACAAATAATTACAAAAATTAAAGTAGTTTATATAATTAAGCAAAAAATTAAATTAACATTTTACAATTTACATGGTCCATAATATAATAATAAATAACAATAGTAGTCCACAACTAGTACAGAGACAGAAAGAAAAGTACAACTACACGGGGCATACCCAGATACTCACCGCTAGCAACTAACGTTGGGTACCAGAACTACGCTGAGCCTCAGGTGGACTCCTCTGAAGTCGCGCCTCGCCTGAAACACGGTGAAAACACGTAGGGAATGAGTTTTAAAACAAGACTCAGTAGGGATCACTCGAACCCCACCTCGCCAACACGAAAAAATCGCTACGCCAACAGCTAAGCGAGTACTACAAGGTAAAGCCCTGCAACTACAACACCGGTCTCACAGCGTGAAAACCTCTCACACACGCCACGACAAAACAACCGAAACTCACTAGTCAACACGACCAAAACTCAAGGTCAAGGTCACTAAAACTAACAGTCTGTCACTCCCTATCTAGAACAGAAGTACCTCCTACTAGAAGAACAACCGGATGCGTCCACTGATGTCTTATACTACGTCACAAGTGTCTAGCTACCACGTCCCGGGTGCGAGACTCAGACACACTCAAGTAACCACAAAGCGAGTGACTAACTGGGGTCACGCTCGTTAGAGTGCATCCACCGTCCCCAACCACGTGTGCACACACAGACCATGTGCCCTAGGTCTGGCCTCTAACTAGTTTTCCCCTCAGTCAGACTCTGGCCGATGACGTAGGGCCCGATAGAAACCAGTCTAAAAACCATCCTCAGGGCAGTCGTCCTACCACTCTCAGGTGGATACCAGCACACATGTACTGGCGAGCTACGACTAGTGGAGTGTCTCTCAAGGAGTAGACTCTCAAGCTACGAGAAACAAGATTGGAACCGGCAGCATAAGGAATGCTCCTCGTACCAGCACCATCACACAGTGACACGAGACGAAAACATACCTCCCAGGACTACACAGTAGCACAACACTTGGCCTCGACATGATGCCCAGCATCTGTCAGATCACGGGTCAACACGTGGATCGAGGTCCATGCACCTGGGACTCGAATCGGCTAAGATCAAAACACCGGTCAAGCTGGTACCCTTGAACGGTCCACTCTGGGCCGCTCAGGGACATGCGATCGAATAGGGGCCGCACCATGGGATATACGGCCATCCACAGACCGTCCTTCTCCTAGCCCAATCGAAACATGAGTGGCCTGATCCTAACCGCACCACTGAAGGACGGCTGACCCTCAGCCGCACCAGGGGGATGTATGGTCTAACATGGCCGTACTTCCTCCAACGGTGAAACACATGTGCGGCTAGCCCCTAGCCGCACGGGGGACGAGCGGCTAGGACCCCACCACACAAGGCATGTGCGGTCCAACTCTGGCCGCACCACTGCTAATGACACCAGGTGACGTGCGGCCTGCCCCTGGCCGCAGGAAAGGTCATGCTGCCTACCCCTGGCCACACGAAGGGTCATGCGGCCAGACCCTCGCCGCACACCCCAGTGCACTGTGCAACGGTCACAAGCAATGGTCAAAACTCACGAGAAGGACAGTTGCCTTGGGGCCGCTCATAGGATGTGTCCCACGACTGGCCGCACATACCCAGTGCACGCCAAGCCAATGGGCGGTCACACCATGGCCGCACAAGGGGGTGCCCACCGTGCACCAAGCAGATGGGCGGTCGCGCACGGGCCGCACAAGGGATAAACGGGCATTGGTTCGACCGTTTATCTCTCACCGGCGCGAAAATGGTAAACCACCCGGAAAACTCCATTTTCGGCCCCATACAATCCCCATGGAGGGGGAAACACAAGAAAATCAACCCCTAAGCCCCCTAGCATGCTTCCACGCCCTTGAAACACAAAATCGTGGTGTAAAATGGCGGATCGGGCGAACTCTCCCTGTGGCTTGGTTTTCCCTTCCCGGCACGATATCGTCCTCTCTCGGCCTCGCCTCGGCCTACAAACCACGGGAATAGAAAGGCAATGAGCTAGGGATCGTCACCCTACCTTGGTTCACGTCGAGTCATGCCGGATCGTCCACACACCGCGAAGAATGCCGTTAAGAACTTCGTCCCTTCACGCTTCCCATGCTCGCCACACGCTGTCGGGATCGTCCCGCCGTCACCTACGTCCTTGTGCCATCACCCCACGCCGTCTGCAGCCGGAGGGGACCTCGTCACGATCGAATGGGAGAGAGAGAGTGAGAGGGTGGCCACGGTGGGGAGAGGAAGAAGAAAGGAAGAAGAAGAAGAAAAAGAAAAGAAAATGGGAGTAAAATATGAAAATACATGCTATGACTCAAGGACATGATGGTACATGATGACGATCCATCCGAGCTCCGAAAAGTGTAGAGGGGTAAATGATGTCCCCATCAGAGAGACCCAGTTCGAGTGAAGAGAAAAAGAGAGAAGTTTCTGAGAGCAGTCAGCCGATTGAATTTGTTTATCCTTGTTTGAAGCTACATTCTCCAGTGTTTTTCTCGTTTCTTGTTTGTCACTATTTATTCAAGTATTTTTGTTCGTGTTTCAGTGTTCCCCATGGTGTAGAGGAAGGGAGACTGTGTCTCTGATTTTGCAAGTGACAGGGTGTCACTTGTGGGATCCCTCCAGTTTGGAGGAAGGGGGACTGAGTCTCCGGTTGCTAGTAACGGGGCGTTGCTAGAGTTTTCCTTCCAGGTTAGAGGAAGAGAGGAGTCTGTTCCTCGGGTCAAGCTGTGAGGCAGCCGTTGTCGCAGACTGAATCTGCTTTTCTAGCCTGTGCTAGTGGAATCCTCGTCCGGTGTGGATGAGGGGTGGGCGTAGATTGCAGTGGGCAATCGAACCACCTAAAAACCCCTTTGTCTCCTCGTGTGATTGTTGTTTTGTTTTCTAGAGATCTCTGTCTGTTGGTTGGTGGAGGTTGCCATCTACGTTGGCTTCTTTGACTCCTCATGTGCTTGATCGATTAGCTGTGTATCACCGATTGCTATCTAGAGCATGCATTTCGTGAGTGCGCATCTTCTTGTCAAGTGTGAAGTGCTTCGCATCTCATCTCTCATATCATCTAGTGTGATATTTGGCTCTCTGGTTTTAAAAATAGTGGTGATCTATTCATCCCCCCCTTCTAGATCACTCCCTGCGTTTCTATCAATTGGTATCAGAGCAGGTTGCCCATAATGTGGTCCAACGACTAGGGTAGACCTAGAACTAACGGTCCTCGCAGCTTCATAGCTGAGGGACATTCTATTAATAGACCTCATTTCTTTGATGGTGTCAATTATCTCTACTGGAAAAATAGGATGGAGGTGTTTCTGAGAGCACAGAGTCAAGAACTCTGGAGGGTTTTCAGCATAGGACCTTTCGAGCTGTCAGAAGATGAGAGTAGATGGACGAGAGAACACATCAGGCTCTTAATAGTCAACTGGACAGCACTCAACATCATGCAGTGCATGGTCCATCCTGAGGAATATGCAAGGATCTCTACTTGCAAGACGGCCAAGAAGATGTGGGACGAACTTGAACTTATGTATGAAGGTAAATCCCAAGTCAAGGAAACAAAGGTAAACATGCGCACCTTCGAGTATGAATTGTTTAAAATGAAATCCAAAGAAACAATCCCTGATATGTATGCTAGGCTGTCACTGATCACGAACAGTCTTAAGGGTTTTGGAAAATAGATTTCAGAGAAGGATGTTGTTCATAAAATTCTTAGATCACTATCTCTTGTGTGGCACACTAAGGCCATAGTTATAGAAGAGTCCAGGGATCTATCTAAAATGACTGTGACGACCATTAAGGATCCAGGGTATTACATTCTCCCCTCCTTTAAGAAATTTTGTCCTCAAAATTTAAGGACTAAGCAAAGGAGAAGCAGGGAAGAACAACCCAACGGCACCAACATGAATCTCGGGAAACACCGCTCAAAGGAACACAGTCAGACCATAATCACAAGCACACGCTCAAGACCAAGCACGACACAAGTGAACACAAGTCCAACACCTCCAAAATAAGGCAACGTCGCTTACATCTCACAAGGAAAGAGGCACGACCATGCCACGACAACAGATATCAGGAAACAAAACAACAGACACAGCAAGCATCAGCTTAAACAAGGAAACATAGTCCTCATAGCTGATAGCTCGACAACATTATCGGCTCCAGTGCCAAAGGCGGCAAAAAATACCTGGCACACAGGACACCAACGACAACAGCACCGGACCACAACATAATCAAGTCAGTCCTCACTCAGATATTACATCCGATCGAGTCGCATGCTAACTCTACCAAGAGAGAAGAGTACAGCAAAGCTAATCGACAAGATTATAGTCCACATAGTGCCAAGACAAATACACAAAATCATAGAGAAATAACACTAAAACAATAACGACAGCAGCACCTACAGGATCCCGACTCCGTACAGAATACAGGACCATGAAACACAACTGCAAGCTGGGTCACATCAAGGCATAATAACAGCTGAACGCAGGACTACAGGGGACGAGTCATGCATCGAGCAGCTCACCAAGAAAAGACCCATGACAACAAGAAAATGACAATCACGGGAAATGCATCTCAAGGACTATGATAACGCCTCGAGGACACAACACCCAAGAAAGAAAATGCAGAGCAAAGGGTACTCAATCAGCAGGAATGCCGATAGCTTCCCCAATACTCTCAAATGCCAATGCCAACACTAGAAGGACTCTAGCAACAACACGGTAACAGACAACATCAAGGCACGGGAAGCCATGACGAAGTCACATCGAGGAAGAAAATTCTCTCGACTGGCCAGAATCTTACGACAACGATCCTCGGCCCATGGGTTATTAGCCCACACGCTTTCGCTGTGCACTCATACAACGCACATAGGCATCAGAAATATCTCGGTATCTGCATCTCAGTACACATTCGGTGCCATTGCAATTCATAAAAATAGTAAATAGTACGCCATGAGTACTGATCTAGCGAGCAACCGATCACAAGCAGCCAAAGTGCAAACGAAGAGAGCACCAACATCAGCACAAAGCACAAGGAGAAATGCCAATCTTAGCTTACCTTTACGACCTGAAACAATAAATGAGCCTTCACAACACATCGGCCGCTGGACGCGGCACAACAAACACGGTACACAACGGCTCTTAAAACCATGACGGAGTCCAAAGCCAAGCAACCATATGACAAGGAAAAGATCAGTCTCAGAATAATTATTGTCCACACTTAAGCAGACACAGGACAAAGGCATCACTAAGAGAGCAATTCCAAGGCTTACCTTGAAAAGACAATTTCTAAATTTTCTATAAATATCCCATTTCTTTTCTTTTTCCTTCTTCTTCCTTCTTCTTCTTCTTCCTCCCGTGAGCACCATTCTCCCCCCTCTCTCTCTCGTTTGATCGTGCGGCACGTCCCCTCCGACTGCAGACAGCGCGGGACGATGGCGTGGTGACGACGGCGACAGCGAGGCGGTCGTGGCGGCGTGGAACTCGTGAGATTTCGTGGAGGAACGAGAGTTTCTAAAAGCTTCCATTGCGATTTCAGCATCGATTCGGCAGAGCATTCGCTCCATTGAGGTAGGGTGACGTTCCCTAGCTCCCCGCGTTCTATTTCCGTGGTTTCTAGCCCGTCGTGAGGCCGAGAGGGTGTTTTTGAGTGGGTTAGGGTAAAATCATGATTTGGGGAGTGATCGCCCGATCTAGCGATTCACCGCGTTTTTGACCGATCCGAGGCCATAGAATCATGCCTAGGGCTATTGGGGAGCTTCCCCTTTGATTTTCCCCTCTCCGGTGGAGGTACGGGGGTGTGGTTGACATTTTTATCTTCCATTCGTCGTTTCACCGTCGGGACGACATAGCGGTCGTCCCAGAAACCGTTATGAGCATAACGCGCCCAGGCAGGTGCGTTATGCTTCGTATGTTTTGTGTCTAGGTTTTGAGGGCATGACGGTCGCTCGACTGACCGCCATGTCAGACATAGCGCCCCTGTGCTGGCGCATTATGGTTTTTCCGACCGTTGATTTTTGACCGTTGGGGGCCCTGGTCACATAGCGCGCCTAGGGAGGCCCGTTATTCTTAACGCCCCTTACCCTCCACTTAACGCGCCAGAGATGGTCCGTTAGGGACCATAACGCCCCTCGAGGAGAGCATTATGGTCTGTTTTGCTCCGTGACATAACGCACCATGTGCGGTCCGTTATGTACATAACGCCCCTGGAGGAGTGCGTTATATTTCTTTTCGTGGCTTGGGGCTTAACGCACCCCTATTGGTCCGTTAAGCACTATAACGCACCCGGGCAGGCGCGTTATAGTCTGGTTTCCGTTAGGGGTGGCGGACGGCTAGGTTGGACCGTCCATTCTCCCCCGCACGACTGTGAGTTAGCCGTGCACCCGTGATTGGCCAATGATGGACCGTTCATCGTCTGAGGCCTAGCCAGTGGTTTTTCGTGCCGATTCGAATCCCGGGTGAGTGGACCTCGATCCACGTGCTGACCTGTGGTCTGACTGATGCTGGACATCATCGTGTGGGGACCAGGTGTGGGGCACCGTGAGGGGTCCTGGGATGTGACGTCTTTGGCTTACGTCACTATGAGTCGGTGTTATGCTAGGAGCGATCCTTGTACTCGTTTATTTTCGGAGTCAGTTTTCGTGACTTGAGAGTCTGTGCTTCCGGTGACCCACCCACTAGTCGTAGCTTCCACGGTACACATGTGTCGGCCCACTAGGAGCACTGGTGTGGCGCACCCGAGAGAGACGGTGAGTAAGCTGGTTACCGTAGGGCCCCCACCTCTCACTCTCACTCTTTCACTCTTTTCTTCACCTCACAGGCGTGGATGGATCTTCCTGCGTTGGGTGGCCTCTTCCTCTTCTTTCTTCTTGTTCTCTTCACTAGTTCTTTTCTGAGCTCTCTTCTCTGGTGAGTCGTCAAAGCCCCTCTTCTTTTCTTCCTTTTCTTCTTCTCGCCTCCTCAATGCCACCAGGTTCCTCCCTCTCTGAAGACTTGCCTTTTATAGAACGGACAGTGGGGGAGAGAATTCCCGCCACCTCTGCCACGTTTGCAGCGACACTGAGAGGTAACCCATTGCACTGGCTTTTGCTGGTTCGTGGAGTACACTGGCATTCATCCGAGGATTGGACGTTCATGGGTTTTTCAGAAGATCTTCTACTGCCTCCATCGTCGATGCATGCCTCCATCGCTGATGCCACTACGTTGTCAAATGGATGTGGAGGCAGAGCTTGGTAGCATTGAATGCTATGCCCCTTTGTCTGCGCCCTAAGCTAATAGGAGAATAGAGTATCGGACTAAAGATGGGATAGCCCTTTGTCTAAAACGGTGTGAGGGTGATGATATTGGGTTAAACCGATGCGGCTAGGGGGCGCGCCGGTTTAGACCACCTACAACTAGCGCGTCGGATAAACACCAAGGGAACATGGTACGCCAGTTTAAGGCTTCTTGGAGGGGTGCGCTGGTTTAAGGCTAGTCCATGCCGTTTTAAACATCAAGAGATTCTGTCCCGACTTCGTGGTGACTCAGATGAACATTTGCGCTCCTGCGAAGCTTTAGTTGTAATGCACCGCCTCCGAGGTGTTTGATTTGAAGCCTCCGAGCCCCAGTTTAGGACTTCGAGTGATTTCCAACACATGCCGAACCCTTGTCTGAGTTCTCGAGTTTTCTCCCGATTCGGGCTTCAGCATAGCTAGTTGGAGAGTTGTGGCCATATCTTCCGCCTGGGAGGCTTCCTTATCGAGTAGCAGACCACCAAGTGAGTTCTCATCCTGATCGGGCGAGGTATGGGGTTTATTCGGCATTTTCATCTTCGACTTGCTCTTGGATGTGAAGACGTAAGTGCCGTATGATCATCGTCATCATTTTTTGACGTCCACACTACCCCACATAAAAATCAATAAGTGGAGTGTGGAATCAAGTAGCCGGGAATCTCCACTGAAATAAATGAGAAAACTCACGTCGAAAGGTGAAACAAAAATCCACAATGCGTGATGAATCCTAGTAGCTGAGAAATCCCATTGAGACACATGAGGTGACTCGCGTCGAACTGTGAAATCATTTTTAAAAAAAATTAGGGCTGTGCAAAGCTACCAAAAGTCGAGGATCGAAATAAAATTGTAGAAAGGAAATAACCCTTTAGTGTTTTCTAGAAATTCTGCTAATATCCATATAATTTTGAAGTTCATTGCTCATTTCCACATATTTCACTATTAGGTACTATTGTGATGGATGTAAATTGTGAATTTGTTCATCTCATGGCTTATGTCATTATCATGATTTGCATTCATAGCATGCATTGCATCCACTTTTCTTGTGTCAATTTCGCCTAGTTAATAAGGCTTATCCCTTTGACCAAAAATTAAGAAATGGTCATCTCCTAACTTGCTGTAGGCAAGGGGTTAAGCCTAAAATAGATCTAATCTATTTTTCTTATTTTAGTGTGTGCAGGGGAAGCTATGTGAAGGTAGTTCCACCATGCTCAGATACACGGTCCCCTGAAATCCGCTTCAATTTCATGCACGGACCATAAAGTGACCGTCTCAGTTTATGAATGGCCTTAGTTAGACTATTTCCATCTCCAGAACCTTCACTTGTGAGTCTCTCTATGTGAAGAATCCAACGATCTGAATAAGACTGTTTACATCCTCTGCACGGTCCTGTTTCAACCGTTTCATTTTATTCACGGTCCATCGATGGACCGTGTTATTCCCCAAAGGCTCCAACCCGAATTCGTGCTACTGGTCCTATACACGGTTTGAATTAGACCGTTTATTATTCCGGAGCGGTTAGACTCTAACCGTTTATTCAATTCAGTGGTTGCCGTAGTCCGCGTTCATCCCGAGATCCCCCTCATTCCATACAAAATCACACAAGGATAAAAGGCCAAGTATAAAGTTCATTCTATCAAACCATTCCATTTCATTCAAATTAAACATTTCAAACATCAAGGTCTCTATACATCATCGAAATCAAAGGAAAAATAACTCTATCCTTAGTCGGGCATCCCCGCGAGGTCTAATCTCCCTCAACTCTCTCACATAGGCCTGACGCTCCACTGGAATCTCTGCCACCTCTGCTGGTAGGGTGTGCACCATGCTGACCTCCCATATGATCAGGGCACTCCTGACCGCTTGCTCATCCTCCTCTGGCCCAAGTCTCCTCGCCTATAGTGCGGGAAGATGGGGTAGCACGGGAACCATAGTCCGAGGTAGTCCGACCTGTAAGAAACACCTGTGCGGGCTATACATCACCAAAGCGGTGTCACCCACAAGACTCAAGTCCAAACCAGGCCTTCTAGGAAGCCTAAGGGTAGTGTCGTGGAGGAAAGAAGGGCGCATCACGAACCGGTCCAGGGGCAAGGTGTTGATGTAGAGACGCCACTCATCCCTGGTCTTCTTGTCAGCAGTCCTGCACTCGACTTGTGGAGAGAATCTGAAAGCGCCACCAATGAAGAAGAGAGGTTGGCTCCCAAAGATCTGGCTAACGGAAGTGATATCCTCCTTAGGGGTGAATTTCATCCTAACTCCCATCCAGCACTCCAAGAGGATCATAGAACCAAAGAGGGCCCCCCCTAGGGCAGCGGAGCTGAGACCCTCATGTAGGTAAGAAAGGATGCCCTGGCAAATGGAAAGACCCTGCCAAAGACCACTGATGGTACTAAGGATAGGGATATCTAAGACATGGTCGACAGAAGAAAGAGAATGGCCCCGCACAAGAAAATAGAAGTGGCCTTAGCTATGTCCTCATCCCACCCACATTTGTTCAGAAGAACTCTCGATATCCACCCTACCTCTTTCCTTATGACCTTATCTTCTTATCTCCTGATTTGTCTCCCCACTCTGTTCTCTCTATCTTCCTATTCTCCCTTTCCCTCTTCTTTCTCTTCTCTATTCGCTCTCACTGTTCTTCCTTTTCTCTCGTCTTCTTCTCCCATCTTAAGGGGTGTGTTTTATAAGTCACTCGGGAGGAGGCCGAGTCAGTGGCGACGCCACTGAATCACCTGCGCACGCCTTCGCGCCTTGCCGACTCACTGGCCCATGTCCTGCAAGTAGCGGTGCCGACTCAACCATGCCGCTGGATCAAGCCGCGCCTCGCCGCTACCGACTCAGCAGCCAAAGCTCCACCGACTCACTGAGGGGTAGTTCCATAATTTTGACTTTTTTTAAAGTTGACTCGACAGGAGCTCGTGGCCCATAGTAGCACCAGGGTTGATCAAGTGGCCCCAGAAAGTACTTCGAAGCCCTGATTTTGGGTTTCTGGTGATTTTCGACATGTGCTAAACCCGTATCGATTTTCTGAGGTTTTACCCTAACTCAGCCTTTAGCACTTTGATTTGTGCTGCCAGGCTGGCTTTAGAGCCGCGTGGGGCTTCCTCATCGAGTGGGCAACCCCTCGAAGCACTTTCTCCTTCATTGGGCATATCTCTAAGGTCATTTACAACTCCCTTTCTAGTGTCGTGTGTACCTGAATCAGATAACCTGGGTTTCCCCTGATTTTGCATTCGGCACATCGATTTATGCCACCAACTCCATTTTAAGGGCATGTGGAGGGCCTCTATGAAGAGGGTCATCCCTCAGAGTGTTTTTGCTTCGGCTGGGCATCCTTTTGGTCACTTACGGTCTGTTCTGACATGCTGCGTGTGTTAAGAAGATTTCTTGAATTTTTGCTGATATCACCCTCGGCAACAAATATTATGCTTTCAGGCCTACTTTATGCTTATATGAAGCATCTTCATTGAGTGGGTAACCACTGTGAATATTTTCACTCTTATGGGTTAGCTTTTCGGTCACTTACAGACCACTTCGACATTCCGGGCACCTTGATCGGGTCATTCGGATCCTTTGCTGATTCGGCCTTCAGCTCCCTACTTTGAGAACCCAAGGACATTTCTTCATCTCGGGAGGGGCTCTTTGTCAGGTGGATGATCACCTGGTACATTCTCGTCTGAGCTGGACGGGGTGTGGAGATATTTTTGACATGATTGCTCTCATTGCTAGGTTTATTGGCTCTGACTATTATTCGGTCTTAGTGAGCTGTGATAGATGTTTTACCCCAAGATGATGAGATGTGAAGTCCCCGGTACTTCTTATGAGGTGACCTGAGGCTTCAGCGGTTCTAGTGGACCCATCTTTAACTTTAGATGACTTCTTCGGGCACATGATTAAATCTCGGTAATATTTTAGGCGTCAACAACGGCCTAAAAATGAAGGTTCGTAACAAGGCTAAAGTAGAGGGTTCGATTACCGGGGCATATATCAACCTTAGAGTCCACAATCTGTGTGGTCCAAAGGTTTTCTTCAAGTTGCTAGCTAGTCTAGTAGCTTCCTGATGTACATTCTTTTTCTTTAATACATTACTCTTTACCTACCAAAAAAAAGTATGCTCAGACCTTGGTGGAGTTGCTCGGACTTGCATGACTAGGACTTAATGCATGTGCACTGACTTTAGGTATGAATGTGCTCGGACTTAAGTGACTAACCTTTGTGTCTGTGCACTGACTTACGTGAAAGTGCTCTGACCTTCATGCTACGTAGCCTGCTTCGACCTTATGGGTCATGTGACAAAACATGCATCGACGTTATGAGTCTGGTCACCAAAACATGCATCGACGTTATGAGTCTGGTCACCAAAACATGCATCGATGTTATGAGTACGGTCACCAAAACATGCATCGACTTGTTAGACTTAGTGTGAGACATGCATTGGCTTATGAGACCTAAGCCTAACATATGCTTTGACCTATGATGCTTGATGCTAAGTGATGCATTGACTTAATGAGACTTAATGCAAAATGATGCATTGACTTTATGAGACTTAATGCAAAATGATGCATTGACTTTATGAGTAAGCCATGAGAATGTGCGCCGACTTTAGTTGAAGGCATCCTAAATATGTATCGACCTGAGGTGAATGTGGCCTAAATGTGCATTGACCCTTGTCTAACACTTAGACACAAACCAGGTATGTTAAATATGAAGGTACTTATGCATTTCAGTCCAAATCATGATTCATAGATTGTCATTATCAAAATTAGGGTTCTAACAATCTCCCCCTTTTTGATGATGACAACTATGAGTCATGTATGTTTGCACAAGATGAAGATTTCACACAGTTCAATCATTAAATCATTCAACCAAGAACTTGCACAGGTTTTCAATGAACATTCATTACTTTCATTTATTCAAAACGAGATTGGACTGTCATTACAAGGACTGACATGCATGATATGACAAATAGAAATAAAGATGCAACACTGACAATTCTGTGTACACTAAGAAAAATAACTTGTTGTTTAACTGAAATTAACAGCACACAAGCTATTATAAAGACAGAAATTCAGAGATGGTGTCATTCAAAAACTATCCAGAGTATAGCTTTCATCAACATTCTCATACAAGATTTCAAAAATCCAACATCATGTCAGAATGCAACTTCAAAAGTTCCAAAAATTCTTCTTCCTTCCCAGACTCAGATTCGGTCAGAGCCACTCAGATGACAAGCATAGACTTACACGACCCCCAAACTTACATGACCCCCAAAATATTCTCCCCCTTTATCATTATCAAAAAAAATTACAGGGGTGAAGATATTAAACATCAGCTAGACCGGTCTTGGTGGAACTTGCACCTCTTGTTCTGGCCCTTCTAGCTGGTGTTCTGCTGGAGTTACCCCTCAAAGGTACTGCCATTGGAAATGAGTTAGATATTCTTTCCACCTTGGTGCCTAGAGCGACAAACTTGGTCATCACTAATGCATAACTGACCTGTTACGCCACGACACCAAAAGATAAATTATTATCTTGCATTTGGAGATCCAAAGACCCAATATTTAGAAATTCCGTTTTAATTAGAAAACACGATCCGGGATTTGCGGAAATGCTCCGAAATCTGAGATACCAGATCCGAAGTCCCGAGACATTGCATTTCTCCCCCCTTAAAGAAATTTCGTCCTTGAATTTGTAACAACGCACAAAAATTCACAAGGGGGGAGAAGGACACATATCTCCTGGGGAACACTGCCAAACCATCATAACTAGAAGGATCGTCTCGCTCCACATTCACAACTCATGCCAACCTTGGATCGAGCGAGACTCACAGAAGCAGGTAAGTCTGGCCATGACTCGCAATACACCTCATACGTCAAAGAGTTGTGGCCCGCGCCACGAACCTCAGCCAAGACTGGGGAAACCACACCTGGCATGCCAACCAAGACATCTTCTTTCAGGTCTGCCGACTAACCTCTTACGCTTCACAAGGGAAACCGTCATGACCTTTCATTCTCAACTCAGCTCGACGCATGTAGTCATCTCTGCTAACTGCAATTCTTTCATCGGCTCCACGCCGGTTGCATCCTTATTCCGCCAGTCGAAACACCACCAAACATCGTTGGATCGACTTGGGTTCCGACACCATTCTCTTTTCATTCTTAATCTGCCCAAACGAAGCGCACACAATCAACCACCCGAGGCCTTACAATTCACAACATCTCCCCTGTTGATCTCGTTGGGTAATGACCAAACTGTAGAAGTTATTTGCCAGCCACTAGCCGCACGTCGACGGGAGATCCTTACATGCTCAACTCTCCTCTCCAGCCTCTCCACAGGAACCATAACTAACCATTTTACATCTCAACGGCTCATTTGTCTTTGACACCTACTATCCTTGCTCACTGAGCTGAATTCCATCTGAACACCACCTCTAGTTACAGCCGAACTCTCTTACCTTCTTCACCTTCTCAAGGGGAGTATGACTAGGTCGCTTTTACAATCCTCGTAAGTCTTAACCACAACACTCTTCACTCAGAGCTTCAAGAACTCCTCCCGAGTTGCAACACGAGGGCCTCCATCTAACACAACCCTTACATCGTGAGATCGTCCATCCCATGCCGCCACTAGCCAACTGACCCTCGCCAGCTCTTAGCATCTGTAGATACCACAGGACCACTGGGACCAAACAATAATACGTGCAACATCCCAACTTCATTCTCACTAGCTGACCATCATTTACCAACTTTCGGTGTTCACATATGCTCTAGATCCGCTAGGACCAAACAACAGACAATTTCATAATCCTCAGCACACCTTCTTCCGAACGGGAGAGTGCTTTCTTTCGTCCATCACAATGCGGTTAACGGTGCCACAACTACATTGAGCCCCAGATATTTATGATCTCTGCCGCAACCAGACCCTTCTGTCAACAACTCTCATCTCACTTCAACTGGGTCCCGAGACGCCAACTCAACCGAAGACTCGACACACCAATCCATGAAGTTACCGAGACACTAGTTAGTTCAGCTAGCTTTATCAATTACTCACGGCATCCCTATCAGAACCCGAGAACCACTTCCTCAACACACACATTTCTCACTTTGCGAATCTACCTCAAGAGCACCCACCATGACCAGAGCTGGTGAAACAATTTCTTAATTCTGGGCAATAAATCCTTGTTTTCCACCAACGTTTGCCCCAAATGCTCACAATCTGTACTCAACTTCAACCACCAATCAGCTCCACTATAAGTTACACTGTGCCCCATGAAGAAGACTAACACGAACGTAGCCCTTATTCGGCAATCCTCATTGCTATAACATCCAATCCTCGACCCCGCCAGTGCCTTGCAACACAATGTCTTAGATCATGGCACGACAACCGACACGACCCTCGTGGTTAGCATAGCTCACATCAAGGGACAACCCCCCCTTAATTGACCCGAAAGCCTCCAAACTAATTCACCACCAGAATATTCTCCGATCTCTGCTGCCGTCCCGATCTTGGAGCCCCTGGGTCATGGGCCCACCACGCTTCCGCTGCGTAACTCTGCACAACCTACACCATTGAAGCGAGGGGGCTCTGGTATGTGCCTTGAAATGACCTCCAACTCCGTTGGATGAATCCGGAAAATAGGGTGAGGGGGCACAGACCCTCTCTCTTGGTCTGGTTATTCACCTACATCACAGTAGGTCTCAGCCCAAAACATATCGAGAATAACAACACCAGCCCTACAACATGACACATATGGCCTGGTTGGTAATTTTGCTGACTCTCTACCTCACCAACGCCCCCTTCACGACGGGAAAAGCATAAAACTCCTCCAGGCAGCTCCATTGTTGACACACAAGACACTCTTGCAGACTCCTAGATATGCTCGAGGAGATTCACAGGCATAAATAAAATGAGAAACAATAGAATTCAATGAAACATAACTTACACAATTAAACAAAACACAACCATACCTTCCACGAGGTAGGTTACCACGCACGTCGGGGTCCCTGTTTTACCAGGTCAGTAGACTGCTATTGCGATTGCTGAAATTGGGGTGGCCTCAAAGGACACTCACGCGCAATATGCTCGATCTGGCCACATTTGAAGCACTCCAACTCTGTTACATATGCTGAACACGGCCTGCCCACATGAAAACGATCACATCTCGGACACTGCCTTGGTTGCTCGGTTATACCATGCCGTAGTGGTGGAGCCATTGGCTCCTGAATGCTCACCATCGGAACCGATTCTTCTTGCTCTTGGTGCCTCTTGTTCGACCTGTGCCTCCTGAACAACCTGGTCATCCGTTTGAACCTCGATCCAGATGAAGAACTTGTGCCAGGGGGCGAGAAGGATGACGATTCTAGCCGACTCGACGACTGCTGAGTGACATCTTGGCGCTGAAAAGTTCTCTGCTGGCCCTGACCCTACTGGAACTGCCTTGTTATAGACTCCCGGGTCCTCAAAATATCCACCTTAAGAGTTGCTGTTGTCTGATACGCTGCATCCAAATCTGTCACACAACCTATGATCAACCCCTGTCGAAGCTCTACCCTCAAGCCCCGAATAAACTATTGGGTCCTCAATCTCTCATCCATCGTCACGTGCGGGGCATAACGGCCCAGCTCCACAAATCGGGCCCGATACTGAACTACTGACATCTCATCTTAAGTCAGATTCATGAATTGGAACATCCTCTTTGTCCGCAGGCTCGCAGGGCTGAAAACTCGATCGAACATCTCTACTAAATCCTGCCACGAAATCTGCCGAAGCGGTTGAGACTGGAAGGTCGTCTCCCACTCTGCAGACCACCATGAAAAAGCTGAACCTTGCAACTGATAGCTTGCCAGCAAAACTCTCATCATCGGCACATTCCATCGATCGGAAGACTCGCTCCATAGCATCGATCCATGACCTCGCCGCATCAGGATCTCGTTGGCCCATTAATTGGGGTGGTCAAAACTGCAAGAACTCTCTCAGAACACGCCCACGGTCACCTTGCAATGAAGTATCCTCGCCAGCCTCCTGACCATTGCGCTGCTGACTTTGGTGCTGCATGAAGAACTAATGCATGCTAGCGAAGAACTCGGCCCGACTCGGCACACCTGGGGCCGCAACTGTCAGAGGAGATAACTCTCTACTCTGCTCCTCCTGAGCCTTAGCCGACAACTCCGACAATGAACGAATCCTCCTTCTCGGCGCCATCACCCCTCTTCTAGCATATGCACAGAAAACAATGTGGTAAATAAAATAAAATACCCTAAGTCAGCTGTCGACTGTACTGGACATTTTGGACTCTCAAGCAGTGCAATTATCTCAAATTTCCATGTACATCTACAACATTGCTCTGATATCAATTGTACAATATTTATCTTCCCTCATGTGCGAGCATTTTATTAAGAACAACGCCCTCCTCACAGGCGCCTACCATAATCCCTCGATTTCAGTTTATTAAAAGAAATTCCAAATAGCACCTCCACACATGGGCGTTTCCTAAGGAACCGCGCCCGGATCTTAGCCGCTTATCACAAATGCCGTTAATTAGAAATTAGAAGCCACGCCTGCATGATAGACGTTTTGTTCGGAATAGCGCCCAATGCCAGGTCATCTATCATCATCCTCGAATGACAGCCATCATGACCCTGCCATTTTGCTTTTCCCTATGCAAAAATGAAAACGCGCCCTTGTGGCAAGCACGTATCATGAAGAAACGCCTTTGTTCGTAGTCGTGACATAAGTTAAACACGCCCCTACCACAGTCACTATTTCTTTTAAAACTGCAAAATGCAGAATCCTCCCGTTAACCTTGCGTCGCTCCCTCTCCCTCCATTCATCTCTCTGCGACTCTCTCATCTCTCTCGTCCTCTCTCATTTCTCTGCAACTCCGCCGACGACCACCCCATTCTCGACGCTAGTGGATCACGCCGCCGGTGCCGGTCTGAGCTCGGTGAAGAGATGATGGGTTATGGCACCTACCGTCGTCCTCCTCGAAGATGAAGGAGGCCACGGGGAGGGCATCCCTCCTGCAGCGGACGATGTGCCTCTGGCGATGGAGCACGCCGGAGATGCCAGAGAAGAGGAAGAACGAGGAGGAGAAGAGGGCGACGGCGATGGCGACAATGACGACGGCAGTGAGGGCGATGGCAATGACGACGGCGGTGAGGGTGATATCGATGACGACGGTGGTGAGGATGCTGGCGATGACGACGACGGTGAGGGCACCGGTGGTGAAGATGGTGCCGGTGGCGACGGTGGCATGCCACCACCTCCTCCTCCTCAACCACCCATCCGTGGCGGTCTTATGGTGCCAGTGCCCAAGAAGATAAGGGCCGTTCCCACTTTTTTTATTTTATTATATATTTTTTATTTTTTTAATTTTGTTCTGGGAGATACGGACCAAGGCAGTGGGGGGAAGAAGATGACTCAGAGAAATAGCGACCACACCAGTGGCGCCATTCCTGAGGAGGCGACCATAATCGTGGCACGCCTTCGGAAAATGTGACCAAGCCAGGGTCGCAACAAGAACAAAGAAATGGGCAGACCATAATACCCCTGCCCCAGACCCAGTCATTCCTTGATAGAAGACGCCCATGGTCTGGCCGTGTCTTAAAATTTAAAGACTGCTAGGCAGTCACCTCTTTAAATAAGTGTAATTTCTTTTTTGTTGTTTATAAATTGATATTTCATTGCTGATAAACACATTTTGGCATTGCAGGGACTGATTCGGACATGCATTTCTTGGACCCAGGTGAGAGCGGCGTACGATGAGCTGCCCGACTTCCAGAGGGCGAGGATAGAGGCGATGGGCTTCGGGCCCTTTTTGAGCATAGAGCCGGTACGCCCTGACCTGATCTAAAGCCATGACGCCAGACAAGGATATTTAACGGCTTAGATATGAAGTCATGACGCCGTACAACTTGACTTAGGTGGAGGGTCATGACGCCAAGGTAGAATATTTATTGGCTTAAGTGAAAAGCCATAACGCCAGACAAGGATATTTAACGGCTTAGATATGAAGTCATGACGCCATACAACTTGGCTTAGGCGGAGGGCCATGACGTTAAGATAGAATATTAACTGACTTAGGCGGAAAGCCATGATGCCAGACAAGGATATTTAACGGCTTAGATATGAAGTCATGACGTCGTACAACTTGACTTAGGCAGAAGGCCATGATGCCAAGATAGAATATTTACCAGCTTAGGCGGAAAGTCATAACGCCAGACAAGGATATTTAACGGCTTGGACATAAAATCATGACGCCGTACAACTTGGCTTATGCGGAAGGCCATGACGCCATGACAGAATATTTATCAGCTTAGGAAGAAAGCTATGGCACCAGATAAGAGTATTTAACGGCTTAGACGTAAAGTCATGGCACCGTACAACTTGGCTTAGGTGGAAGGCCATGACGTTAAGGTAGAATATTTACCGGCTTAACCGAAAAATCATGACGCCGGACATGGATATTTAATGACTTAGACATGAAGTCATGACACGGTACAACTTGACTTAGGCGGAAGGCCATGACGCTAAGGTAGGGTATTTACCGACTTAGGCGAAAAGTCATGATGCTGGACAAAGATATTTAACGGCTTAGACGTAAAGTCATGACGCCGTACAACTTGGCTTAGGCGGAAAGTCATGACGCCAGACAAGGATATTTAACGGCTTAGACATGAAGTCATGACACTGTACAACTTGGCTTATACAAAAGGCGATGATGTCATGACAGAATATTTACCGGCTTAGGCAGAAAGTTATAGTGCTGGATAAGAGTATTTAATGGCTTAGATGTAAAGTCATGACGCCATACAATTTGGCTTAGGCGGAAGGCCATGATGTCAAGATAGAATATTTACAGACTTAGGCAAAAACTTATGACGCCGGACATGGATATTTAATGGCTTAGACATGAAGTCATGACACCGTACAACTTGACTTAGGAGGAAGGCCATGACGCTAAGGCAGGGTATTTACCGGCTTAGGCAAAAAGCCCTAACACCGGACAAAGATATTTAACGTCTTAGACATAAAGTCATGATGCCGTACAACTTTGCTTAGGTGGAAAGTCATGACGCCAGACAAGGATATTTAACGGCTTAGACATGAAGTCATGACGCCGTACAACATGGCTTATGCGGAAGGCCATGACGCCATGACAGAATATTTACAGGCTTAGGCAGAAAGTTATAGCGCTGGATAAGAGTATTTAATGGCTTAGACGTAAAGTCATGATGTCGTACAACTTGGCTTAGGCGGAAGGCCATGACGCCAAGGCAGAATATTTACCGACTTAGGTGAAAAATCATGATGCCGGACAAGGATATTTAACGGCTTAGACATGGGGTAGAGTCTGGGATAAGATAGTTTATTTGGAAGTTAAACCTTAGGTTAATCTCTATAATTCCAAAGAAAATGACAACTTTGTATTTTCTGAGGATCCTTACTCTCAAAATGGCTAGCAATCGTGCGAATTGGGAAGCCATGCATCAAACAGTTGCGGGTCTCACCCAGGCCCTGCAGACCGTAGCTCAAGCTGGCACGCGGGTGGGCACCAGTCATCTACACTAGAATTCAAGGAGCATGAATCCCCCATGATTCTCAGGATCATCCAACCCGATGAGGTCGAGAATTAGATTGATGAGATGGATAGAATTTTCAATGTCATGCAATGCATGGACCAAGAGAAGGTCCTACTTACTACATTTCAACTCAACAAGGATGCTCGTACATGGTGGAAAGTCACCTCGGCTCATTTGCTTAATGCTCAAATTACTTAGGAGGAGTTTCTTGAACTCTTCTGCGAGAAGTATTTCTCTGAACATATCCGCGAGAGGAAGGCGGCAGAGTTTACCTCACTTAGGCAAGACATGATGTCTGTGGCCGAGTATAAACTACAATTTTCATAGTTGGCGCCACATACTCCACATCGGGTAGCTACAAATCTCTTAAAGGCCAACCAATTTATGGATGGACTATGTCCCATCTTTGTCAGATAACTTGGGCCGTAAAACATTTGGACCTATATGGAGATGGTCCATCAAGTTCATTTGTGTGAATAGACCTAGGAGAAGGTCGAGAAGTACAAGGGCAAAAGTGAAGAATCTAGCCAAAAGCATGAGAAAAGAGGAAGAAAAGAAGAGAAATTTAACATCACGGGGTCCTATAAATCCCGTGACAACAAGAAGAGGTCCCGTGATGGCAATGGCAACAACAACAACTAGAACAAGAAAGTTAAGGAAGAGGAGAAATAAGTTAAGACGGCTTACTCATTTTGTAAGAAGTTCGGTCATTCGTCCAAAGAGTGTTGGAACCGTCTTGGCACTTGTCTCCAATGTGAAAGCCGAGAGTATCGCATGCCCGATTACCCCCTTATGAAAGATCAACCTTCCAAAAGTGATGGTGGACGTAGCGGCAGGCTCGTTTAAATGCCCTGCTGGATGATGAAGTCCCAAAGGATGATGGTTTAATGGAAGGTACTATCCAAATTTATTCATATCATACCTTTGTATTATTCGATACTAGTGCTTCTCATTCTTTTATATCTACTATTTTTAGAGAAACTTTAGCAGTTTTACTGGTTCCTTTACGTTCGGATCTAGTTATTACCACACCTTTAGGTTTTGGAACCGAACTCAAAACCCACTATCCAGATAGTGAGGTAACTATAGTAGGCCATAATCTCCCTGTAAATCTCGCATGTCTTGACATAGATGGTTACAATGCCATCTTAGGTGTAGATTGGCTATGTGAACACTATGCTGACATTAATTGGCGCAATAGGTGGATTTCTTTCCATAAACCGGATCTTTCAAGATTCTCTTTCCTTGGCATCAATTACACCCTCCCCCACTTAAGGAGAATTTGGTCCCCAAATTCATTACATGAGTTTTATAGAGAGTGTATTTTACGTTTAGTTAATTAGTTGCATTAACAATTTAGGATATGATGATGTGAATAAGTCAAGATGATACCTTCAATCGCTTTACCCTCATCATCCAAGATGACATTCAATCGGCCATGTCACCTTCGTCCATTATCATTCCTTGAAGATTGTTCCTTTATAAGAGGATATGTGGGCATGCGATGCTCCAGGCTTCCGCAGCGTAAACATGCTTCTAGGCTCTTCAAACATTCTTCGGTCGAATGATTGAACTTTTCACAGAATGAGCAAGTCGCCATGACTTGCTTCTCTTCTTCCTCCTTAACTCTTTTATTCTTGCCATTGCCATTACCAATCCCTTTACCATTACCATTGCCATTGCGAGACCTCTTCTTGTTATTACGGGATTTGTACTCTTTTGTAATGCTAAATCTTCCTTATTTTTCCTCTGACCTTTCATGTTTTCGATTTGGCTTCTCATCTTTCCCAATGAATTTTTCTACCTTCTCCAAGGTCCTTTCACATAGGTGAGCTCTATGGACCATCTCCATGAAGGTCCGGATGTTTTGGGGGCCAAGTTGTTTGACAAAAATTGGCCTCAATCCGTCCATGAACCGATTTGCCTTCAAGATCTCCGTGCTGAAAAGATGTGGAGCATACGGCGCCAACCTTGAGAATTGTAAGTCATACTTAGCCACGAACATCATGCCTTGACGAAGGGAGGCAAATTCTGCATCCTTCCTCTCCTTGACATACTCAGAGAAGTATTTGGCACGGAAGAGTTTCAGAAATTCTACCCAAGTGATTTGCCCATTTTGAAGATGGGCCGAAGTAGCTTTCACCATGTGCACGCATCTTTGTTCAATTAAAAGGTGGCAAGAAGGACCTTCTCATGGTCCGAGCATTGCATAACGTTAAAGATTTACTCCATCTCATCAATCCAATTCTACGCCTTGTCAGGGTTAGCGGATCCAGAGAACCACGGAGGGTTCATAGTCTGGAGGTTTCGTTGCAGATCACCAATGCCTGCCCTTGTGCCGGCCTGAGCCACGGTCTGAAGGGCCTGCGTAAGACCTATAACAGTTTGTTACATAGCTTCTCAATTCATATGGTTCGCAGCCATTGTAAAAGTAAGGTGCTTGAGAAAATCAACAATTAATTATTTCCTGTGGAATCTATGGAGATTTATCTAGAGATTAATTTCTAGAAAACTAGCTCATCCCGGGCTGCACCCAATCTCACATGGTTATGGAAGATTTCTTCCTAGTTCATAGGTATGGCCCTTTAAACCTTAGACTTAGCCTATGACATGACATTTTCCTAGGACTTACTTATGCCTATGCTCTGATACCAACTTAACTACCACGCCCTGAGATATGCAGCGAAATTAAGTCAGAAACGTGAACAGTCGGTAATACACCCCAAACTAGCAATATAATCAGAGCACACCATGAACAACACACTTGCACTAAATCAATATTAAAGTATAAATGTGCGCTGGATCATACTTAACAATATTAAGACAATTAAGGCTAATGTACTAACTATCCTAAACTACAAAGCTCCAACTGATAACAGAATACCGAAATGATCAATATGCAAATGACACTAAAAATGGAAAAGCATGGAAGGCTTCTGTTCCCTGCGAACTTCCTAACAGCATGGAGCATCCAAGGAGGTTGCTACAGCAACAAGGGATTGGCAACATGGGAACTCCACGGATACTATACTTCTCGCCAAGGAGACTCGTGAGCGGCTGCTGCAGGAGGGGTTCCAAGAGCCTTGGACGGATGCTGCCACGGATGGTAGAAGCAGATCGCCGCGAACTGCCGAAGCTCCACACGCGAGGGACAGAAGCCACAGAGGAGGCCCGCCGTGACCACACTGCATGTACGACGGAGGACAGCAGAAGAGACGCGGCACCGCCAAGTCGAGGCAGCTCACGACGGACAGCAGCTAGGAACGGGGAGTGCCACCCACGGCGCTGCGGCAGCTACAGGAAGCTCCACGCGTGGCAACCATCTGTGCAGGTGGATGTGCAAGCTCGGAGAAGTCTGCTGCGGCTCTCTCGTTGCTGAACTCCGGAGGAACACTATCCCGAAGAACAGGACCCCCTGCGAACAAGCTAAAAGAAAACCCAAAGGACGGAAACAAACAACAGGTTGAACTCAAAGCCAAAAAAAAGGAAGAGCCCCCCCTGCTCGTTCCCTGCACCTCCCCTTTATAGGGGGTATGGACCTTGCTAGAATCTCCACGGAACCACCTCCCATCTTTGACGCCATCATCCATGCTCCGCTGGTAGTACGCTTTCGCAAATGCCTCTCTCACCACGAGCGAACCACCCACCATACTGTTGAGCGGATGGTCTCCGCTTTCTTCACAGATTCTTCTTATCCCGCCGGAGCTGCTCACATCATCACCTTCGGAGCGAACGAACAGCTGCTTCCGAATCCCTCGCTGCGTCTGCCGCTAGCCTTGAGTCATCGAGACTCCAGCGCTGCACTTCTGGCCAGTCATGCAAACTGCGTGGCTTTATCGCAACCAGTTCTACTGCTTCATGCCTTGGGTTTGGATTTTTGCACACCTAGGCATGCGCGTGATCAGCTCATCCAATTAAGCCTTTGCAAATGTATGTATGTGTCTATCCTTGTGCCTCATGCGGCCCACTCGGCCATCTCATACGTGATGCCCCCACACCATGCATAAAATAGCAACTATTTCTTAACGTGATTAGCCCATGTAGCTCATGCAACTATATGTAGCCATCTACGTGATAACACAATCACCTGCCATTAGAAAATGTGCATTATAATAATATTTTAATCAATGCAACTCTTATATGCACTCATTATTATTTTCAAATCACTCCCAAGTATTTATTTTCATAAAAAAGCTCGAGTTAACGAAAATCTATTTCTGAGATCATTTTCACTCATAAAAAAGCATAAAACACACAATATATTAGAATCATCAAAACTATTGTCAAAGACAACGAGGGGGCGCACTGAACCCAACAGTGTTACCTCGATTATCGTGCCCATGGGTTTTAAGGGTCTGGGTGACCCTCTTGTGTTTCGGGCTTTCGTGTTACGCTTAATCAAGTTGCCGTGTACCGACATGAGCGCGGAGGACCATTCCCGCATGATGTTGGCTTTTCTGGAAAGTGGTTTCTATGTGGGCCATGCGTATGGCCTATAAACTATAAGCCTTGTGACCCAGCCTAGGGTTGGAGGATTTCTTAGCTTCCCTTTAGAAAGGGATTAGGTTTGGCGGTCGTGCATTGCCTCATAAATTATTTTATCATGGTTTCTGACCTAGGGATAGGCCAGATTGATGGCATGGAGTTGTCCTGTACGATGGCCTTGACCTGATTCCTATGACTCAAGGGCCGTTGGATTTGATAGGTCTAGTGGACTGCCCAGAGTCTAGTGACATCGTGCCACCCATGTTTCAAGGTAGATATGATGGGCTAGTGCGTAGCCTGTCCGTATTCTGGTGGTTTCCATTGAGATTCATCTGTTTAGTGGCCCCCACTAGTCGTAGCTTGCTTGGGCACACGTGTGCCAACCCACCTGGGAGTAGGTGGAGAGCTAGACCTAAGAGTGAGATGGTTTTTAGGCTGGTTTACCATAGGGCCTCCATTGTAGTAGCTCGAGTCTAGGCCGGGAGGAAAATTAGCTAGAGGGCTTGACGTAGTGCAGTCAGTCAGTGTTTACACACATGGTCGAGGACTACGGACGTGTGCTGATGAGCACGACCCTGACTAGACCCTTATTTTGTGGTTACTTGTACGGTGTCTCAATGTCTGCCTAGGGTGAGTAGGGACACAACTGAGGCGCGGACTAAGTCGTCAGGGGACGCATCCAGCCTTGCTTCTAGTGGGCAGTACTCCTATCACACGAGACGAGTTCCTTCATGTTTCTTCGGGTGTGTTTCCGGTACAGTAGGAGTAGTTGTAGAGCCGATGTTTTACCGGCCGTTGTGTTTGCTATTCCTGTGGTTGCTATCCTATTGTTAGCACCATTCTTTACCATCGTTGTTTACGGTTGGGGTTTCGTGGGACCCCTACTAAGCCAATAAGACGAGGCTCACCCCTACTTTTTAGGTGTGTGGTGGTCCCTCCTGGAGGTTCGAAGGTGCGACCCGAAGGTTTATAGTTTCCCGCTCACCAGGCCGAGTGTTCACTCGGCATTGAGTACGTTCTCTTTCCCTATAGACTATACTTTATTTAGGCTGGACTCTATAGTTAGATTATTTAATTATTTTTATAATTATTATTGCTGCTTTGTTTTCTACTTCTATGTACCTCCACACACACCTTTTAGCCTTTTTGAGCCCTCCGGCTTGTGGGCGGCGGACTAGGATTCGAATGGTATCAGGTTATTCCTAGTATCCGGATCTTGGGTTATTACACATTATGCACCCCATTTAGTTATCTAGAGTCTGGGTCATCACACCATCCCCTCTTTTGATGATGCCAAAGGGGGAGAAGTAGCTAGTTATGCTAGGCTTATATATTGATGTGACACCACCTTCGAGTGATAGTCACAAGACTAATGCTCCTTGGACCTTATCAAGCAAGCACACTTAGCAAGAGGAACAGACCGATATCAGTGGCCACTCACCCGACACTCACCCAAAACTCAGGGTAACTCAACGATGCCGAGGCAAGGTTGTGAGGGCTGGACCCTTGCTGGTAAAGGGCCAGCAAGGCCAAGGATCTTCCCAAGGGTAGGGAGGCCCAATTCAAATGGGCCGATCAGGTGTCGAGGGCACGGGTTACACTCTCTCCCCATGGCGGTCACTCAAAAGTAAAGGTGCTCACAGGACCGGGTGCTCACTCTCCTCCCAGTGGAACTATAGATGAATATTGAGCAAACAAGCACTAAATGAGGGCAGGGAGTAGAGCACTTGCTTGACCAGTTTGAAGATCTGGTCCCGTTCGGAGACGTGGGTGAGTGGGGAAGCGTGGGTTCCCCACACACTGCGCCGGTGAAGCTTCAACCTATTTAAGGAGTTACACCACTACTCCCCATGTAAGGGGGTTGAACAATGGGAGGGGAAGTCAAATATACATACAAACACTACCTCCGACAGGGAGTGGCGGTAAGCCGGCCAGGCAGGGAGGGGAAAAACTAAGTTAGAGAACTAAAGCCATAAAGCCTCCGAATCTATCCACTCTCAGGAACAGTGGACAGACAGTCATTGTCAGTGCCGCTGCAGACTTTCCCGAACTCTATTAGTGACGAAACCAGTGGCAAAAAACACCATGGGTTGGCCCAGGAGGACATTTGAATTTTAAGGGATTTTTTGGTTGTCGGCGCTGGTCAGGGCAGAGTCGTGAACAGTGTTGCAGGCTTCTGGATCTGGTAGCTTCTGAGTCACTACAGTAGGAAGGTGAAGCCACCACGGAAGCTCCCGAGCTCTGATTCAGGCGAGGCCAGAGTCATTGGAATCATAGTCGAACCCTCTTCGAACGAAGACCCACGGCAACACCGAAGGAGGTGGGATTAGATGGCGAGGGCCCAAACAGTGACTGGGTATCAGGTCAGTTCTAGAGGGAATTGATCCACGCACCCAAGGGAGAAAATTAGGAACTCACTATTTCGAGGTCCAAACGGAGAGCCGCTACATGGTACTAGAAGGAGACTCATAGTAGAAGCTCTCAGCCAAGCCACGCTTCAAGAACTTCAGGGGGATGGCCGTGGGAGCCTCTACAACTTGCTTTAGAACTGCTAGGAGGATGATGTGCAGTCCGGCGGTGACGGCTCCCCTGGGCAACCACGAACTCAGACTGGGACGAGACCACCACCGTTGTGAAGAGGACTATGAGACGCTTCTGACGATGACTCTTTGGGTCAGCCTAGGGTATGGGGGAGGAGAGAGAGGAGGGAAAATATTCAAATCTCCCTTGGGAGGTGGAAGGCGGACGTCGTCGGGCTACGACTAGTGGTTCCATCACAAGGAAAGAGAAAGGTACTCTTTTGGGATGTAAAATAATGCTACAGTGTATAAAATACTTTAAACGTGGCATGTATGAATCATGAAATGCATTAGAAATTACACAAATAATCTTTTGAAATCTCCAGGTATATAACAGATCAGGACCACCCGGTTGCACACCATAACGGACCAAGGTAGGACTGCTATACTCAACAGAACTCATAAAATTGACAGTCAACAGGGACTATAACACACCCTGGCAGGCGTGCTATAGGACTATAATGCACGGGGGTAGGGGCGTTAAAGTCAATAGGCACACAACACGACCGACAAGGGCTATAACACACCATAACAGGCACGTTAAAGACACCCAAACTCAGAAATCCACAAGAAACCCACAGTTTCCATGCATGATATAACGCACCCATACCAGGACGTGAAAGAACTATAATGGACCTAGGGGGGTCCGCCACAAGGGGAAATAACGGACCTATACAGGCACGTCAAATGACTATAACGCATCGGGGCAGGCGCGTTATGTCGACTGGGTTTCAAGATTCCAGAGTTTGAAATCAAACCCCCTCCCGATCGACCTAAATCGACGGGGGACGTGGGGAAATGTGTTTCTAAACGACCCTACCATGCCATAACAACATTCAATACCTAAACATGCTACTAGAATTAAAAGACGATGCCCATGGAGACGATTTCAAGTATTATGGACTAAAAATAGACTAAACGAGAACATGCACAAAAAATGAGGAAAAGGGCATCAGACCACGGCGCATGTGGTACCGACGGTGTCCTAACGGGGCAAGGAGTCTATCCCCCTACCTAGATTACGACGAAAACAACGATTCGATGCTGATCCGGCGAGAGGGCGACGCGGCGCTCCCCAGCCCGACTCGGCTCCACCCTCCGTAGATTAAGAGAAGATGGGCGTCAACGCGATCCTCGCAAAGTGACCAATCCAATGGTACCTCCCTCGCTTCGATCAGCGGCCGTCTGGATCAGAAATTGAGAGAGGAATGAATTTTGAGAAATTAGCCCAAAATTTCCTAAAATAGAGTTTTGCACGAAAAATGTTGAAAATGGCGGTGGATGGCGATGCATGTGGCGTCAACGGGCTCCTGGCGAGACGAGGAATCCGTTCCCCTACCTCTTGCGCGGCGAAGATCGTGAATCGGTGTAGATCGGGCGATAGGGGCCACGCCGTCCTTTCACTCGCACGCACCTCCACGCTCCGCAACCCGAGGGATGAAGGGTACTAACATAATCCTTGCGTCGAGCCCGTCCCATCGGTACCTCCCACGCATCAACCCAAGACCGAATGGGCCGCGAACCGAGTGAAAGGGGGAGAGAAGAGAGAGAACATTACAGGGAGAGAGAGAGAATCAAGAGGAAGAGAGAGTAGGAGATGTGAGAGTGGGGAGAGAGAGAAACATAAGAGAGATTTAAAATTTGATTTTTATTATTGACCAGATGCGTCACCGACGACTTATACTGCGTCTCAAGCAACTCACGTGGCTAAAGTTTCCAGGTGAGAGGCGTAACAGTACCAGAAATAAGAACTAGTCAAAGTAACACTTGCCAGTGTCAGTCCAAGCCTCTGACCACGTGTGCACACACTAACTCATCGCCCTGAGTCAGGCCTCTAGCTAGTTTTCCCCCCCAGTAGGACGCTACTGCAAAGTGAGGAGGCCCATGAAAACTAGCTTAAGAATTGTAAACTGGGACTACCCCACCACCTCTACTCGGTGGGCCGACACTATAGGTCGTCAGGCTACGACTAGTGGCTCCATCACAAGGAAAGAGAAAGCTACTCTATCAGGATATAAAATAATGCCACGGTTTATAAAATACTTTAAACATGGTGATAATGCAGCATTTAAGACATACATGGAATAAACATGCTGAAACTGAAACTCTGTAGGGATGGGCGGTTGAATACCCGCCGCTCAAAGGATGGGTGGTAGAAGGATCGCCGCCCAACTCAACACCATAGGGGATACACGGCTAAGTGAAAGCCGCTCAAAGGATGAGCAGTTAAGAGGAGCCTGCTCAACTACACGGGGCCTACAAGAACACGGCAAAGTTCCAGCCGCTCAAGAGATGCGTGGCTAAGGCACACCCGTTCATTCTCATGGGTCCTATGGGATAAACGGCGAGGAATGCGCCGCTCATGGTTTGCGCGACTTGCGAGTATCCGCTCAACCATGACTACCATAAGTTGAAAGGGATGCACGGCCAGGGGTTGCCCGCTCAAGGGATGAGCGGTTGAGGGTCAGCCGCTCATAGGGGTATGAACGGACGGATTGGGCCATTCTAGTGTCACCGCCTTACTGTTCAAGGAAGATGCACGGTATGGAGTGGACCGCACATAGTCTTGAGCGGTCTATATGGTACCACTCATAGGGGATAGGCGGTCCAGTGTGAGCCGCTCAGGGATGAACGGTCACAAGGGTGCCGTAATACGGTCGTGACGGCAGGTCGGGATAGGCCTGGGCCAAAACCTGCCCCGAAGGGTCCAAAATGCAGGGAAACGAAAATCTAACTAACCTGCCAAGCCAAAAAAGTCATTCCACACCCATTCATGCCATCAAAACCAAATTACAATCAAATTCAGGAAATTAGGCTAAAATATCCTAACATAGAATAATGCATAAAAATCGAGAAAAATGACGGTGCATGGATGTGCAAGTGGCGCCAAAGTGATCCTAGCGAGGCGAGGGGTCCATCCCCCTGCCTATTGAGCGGTGAGAACGCCGTTCAAGGTGCATGCGGGCGAAGGGACGTCGCGGCTCCTCTCGACCCGTCTCGCCTCCACGCTTCGTGAACCGAGGGAAGGAGGGTGTCCACGCGATCCTCGCATCGAGCTCGTCCCATCGGTACCTCCCGTGCCTTGATCGGGGCCCATCTGGACTGAAATCGAGAGAGAGGGAGAGAGGGAGAGAGGAAGAGAGAGAACGCTCATGCTAATGGCCCATTATTATACAAACTGATCTTTCTTGTCATCGTCTTCTTCTTTGTGCCTGTAAAATAAAAGTTTTTATTTATTAAAATTACTTAATTTCATCAAACTAAATATTTTACTCTAGATTGTGATTAAGTGTGATAAATGTATAGTGATGCATATTAAAGCTCATAAAAGTGTGATATAACTTTAATTAACATGTAAAAATACACACTTATCAAAGTCACCAGAGAACCATGATGTAATTGTCGAGAAACTAGAATCTCGAGTCGGTAGAGTCACCACCCACGTGACGGTGGAACTGCAAGCAAGGCTGGATGCATCCACTGTCGACTTAGTTCGCAGCCTCAGGTGTCACCTTACTCATCTTAGACGAAAATTGAGACACCGTACAAGTAACCACAGAACAAGGACTAGTTGAGGTCGTGTTCATTAGCATACATCCAAAAGCCCCAACCACGTGTACATACACTGACTGACAGCACTATGTCATGTTCTTTAGCTAGTTTTCCTCCTGGCTCGGACTCAAGACGTCACAATGGGAGGTTCTACGGAAACCAACCTAAAACTATCTCTCTTGGTCTAGCTCTCTACCACTCTCAAGTGGGTGTAGCACTCACGTGCTGAGGCAAGGTACGACTAGTGGGAGGTGTCACTAAACGTGAGAACTCTCAGTAGATAGGAAGCTGTCGGAGTACTATCGACCACGTACGTACCCCTCGTAAGTATCTCAGAACCCGGGTGGCTCAGTGCCACCGAAACTCGGAGTAGCTAGGTAGACTAACACTAGGCCATCGAGTCATACGACTCAGCCCAAGGCCGCTATATCATACGGCTTCACGCCATTAAATCACCCTAAGTCGGAAACCAAGATCATGAATGAAGGGGACTCACAAGGTGGCCTACTACCGTCGGAGTTCTCCCCTCTCTCAAATGAAACTAGGAAACTCCGATACCCCTGGCTAGGTCACAGAACTCATGGTCCCTGGCCATGCTTATGGCCCACACAGAAACCACCTTCGAAGGAAACTAACACTGTGCAGGAACAGCCCTTCGCACGTACTTAGGTGCACGGTAACTCAAACTAGCATAACAAATAAGCTCAGAATACACGGGGTCACCCGGACCCTCAAAACCACATGGGCATGCTATTTGAAGTATCACGCCTCCCACAGACACCCAAAAACACGGACTCGGTCCCCACGGATGTCCGAGACATCCATGAGACAAAAGGTCGACCAAAGGGTATCATCTGGGTCGATCAACAGCCAAAAAGGGTTGTTGGACCTCAAATCAATAGACCTACCCTTTGGGTCAGTCGACCAATCGCAAATAGAATGGTCGACTGATCCAAGGGGTCAGTCGACCAAGCACTGGATCGATCGATCGATTTCCCTGGGTCGGTCAACTGATTCAAGCTTCTTTCCCTTCCGTGGTGAGCAGCCTATCAGTTGACCGATTTACCCAATTGATGGACTGATTCCGGTGGATAATTATCTAGAAAATCAACCGGCTTAGGACTCTGGAAATAGAACGGTCCAATGACAGGTCGTGCAATAGAGGTGAATGTTTGATAATGGACCACGCAGTCAATGGATGGCCCCGCGATAGACTGCGCAACGGCTGGGCGTATGAAATTGGTAAAATGAGCCAAACAAGCCTGCTTTTACTTAAAATCTAAGCGAAATCAAGGCCCATTAAGCCCGAATTCGAGAGCACACCTTGCCAGGGAGGGAGATACCCATAAAATGAGTCCAAGGATATGCCTGAAAATGGCCCAATGAGTAATGGACAACTCGAGGCATCAAAAATAATGGTTAGAGGAAAGACTCAACTCGAAGGCAAAAAATGGGTGTCAACACCAGGCTATCAACCGTGGACTGGAGAATAGCCGTCCAGCCTTCCTAGAAGCCAGGGTCCCTAGTCGGACTATAGACCTCGATGGTCACCACGTTCAACTCATCCCGGTAATCCGAGGACAAGCGGTAGCACTCCACGGCCTCCAGCCCAATGGTGACCATTGCTTCCTTCAACTGCTCGGTTCGAGCTTTCGCTGCCTAGGCTCTCCCTTCAGCAGCATCTGCCTGAGCATCCACGGCTTCGGCCTGCTCGGTCACTTAGCAAAGCGACCCCTCCAATGCACGAGCCTGGACTCAGAAGGCGTCTCGGTCCCACTCGGCCTCTACCAGGATCCGCCCATGGGATGCCAAGTGCCTCTGAAGCTTGGCGCATTGGGCCTCCAGCTCCTTTCACGCGGCCTGGCTCTCTGTTAACCATTGAACAAGGCCAGAGAAGTGATATACCCATAAGCCAAAGGCCCTGGCAACAGAGCATGATTTCTTGGCCACCAAGCCGTATGGTTCTCCATGGGCCTCTAGGGCAAAGACCCCAATTCGATCGCTCATCTACACGCCATTGTCCATCAAGATAAAGGCCTCCCATTGACCAGAAGTAATCTTGGGGATCTCCTCGGGGACCAGGTAGTGGACGGTCTCTCCAGGGCAGGGGACCTTGCCCTTATCAGGAATGACCCCTGCGAGGGACAGGGCAGGCAGAGTAGGGCCGGACACTTCAGTTGGCACCAATGCCAGGTGCTACAGATCGGGAGGGAGGAGGTGCCTTACTGCTCGTCCTGGTGGTAGATTTCTTCCTCTTCCTTTGGCGACATTGGCTATCCAGCGCTGCCAATACATCCACATCCACCTGGGGATGCTGACCGCTCGACATGGAGGAGGCCCCCTCGTGGGTGCTCGTCACCCCTTCGACAGCGTCCCATCGAGCACTCGAGCCAATGTTGGCTACCGGCATGGATGCAAGGGAAAGGTGTGAGTGCTCCACCAGAAGCACTATCGGAAGCAGATAAGGCAAGTGCCCCGGCACTAAGACAACAGCCCCTGGGGAATAGCGATAGACACCTGATCAGTGCCCAGCTCTATGTGGTCGATAGGGCGAGACGCGAACATCGGCAACTTGACCATCTTGTACCATAGCTCCGACGATTCCAGCACCCCTATAGAATAATTCTAAGAAGATCAACATGATGAACGGCAGAAAGATAAGAGAAACGGCGAAGTTAGTACCATGGGACAATGGGGGGCTCAACCCCAGCTCCCAAAAGACAATCGGGGTCAGCCTGGTGTCGGCATCAAGGAGGGGGTACCAAAGAAGGGCCTTAATCATCTTGGACTCCTCAGCAGTAGGCACAGGCAGCCTATATGCTCTAATAGGGCGGAAACCCACAACAAAACTCCAATCACTTGGGTGGCCGCGACCTCCTACCTTTGTAATGAAGACAAAGTGCTCAGACCAGCGCTTAAGATCGGACACTAAGGAAGTGACACGGATGATGCTCCTATCCTTCTTGGCCCAAAAGTAGAAAGATGACATATCGGTAGTGTAACTCCCCAAATTTTTTCGGATCTGAATCCATGGGTTTCGGAGCCCCTTGGTGGGTCCCAGAGGGCATTTTGCGGCTTACGTGCATTTTTGCCTGTCGAACCTTCGGAACCCTATGTCGGGTGAACCGATGCATTCTCGGGCTCCGGGACATTACAGGCACGTTGTGCATTTTCGAGGATCATGGGGAGTATTTTTCCCCATTTTTGTGTTTTTCAGATCACGAAATTTCCGCATGGGTTTTCTTATAAAAACCCCCCACCCCTTTCTCTCTCTCCCCATTCTCTCTTTCACTCTCTCTCTCTCATCTCTTTCTCTTCTCGTCTCCCCTAGCCAGCCGACGGTGGTGGAGGAGGACAAGGAGGGGGTGCTATGAGGGCATGGAGCGAGGACGGATCGAGGATCGAGGGATGGTGGTGCAGCATGCAACGGTTCACGAGTTCAGGGCACCGGCGAGGGTTTAAACGATGTTTTCACGACGGATCAGCACCCACAGTGTGTGAAATCTTCAGTGGAGGTAGGGAGATGGCTCCTCAACCCATGTAGTACATTTCCCGTGAGTTTCATAGGCTGTGGTGAGCCGAGCGGGGTTTATTTCATGCCGGGGGTAAAAATCATATTTTTAGGGCATGCAATGGATTCGTTAGATCGAACGTCATTTTTCCATTTATTTACACACTTTTGGGCATTTTGGGACCTAGGGAATGGTCTCCTATGTTTTCCCCCTCGATTGGGGTCGAGTGGCTGTGGAAACCGGGCTCTGAGGGTGAGCTCAGAAGGGTTCTGCATCATTTTCGATCGATCGACATGGGCTGTTCGATTGACCGAATGGTGGTTCACCACGGACTGGGGTTCGCCCTAGTTTGGTCGACCGATCGGCTAGCATCGATCGACCGACAGGGCAGATCCCCCTCCCCTACGCGGGCCGGTCGACTGCCACTATTGGGTTGATCGACCGACCCAACAGGGTTAGTCAACAGAACTACAGTGGATTGGCCCATTTTGGGCCCCGGTCGGTCCGATTGAGACCCAATGATCGACCTTTAGTTCTGTGGATGTCTCTGACACCCCGGGGGTACTGTGACCGTGTTTTTGGGTGTCTGAAGGTATCATTTTTCCTTGATTAGCGTGCCTATGGGTTTTAAGGGTCTGGGTGACCCTCTTGCGTTTCAAACTTTTATGTTACGCTAGATCGAGTCGCCACGGGTTGGTGTGAGTGCGAAGGGCTGCTTCCACATGTCGTTGGCTTTTTTGAAAAGCAGTTTACGTGTGGGCAATGTGCATGGCCTGTGGACTGCGAGTCCAATTACCCAGCCTGGAGCTGGAGGGTTTTCATAGCTTCCCTTTGGAAAGGGATTAAGGTTGGCGGCTATGTGCCACTTCGTACATTATATTATTGTGGTTTCTGGCCTAGGGATAGGCTAAATTGACAGTAAGGAGCTGTCCTGTACGACAATCTTGACTCTGAGTCCTGTGACTCAAGGACCATTGGCTTAATAGGTCTAGTGGACCGCCTAGAGTGTGATGGCATCGTACCACCTATGTTCCAAGCCACGTGTAATAGGGCTTGTGTGTAGCCTATCCACATTCTGGTCCGAGAGTCATTTGTGTGGTGGCCCTCACTAGTCGTAGCTTCCTAGGCACGCATGTGCCGACCCACCTGCATGTAGTTGGAGAGCTATAGTGGCTTGCCTGGGCGCATAGTGTCGACCCACTTGGGGGTAGGTGGAGAGCTACACCCGAGAGAGACGATTTTTAGGCTAGTTTACCGTAGGGCGTCCACTGTAGTTGCTCGTGTAGCGCCCGTGATTTAATGGATCCTTAGCAGGTCGAGTCTAGAAGTTATTCCGGTGATTTTAGGTGATTTTTATGGATTTTTGGGCTATTTTTAGGCATTTAAATGAATTAGTTAAAGTATAAAAGTAATTAATTTGGGCATTTTAACAATTTTGATTTTAAAAAGGACACACAAGTCACAAGGTAAGGATATGCACGGTTATGCACGAACATTGAAACATGCATGGACTTTATGTGCACTAGCCCAATACATCGAGCAGGATTTTTCTAAGTCCAAAACCTAAACCTACACAAACTTGAGAAGCAGACGAACAAGATGCATGGACTTTGTACATATGCTTGACAACTAAGTAAACAAAAAAAAAAATGCGTGGACTCATGTTGTGCAAATGCTTGGCAACCAAGTAGACCAAAACATGCATGGACTTTGAATGCAACTAAGACAGACTATGTAAATGTGCACGAACTTAGGCATGCACGGACTCACTACGATGAGCAAAACACAATGCACACAGACTAATCGATGAAGAGACATGCACACTAGAGGCAGATGCAAAGCATGATAAACTGCACTAAATAGGATGCAGCAAAGCACATATTAAAGCACGCTCATACGGCACAGACTCAAGGTTTTCGCTAACATCAAAGCACAGGATGATCATTATTGAATCATGGTAAGCATTGTGACTCATAATGTTTGCCATCATCAAAACACAGTTTGCTATCATCAAAACACAGGGACACAACACCTTCCGCGAACCACCCCAGCCTCCCCGCTACCCTGCAACCCTCGCCAGCCCACGGCCACCGCCGAGTCTACCTCTGCACTCCACCTCCGTGAACTCTCTTCCACTCCCTCACCTGCCTCCACCCTGCACCTTCGATCAGCGCCACTACACCACCCATAGCACGCATCGCGGCTAACCCACGCCTGCTCCGCCACCGTCGACCTCCCCTCTCATCCTCTCTCCCACACTCGCGAGCCACCCACCCACCTCACCTCCCCACGCCGTCGTACCCCCTCCGCGGCATCCTCCCCAGGCTAGTGACCTCCCCGTCTGCACCGACCGCCGTCGAACCACCTCCTCACCTCCACCTTTTATGCCCATCACACCCCCCCTCCATCTGCATCCTCACCACTGCCTGCGCTACCACCTGCACCACAGCCGCAACCCCCCTGACACTCACGCCTGCCAGCACCTCCCGCCGTCCACCTCCTCCCCTCACTTGCACACCACAGCGGCCACGCCTTCCGCCGACCGCTCCACCCTCTTTCCCGTCACCCTTCTCACTACCGGACGCCACCGACCATCTCCCTCTCAACTGCGACAGCCTCCCCACGCCTACCAACACTTCCTGCCAACCACCTCCAACCATCGGCCTCTCCTTCTCTCCCCCGCACCGTCGCGACAGCCACCCCACGCCTGCCAGCATCGCTTGTCACCTAGCACCACCAACACGGCGCCCACGCCCACCGGCCACACCCCAGCACCGTCGCATCGACCCCCTCACACATACACTCATGCATCCCTTAGCCGGCCTCCCTCTCTCCCTCCCACAATCTCTCTCTCTCTCTCTCACTCCCACGATCTCTCTCTCTCTCCAATCTTTTATTTTATTTTATTTTGATTATTATATTTATAGATAGAAATCTTATATAATGCAAGTAGGAAGAGGGGAAGAACTAAAAGAAGAAAGACTCAAACTAAAGCAATTGAAACCAAATACTCCCTGGACTAGAAGCCTTATGGAAGTAGAAATGACTTCTCCCTGGTTGGTACTCGCTCTAAGATGTAACAACACCTCGACGTAAGCTCCGAAAATCTCCTCTCCAAACCATGAAGTGAAGGGTTCTATTTATAGACCCTCAAACCCCCTGGTCGAGTTGGAGAGAACTCAGCTAAAAAATAGGCTAGAGCCTAGCAAACTCTCAAAGATAATACTCCCAAGAGTCCACAGAAACAAACAGAAGGTTCTAAGGATCTCTACTTGGAGAGAAATCATCAAAACAAGGACTCTAATCCAGCCACGGTGAAGCAGAGAAAGAACAGACAGAGCAGGACTCTCTGTCTACACAAACGGTCTTACGATAGACCGCAAGGCGCAATAAACAATCGACCGATAGACCGTATGGCTCAGTCGTCCAGTAAAAGATAAGGCCAACGGGAGAAGAAGTTGCTATAAGGACTCTCTGCATGCAAAACGGTCTAGCGATAGACCGCCAGAGCACCACTAATGATCATGCGATAGACTGCATGGGCTGATCGTCCAGTAAAAGATGAGAAAGACATTAAAACAAGACTCTACCAGTGCTAAATGGTCAAGAATTAGACCGCCAACTATGGCTAACGGTCGTTTTATAGACCGCTAGGGGCGAGGTCATGGCAAAAAGAACGAAAAACCCACTAAGCTTCGAGCGACGAAAAAGACAAGGAACAAGGCCTAACCAGGGAGAGTGACCCATAAAATAAACCTAAAAAATAGACCAATATGGCCCAATAAGTGGTGAATAACTCAGGACATAAAAAAAAATAAGGAGATAACTCAACTCATTGGTCATAAAATGGGTGTCAACACCGGGTGTCTCCCTACTCGCCTCAAACGGAAACTGAGACACCGTACATGTAACCAAAGAACTCAGACAATGGTATAGTTGGGGCCGTGCTCATCAGCACGCGTCCGAAGTCCCCGATCACGTGTGCACACGCTGATTGGTTGCGCTACATTAGGCCTTGTAGCTGGTTTTACTCCTAGCTCGGACTTGAGTCGACACAATGGAAGGTCCTACGGCAACCAGCCTAAAATCGTTTCTTCAGGGTGTAGCTCTCCACCTACTCCCTGGTAGGTAGGGACACGGGTGCCCAGGCAAGCTACGTGAGGACATACGCCGTAGCACACGTCGGGGTACGAGGCACGCTCGGGAGTCACTATGGCTCGGGGAGGGCGTGGACGTGTGATCGAGCTATTTACGTGTCTCATTTCTTACTTTAAGGCTATATTGGGCCCTTTGTACTCCTTGCATGGACAATTATCTTTTTTAATTTTTTTATTGGACCTCATGTAATAGGCCAAGGGACTTGTAATGGGCTTGGTCCAATTCAAAAAGGGGTGGGATTTTTTTTTAAAATTAATTTGAAGTGGTCAAGGGTGGAAACCTGCATTACATTACATCAAAGAGTCAGCATATAGTATTTAACAGAATTTAAAGCAATTGCATAAACATCTTAGGAGTCAAGTCATACCTGTAGCAGTGGGGAGAAGCCGCAGAGCCTGGTGCGTCAGCTCGTCGAGCTCAGGCTATCGAAGAGGAAAGCAAGGACTGCTGCCCCCCAGGCATACTCACCGACTCATTCCACATCCTCTAGTAGTGGTAGCAGTCGATAACTGACCACGTCCGCCCGGGTGGCGAATAGGAGCCTCCCAAAGAACAACATCAAGAACCACCTCAGGATCACATCCGCCTCAGGTCCCGGTGCGGCTACCACCTGCGATCGTGCCTGGTCCATGAGCCATCTTAGGTGCTGCTCCGACAGCTCTCTAGTGGCGATCCCGGCTCCCCTCAGATCGAGACTCTCCCGCAGTCTCACTTTCGGTAGTGTCGTCGACTGACGCTCCGACCTTAGCAGCTCTAGTCCCAGCAGTCTCTGGTCCAGCTCCCGATAGTCCACCAGCATCCTCCCACTGGTCGCCATCCCGTGCACCCTCAAGCCAACAATGCACACGATGTCCTCAAGAGTTGGGACCATATGGCCCCACGGGAAGAGGAATGTGTAGCTCACTGGGTCCCACCGATCGTGCAGGGCGTAGAGCAACACAGTGTCGAGCTTCGTCACCTCCATGCCCAGGAACTCACCGAATCCCATGGCCATCAGGCGCTCTCACTGGAAGTCCAACAGTGCGAGGTACACTGCAAGGACTTGGAGCCATGAGATCTTAGTCCTGCGCTTTCCCTGCATGCATTTAAAAAATTTGCATTAGTCATCTGTCTTTCTATTCTGAGCCACGACAGGCATCAAGCTATTTTTTTTTAATCAAAAAGAGACCAAAGAAGTTCAGATTAAAAAATATTGGCATGAAGTTCCTGTTCTTCCTGTTCGCGTGGCCCGCAGCCTGTGTTGACGCCTCCTCGCCTGCGTCGACGCAGGCGCGCGGATGCCTCACGTGTGGAAGCCCTGGTGAGAGGGCCTGCGTCAACTCCGCCCTGTGCCTACGTCGACGCCTCCTCGCCTGGAAACCCTGGTGAGAGGGCCTGCGTTGACGCCGCCTTCCTGTTCTTCCTGTTCTTCCTGTTCGCTTGGCCCGCCGCCTGCATCGACGCCTCCTCGCCTACGTCGACGCAGGCGCGTGGAATCCTCCCGCGTGGAAGCCCTGGTGAGAGGGCCTGCGTCAACTCTGCCCTGTGCCTGCGTCGACGCCTCCTCGCTTGGAAGCCCTGGTGAGAGGGCCTGCGTTGACGTCGCCTCCTGCCTGCGTCGACGCCGCCCTCTTCTCCCCGGATCCTGTATGGGCGCGCTAAGGTGAGGGGGCAGGTTCGATACCCGCCCCCCCCCCTCTCTTCACATTCTCAATTCCTCCCACTAGGAAGACCAGCTGCATCCACGGTGGCACAGCCACGAGCTTTGCTTGGAAGGTCTCTCCAGTTGCTGCTCCCCACACGGGTCCCCAGACCTAGGGGCATCACTCCCTAGCACCCCGTTCGGGCCTCTCGACCCAAACCTCAGAAGACCAACTGCCCCACTCGGGTTCCCAATCCCTAGTGCGAGGCGTCTCGGCATCCAATCCAGGCATACAGTCCTGGGGTTTCCCGCAGATGATGTCTGGCATGACTGATCCGCATCAGTCTCTGGATCTCTCAGCTTTATCTCGGGGGCACTGCTCCCACAACCTGACAACGTCGATTCCCAGCACTGGTCTGCCTCTATGGGATACGGTGACCCCGGCATGAACCGAGGGCCTCCTATCACGCCTTCTGGTCTCGCCAGCTCCCAGTCTAGGCTCAAGGCCTCGGGTCACCGGCACCCCGGTACCCCTTGCAGTGTGAGCTCCAGGTGCAAGCACATCGCTGCGAGCATCTGCAACACTACTATCGGCTCAGGTGAAGGCCTACACTCGAGTCACCCAGCCACCGGCCTCCACTACAGACTATGCATCTTGGGGGCCCATTTCGATATTCCCGGTGAGCGACCTAGCGCCACCGGCCTTCACAGACCAAGTTTTCTCGGTCTACCACCTTGGAACGGAATCATCTTCGGCTCCCTAGAAGAAGCAGCATCGCAGCCGTAAGGGCAAGCGACCAGCCGCTGGCACCAGCAACTCTGGCAAGATGATTCTTGTCGGGGACTTATGGATTCGCTTGGATGGGGGCAAACCCATTGTACCTCTAGAACGGATCGTCTCTACGGTCCCTACTACCAACCGCTTTAGCCTCTTGCGTCGAGCGTGGGAAGACAAGGCAGAACTCAAAAGGGTGAACGCTTCGGTAATGACCCAAAGGCGCCAGTGCTGGTTTGGCACCCCAGCTCCCAAGTCCCGTCGGAGACATAGGGACGAGGGGGACCAGCAATCCAACTTGAGAAGGATCTGGGTTACCCCAGAGGAAGCTCAAGCTGTCCAGGAGGCGCATCTCCACAACCCCTTTCGGGCACTAGGGCACCGCACCAAGCAAGGTACAACTGGCCCTATAGCTGCATCATCTGATGGTGCCCAACCCCTCATCGCCTCTCGTTCAGATAGGCGAAAATAGAGACGGGCTCGTTTCGGGCCCCACCAATATCCAGCCCTAAGTTCTCCTCACGTAGATGCTGTGATGGAGACTCCTCTGCAACGCACCTCAGTCTTTGATAGGCTGGGGACACCCGTCCGCCCCAAGAGGTGTTCTTAAAAGAAGCGGACTGTCCGACTCCTCAATGACGTGGTTGTTGACACTCGTTTTAACCCATAAGTCGTGTTATTTCTTTTATTTATCTCCGTGATATCCTAAATTAATCATTATTTTGGAGTCATCTTTGAGCCTATTTCGAGCCCATTTTTGATCATTTCTAAGCCCATTAAGCCTTGGAGCCCTTGGAGGATATTTTTTTATTAAAAAAATAATAATAAATAAAAAAATAAAAAAATTTGGTGTCGATCAACTATTGACCGTTCGGAGGCGAGGGCGAGCGGGGAAGCATGGGTTCCCCACACACCACGGCAGTGAAGCTTCGACCTGTTCAAGGATTTACACCACTACTCCTCTCACGGGAGGGGGATATCGGGGTGGGGGTTAACTTGAATTACACTTAAAACTACCTCCACGTAGGGAGGGGCTTTAAGTCGGCCAGGTGGGCTGGGGAAAACTATGTTAGAAAGGCCGAACGAAGAAGATGTTGGTTCTGCCAGCCCTCTGGAATAGGGGATAGGCAGTCAATGTCGGCACCGCTGCAGCCACTCCCGAACTCTGTTGTCGATGAAACTAGTGGTGAAATCTCCGGGGTTGGCCCAAGAGGACTTCTGATTTTTTGAGGAACTTCTGGTTGGAGGCGATGGTCGGGGCAGAGTCGTGAACAGGGCCTCTACTTTCTGGTTCTTACAACTTTAGCACCATAGCAGCAGCAAGATGAAGCTGCCAAAATCTCTCCCAAGCTCTGATTCAGGCGTGGCTAGAGTTGCTGGATTTGTGGCCAAACCCTCTTCTAATGGAGACCCACGGTGACGCCAGAGGAGGTCGGAGTTGATGTTTAGAACCCAAACAGTGCCGGGGTGTCCGGTCAGCTCTAGGGGAAACTGATCAGTGCATTAGAGGGAGAAAATTTGTAACTCACCTGTCCGGGGTCCAAATGGAGAGCCGCTTGGTGGTATAGGAAGAAAACATGTAGTTGAAGCTCTCAGCCAAGCCCCAGCACCAGATCTTTAAGAGAATGGCTGTGGGAGCCTCTGCAAGTTGCCTCAGGTTGTCTGTCAAGAATCTGATGTGCAGTCCATCTATGACTGCTCCCCCGGTTAGCCACGAGCTCAGAACGGGATGAGACCACCACCGTTGCGTAGAGGACTTGAAGAAGCTTCCGACGGTGCCTCTTGAGTGCCCAGGATCATCGGGATGAATCTGTGGTTGACTTTGCAAGTTGCTGGTACTGTGCTACTTGCGAACTGAGAAGTGTAGGTTGAAGATAGGAGGTGGGAAATGAGATAAATGGGAGGGGAAGGAGGGTGCATGGGTGTGGGGATGACCCTTGGCTGTTAGGAGGTCTAGGAGGGGGCAAACCAAAGTGACGGAGGGGTAGAATGGGGGCAGGAAGGTGGTCTAGTAGTAGGTGAGAGAGTGAGCTACGAATTTGGGGCTTGGATGGAGAGGGAGAGGGATGATGGCTTCCCTATTTGTGGTGGTCTAGGGCTTGTGGGAGGAGAGAGAGGAGGGAATAATTCAAACTTTCCTTGGGAGTGGGAGGATTTCATGGGGAAGAGGGAGGATTGTGTTGGGAATATAAATATTCTCTTAGGGAGAGGGAGAGATTGGTGGGATTTGGTAAGATTTGGTGGGAGGGAATGATGGAACCTATGGGAGTGGAAAGGTAGTGGAGGTGGGAGCTTGGGTGGAGTATGAGGTGGAGGAGGGAGGTGGAATTTGCATTTGGGGGAGAGGAGGGAGAAAGAGAGAATAAAAATTATAGTTTAACCCCTCTAATCTCTAAAATTATAATTATGCCCAAAATATTTATATAAATACTTTAACAAGTTCAATTAAATGCCTAAAAATACCCAAAAAATTCTAAAAAATAGCTAAAATTCACCGGACGAATCTTAGATCCACACCATTAAGGATCCGCTAAACTACGGGTGTTACAGTCACTCCTCCCTAAAAGAAATTTCGTCCTCAAAATTAGACGAAGAACAAGGAGGCAACTGACACACGACACACCCTATTGACCGAAAAAGATAACAGAACGAAATAGAATTCGATACCTTGAAAATAGAAGGCTGACTTTCTGCCTGGCATGAAGTAGACTCGCTTGAGATGACAGTCAACCATGGCACCATAAAGTTTTAACCAATCCATACCAAGAATCGCGTCATAGTCGGCTAACTGTAATGCATAGAGCCTCGCTGGCAGTTTCTGACCACTGACCATAACCGGAGAATTTTTCAAGCACATAGAAGTAGACATAAATCACCAGACGACAACTCCACGAGCATATCACAAGAAATTTCATTCACCAGTCTCTCGATACGGGCAATAAAATCTTCAGAGATGAAAGAATGCATCGCACCTGAATCGAAAAGGACATGCACTGTGTGATCATAAATGGAAATAGTACCTTCGATCAGATTAGATGCCAGCGCCTCCGCACGAGTGATATGTGTAACTCTGGCTCTCGATGGACGAGTATCGGCAGACGACTGCTGAGAAGGTGTAGGAATTAGCGGTTGAAACGGTTGAATCGGTTGAGATGGCTGAGGCGGCGGCGGAAGACGGAACTGCGGCTGCTGCGGCTGCGAAGTCTGCGAGAACTGCACCATTTGCTGCCTCAACGGACAGTTATGGAAAATGTGCCCCGGCTGATCACAACGGTAACAAACAACTGGCAGAGAGCATGGCACACCCGGATGACTGCCACCACATCTGGAACATAACCTCAGCTGAAAAGCAGTAAAATCTGGACGCGACCGAACTGAAAAATCAGACTGCTAACTCAGCTCAGAAAATGACGGCTGATCAAACCTCTTCCTCTTCTTCTTATGACGGAAACCTATGCCCTGAGATTGCTGAAAGGGAGCACTATCGACAGGAGAGAAGGCGGGAGAAATTCCTAAAGCAGATGACTGGTGGGGCGGCTGATGTGGCATGGCCGACGGAACCATCCCAGTCTGAGTGAAACCTCGAGTCCTTGCCAACTCCAACTCCAACGCGACAGCGGCTTGATAAGCAGAATCCAACTCAGACACACGTGTAGTGAACAGCGGCAGGCTCAACTCTGCTCTCAGTCTGCGCAGAAACTATTGAGTCCTCACAGTCTCACTGGCAAAGATATGAGGTGCATACCGGCCCAACTTAATGAATTTATCGTGATATTACAGCACTGACATCTCGCCCTGTGTCAGCTCCAGAAACTGATACATCTTGGCTAACTTCAGGCAGGCTGGAGTATAGAGTGCTTTTGTTGCACTTGCAGCTTGTGTTTTGTTTTTGGTGTTCATGTGTGTGTGGGGGGGTGGGGGGTTCATCCCCGTGTGTGTTGAGGACTTTGTCCTCATGAGGAGCTTGCTCCTCGTATGTGTGTGTGTGGGGTGCCATCCCTGTGTGTTGCTACTATTGTAGCGTGTGGTAAAGCCTCACCGAGTTTGGTGAGGGGTGGACGTAGGTTGCGAGTTTGCAACCGAACCACCTTAAAATTCCTTGTGTAATGGGTTATGCCGTGTGTGTTTGATCCCTATTCTCTATCCCCATTCACAGGTTTGCAGGTTAGCTTAAATGCATGCTATCTTAGTTGCTTTTTAATGAACACACATTAGTTTACTGTCCACACACATTGGGAATGTGTTGATCAGCCGTTCTACTTGTAGTACAGAATGGTTTGTGTGGGTGCGTCCACTCCACCAATCTTCTTTGTCGACACAGCTTCCCACTGGAGCACTGAACTGTTCTACAGCCCTAGAGACTGAGTTGACTCAGCACTCGAGTGCGTCAACCTGAGTAGTCTGGGTCCTGTATTTTACTCTAGCTCTTGAACCACTCATGCTAAATCTATTGTTCTTCATGTTTAAGGGTTTTATTTGCATCATAGCAGTAGTTTGTGTTTTATCTAGCTAAAGGCTTTAATTGGGCATAATATGTCACCAGATCTATTCAGCCCCCCCTTCTTGATCCAGCTGCACCCAAGGGACCTAACACTTTAGTCCTCCATAATTTTCTTGGATCTCTATTTATTCTATAGACCTTTCCCTATTATCAAAGTCTATGTGCCCATGCAAGGGAGTTCTAGCCCTCACCTCACTTCCTTTTCATCCTTCTTCATCCACGTTTAGTCTTGTTTGCCACTCCTTCGCATTAAGGAATCCTCACACCTTCGTTGTCCTCTTTCCTCTCTTATTCTATCAAAGCAAGGAACACAGAGCCCATGCTGATTGAGTTCGCTACAGGCAGTCGCCACTTCCATGCTGAAGGATTGCAAGGTACTTTCAATTATGTAAGAACATGCTTTTATTTTCTCTATCTTGATTCTATACGATCACAATTGAGGTCTTCAACATGTTTGAGTGGTCTAAGTCCTATCTTAGGATAAATCTTGTTAGGTTAAATCAGGGCAAATCAAGACTAAGTTTACTTCTGCAGCACCCTAGGCTGGTGATAACTTTGTGCTAGGAGTTCAGATTCTCTCCCCGATTATTAAGGGTGCCTTTGAGCATGGTTTTCATACACTACATGGTGAGCTATAACCAACTCCTCTTAGCAACACCGTTGCTACTTTGGCCATACTTTGGGTATGCACGAAGACCTTTTCTCTTCTTTGTTCGGCCTAGTGTATGGGCAAGAGGTGGAAGGGGTAAGATGAATAACGTAAGCTGTCACGCCCCTAACAAGGCGGAAATATCAAGGCGTAAATAGTTACACAAGCGGGTCAATCAAGAGACTCAGATGATAAGTGTAAATGATGTCCCCATCATAACCTGCACGGACTTTGTTCTTCAACCCCTTGCACAACCTGCATGGACTTTGTTCTTCAACCCCGTGCATAACCTGCAAGGACTTTGTTCTTAAACCCTGTGCATATGCACGGACTTTGTTCTTCAACCTCGTGCACAACTTGCACGGATTTTATTCTTCAATCCCGTGCATATGCACGGACTTTGTTCTTCAACCCCATGCACAACCAGCACGGACTTTATTCTTCAACCCCGTGCACAACATAAACGGACTTTGTTCCTTGATCCCATGCATATGCACGGACTTACCCTAGAGCATGCACGGACTTGCTTAGAAGACTTGCATGGACTTTGGCCCTTTGCATCCAAAACCTGGATGGACTTGCCCCAATCTGCATGGACTTCGTCCCAGAACGTGCACGGACCTCGTCCAGATGTGCACGGACCCTAACCCTTCACCCAACCCAACTGAAACCTACACGGACTTTGTTCTTTGCCGGTGCACCCTTTTTAGCCCTTCGTCGGTACAGGTCTTGAAGGCTTTCTCCGGCACACCGCTCCTTGAACCTCCACCAGTGCACCCTTTTTAGCACCTCGTCGGCACGCCTAACTCCTGGCCTCTCTCTGGCACACTCTACATTCCTTCGTCGGTACACTCCGCTAGCACCCAGCCCGGCACACTCCACCTGCCTCTTCACTAGCACACCCAACTCCCAGCCCTCTTCGGTACACTCCTAACGTCCTTCGTCGGCACACTAGTCCCCAGACTCTCCCCAGTATACCCTGTCCACTTTCACCGGCACACTCTCCCAGCGCTCAGCCAGCCTTCGCCGGCACACTCTTTTTTTGGCCTTTCAACGGCCCACTCCTCCACAATAAGAAATATAAAAAATAAGAACGAATGAAATGCAGGAAAATCTGGGTAGAAAAGCATAAAAAGAAATATAAATAAATAAATAACTAAGCAAATAAATGCGGAAGCCTGTGCAAACAAGCAAAATAAAGAATGCGAGAAAAGGGGAGAAATCTATGTAAACAAATGAAGGAAAATTACGAGATCACCCAAAATGCATAAAAAGAAAGGGGAAATGGGCAGCAAAGAGATATAATCAAGGGCTCGATTAATCATAATGATAAATTCTATATTGCAGCCCCGTCTCCCCCGCGATCTGGTGCTGAAGGGACAATAATGTCGCCCCTATAAGCTGGGCCTGAGTCTCGGGAATTAGCCCAAAATGGCCACGACCCGGCCTTACCTCGGGCCCACATTCTGATTAGACCGGACCCGTTTGCCGAACTGGATACTCTCCAGATCATCATTAAAATTGCCATGTACTCGGCAGACATCTGAATGGATTTATCTTGGTTTTCACCGCATTCTTGCCACGGACTCCCGTCCGAATAAGAAAGGGTCTATGAATGACCGATATGCCTGGTTGCCCGTGTCCCGGCATAGGCTCTTGTGTGATTTATTCCTTCCTCTTTCCTTTGTAGATAGAAAAGCTCAACAGAATAGAAAAAATATTTAGTTTCATAACGAAGATAAACTGGCAGATAATGACCTTTTACAAATTTATAATCAAGTATACCAGCCATGTGAGAAAAAGATGCATAATACAATTCTGACCACATTGTGAAGCAAAAATTTTCAAGTCTCAATGGGGGCCTACCCCCATTCTTAGGGGAATCAGGTACCAGGGAACTCCAACCTTTGGGTTCCAAAGACCCAGTGATGGCCCCTGCAGGCACAAAAAAGGGGGAAAAATGAAAGAATAATAAGAAGCAAGATTTCCACTTAACACAAGTGTCCGGTAATGCAAATGAGGAGGAGTTATGAACAACTTCCACGAGGCAGTGACTCATAGGCTGGAGTTGCTAGCCTTGACCAATGGGAACTCACCGCATTTCACATTGGCAGTGGTGATGGTGATCCATTAATGCCAAAAAAATGCAGCACTGGGGAGGGCAAACGCTGGAGTTCGCCTCTAGGGCAAACGCTGGAGTTCGCCTCTAGGGCGAATCGCATATCCTTCGACAGTAGGGGATCACAATTGTCCTTCCCAGGCTCAATGTCGACCAGGGGGAATGGGGGGAGTGCTGGAGAAGGGGGGAAGGGTGGACCCCTCTGCTTCTGATGGCAGAGAAAGGGTCATATCCAGAGGTGTTATAGGGCTACAGGGATGGAGTTTGTAGGGGAGTGAGGGTGCCCCATCACGGACAATCTTACGCAGGGTTCGTCAGGAATAGGCCCCCGATAGGGCAGGTTGAGAAGGGAAGTGCTGAAGTGATGAAGGTAGGTCAGGTTCCCTGAGAGCTTCCCCATGAATGGTTGCCTGGCTCCGGCGCTGCCTCTGGGTGACCATAGTGGGGAGGAGGGTAGTGCCGGGTAGTGGTGGAGAAGGCCAAAGACATGCTAGGCATTTGGGGGGAAGGGTGATAGGTCTGCTAGGCCACCACCTCTGGTTTCTTAGAGGTCGGGAGTCAAAAAAAAATGTCACGGTTGTGGTGGAGGCTGGGTACCTCGTGGTGGACAAAGTCTTGCTCCGGATCCGGTGGTAGTGCATGGTGAGGAAGACCTTCCCTAATCCTAGGGCACTGAAGGTTCGTATCCGACTGAAGGGGGTCCCTCTCATCCTCTGCGATGAGGAGGGAGTGGCAGCCATGGTCCGAGGTTTTCGAAAATTGATGGTTGGGACCCTGCGTTTTGTTCCGGTGAGCTCCTTCACAACTATCGAGGCCTCGGTTCATGTCTGCACTTAGCCACGGTGCCGCTAGCGATCTCCTTAGACATGGGCAGGGAGTATTTTGTGGTCAGGGTTCGAGCTATGCCAGGGCTGAAGCAAGGGTGGCGGTCGGTGCTAGGGCACCACTAACCCGGGTAGGAGGAGGAAGAAAACGGGGAAGGGGGGTACAGTATGGGGTAGACCCACCTCCCCCAATTCTAAATTTGAACCATGGCACCCTTTTCCTTGGGCCGGGAGGTCGTCGTGGAAGTCGGGCAGGGTGTTGGGCCTATCCCGGATCACCAAGCCAAACCCATACCGGCTTCGATGGGCTGGGCCAGTAGGACGACCCAAAAGATCTAGTCGGGCCGCCTTGTAACTTACCCAGATCTAGGGTCACGGGGTTAGTGGTTCATTGGGACCCGCTACCATCCTTCTACCATGCCCAATAACAAAGGTCCCCGTCTAGTGGCCGAAGCAAGCTTCGGCGGGTGACTGATACCGGCAAACAGCCCCCATCGATTATGGAATCCCTCCAGTGACTCTCCTTTGGCCTTCATGGTAGCTATACAAGTGGGCTGGGGCAAGCCTATGACAACAGGCATAAGGAGGACCAATCAGGCCGCAGCCTACAGTGCTCACCCCTGAGCAGCGTAGGCTTCTCTCCAGTGACCAATCACCGATTCCATGGGCTTCTCTTCACCCATCACTAGGACTGGGACCGAGAGCTGGTATTAATAGGAGGTTGACACTGGCGTTGTCGTCAGACAAGTCTCTTCCTCTCTGCCTAGCTCAGATACCCCAAGGAGGACTATCAAGGAGCGATGAAGGCCAAGACAGAGATCTGTCGGAGGCCGACGGGCCGCACTTACCGCATGGCCAGGAGGAAGCAGAGGATTCGGAGGCCCATGGCCACTTGCCTAGGACTGTGGGACCCCAGGCTCCCCAGGACAGCGAAAAAGCCCCCGACATGCCAGGGATTTCGAGGAGTTTGGGACTTCCCAAGTCTCAGAGGTGGAGGAGCAAGACCAGAACCAGGAGGGTGATGCTATCATCTCGGAGACCCCCGAGGAGGCCAGGACCTCGGGGTAGGGATAATTGGATGAGTTGGTAGTGCCAAGCACAGGGAGACTTGGAAGAGAGGAGATGAAGGAGATGGTTGGGGGTAGTAGAGAGGCTGACAAAAGCACGAGAGGGTACGAATATCCTTTGCAAAGTTGGAACGGGATCTCAAAGGAGTCTTCAACAAGGAACAGAAGTAATGGTTGATCAATATAGCCATGGATGCAAAAGGAGGAAAGTCCTAAAAGAGAGTGGGTACGGAAAGTGTTGGTGAGGAGGAGATGAAGATGCTGCACAAGGGGGAGGGAGGTAGGAACTTTCCCTCATCCCAATGAGGATTGTTTTATAAAATGTGAGGGATAGTTGTGGGGGAGAGAGGAGGAGGGCGTTCAAGGAGCTAATCATAAGATGCAAAATTGACATATTGTGCCTGCAAGAGTCCAAGTGTGAGGAGGATGAGGAACTTACTATGAGGGGCATTGGGGGTGCCAGAGTGTTGAAAGGGGTGGCCTCTCTAGTTGAGAAGAGGTCAAGAGGCATTAATAATCCTGTGGACCAATGTGAAGTAAAGGAGGTGGTGGAAGACGGGCAAGCAGATAGAGGGGCTATTTCCCTCCACTTTCGAAATGTCAAGGATGGCTTTTTATGAGACTTCTCCGAAGTGTATCAACCACAAAGCAAAAAGGAAAAAGACTCCTTTGAGAGGAACTAATTCAATATCACCACCGCTCAAGCTGGCCATGGTGTGCGTGAGGAGATTTCAATGCAATTACTACAACTTGTGAAAGGAAAGGTGATCACTTGCAAATGGGGGATATGGAGAATTTTATTGGCTTCATTGTTGATGCAGCATTGATTGATATCAGGTTGTCCAATGCTCAATTATGTGATCCAATATGAGGTGAAATCCTTCAAACTCTTGTCTGGACAGATTTCTGGTGTCTATAGACTGGGAGACCACTTTTCCCATATGCAGTCTTGTTGTTTGGCAAGACTAGTGTTGGAGCACAAGCCTATTTTACTGAAGACTTCTAGCAGGTCGTCAGGGTGGCCGACCTTCAGATTGGAGAGATATTGGTTCACAAAGGTGGACTTCATGGATACTGTTGGACATGCATGGAATGCTCCAAGATAAAAAAGTCCGCTATGGCTAAACTTGTGTGTAAATTGAAGCATGTGACGTAGGTGCTGAAAGAATGGGGTGCAACCAAGACACTAGCTGGCAAAACTGCATGATCATTGACCAACTGGAGGGTTTAGACTACTTGGAAGAGGTAGGCTTTATGGATGAACCAGACAGATAGTTCAATGACAGGCTCAGGGTAAAGTTTGAGAGGATTTTCTTGAGGGAAGAGATCTACTGGAAGCAGAGATTCAAGGAAAAATGGATCAAGGAGGGTGACAAAACATTGCCTATTTTCAGCGAATAACCTTTGGAAGGAGAAGGGTCAACTCAATTAGCTATATCAAAATTGGTGATCAATTGATTACCAAAAGTGTGGATATCAAAAGGCAGGCTATAGAATTCTTCTCACAACTTTTCAAAGATGAGGAAATGGTTAGGCCTTACATAGCTGATGAAATTTTATTTTCTTGAGTCTAGTGGAGTAAAGAGTCAACGTTATGTAACTTTGGATCATTATTATCAATAAAAGTTAAATTTTGATCATTTATTGTGCATTCCTTTATGTGGATGTTATTGCGCTCTAATTGCATTGCTAGCTTGAGGCGTATTGCCGACTATCCACATTCCCCGAGTTACTTCCGTTGTACCCATATGGCTCGTGGCGTGACAATGCTAATCATACACTATTTGTAAAATGGACAAATTGTCAAGTTGCCCTTCTTATTGTATATGTTGATGATATGGTTATCACCAGAAATCATGTTAAAGGGATAAAGTCCTTAAAGCATAATTTGGCCAAAGAATTTAAAATCAAAGATTTGGGCATCCTCCGGTATTTTCTTGGTCTGGAAGTTGCCTATTCTGGTGATGATGTTTATGTTTGTCAACGCAAGTAGTTTTAGACTTACTTTCAGATACAGGAAAATTGGGATGTCACCCAACTGTCACACCTATTGAAGTAAACCAACAACTGACTAGCACAGATGGTGAGCTTCTTTCTGATGATGATAAAAGTCACTATTAGAGATTAGTTGGCAGACTTCTGTACTTGACACTCAACCGGCCAGATATCACTTATGTTGTCAATGTTGTTAGTCAACTATGCATGCTCCCCAAGTACCACATTTACAGGTTGTGGATAGAATCTTGAGGTATCTCAAAAGTTGTCCCGGTCAAGGTCTTATATTCACCAAGTCAAAATCCTTCACTCTTGAGGGGTTCACTGATGTTGATTGGGCGGGATCCAAGAAAGATCGCCGCTCTACTTCTGGTTACTGTGTGTTTCTTGGACTAAACTTAGTCACATGGTACAATAAAAAGCAAAGTGTGGTTGCTCGATCTAATGCTGAAGCAGAATATCGTGCCATGGCACATGGGGTTATGGCACTTCTATGGTTAAAACTTCTTCTTCAAGATATTGGTCTCAGTGTTGATTTACCTATAAAATTGTACTGTGATAACCAAGCTGCGATTAACATCGCCAACAATCCAATGCAACATGATCGTACTAAGCACATTGAGATAAACCAACACTTCATCCGTGAACGACTTGACTCTGGGGAACTTTGCCTTATGTTTGACATATGGATCAAGTTGCTGATGTGTTCACCAAGGGTCTTTCTCGAGACAAGCTTCTCTCAGTAGTTTTGGGCATGTTGTGCATGCGAAATATCTATGCTCAACTTGAGGGGGAGTGTTGTGTGAAGTCACAATGCCATAACCGCATGTCCCTCTTATTGGGACTCCGGTTCATTACCAGACCCAATAAGAGGGATCCAATTAACTTATTCATGTGCTTTTCTTCTTCCAAAAACACCGCAGCAGGTCCATGTGTAACAGGGGTTGTTTAGACTTTGATGTATCTGTTGCACCAATTATTCATCTCAAAAATTTGGGATGGTACCCTCGCGTTGGTCAAGGCCCATATCTAGCATATTGCCGCCTCATGAGAGCTTTGTAGTACAGCTTCTCCAGTGGGGTCAGAGCTGAACATCTGAACCCGAAGACTTCATTCATTGGATCCAATCTAGCAGGGGACAGGATCTTGAAAACCTTGTTCTGCTGAACATAACAAAGGGAAGGAAAGTAGGATCAAATCTGCCTGGATCAGCTGATCTGATTGGATTTCTGGTGGGTCGATCTGACCCTCCTCCCTGATCCCCGACGTTCAGTGGGGATCTGCTAGATTGGGTGGATCGGCCTAGGATCGGGCCGTATCTGCTGCTGCCGCATTGGGATCTGCTGATCCATCCTGATCCCAGATCAGGTCCCACCTGTATAAAAGGTTTTAAAAAAGGAAAGAAAGAAGGAAGGAAAGAAAGAAAGATGGAAAAGCACTGACCTGGTGTCGTCATCGCCGTGATGCTACCTTCTGTCACCGTCGCTGCCATGGATGTTGCTGCTGCTGCCTGTGCCACCTCCTCCCCCTCTTCCCCCTCTTCCGCTGCTGCGGTAGGTTTATGTTTCCATCTATGAAAGAAGTTTAAGAGTATAGTAAGCTTAAAATTACACAGAAGCCCCTGTATATTTCCTAATATTAACTTTAAACCTTAAAAAATTAAAAACCGACTCAGCCTGAGTTGCCCAGGGACCGGGCACAGATAGGCTGGCTCGGGTTTTGGGTCACTGATCTGAGACCGATACCTGATCTGGTCTTGCTTGATCGGAGGTATTTTCCTGACCTATCACATAATAGAAATCATCAATAGAATAATGATCCAGCTGCCTTCTACATGAGGGAGGAGCTAGAGTAAGTTCTCACAAACAAATTCCCTTGCTTCAGCTCATGATTTTATTAGTTAGTGAGTGTATGAATAAGGCATCTTGCTTTTCACCAAACATCTCTTCAAACAGTACCTGTATCTCCTTTGCTGTCTTCTTTCTCAAATCATGTCTTGCACCTTACCCACCATGGAGTGATTGATCCAAGACATGATTATGTTGTATCTCAAGTATAATGTTTCATATCTTGAATCCTGAAGTATTGGAACCTTTGTCTTTTTGGTTGATCCAGCAAACCTTTCCATACCTGGCAATGCACATCCATGTCATAGTAGGACAAATCATGAAGTTCCCTTCATTCAGCTTCAGAACTGTAATACGAAGGGATAAATTTTCACTGCCCATGGCTGCAGCAGGTCTTCCAGTTGATGGTGGGGCTTCCCTACTCAGATAAATGACAGCTTCAAGGGATAATGGTGCTGTGTCATGGGGACAGTAACGACATGGTAGGAGGATAAATGGGGTGATTTCTCCTGTTCACGGTAAACCAAACAATGCCCGTTTGAAGATCTGAAACAACCCTGGCCTCCTATGCAAGGTCAGGTATAGCTGACAACGAAAGTAGCGAGGTATGGTTTCCCAACCTTAAGGGAATCGTTTGATAGACTAATCAGTCCCATGGTTTGCCAAATCGGATCTCAGCTGCGTTTCGGGGGGGTCATCATGAGTGCACACTATATAAAAAACATATGCAAGCATAAAGATTTTTCATCCACACAAACACATGATATTTTGTTATCATCAAAATCAAGAGAGAGCACAATGAACCCAACAGGATCGATGACCCCAGCCATGTGTTTGGCGCACACAGCATCTTTGGCAGGCGGTGTCATGCCTCTGTAATCTGTTGGTCGCTAGGGCCTTCTGCTTGTGGGGGTATCATTTCATTGGGATTGCACGGCAGTTGGAGGCCAGCGAGGCTGTGCAGAAGACGACGGAGACCCAGGGGGCCGAGCTCTGAGCTCGTCAGGCAGTGCCAGAGGCTGACTGTACTGAGCTCTGGGTGTGGCTTAAGCAAAGGGAGCGAGTCCTCACCGAGGCTGAGCGCGATATGGACGTCTTCCACGTTTAGGTCCAAGCACTGGAGGAGACTTTCCACGAGGTGACCAAAACGAGCTGAAGTGGCTAAGGCTCGGTCATCTTGGTTGGGGGCCCTGGTTGACACGGAAGAGCTCTAGGCTTGGGAGGTGGAGTCGCAGGTCGAAGACCTGCGTTCATTGCTGCTCTTCGCTGGCCTAGAGGTAGTAGACCGCCATCGCTCATCTTCAGCTTACCGAGATGAGCTGAAGGCAATGACCGTTGAGGTTTTACAGCTTGGTCCAGGATCATGACTTTTTGGAGGGCTGGGCGACTGCTCTTTAGACTATGGCTGCTGACTGGGGCATCCCAGTGCCGTCCCTCGTTCCCCCATTGATGATGTTCGAGCGGGAGGGTAGTGACGGCAAGGAGGAACTTGACGAGGAGGAGCTGAGCACTGGTGATCGGGCTACTGGGGCTGAGGCGGTGATGGAGAAGGAGTCGTCGATCTCTCAGACGATGCTCCGCCTCCTATGAGCGTGCCAGGGATCTGAGACCACGGGTCGGATGACGCTGCTGCCGTTGGGGTGAGCTCTTGAGCAAGTGCTCGCCATCTCTTCTTTTACTTTCAGCTTCTTGTGTACTGAATTCTACTTTTTTTGTTCTGTCGGGGTACATCTGAATAGTCGGCTGCTGTCCTATAAGTTTCCTTGTATTTTGGTGTGGGCTCACGATGCATATGTGATGCTGGTGGTCAGCTTTGTATGCTTCCCTTTGGCAGGGAAGCTGTTTCTCTTTGTTTCTGGGGGAGTACAAGTGTTCACCCTTTGGGGGTGCGAACGCTACTATCATTTCCAAAGGAGCAAGGGTGCTTACTTCTTGGAAGCTCGGAAGCTACCACGATTTCATGAATGTTCACCTCTAGGAAGTTCGGAAGCTACCTTCATTTTTGAGGGAGTGGGAGTACTCGCCTCTAGGAGACTTAGAAGTCACCTTCATTTCTAAGGGGAGCAGGAGTGCTCGCCTCCCGGGAGCTTGGAAGCTACCTTCATTTTTGATGAGAGAAGGAGTGCTCGCCTCTAGGAAGCTCGAAAGCTACCTTCATTTTTGAGAGAGCATGAGTGCTCACCTCTTAGGTCGAAGACTGTTATGTTTTCAAGGACGTGATTGAGTCCTTAATCAAGAAGGGGGAGCTAGATATGGGGGAGCACAAGGTGGATCCTCCGCAGCCACATGAGATGCCCAACATGACTTTCGGCGTCAACATGATATCTCTGTATCAAGAATTACCCAAAGGGTGGGAGGAGGCCAGCACCCGCGCCACGTATGAGGCCTTCGTCGCAGTGCCAGTTCAAGACCAAGGCGGGTGGCAAGCTGCACCTAAGAAGAACAAGAGAAGATGGGAACCTGGGCCCGCCCTAGAGGCTCATGTGAGGGGTGTCACTCGCCGGCCAGCACCGCCACAATAAGAAAGAGCACATCCCGGTGCCTTTGGCTGGTCATGACGCGGCCTACCTACAATAAGAAAGAGCACATCCCGGTGCGGATGCACAAAGAGGTCAGTCCGGCAGTCGAGAGACTCCAGACCATTATTAACAGGCTTGAAGATTATGAGCAGCCCTAGATCCTGCCCATTGAGCTAAAAGAATATGTCCCCGGGAAGGAGTTCGAGTCCCTCAAGCTGGTTCCCAAAGCAGAGGCCCAAGCAGAACAAGAGCCTCTCTTGTGGGGCGAATTCCCTCAAGAGCAGCCACCAGTTACTGCGAAAAAGAAGAAGAAAAAGAAAAGACCCAGAAGCAAGAAGAATAAGGAGGTCGTCGTCGACTGTAACACTCTCTCAGCACTATTTGACACCGCTCTCTCTCTGGAGGAAGAAGAAAAGGAAGCATCCTATGATCCACCAGAGGCAAATCAGGCTGAAATATCCACATCCCAGCATGCCACCTGGTCAGGGAAGAAATGGGGATGCCCTCCTCAGGACAACCGTAACATCATGCTAAGGGACGAGTAGCCATACCAAGTCCCCGAACCCAGGGTTCGAGGCACAGAGATCCCCCCACTGTCGGGTCTTTATCCTGAGAAGCCGAAGAGCCAGGGCGCTCCTTCATTCGCTGAGTTCCTTTGGGCCAACACAGAAAAGCAGGTGCGCTCGCAAGGACCACGGCCAACGAAGAGAGCCGGCAGCCTCCCAGCCCCACCCGCCAGTAATCCTCCGGCCCTACCAGCGGCGGTCCCGCCCCAGCCAGCAGAAGAATTTGACGGCATCCCTAACCTTGCCAAATTCATTAAGGAAAAGGAGGAAGCCCAGCAGGCCCCGTCAGCTCAGGTGGCGGCACCAGATCCAGTGGAGGAGTCACCTTCCGACCCAGCGCCCCAGGCCTAGGCTGGGGGTAGACGTGGCAAGGTCGAAGAGATGAAGCTGCTCAAGGTTCGGGCTGTCAACCGAATATTTAGGCATCTCAAGAAGATCCTGGCCCAGTTCATCATCTGGGAGATGCTATCCCTGGATGAAGAAACACGGCAAGCCATCATTGCCGCACTCTAGACGCCAACACACCTTGAAGCCTACTTGGCGGAGATGTCCCCGGAGGTGGCCGTAGCCTTCACAGAAGATGACATGCTCTTGCCCGTCCTCCTGGGTCAAGTTAGAAAGTTTTGGCACTGGTTGCGGCCTTTTCTAAGCTCAGCAGAGACCGTGGTGGCGCCATCTTCAACTGTCTGTTCGGCTGTTTAGAAGCTGGCAGAACCGGCGGAGCTTGGCACATCGATTTTTAGCTTCACTCCCCCTCCCCGCCTGGCCGGCTTACAGCCCCTCCCTATGTGGAGGTAGTATTTGGTTGTAAATCTCTTAAACCCCACCCCGAGAACCCCCGTCCTGTGCGAGGTGTAGTGCTGTAATCGTTTTAATTTCAGGTCAAGCATCATCGACGCAGCGTGCCGGCGTGTGCCCACGCTTCCCGGCTTGCCCACGTCTCCGATCGGGATCGGTGTTTTCACATCGATCAGGTGAGCGTATGGTACCCCCTTGGTTGGTTACTTTCTTTGCCGGTTTAGTATTGTCTTGAATGCTCATTGGACGGTGAGACGAGAGCCCAGACTTGTACACCACTTTAAGTGTGTCACCACGGACCGTGAGTGAGTGCCACCCAAACCCACGCCCCGGGGTGCCGGCCGCCCACGAAGTTGGGAATCTCAGGCCCTTAGGGGGTCAGCCTAAGCCCGCTAGGTCTTTTAGAAATGTTTGGTTCCCACCTCGAACCCTCGCTATCATCCCCCGGTCACCATCGGGAGATCATGTGCGCCATGCGAGTGAGCTGCTAGCATGGGTCCATGTTATTCCTTGTATGCTTGCGGGTCTAGGTCCCAGGTTCAATAAGTCATCCTTTATCACCCTTGGGCTGTACCACATTAAATACCTCTCTCCGGAGGTTTTGTTTGCAAATCTGCATAGTGTCCTCCTGATGCGGGGGCCGCTTGCATCTCATTCCGAGATTTCTCCACCTCTTAATATTGTCCAGGGCTGTCTCATCTGGTCGCTGCCTGGTTGCATACAGTTTAGCCACGGTGACTTCTCTTTCGGTTACATGGAACTATTTTCTAAACTTCTTTTGCATATCTGCCTAGTCGCTGATCGACCATACTAGCAGGCTAGAGTACCACTCAAATGCGAGTCTTGTGAGAGAGGACCCAAAGAATTTCAGCAAATATGACTTGTTTGCAGCCAGGTCACCCATGACGGTCATGTAGTAAGCTATATGTTCTTTCGGGGACCCTTGCCCATTGAATTTGTCAAATTTTGGCTACTTAGAGATCCCGGGAGGGAGCCACTTGGCAGCATGATGAGACGGGTAGGGAACCCGATAGGCATCAAAAGCCATATATTCACCTTCCCCTCGCTCTGTCAGCTTCATTTCTATCATCTTCTCGACCATGAGCCGATTCATTGTAGCTGGGTCCACTAGCTCCGGGTAGAAATGCGCCGATTGCAGGTATGGAGTAGCCAGAACAGTTGCCTGCGGTGGCAGACGTAGCAACAGTGCTTGATGTAGCTGGGGTAGCACTGGTGTAGCAAAGGCTGGGATCCCCGTGGCGGAGGGGCAGCCTGGCTGTGTTCTGCTGGTTCACTGAGTGGTTCGGCGAGGAAGATGGACCCGAATAGGTTGGCCCAACCTCGGGGGGATGAAGAGAAGAGTTTGTTGATTCAAATGACTTAGAAGAGGGGTCCAGGTCAAAGGGGTGCATTTGTCACCCGAGGGGATGGAGAGAAGAGTTTATTAATTCAAATGACCTGGACGAAAGGTCTAAGTCAAGAGGAGGTATTCGCCACCTGAAGGGACGGAGAGAAGAGCTTATTGGTTCAAATGACCTAGACGGGAGGTCCAAGTCAAAAGGGTGCATTCGTCACCCAAAGGGAAGGAGAGAAGAGCTTATTAGTTCAAATGACCTAGATGGGAGGTCCAAGTCAAAAGAGTGTATTCATCACCCAAAGGGACAGAAAGAAGAGCTTATTGGTTCAAATGACCTGGACGGGAGGTCCAAGTCAAAAGGAGGTATTCGCTCTTCGGCTCAAGAGAGGTTTGGGCGAGGTGTTCATCCATCGGTGTCACCGGGGTGGCGAAAACGACGTAGTTTATTTGTCTCTTGAAGTATTCATCGGCATTGGGTCAGTGCTAATGCAAAGAAGGGTTTGTATCCTTATCCCAGGCGTAAGGTCCGGATAAGGTGTTTATTTGTCAGTGTCACTAGGGTGGCGGAACCGACATAGTTTATTTATCTCTTGAGGTATTCGTCGGCACTGGGTCAGTGCTAACGCAAAGAGGGGTTTATTCCCTTATCCCAGGTGTAAGGTCCGGGTAGGGTGTTCATTCGTCGGTGTCACTGGGGTGGCGGGACCGACGTGGTTTATTTGTCTCTTGAGGTAGTCGTCGGCACTAGGTCAGTGCTAACACAAAGAAGGGTTTATTTTCTTATCCCAGGCGTAAGGTTCAGGTAAGGTGTTTATTTGTCGATGTCACCGGGGTGGCAGGACCGACGTGGTTTATTTGTCTCTTGAGGTATTCGTCGACAATGGGTCAATGCTAATGCAAAGAAGGGTTTATTTCCTTATCCCAGGCGTAAGGTCCGGGTAAGGTGTTTATTTGTCGGTGTCACCAGGGTGGCAAAATCGACTTGGTTTGTTTGTCTCTTGAGGTATTCGTCGGCACTGGATCAGTGCTAACGCAAAGAAGGGTTTATTTCCTTATCCTAGGCATAAGGTCTAGGTAAGGTGTTTATTTGTCAGTATCACCAAGGTGGCGGAATCGACCATAGTTTGTTTGTCTCTTGATATCTTCGCCAACGTACGGCAATGATTCGGCATCGGGAGGTGTTTCCCCCTAGTTCCTCTTTCTTCTTCTTTCCTTTCCTTCTTATTTTTCTTTTTTTCTTTTTTTACTTCTTTCTCCTTCTTCTTCCTTTTTTTTCTCTTTTTTTTTCTTCTTTTTTTCTCTCCTCTTTTTCTTCTCCTTTTTTGCTCTCTCTTCTTTTTTACCCTATAAAAACACAAGTAGTGATCGAGCTGTCCGGACAATGATCGTGCAAATCCACCTCAAAACAGGGTGGGGGATGATTTTATTAGAGTAGGGTCGGCCACTGTTGACGAAGCCCACACATGTTCTTTCAGAGTGTCAGCTCCCGGACAATTCCCTCGTGTGACATCTGAATATATAAAGTGGTGGAATGCCCGTACTGCCTTCTACAGGCTTTCTCGGAATGACTGCTGGGATTCTGCAGAGCGTAAATTCTTGAGCTCCCAACCTTCTCCGGTATTTGAGATTGACCCCTACCATTTGCGGAGATTGAAATCCCGGAAGGAGTCTAAAGTGCAAGCTTATTTAGCTACTTCAAAATCCGTAAAGCAGCGAACATCCAAGCTGCAGCCTGTGCTTCCAGAGATTAAGAAGGATGAATTCATGGAGACCCTTCGAGGCTTATGCCGGGTTGACAGTGGCAGGGTATCTTTGCAACAATTTTCATTGCCAGTGGAGGAGTCCATTACAACTCCTACTTCGTGGCATCCGAAAATTGACCGTTTATGTCCTTACAAGACTTTTGTGTGGAAGGAAGATCGACGGCTAACTTTATATGCTCAGACTTCCTGGCTATTCTCTTTACTGCGCATTCACGGCCTTTCCCTTACTGACAAGGCTGAGGTGATATTGGAGAGGCCGCTGTTCACTGCCTTCAAATATGCCAATGGATGGGGAATCGACCATCTCAGTTTGTATTAGTTTGTCAGCTCATGGCCATGAAGATCTAGCTCTTCTGGCTGAACACTGTGCCACTATTGGCGATATTTGCTGGCTAGTTCAAGAGGGTGCGTCCAGGGACAAAGAGCCTCCCTTGTATCATTGGACTCTCTCCCCATTATATTCTGGTCCACCAGGTATATTTTGTCCCATTGTACTCATTCCCCATTTTTGTTCATTTTTTTTCTCTTCGGCACATATACGTGTATAGCCACTGGGTGCCCATGTTTCTTCTGTAGATTTTTCAGATTCCAAGACAACTTTGGAATACCAGAGACTGATTTCCAAGGCGCAGAAGCCTAGTTACTTTGAAACCCCAGTTGCAGCTCCGACCACTGCGCCATTGCCCTCTGAAAGATCTTGGAAACGTGAGAGATCCCGGGTAAAGGAGGCCGTTTCTCAGGCTAAGAAGGCTCGAGCAGAGCTTTCCAAGTAGGAGGTGCAGGCGGCGGCAGAACCTAATGCCCCGCTACCGGTTGTTCCCTCCTTTGAGGAGTTTGAGGCGACGCAAGAACAACCACCTTCTCCGATAGGTATGCTTCCTTGATCAGCTCCAATTTGGACATGGACCAGCCCTTAATTAATTTATTTTCTTCTCTCAGACCCAGCAGCCCCTTCTACCCCGACCGTGGAAGAAGTTGCAACTGCCAGCGGCCCCAAGAGGGTTGGTGGTACTGAAGTACCCATAATCCCAGTCGAGAGTGATCTTCCTTCACCAACACCCAGCCATGAAGGTACTATCATTGATCATAAGGCTTTTAGGGGTAGATGTTCATTCTTCTTCTTTTATCGATCCTGCCTTTTATTGGTCAGATGTCATCGATGGTAATACATACCACGTGTTGATCCATGGAAGGGGAAGCATCGACTTTGAGGGGCTTTATATGTTCTATTGTAGCCAAAAGTCGACTTTGGAGGGAGTCTGAGTCGACTTCTCTTTCCATTTTTATTTGGATGGGATCTACTAGCTTGTAGCTTTAATGGAACAAGAATAGAATAGACATTCTAGGGCATGGAACATGCACTCTCAATGGGCCATAGAAAGGTAACCTTTCCCAACTCTCCACTTTGCTTGGAACTGATGTGTGTTGATGGGTTGGGAAATGGATACTTGTCAAGCTGTGAGTTGTGCGTCCAGCTTGACATAAGAATGGCGCAAGCAAGAGTATGCTCACTTGAAAATCAGTTGCAGTGTCGGACATAATGGATACAATTAATTCTATGTCAGCAGGGGGCTGTGTCTAACAAAAAAAAAGCGTTTCGTCGCGTGTAACGCTAAAAGCCTGCTACAGTGGCCAGCCTTCCCACACACTCTAGTCGAAAGTAACTTCAAAGGTCCCCAATTCTTCGTATTTCTCTATTAAGGAATTCGTCAAAACACAACACTTCCTTCCTGGTCTAGGATTTCCCCGGGCATCGTTCCATTTGGTTGGATGTAAAACAAATTCAGATGGGAAAGATATTTCGAGGAAAATAATTTACAAGGAATATGAAAAATCGTAATCCACCATTTGGCATTTAAGAAAACTGCTATCCAAAAAAGCTTTTTCATTTGTTTGCTTCTTACAAAGCATCATCTTCTCTGGCGCCACCACTTAATGGCAGAAGGGACAAAGTTGGAACTGGGCAGTCGTAGTTCCATGTACCATCCACACAGGCATTTACCCAGGCACCTCTCATGCACGAAAATGCAGACGTTCTCGCACACACCGGTCATCGCCAGCAAACCACTGGATGAAGGGATACATCGAATAGTGACCGTGTATACAAATATCTAACACTCTGTGCACACAAATCCCAATAAACGAGAGTTCGTGACAATGGTAAGTGTAGATCCAGCCTTCCCAACGTGGAGCCAACTGAGCCCATGAGAAATCCAGACAAAGGAGAAGAGAACGCACCTGCAGCATGTTAGCTGGATCTGCCGCATTCTGTAGGAAGGGCCACATCTCGGCGAAGGGCCCCTTGGTCACCAGCAAAGACATTTCCATCAGCCGCCGCGACGCCAGTGAGCTGATGCTGAAGCGCCGTGGCAAGGAAGAAGCCCCTTCGGCATTCGGATCGCATCCCTCATTGGGATTCCAAGAATGGAGATGGAGGCGCAGAGCTGCGCAACAGGAACTCCTCTCCCTCCGCGCTCCTCACTCAGCACATCTAGACACACAACTTGCTCGCTGGAGAAGGTACCATCCGTGGCCTCCTTGCTCATCGAGCGGAGAAGAGGTCCCGGCAGCTGAAGCCAGAGCAATGGCCTTCGTCTCCAGAATCTTCGCGTCCTGAGAGGAGATGGATGAAGGTGTGGTGGCCGTCGTGTGGTAACACTACCTAACGAAAGTACGGTAGAATCAACAGGTAATAATAAATAAACAGAAAAATTATCTAAACTAACCATACTGTACAAACCAAACCTCGGTCCGTCAAAACACGAGTACGTACTTGCCAGAAGACAGGAGCAGCACCCACTAGAAGTAAAGTCGGATGCGTCCCCTGACGTCTTACACCGCGCCTCAGTGTCTCGCTGCGACGCCCTGGGCGGAGACAAAGACACACAGAAGTAACCAGTACCACAAACAAGGACTAGCTGGGGTCGCGCTCGTCAGCGGAGGTCCGACGCTCCCAACCACGTGTGCACACTCAGACCATGAGCCCTAGGTCAGGCCCTCTAGTTGGTTCTTCTCCCGAAGCCCGGACTCGACTGCGCGTGGGGGCCCTACGGTAACCAGCCTAACAACTGTCTCTCTCGGGTACGCCACTCCACCACTCTCAGGTGGGTCAGCACACGCGTGTCGTAAGAAGGCTACGACTAGTGGACGTGTCACTGGAGGTGAGACTCGACTCTTGGAAATCACCAGGCGAACGAAAAATAGAACGACGATCCATTCGGAACAGCCCCTCAGCCTAGCGGTCTATCGCTAGACCGCAAGGAGGCCAAGTGGTCTATCTTTGGACCGCAAGGCCCAGCCTAACCGTTGAGTCCACGACTGCAAGGGACCGAGCCACGGTAAGGCCTAGCTGTCTATCACCAGACCGCTTGGCTGGCCAAATGGTCCTCCCTGGACCGCAAGGCAATGAAAAACGGTCATGCCCTTGACCGCTTGCTAGCACGTGACTCCCAACGGTCGAAAACACGCGCCCCGAGGGCGCAACGGTCAAAAATGGCTAGGGGTCTATCGCAGGACCGCCTCACCTAGCCTAGCGGTCTATCGCTAGACCGCAAGGCCTGCTGACAATACTGTGTCGGCAAGCTGTCTCATGGGGACCGCCTGGGGAGCCATGCGGTCACTAGAAGGACCGCAAGGCTCTCCCGAACACAAAATGGCGAGAAACGCCCAAAAACCCCGATCCACATCCCGATCATCGCCCGATGATGGGGAAACAAGGGGGAATCCATCCCCAACCCTCCTAGCCTGCATCTATATCCTTAAATTGGTCAAAAACTCCACGGAATGAGAGATCCGGCGCTCAACCCCAAATCATGGATTTTACCCTACCCGACTCAAAAATGCCCCTCTCGATCTCTCCTCGGCCTACAAATCATGGGGAAGGCAGTAAAGAGGGTAGGGATTCGTCCCCCTACCTCAGAGAAGGCCAAAAGTCGTCGGATCGTCGCTGATCTTGAAATCAAGCTTTAACACCCACAAGCTCCACTCCCCTCGCCACGAGAACAACGCCGCCGTGCTCGCCTCGCCGCTGCCGCCGCCACCACGCCATCGCTGGAGGGAGGGGTCGCGACCACGAGCGCCCAGGGAAGAGAGAGAAAGTGCGACCGGGAGAGGGGGAAGCTCCAACGGGAAGAAGAAGAAAAAGTCTAACTGTTTGATTAAGCGCATCATTGACCTTCACATTCTGCAGAGGTTAACTAGTTTTTATTCCGCATCTGTGACCTATTACAAGTTTTAATCGGGCATTTTATAAGGGGATTCATTCACCCCCCCTCTGAATCTGGCTCTAGCACCCCAACAGTGCTGCCCCCACTCTGAGTGTATAACCCTAAAAAAGGAAGGATTTGGACTCCCTTGACTTCCAGAGGGGGTATCTTATAGGGCTGCTCTCCCCTAAAGATGATGTTGTGGCTGGCGAGCGGCTGGCGCCCCCATTTTCAGCCTAACTGGGTTGCATGGGTAGCGATCGTAGCTTCGGCTTGGCTTGCCCCGGTAGCAGGTGTAAAGCATATTTCCCCCTCGTCTTCCTCATTGGACAGATTGAAGAGGGCAGAGAGGGATTACAGGAGAGCACTGTCTCCCTCTTGGCCTTATAGGCTCTTCTTTTCTTCTTTTGCTTCTTCCTCTTATCTCTGGCTGGTGCTTGCCCCTAGAACAAGGTGTCATCATTTTCTGGCGCTTTGGTAGCTTCTCCTTCTTGTTCCAATGAGAGCTGCTCCAGTTCTTGCCATGGGACATGATCCCGTATCAGTAAAGGCTTCAATTTTGGCTGTTCATATTCATCTAGCCCATTTATGTAGTCCTGCAGTCGCCGGGCTCTTGGACTAATTTCATTGGCTACTAGCAACGGAGTTTGTCTTCTCCGGTTGTGGGTGTGTATTCTGATGACTGTAGGTGGGCTGATCCATGCAGGTGCTATCACCAGACGAACGGGTCATGGTGTGATGCCACAAACATGTACCCCCGCCTTTGGCCGAGGTGTGGTTTTCTTCTTGATCTTTGCAGGGACCTGCTGCCATCCCTGTTGTTCTTTTATTGGTGTCAGAAAGCAGGCCTCGTAAGTATGCTGAGTGTTGGCTTCTACAACTTCTTCGGACAATGCCTGGTATAAAGAAATCATATTGGCCGCAGCTCTCCTCAGAGGAACCTCATGGGGTTGGGGAGGGTCAATCTTGTACTCTCCCAAGTCTATTTCTTCCTTCTTCACTCTGCCTTCGATGATGTCTTTGAATACATAGCAGTCCTCGATTGGGTGCCCCAGCATCTTATGATAAGGGCAGAATCTCAGGCTGTCTCTTCTCTTCAAGTCCTCCGGCCTTTTTGGCTCAGGCAGGGTGACCTTATTATACTGGGTAGCCCAGTCAAATAGAACCTTAGTATTCTCTCTTTAGAAAGAATACACCTTCTTCATTTTGTCCCTTAGTGAGGGACCCTCCTTCTTCTCTTCTACCTTGAAGGGCTGAGGTGCAGCTGCCTTCTTGCCCTTATCTCTTTGCTATTCAAATACCCTGATATCAAGAGTGTTTACTTCTTTAGGTGCCGGGCACCGCTCTACTACCTTTGCCTTCTGTGCGGTGGCAGCGGTTGACGTAGGGGCAGGCCTTGCTAGAAAAGCTTCCACTTCGGCTACTACATTGTGCCGTAGTCATGGGGTGAAATCACGACAGTGTATTGGTTCGGGGATGCCTAACTCCCTATGGTCTAATGCGCCTTGTCGGGCATAAGGTGTCTTCGGATGCGAAGTTTCTTCGGGGACGACACACAAACTGTCTCTTGACGTTCTCCTGCTCACTGGGAGGCCAAGACGAGCTTTGACATCGCCTGAAGTTGTGTCAGTTGGATGGTTAAGAGAGGATCTAGAGGGAGGGGTGAATAGATCCGGGTTCACACAATGCATGCTTTTAAACGATGATCAAACTAAACAACGATGAACCAAGAAGAAGTACAGATCTGAAATGGAAACAGTGTGCTGATTAGCAAAGTGAAAGGAATGAAGAGCTTGGAGAACCTGTGAATGAGGGTAGGAGAGATGGATAAAGCGCATCACACCATAACATAAGGTTTTTAGGTGGTTCGGTTGTCCCAGGACAAACTTATGTCCACCCCCTCCTAACTAGGAGAGGCTTCCACTCTTTGGCCAAAAGATGGTTAACCACACACACATGTTGTCACAACAACTAGACAAGGAGATAAGCCCCACACGGGGAGCAAACTCCCCACCACACAAGGGGACAAGCCCCACACGAGGAGTAGACTCCTCACGTGGATGATGTCCTCACCACACACGAAGATAACCCCTACAGAACAAGGTTACTTAAAAATGAGAAACAAGAGAAACAAAAGCAAAAGAGTGAAACTGCTTGCAGGTGCAATGACTCCAGATGAACATGTCACCGTGAATGATAGGGCAAGAGTTAACAGTGCGAAGGGTCCAGAGCTGACTGTGCTGGCTGCTGACCATCTTCTTTCTCTTCCTCCCTTTCTTTCATACGGGCTTAGCAGGCACTCATCTTTCTTTTCATTCGTTTCTCCCTCTCTCTTTTTTCATACGGGCTTAGTAGGCCCTCATCTTTCTTTTCATTACTTTCACCCTCCCTTTCTTTTGCACTTAGATTCTTCCTGACGGGCCCAGCTTCAACTCTTGCAGCAACGCCCTTCTTGCATGGGGTCCTTCCATTTTATAGGCGCAATCAGCCCTCCCAGAAGAATGTTCCAGGCTGAATGTGATTGGCACTTCATAAATATTCATTTGTCTTCAAGGACCTTTTGTCTTGGCAGCCTCTGATTGGCCAGGGAGGCAACAGAGAAATTTTCTAGCATTTTGTTACTTTGGTTGACCAGAGAATGTGTGAGAGGAGCTTCCCAAGAAAGATCTATAGCATCTTCTTCTACTACAGGCAGGACTGTCAAGGACGTCCTTTTGTCTTGAGGGATCTCACTGACAGAGCATGTGATTGGGTGGAGGCAAAAAGGTGGGTACTATTGGGTTCTGTGCCCCTCCTTATCTTTGACAATGGTTTTGATGATTCCAATATATTATGTGTTTTATGTAATCTCTATTGAAAATCTTGTGTGTTCATGTTTAAAGACGTCTCACTGATAAAAAGGCTAACATGATGATATCTTGTTGTTGATCAGCACTTGGAGTGATGAAGAGAAGGATGAAGATGATGAAACCAGTTCATCCGAAGAAGAAGGAAGCACAAAGTTGTACTTTATGGCAAAAGGAGAGGATCCGATATAAATTAACACTGACTCCAGTCGATGGAAAAAGGTCCCATATACGAACCTTAAATCATCTGATAAATCACGCGCGCAAAAATTATAATATGCAAGCTAAATGGCCTAAGTTTATGAGCACATTTTCCTCTCAATTAATTTATTATCTATGCGTGTGTAAACAAATTAGCAGGCCTAGCGGGACTTTTCCTGCCTTTCATCTTTCTGTCGAACGATCTTTAAATGCCTTTGCAAAGGTCCTCAAGTCCCTTATTTACCCTTTCAGGAGGGAGCAAGGAGGGTTCCAACTTCGACAACGACTGCAAAGCAAAGTGCTTTCTTCAAACTCAAGCTCTCAACTGGCTTCCCTGGCATACGGCCCTCTCGTGGTCGCCACCCATGCCAGATATGATTATTTGGCAATTCCAATTGCCTTTGGGGATTTCCCCCCAATGGTGGGCTCCCCCTTCTTCCTAGGGATCATCCCTGCCATACAAGAAGAGACGACCGCTCCAGCCGAAATCGTTTCTACTGAGGCGTCGAGCCCTATCTCCCGAAAGGTCGAGTTTTCTCGGTAAATACAGTTTCTCACAACTTCGTCGTTGCTAAATGGGGGCGCCGCTGGGCCTGCCAGAACAAGAAGCTCGCAGCATCAATCTCTCGCTCTGGCGAGACGGTCCTTGTCGGAAGCCTACGTGTTCGGCTCGACGACGACATGTCGATACTCTCACGAGACAACCATGTCCCTACCGTCCCAACTTCCAACCATTTCGCGCCCCTTCACAAGGTGCGCAAGGAGAAACCGAACTTTAAGAAGAAGTCCAAAGTCAACAACAGGGTCAACATAGCCAAGGACCGCCCTCAGAAGATGAAGTAGATGTGGGTCACCAAGAGGGAGGCCCATGCCCTCAAACGAGCCCAAGCCACTAATCCCGACCAAGCTCAAGAATGACAACAAGACCCTTCTCCATCATCGCGGAACATCAAGCCCTTGTGCCCCTGAGGATAAAAGAGGAAAGGGGTCTATCGTAAGCCCAATTTTACTCAAGCCTCGGAGGCAATCAGAGCGAAACAAATTACACATACTGCGGCCTCGATGACATGCGTCTCGGTCTTTGACAGACTGGGGGCACCAGCCCCCTCAAGGGCCCAACCACTAAAAAAGAAAAAGGTAGTGTGAATGCAGAAGTCGGGGATGGCATGAAAGTTTATACCTGCTATGTCTCCGACCGGGAGCCGATGGAGACTACCGTCATCCCAGCCAACCCCAATGAACCTCTTGAAAATCTCGCAATGGGTGTGGTATACGTTAACACCCAGAACACCACCCGAAGAAGCCTTCAAGCCCAATTCAGAGGCCGGACAGGGACTTCCAACCAGGGTCAACATCAAGGTCAAATCCAAGAAAGAGTTTTTTAAAATAAAAAAAACCTCCATGAGGGGTTTAGGCGGACCAGACCAGCCCCTTGGGCTGGTCCGCCTAAACCCTCCCTCCCCCACTCCATAAACCAAAAAAAAAACTTTCCCTAAGGTTTATGTGGACCAAGTCTAACCCCTCAACCTGGTCCGCCTAAACCCTTCCACGACCGTTCAACTTCCCCTATAAAAGCCTCTTAGAAGCTCAAGGGGTGGGGCATGCAATCAAGAATCGGCCAAGGCATCAACACAAGGCAACAATAGGCGTAGCAAGCAAGGAGATTTGTGTGTGCGGTTGCCTTGTGAATTGGCTTACACACGTCGAGGGTATGTCGCTCGTACTCCCCTCATGCGGCATTTAGCCATGACACGCAAGTCTATTCCCGCCACACGTGAGGCGTTATGACAACGGCAAATGCTCCCTTGTTTTGGGATTGCCCATGTATGCCCATCTACGACGGCCACATGCACGCCATGACGTCGCACCTCCTACCGTCACAAGGCCGTACACAACTCCTCGACCTGGGCCATGTTCGATCCTCGCCCAGTCGCCAGCCAATGTCCACCCTAGTCGCCCAGTCTAGTCCTCCCTCGACGAATCGGGTGTAGTCCCCGCCTCGAGGAGAGCCCCTATAAAACCTGCGGATGTCTGCCTTATCATGCATTGACCCGGGGACTGGCCTCTCGGTCGAAAATGTCCTGTGGCTTGCACCAGTTGTAATTTTGCCTTTTCGGCCCACCTGTAAAGTCCACGTGGCTCTTATAAAATATACGACCACCTGCACCATCTAGTGTGTATCTAGTGTCTTTGACCCCAACAAACACCTCCCGATTACACGTGAACCTATAGCTGCAAAGTGCCTCTTGCTCTCCACCCATGGCTTGAGATATATACAGACTTCTCTTTAGCATAGAACACATATGTTCGGATTCAATCCGATGTAAATAAACACCGACTGCTTGCGATCGGTGGGGAAAGACGTGCAGTACACGACTCCCCACAATCTCCTGCGCACTTGCATCTGTGGAACCGCCCTTCTATCCACGTGTCGCCCGTCTCCTGAGTCCACGTGCCCCATCCTGGCGACGCTTCCCAATCAAGCCTTGGCTCCATAGGTGATTGTTGAGAAATCGACTGGCACACCCGCACCCTAGCCATGTTTCCCTGAGACCAGGAAACCTCTCGTGCCACTCGGTCCTCCCTCAGCTTTCCATAAAAGGTGAGTGCCCGGTGCCGCCTTAAGGAAGATATGGCCATAGGAGGGGGTGCCCGAAGTACGATAGAATTTGGCATCTCCCCTATCGCCTTATCCCACCCCTCAGTCCGGTCACCGAACACACACTCGTGCACCCGCAGAGTGGCCGATCCCTGAGGGCACTCCCCAGGGTCGTCGAACCCTGCGGTCCCAACGCACGCGAACAAAAGGATGGCACGCCCGGTGGGACGTCTCCCGCCTTCCTTCTTTTTGCTGAAGAGAAAGGGAGCACTTTGCGTGCCGTGGAGGGGTGGACATTCTTTTGATAAAAGGCCTTCTACCAATCCATTCACTTTTTACTATCTTCTATCCACATTTTCATTCGCCATTGACTTTTCTTCATGGGCCACTATGTGGGTGAGGGAGGGGATCTCATCCTCTCATTCCATTCATTCTTTGCACTCTTTGCATGTCATGCATTTCACGCACCCATTGCATTCATTGCATTCATTGCATTTTCATTCCTTCTTTCTTGGGTTTCTAGACCTGTATCTTCCCCGTCTCCCAAGGTGTTCAGATCCTTCTTCTTCCGATTTACCTTTGCCTCTGAACTTTCTGGGTTCTTTCCCTCTTTTCTTTGGGCATCGCACCCCTTTCTGTCTTTGTCCTCCTCCAGAACCTCCGGACACTTCTTCCTCTTCTAATCTACTCTCCCCAAGGCATCGCGTCCCTCCAGATTTTTTCCCCTAATTCTCTCGGGGCGTCGCGCCCCCTTTCCTGCTATTCCTCTAGAACCTTCAGACTTCCTCCTGGGGCACCGCACCCCTTCCACCATCCTTCCAGGGCAACGCGCCCTCTCCATTATTCTTTCCGAGCATCGCGCCCCTTTCTATCTTCTTCCTCCGGAGCCCCTAGATTTCTTATCCCTCCTTCTAGGGAATCACGTCCCTTCTTTCTTTAAGCCTCCGAATTTCTCACTAACTTTCTTAGGGCATCGCGTCCCTCGATATTTCACTCCTCTGGAATCTCTGGACTTCCTTCCAGGGCATCGCGCCCCTTCAGACTCCATTCCTTTGGAACCTCCAGACTTCCTTCCAAGGCATCGTGTCCCTTCAGACTCCATTCCTCTGGAACCTCCGGACTTCCTTCTAGGGCATCACACCCCTTCTGATTCTATTCCTCCGGAACCCCCAGATTTCTTATCTCTCCTCCCAGGGCATCGTGTCCCTTCTTTCTCTATTCCTCCAGAACCTCCAAAGTTTCTATTTCCTCTCTCAGGGCATCGCACCCTTTTCTACCTTCCTCCTCTGAAACCTCTAGATCTCCCATCTTTCTTCTGATTCCTCCTCCTGCTCCTTCAGGACATCGCGTCTTTTGTTCTCTTCTTCCTCTTAACTCACCTTTTCCCATACTTCTTCCTAGGGCATCGCGTTTCCCATCACTTTCCTCCTCCGAAGTCTCTGGATTCTTCTTCCCATCATGATTCTCCTTCACCGTCGGACCCTCTGGATCCTCCTTTATCCATCTATCAATTTCTCCGCATGATTTCTCCCGATTTTGGGTCCGACCCGACTTCTTCCACATCCACTGTTCTGGGCATCTGCCCATTCTCCCACTACTTCTGAGGCTTTAGTCATCACTCCTCCTCTTGATTTTTTACTTCTTCTATAGATCATTCATGTGATCAGGGTCTCCGTACCTTAGTGAGGGAGTTCTAGTCCTCGCCTCTCTTGTTATTCATTTGAGTCTGGTCTGGGCACCACTCCTTCTTGTTAAACCTCCCCTCTTTTCACTCTCACCTCTCTTCTCTTCTCTTCTCCCCTCCTTTCCCTACAGGTGGAAGCTCCTCTTTTTCTCTCCTCTTCGTTTCTTCTATTTGCCAGCCAGCCTTCTTCTCCAGTGGAGTATGCTTCCCCCTTATAGGAGTGGAGATCGGGGAGGCCACCGAAGCCAAAACCATCTTTCTTCTTTCTCCTCCTTTTCTTGCTTGTAGATGTTGAGTGGCCTGCGGATAGCGGAGCGGTAGACTAGGGGAGATGTTTGCCCGGGATTGGTTGACGACGACTGGTGGAGATGCATCGTTCGGTGCAGAGCTTGAAGACTTTCGTTCTTGGCGTGCAGGTGGTTGCCCACCGGTTCGATGCAGGCGTCTACACCATTTCAGGAAAAGGGTCTCCATCGTCAGTCTGTTCACGGGAAAATAGGGGATCAGACTCAAGATGGGAGGTTTTTGGGTTAAACTGGCGTGGGGGGTAGGCACGTCGGTTTAACAGCATGAAGGGGGTGCGCCGAATCAGCAAGAGAAGAAAGGCGCATTGGTTTAAGCCTCCTTGGAGGGGCGCGCCGATTTAGGGCCATCTAGGGGCGCATCGATTTAGGGCAATTGAGAGATGGCCGCGCCGGTTTAAGTGTCAAGAGACCTCATCCCGACTTCGCGATACTTCAGACAGATGCTTGCCCTCCCGTGCTGCTTTAATTGTAATGCACCGCCTTCGAGATTTTAATTTGAAGCCTTCGAGCTCTGGGTTTAGGACTTTGAGTAATGTCTGGCGCATGTCAAACCAATGTCTGAATTCCCTGATTTTTCCTGATATGGCCTTCAGCACTACCAGTTGGGGAGCCATGGCCATATCTTATGTTTGAGGAGCTTCTTTGTCGGGTGACGGAGCACCAGGCATGTATTCATCCTGCTTGGGGGAGGCATATCGTTTATTCGGCCTTTCTATCATCAACTTGCTCTCGAGTGCTGAGACGTATGTGCTGTACGATCATCATTTTTTTGACGTCCACAAATGCCCCCCACTCGCGGGTGGTGCAAGCGAGGGACGAGTGCGCGGAACCAGCGAGTGTATCTTCTTGTCCGGCAAGTAGTTGACATCGGAGTGGAACATCATCGATTTTACGTGAACGGCCCTAGCAGCGCACTACATCGATTGGTTCCGACGGAGAGCCGGGCTCTAGTCCAGATAACATCGTCCGCATTGGGCCTATGTTAACGCAAAGAATTAGGTTCATCTGGCCTTAGACGTAAGGTCTAAGCCATTTAGGTTATATTAAGCATCGCGGTGGGGCGGATGGATAGTGTTAGGTTAAAGAGGATTGTTGGGTCCCGTGATCAATGACATCCAAGAGGGGGGTGAATTGGGTGTTTTCAAACTTTAATAAAACTCTTGGCCTTTTCGAGATTTGTGACAAACACTCTAACCAGTAGGTTGAAATCTGTTCTGCTACACATTCGAATACAATGTACACTACCCCTTTCCCTAGTTGGCCGGCCAAGGCTTCCTTGGTCTTTGCGCCATTGATGTCGCGTGTGCCGAAGACGACACGAAATCCCTGTTCTGCAAATCCCTTGGCCACGGCCACACCGACCACGCCATTGCCGAGGATTGCCACTGTCTTTTGCTTGCTGTTCATGATTGCTGCTCCTTGTTGGTTGGGGTAGGGGCATTGTCGTGCAAGCGATTAAAGAAGATAAGTTATGTATACTGACTTATACTGATAACTTAAAGTTATTAATTGGACGCTATCATGGAATCAGCCAACCGTATCCCCTCCATCCTGTCCTTTGTCCAAGCGGCAGAGCGGGGCAGTTTTGCTGCGGCGGCGCGCGTGATGGGGATTTCATCCGCCGCGGTGTCGAAGAACGTGGCCGGCCTGGAGCTGGCCTTGGGCGTGCGGCTGATGAACCGCACCACGCGTTCGCTGCAATTGACTGGTGAGGGCAGGGCTTTTCTCGAGCACGCGCGTGTCGCCATCGATGCGCTCGAACAAGCCGTCGATAGCGTTGCGGCACAGCGCGCGGAACCGGTGGGACGGGTGCGTATTACGACCTCGGGCGGCCTGGGCAAGACTTACTTGCTTCCGCTGCTGCCCGAGTTGACGGCGCGTTATCCCGCGCTGTCATTCGAACTCGACTTCGAAGACCGGCGTGTCGACTTGATCAAGGAGGGCTATGACCTTGCCATGCGCGGCGGCACCTTCAACGATTCGAGTCTCGTGTCGCGCCGCATCTGCGGCATCTACACGCTGCTGGTCGCCTCGCCCGAATATCTCGCGCAATATGGGGTGCCGCAGACGCGCGCAGAGCTGGCACGGCACCGGAGCATCGCCTTGCGCTTCCTGAACGGCCGCCAGGATCTGTGGGCTTTCAAGGAGAACGATGGCAGCACAAGCGACTTTGCCCCGCCCAATCCCGTGCTGACGGTTTCTGCGCCGGAAACCACGGTGGATGCGGCATTGCGAGGCTTGGGCATTGCCCAAGTAGGCGTGCAGCACGCGCAACAGCATCTGCGCGCAGGGCGTTTGAAGATCCTGCTGGCCGATGAACACGTCAGCGGCGAGCGCGAAATGGCTTTGCAATATCCGCACCGCGCGCTGATCGCGCCGCGTGTGCGTGTGACGGTTGATTTTCTGCTGGAAAAACTGACGGTGATGGAAGAGTTGCGCCTGACTCCGCAAGCGCTGCGGCAGTTTGCCGCCTAGCGTCTTTGTTTTCTGCGTTCGCCGATCGCCGAACGAACCATGCCCAAACTCGACAACACCACAATGGCGGCGCCGATCGCAATCATGTCGACCGATGCCGAAACCAGCCAGGAAAACGCCAGCGCAAATGGCGAAAATATCAACCACATCCCCAGGATCAGGTTGACAAACTCCTGTCCTTCATCGACTTGCCTGCCGGCGATCATAAGATTGTAGACAACCAGCAAGGCCCCCACACCCAGGGCATTGCCGCTGGCGTAGTGCTCAAGCCCAAATCCGAATTGGGTTAGGTTAGTGTTTGGGTGGAATTAAAACTAGTTACCACGGGTTAGGACTCTCTAAAAGAGTCCCGATCAGACTCCCAGCGCGTGGAGTTGAGCGGCCTTTCAATAGATCGCTCCTCTCTTAGGACGGCCTTAATAGGACCGTTCAACAGCTTCTACGCAGATTGATTCTGGGCTGAAAATGGTTGACACTTCATCGTTCATCTACTTGGATGGTTGATCATTGACCGTTCATCTATCTCCACTTATCTGGGTTGAGATGCCCTCACACGGTAATAGTCAGACTGTATGGTTGCTGAGCGGCTATCTGAGTGACTGTTCAAGCCCCTGTCACTCCATTTTGTAGTCCCTTATGTTTCTCTCTAAGTAGGAACATCCTCACCTCTCTCTCATCTCTCTCGTAGGTCGGAACTACTCACCATTCATGTACCTCTCCCGTCTCTCTCTCACTCTGAGTCGGCGTCTCTCTCTCACTCTGAGTCAGCGTCTCTCTCTCACTCTGAGTCAGCGTCTCTCTCTCACTCTGAGTCGGAACGTCTCTCCTCTTACCGCTCTTAGATTCGGTACGTCTCTCCCGTATCAGTCGCAAGTTAGTTAGTCAGCATTTGCATTCACCCATCACAAAAGAAAAATCAACTAAAAACCATGTCATATCATATCGTATCATCATGTACAAGTGTGTCTGGGGTACAAAAGTTAGGCCCCTCCCTCTGTCTTGTCGCTGTCTCCTCCTCCCTCCTGCCTCTTCGATGGCGGCCCCATCGTAGAGCTGGTGTCCTCCTCGCGGCACCGTCGGAGACGCTCCTCCTCCTCATTCCTCCAGCGACCGGAGGAACCCGTAAAGCAGCTGTGGAAGGTGCCATGGGTGCCATGGCTGGCACTCGAAGCTCTGCTACGCTCCCGGCTCATCTCCCGGAACGCCCTAAGCTTCCTCTGCAACCCTGACACCTCTACCAGGGCACGCTCACGCTCCGCTCGGACATGGACCAGCTCCTCGGCGCTAGCCCGCAGTCGCTTCAACTCCGCCCGAAGGAGTGCTGTCTCGACTGCGTCTGCCGGTCGGCTCCGTGACATCTCCTCTCGGAGATTGGCTACCTCCTCCCAAGCCGCCGCACGGCTCTGCTCGAGCTCCCCCCTCAGTTGGGTCAGCTCGGTCATCTGCGTACATGCATCATGGTCAGTCAAATTGCATTTTATAGAAGCATTATTAACTAGAAAAGTGTGGTGAACTTACCCGCTCGGAGAGTGTGCTGCCTCGGCTGCCTCAGCCCGTGTCACCATCTGAGTGAACTCAGCCTCCCGCTCCGCTCGGTCAGCTGGCATCTGTGCAAAAGAAGAAGGAGCGTCGGTCCCCTGCCGCTGGGTCCCCTTGGCTCGCTGCATTTAGAAACTCCGGAGTCAGTCATCTCATGTCATAATCATTATCATAAGTGCATAATTTAGAGTTTAAAGGTTAGAAAACTCACCAGTAGGGCCAAGGCCTGTCGGGCTCAGCAAAACCCAATGAGGCTTCCTATGCTGCAAATGCAGAAACACACATGGGGACAAGTCCCCAACAACAAGCTGATACACAACTTAACGGGGACGAACACCAAACCACACACACACACACACACGCACACACACACATGTTGTTTTCAAAGCAACATACAGGGATGAACCCCAAACCACATGCACACATGCTGCCAGACCGTAGCAATACACGGGGGTGAACCCCAAAACAACCACAGACTACTGAGATGCAACAACACACGGGGATGAACCCCAATTCGAGCACAAATGCTGCTAAACCACAGCAATCATAAGCACACTCGGATGTGGGCACTGTACACTCTGACCACACATAGTAATTGTCTCTATTTATTCAAGTATCTCTATCAAAATGACATCAAATAACACATGGATTTCAGATGCAGAAGTATAAAGTCAATAAGATTAAATTCTCACTTTAGATAGCTCTGCCCGACGGTCAAACAACCGCAAGGATGACAGGACGATGATCTACGAAGCACGATCCATCCAGATCACGATCAAGATGAAGGAACTTGGCTCTAGTAGCATGGGGGGGGCGAGCTCCTCTCCTCTTCCTCTTCTTCTTCTTCTCCTCCAAGCTTTCTCTCCTCTTCTTTGGATAACTTGATGCTTTTTCGGAGTTCTTTTCCCAAATTCACAATCGGGGTATATATAGGGTAAATGGGGGTCAAAAGCCCTCTATACCCACTCTATAACCTTCACAAAACCTTCTCACATGTTAGGGAATGAGTTAGGGGTATTTTAGACATTTTACTTGGCCCAAAGGAGGTCCCATGTGTGAGCCACATCGGATTTGATCGAGCATGCAAATATGGGAACAAACTCGATCGACCGGTCATTTACTTTGGTTGACCGGTCCATAAATCAAAATAGATCAAAATTATCCAATTTAGTCAAATCGATCAATCAGATCCTTCTTTCGGTTGACCGGTCCATTTCCTGTAACTTTCAAAAAACTCTATTGAGATTCAGTCGATGGAATCTGTGCCACTAGTCGACCGGACCATTTCCTACAACTTTCAAAAAACTCTGTAAAGATTTGGTCGACTGAACTTGTTCCACTGGTCGACCAATCTGGCCTTTTCATGACTCCTGTCAACTTGGACAAAGGTCCTGTCGACTGGACTGTGATCCAATCGACTTGGACTAAGGTCCCGTCGACAAATACACCTAAAAAAACACACAAAAGAACTCAAATTAGTATATAGTTAATCCACTAAGTCCAACATACCTTATATTATATTTTTTGACATCCTTTGGCACTTTTTATACCTTTTAATAACTTGGAGAATTGACAATCATGAATTTGTTCAATGAGCACAAAGTAGGGTAAGTTATTTATTCCTTTTTCAAACTCAATAACATGAACACTTGATTCTAAAAGTCATGCCAAGAGAAAAGAAGGTAACACATATAATTAGGAGAATCAACAACTACACAAGACTTGGGGGAACGGCCTAACTGGAACCCGGTCGTTGACCAATACAAACATTGCATGTTCCATAGGCAACCTGGGCACACGATTGAATGTTGTTTTTAGTTCCGAGATCTGGTATATGATTTGCATGAAGGGTAGCACATTGACTGGGCCGAGATGCATAAGGCCATTATGAAAATTAAAGAGAAGTGAAGGCAAGCACCGAGGCAACAAGTGTAGCATCAATCACCGCAGCCGCAGTAGCAGCCATAGCCACCGCAGCAGCAGCCCATTCCGGATTTAGGGATTCACCAAAACCCCATGCCAAACCATCCGCCCTCTCCACAACCTCAGCCACCGACACCAGCTCAGGTTAATCTTGTTCAACCCTCGGCTCCCGACACTGGGTGGTCTTATGACGATGAGGTTTCAACACAGCAGCTCATGGCCCTCCACCACTCCTACTGTAATCCCGCTTCACCTCCTACCCCTGCCATCCTTCCACTTAACTATCAAACCCCTCCATCTTTTGCATCCACTAAACCCCTTGTCCTACCATCCGCTTCCCCCATCTCCACCCTACCGCCAGCCCCCACACCCATCATCACCACGCCTCCATTTTACCCTTCGCCAGTTATCCTCCCTCCACAGCCTGTCATCTCCCCTAAGGGCAATGTTTGTAATTATGCCCCTCTACGGGCCATATTTGTAATTTCCTACGCATCCGGGATGGCTAAATTATGTAGTTCTACCCATATAATGGGAGAATTGTGAAAACACCCTTCCTGGGACTGTGAGAAATACAAGTCATGTTATTTGCAGTTTCACCCTACAATTTTTTATAATTGGGGCTACGCCCCTATGTCCCGCGTTAGGGCGGACTCCTTTTTATGTACAGTCGACAACCCGCCGACAACCCTTCTACTCACTTGGAACATAAATGTACTCAATTGTTCTCTTATGTATACCAGTGAGGGAAAAACTATAAGAGAACCTCTGACTTTCCAAAAAATTGTGTATATACCCCTCCTTTGCGAATCAGCATACACGCGTCTTCTATGAAGTTCATTGTTACTTCTTTGCTTGGGGACCTTGCTAGTTCAGCCTCGCATCTAAGTGTCATCCAAAATTCAAGTTCGCCTGAAGTCTGATAAAATTACCAAAATACCCTCGTGACTTAGAAATGGCCTAAGAGCTTTCAAACCCCTCCGAGAACCACCTCGGCGTCCTTGGAAGTCAGAGATCTCGTTGGGCTTTTCCTCCAACCCGAAATTTCTAAAAATGGCGACGGCCTGGTGAAATTACCAGACTAGAAATCCAAAATTACCAAACTACCCTTGGAGTCCAAGAAACCTCCCTACGCTTCAAAAAGGTCCACTGCCCCTACAAAATTACTACTATGTCCTCAAATTGTAGGGTTTCTTGCCCAAACTAGTGGCCTTTAATCAAACCCTGACCCCATTAGTTCTTCGGTGGTGAGTGAAAACTAAGTCTGCACCCTGCAAGCAAATATGCCCTTAGTACCAGGACCTTATAAAGAACCTTAAGATTTCTTTGACAGTTAAACAAAGGTGTTCGGACGTTAGGTCGATGTAAATCAACACTGACTGCGGTCAGTGGGGAAAGGTCCAACACCCGAACCCAAATCATCTGATATGATGCGCACCCACGAAATAAACCCTTATATAAAAAGATGTTTCTTTTCAAAAAGAACCTTCCCAACATATCTTGAATATATTCCGTGGCCAACAGACTGGCACGTCTGGTGGGACATTTTTCGCCTTTCTTCTTTCTGTCAAAGAGATCCTCAAACCTTCTTTAAGGTTCTGATTGCCCCTCTTCCTCTCACAGGACCGGAAGAGGATGGCATTGTCCTTTGCTCACTTGAGGGCTCTATGTGCATTCGCACGCTACTCCATTCGTGCTACGCACCACCACCGTTGACATCAACAAGAGGACGATGGTAACCATCACATACGGCCCCTAGGTCATCGCCAACCACGCCAAGTTCGGATACTTGCCGACTCCACTGGTGTTCGGCGACTTTCCACCAGTTATCGGCTTGTCATTCTTTCTGGGCATCGTACCTGTGGCTGAAGCCAGTTTAGCCACGCCTGCGGCAACAACTACTGAGGGTGTCAGGCGCTCTATCTCAGCAACTAGTTGGGTTCACTTGATCAACGTGAAAACTGTCGAGGGTGTCAGGCCCTCGACCCTAGCAGCTGGCCAGGTCCGCCCGGTCAACAAACCAACCGTTGGGGGTGTCAGGCCCTCGGCCCCAGCACCTGGCCGAGTCCGCTCAGTCAACAAACCAACTATTGGGGGTGTTAGGCCCTCTGCTTCTGCAACAGACCGAGTCCGCTCGGTCAGCAGATTGGTTGTCGGGGGTGCTAGGCCCTCTGCTCCCGCAGCCAGCCGGGTTCACCTAGCTAATTCTCCACCAACCAAGGGTGTCAGGCCCTTCGTCCCAGCAACCAGTCGAGTTTTCTCGGTCAACTAAGTCACTATTGGTGTTGCCCCGACACAACGGGGGCAACCCCACCGCCGCCGCCGCCGCAACAGCATCGACTCTACTGCGGCCACCCTCAGAGGAGCTGCCCCAGCTCAACAGGGGCAGCGTCGCCGCCGCAATGACGCCGCTCCTATGGCAGGTGTCACCAGCGTTGCTCCTGCTCAATGGGGGCAACGTCATAGCCGCAAGGGCACAAAACCTGCAGCGACAGCATCCCGCTCTGGCAAGACTATAATTGTCGGGGATCTTCGCATTCGGCTCGACGAAGGCAAGCTGATCATGCCTCGGGACAAGCACGTCCCAACTATCTCCACCTCCAATAACTTCGAGCCTCTGCAAGAAGCCCGGGAGGACGGAGCGAAATTGAAGAAGCTCGTCGTATCGGCGGTAAATTTGGGTCCAATGCAACGACCCAAACCAAAAGCTCCCCGATCAAAGTCAAGGGGTAATCCAATTGAGGAGCGCCAACTCCGCCTGAAGAAAATATGGGTCACCAAGGAGGAGGTCCGAATCATCAAGCGAGCAAGGGCGGAAGGGCCCTTCGGCATGCCGGATCTACAACAAATGCGGAGTCTAGTAAGTATTGAGACTTCGACATCCCCGAGGTCTGCAACTCAACCCTCACGCGGGCAGAAGCGCCGAGGAGCTGCCAAAAAGGTGCGGCCAACCTCCCCGTGGGCCAGTTCAACACACACAAACGAGGATTGCTCGGCCCAAGGCTATAAGTCCCAGGTGTCTATTTTTGACAGACTAGGGATGGCACCCAAGCTTGGAAGACAACCGCCCAGGAAAAAGCGGGTGGTTCAGGTGATCAATGACGCTGTCAAAGTGTTCACCTGTTACACAACCTCTGTCAATAAACAGTCAGAGAACACCTCGGGAGAAATGAATCAGCCTCTCCAAACTTTGAGGAGGTCAAGGCCCATCTCCCGGGTTCTCGCACAAATGCAGCAGATGCTGACTGCCGGAACATCTCAGCTTGAGCCGACAGGGCAAGAAGAACACCAAGAAGATGTCCATAGTGTTGATGGGGACAACCACCCAGGGCACGAGGAAGACCTTGGAAGAGAGGGGCAGACCCTCGCATTGGAACTCCGACGTGAGAATCAAGAACTAAAGAACCTCCTACAAGCATTATTGTGTGAAAAGGAGATTCATGTTCAGACCCAAGTGGCGCCCACTGGGATGGAACAACAGTCTCCTCCCGTCCCAGTCACGGCCAACACCTCTGTTACTGCTTCTTGGAAAGCCTCTCATCTTTCTTTGGGTGGTCATTTAACATTATTAAATTCAATTTTCCCTCAATTCCTATTCACTATTTGGCTATTTTTCTTATAACAGTGGCGGTTCAGATGTCAATTGACAGCATCCGAAGAAGATTTTTACAGGGAGCATTAGATCGGTAAGACTAAAACTTTCAATTGGTCAAAAATTCCTCACTGGGATCCATTCACCCCCCTCTGGATCTCAGTCGTGCTACTCTTATCCCTTAACTTGTTATTAAAGTGGATCACTAATCTCACACATTAGTGCGCACCACAAATGCCTTCATGGATTTCTTCAATAGCTCGGTGAGCTTCTGGAGTGTCAAAGCACTTGAGGAGAGGACTAGAAAAGGATCTTCGGTATAGGGTCTCGTCAAGAAGGATGAAACATCAAGCTTGATAATTTAGTCTCTGAGCTTCCCGAGGGTCGGGGGACTCTTGGGAGTCTTGGAGCCAAGATATGTATGGGGCCTACCAGCCCCCAGGAGATGTTCGTACAATGACAATGAGCTTAATTTCCACCCTCGGTCGTTCTAGTTCCTCGAGGAGGACTGATCGAGTGCCCTCTGGGCTGATGGAGGAGGCCAAGCAAGAGAGGGCATCCGCTCAGGAATTTTCTTCCCGTTCTATCTGGATTACCAGGAAACTCTCGAATAGTCAGGCTATTTCCTTTACCAGCTAGAGGTATGTGATCATTTGTGTTGCCCGAGATTCGTAGTCCCCATTGACTTGACTGGCAACCAGTTGGGAGTCGGTATAGATCCTGACTTGCTTGGCTCCCAGGCGTCGCACCATCCTGGCTCCAAAGAGGAGAGCCTCATACTTGGAGACGTTGTTGGATGCTGAGAAACTGAATTTCAGGGCATACTGTGGTTCTACTCCTTCGGGAGATCGGAGGAGAATGTCGATTCCACAGCCGGTTGAGTTAGAGGATCCATCAACGAAGAGGTCCCAGGTGGGGCCCATCATTGGCAGGGATACTTCTTCAGTTGGGGCGGTGCTTTCCCTGATGAAGTCTGCGAGGGCTTGTCCCTTGATGGTTGTGTAGGGCCGGTAAGAGATGTCGTAGGCCCTGAGGAGTATGGCCAATTTGACGAGGCGATCGAAAGCTTCGGGATGGGCCAAAATAATCCTTAGGGGCTCACTAGTCAGCACCACGATGGAGTGTCCTTGGAAGTAGGGCCAGAGGCGCTTGGCCGAGGTTACCAACGCTATCACAAGTTTCTCAATTGCGGGGTACCTTCTTTCGGCCTTGAGGAGCACTTTACTGACGTAGTATACTAGCCTCTGGACACCTCTGTCATCTCAGACTATGACTAAGTTTACTGTGGGGGGAGTCTATGAAAGGTACATGTATAGCAACTCCCTAGGAACTGGCTTCGATAGCACTAGAGGTGATGCTAGGAACTCTTTCAGCTTGTCGAACACCTTTTGACACTTGCTATCCCAAGCGAAGGTGACAGATGCCAGCTTATGCCCCCTTAGCAGTTTAAAGAAGGGTAGGCATCATTCCGCCACACGAGATAGAAAGTGGTTAAGTGTAGCAATTCTCCCGGTCAGGCGTTGAACGTCCTTGACGCAGGTAGGTGGCTGCATATCCAGGATGGCCTGGACCATGTCTATGCCCATTTTAATTACATTAATACTTTAACCAATTCAATTAAATACCCAAACATAGCCTAAAAATCCGTAAAAATCACCTAAAATCATGGGATAAATTCTAGACCCGGATCACTAAGGGTCCACTAAGACACGGGCGTTCCAGCCCCACACTCATAAGTCCATTTTTTTTTCTTGGTACACATCTGGCGTGCCCCTCTTTCCCTTCCACCTTTATCCGGCGCGCTCATCCACCTTCTTGCCCTTTACCCGGCGTGCCCACTCCATCTTCTTGCCATAACCGGCACCCCCCCGCCATCTTCTTGGCATATCCGGCGTGCCCTCTCCTATTATCCTAATTCGGCACGCCCTTGCTCACCCTATCCCAGTGCGCCCCTCCTCCTCTTACCATTCTCACCGGCGTGCCTCCTTAATAAAAAAAGAGTAATTAGCTAAAAAAAAGAGAAATATTCAAAACCAAAAAAAATGAAAAGATCAATGCTAACGAATAAGAAATGAAAGAATATAAACCACCCCTGCTATAATCAAAATTTTCTTCTGGGGCTCCGCCCCCAGAGACCCCCGCAAGGGGCGCTGACCGCTTGACCTCCACGACCTGACCGGGCAGGTCGAACCCCGTGACCTGACCGCGCAGGTCGATCCGCATGCAAGGGCGCACGATGGCGAGTTCGGGCTCCACACTTAACTATCCGCTCCCCTGGGCTGTGCGTGAAGAGAAAAAATAACGATGCCCCATGGTACCGGGCGTGGACCTCGGAATCCTCGACATGGTCATGATCCAAGCACATCTTGGGCCGATAGTTCATCAGCTTGACCCACCTCTACCGAGAACCGATCCCGCACCCACATTAACCTTGCCGTACCTACGGCAGACATCCGTATGGCTTTATCTTTGCCTTTGATGCTTCAAATGTGGACTCTTGTCTGAACAATGAATAGTCTGTTAGTGACCGACATGTATACCGGGATCTAATCTCGTGCTTGCATTCAACTTGCCGTACTCACGGCAGACATTTATACGATTTTGTCATTGTCTCTTTCGCTACAAACACGGACTTCCATCCGAACAAGAAATGGTCTACAAGTGACTGACATATGCATATCCATGAACGTTTTCGCCCCAATGTGGGGTCCATTTAAACGCAATCTAAGATCTTGCTCTCACTTTAATTATTACGAATTTCAAGCCATAGGGCCTCTTTTCCTGACAATCAATCAAGGGTTTTCCCCACTCCGAGGGGGTGTAATCAACATCATAACCTTTATGGTACGACGGGTTCTCAGTCTCGACACGATACACACAATCGTCTGATTAGTCAGACTGAATGCACCACGGGTGATGGGGACATCACCCATGGTTCCCTCTGGCTCGACACCTCTCTCTCTCCTGGAGAAGGGTAGGGCGTAGCTTGGCGACTTGACGGGTCCGTCCCAGCACTCGGTCTAGCTATTGGGGCATCGTGGTGTATTTTCCTTCTTTTATTGAGTCATTAAGCAGTCCGAGCTAAAGTTGGAGAAGGCCGAGCTACTGTATCAAACCGAGCTACTGTAGCATTACGAGCTAAAAGTTGGAGAAGGCCGAGCACTGTAGCAACCGAGCTACTGTAGCAGTCTGAGCTAAAGTTGAAGAAGGCCGAGCACTGTAGCAACCGAGCTACTGTAGCTGTCCGAGCTAAAGTTAGAGAAGGCCGAGCTACTGTAGCAATCTGAGCTACTACAGTAGTCTGAGCTTAAGTTGGAGAAGGCTGAGCTACTGTAGCAAATTTGAGCAACTACAGCACTCCGAGCTACTGTGGCAGTCTGAGCCAAAGTTGGAGAAGGTCGAGTACTGTAGCAATCTGAGCTACTACAGCAGTCTGAGCTTAAGTTGGAGAAGACTGAGCTACTGTAGCAAACCCTAGCAACTACAGCACACCCCGAGCACTGTAGCAGTCTGAGTACTGTAGCAATCCGAGTACTGTAGCAGCCCGAGCACTGTAGCAAACCGAGCTACTGTAGTACTCCAAGCACTGTACCAGTCCGAGCACTATAGCAGCTCGAGCACTGTAGCAATTCGAGCTACTATAGCAGTCTGAGCTATATGAAAGAGGGCTGAGCTCATCTAAAGATGGCCGAGCTACTGTAGCAGTCTGAGCACTGTAGCAGTCCAAGCCACCATAGTAGGGCCAAGCAAAAGGTAATAGAGAAGGTGAGCAAAGGAACTACAGAGAAGAGAAGAGAGAGATTGACTATGCCAAGCTAAAAAAGGCTAGTGCTCACATATTACCGCATCGACTCCATTGAAGATCTCTATCTCTTCTCTCTACCATACCTGCAATGGTTCTGAGGAATTCCAGAGGATTAAAATAGAACCGTAAACCTCCAACAATATGGATTTCGAGGTACTCCATCTTTCTGCAGTCAACCAATGAGATGTGGTCCTAGAATAGCACACAGAACAGAAAGTGACCAGAGCCAATGAGGAAGAAGGCCGTAGGATTTTCTTCCATATGGGTCATTAAATGCTCAGATCTTAAGCAGAAGAAAAGTCTCTTTTTTTACTCCAGCCAATCAGATTGAAGGATTCTGGAGGGAAATGTCTCCACCGGCTCTTCTATTTATATGAAGTTTTCCACATGGAGAGCTGTGGCTACTTAGAGAGAGCCACGCCCTTGAGTCTCTAAGAAGAAATCCTGTGAGAAAGAAAGGAAGGATGTGAGAGTAGCCCAACACCAGTCTGACTCAGTCCAGTGCTGTAAGAGAAAGAAGAAGAGAGAAGCCTTGAGAGAGAGAGAGCAGCCCTGCAGTCTACTTGAGCTTGAAGAACTAGATCTTCAGATCTGAACTTTGTAGCTACAGTCACCAGCCTTTAAATCTTGATCTATAGTCTCTGCTGGTTTTTATTTACATTCCACCGTTCTTGTGTTTTTCCCACTGCACTTGCAGTATTTTCCTTTTATGTTTTGGCTACTTTTGAATCGTCCCTGCCAGTCTGTGTGTAGGAAGACCGAACCAAAGGCACAAAAGGTTCCGGAATCGGCCATTCAATGGCCTGAAGGCTTTACCAATACTTCTCGTTACGATTTTGTGAAGCCGCGATGAGATGAAAGACCAAGTCAACTTCCGGAATCATCCCCGAACCCACCGGCTAACCCACGTCGTGCGACGAGGGCTAATACGGCCCGCCCTTCATCGGCGCGCTCCCTAACCCGGCGCCATCTATTACGAGCTTGTGGGACAACCCTTCCCCCATGCCACCAAATCCGCTGCGCAAAGAAGCTTGGAGGGCCCTTCCCGGCATGCCATTCTCCACGCCGTAATAAGCCAACCCTCTATACATACACTTGGTTGGGCCAAGTAAGGGGGGGTCGAAGGAATTTGAAGGGGGAGAGCCAATCACACTTGCTAGAGGGAGAAGGGTTCCGTGGGCAAGAAGAAAGGTTCCTTGAGCGTCTCTCCACCATCGCCGCTCTCCTCTGTTCGTCTGAAGCATCCGGCACCAGGGAGGAGGATCATTTTCTCTGTTGTTTTCCTAGGTGGGTCTCCATGGTTTCCTCCCATCGACTTACCCCTCTTGTTCTTCCCTTCTGATGCAATGTAAGTGAGGAAGGGGGAGGGGCGATGATACGAGCCCATCTCCCGCCTCACTATTCCCTTCACCTTTTCTTTTGTTTCTGAGAATTCCGCCCTCTGTAACTAAAGAAACGGCTGCCAAGGTGACAACACTTGTGCCGAACTACTGTAATAGTGTGTATCCCTTCTCCATGTGGATGAAATAGACAATATGTGATGCCGTGCGTGCCTCTCTCACGTCTCTTCCTGTTCGTCTGTCTAATTTCGTTGTCCGTATGAGCACCGGGTTCCCGATTTTCAACGTCGAACATGCCCTGACTACTTTCAGGGCTACAGCAATGCTTTCCCCTCCCCGAGACCTCAGCGTTGATGAGATGCTCATGCTTGATGCCATTTACGTTGTGGGCTTTGCGATTGGAGGCATACTCATATATGTACCTCTGGCCGTCCCGGTCTAAGATCGACTCCTTGTTTTCTCCTCTGCACTGTTACATCGCTCATAGGGGATAGAGTCACCCCCGAGCGTGAATGCTCATCCTATGGCAGATATACACCAGTCGCCTAAAGATATGTTTATTTGATTCAGTAGTTTCGTTTCTGGACTAGCCATCAAACCTCCACATCTTCATAAATGCCGCTCTGTCAAGTCCCCAATATGCATGTTGACTATCTTCCTCTATAAATGAAAACCCCCTCACCCTGTAAACATCAACGTGTCCGCTCTGAGGGTGCCATCCTGTTAAACAAGTGAATGCATTCCTTTCATCTTGCCGATAAGTTTCGATCACCAGTCTAAGTTAACGTCATTTACTCTATCCCAACAAACCGGGGAGGGGGGGACACTCCCCAACACTTCATCCCAAACACCTTCGGGTCGACGGGGACTCATCTACGGGTGGTGAGCTTCCCACAGACTATCAGGTGGACATTCTGAAGTTCAGACACTTAACTCTTTCAGTTTATAAAGGTTAAACCTTAGTTCCTTTCAAATTGCATTTGTGATTTGTAACCCTCCTCTTACAATGATGATATGCCCCAAACCAACCAACGAGGTGGCCGTCATAGTTGGTCAAATGATCTCTACTAATGAAGACATAGCCAACTAGGAACAAGCTATCCCTATCAAAGTTGCGGTGATTCAAGCCGCTGAGGAAGCAAGGCCATCCCCGTGTCCGAGGGAGCTAAAATATTATGCTTCTAACTTAACCATGGGCGAATCTCATCCTAACAAAACTAATGATCAGCCATACGAGAGCAAGTCTGAAGGGGATTTGCCATAGGGGAAACTCGCATCACTGTCATTGCCCAAGTTGCAATCTCCTGAAGGAATCCAGGGGCAACATGATGAGGACATCGAGGTTCTGGAGCTCCATGATGATATACAAGATTTCATTGATCTTCAGCCAGCACCTCTGGACATTGAAGACGGAGGTCAAGCCACGGTTGATGAATCAATAGAGGTTAACTTGGGGAGTGAAGACAACCCCTGGCCTACCTTTCTTAGTACCCAACTCTCTTTAGAAGAGCGGGTATTATACATCCAGCTTCTACAAGAGTTTCGGGATTGCTTTGCCTAGATCTACAATGAAATGCCAGGACTTAGCCCTGAAGTTTCACAACATGAGTTGGCTATAAATCCTGAGGTAGATCCAGTGAAGCAACTGCCACGGCATATGAGGCCAGAGCTCATCACCTTAATATGTAAAGAAGTCAACGAGTTGGTTGACGTAGGTTTCGTTGAAGAAAATCAATACACCACCTGGCTGGCCAATATTGTGCTGTCAAAAAGAAGAATGGACAGATCAGGATATGTGTGGATTTTCATGATCAGAATAAGGCCTGCCCAAAAGATGACATTCCGGTGCCAATAAAGGAGGTCATGATAGATGCCACAACTGGTCACGAGGTCCTCTCCTTCATGGATGGCTCATCTGGTTACAATCAGATATGGATCACGAAACATGATCAGGTTCATACTACTTTTCGGACCCCCAAGGGTATCTACCATTACAAGAGGATGCCGTTCGAGATGAAGAATGCTAGTGCAACTTATCAGCGGGTGATGACCCAAATTTTTGATGAGCTGCTCTACCACAAGGTCGAGTGCTACATAGACGACCTGGTTGTCAAGACCAGAAAGAAGGAAGATCATCTACAGGATCTTCGAATTATATTCCAGCGGCTCAGGTAGTGTGAACTGAAGATGAACCTGCTAAAGTGTGCCCTTGGGGTGTCCAGTGGTAAATTCCTGGGTTTCATTGTCAGGCATCGAGGAATTGAAATAGATCTCACAAAGATCAAGGCAATTCAAGAGCTACCTCCGCCAAGAAACCTCTCTGAGCTTCGGTCCCTCCAAGGTCGGCTCGCCTATATCTGGCAGTTCATATCCAACCTATCAGGTCGGTGTCACCCCTTTTATAGGCTATCAATAAATTAAAATGGCGAGAGATGTGAGATTATAGCATTCCTGCACAGTCATGGCCACATCATTAATTTCTTGCTGCAGAGATTGAAGGCGTTCCAATCCATCACAGGCATGGCGCCCGATCGAGGGCTGCCATGCCCATCTCTCTCTTCAGCTTCAATGTAAATGTATCTCTGCATGCATGAACAAGTACTAGAACTCCGTGGAGAATGGCGAGGGGAGGCTTCTCTTCCATGCAGTCCTTCCCCTGACAATCTCCTCATTTTTCTGATGGTCACCTTTGATCTGAAGTAGATGGGTATACCTTAGCGGCCATTTGGCCAAGGATATCAATAGTCCATTGCCTTCAATGATCTCCGGTGCCAAAGATAATCCCCTGATCAGGTTGATGTTCCCTTCGCCCAGGATTGAGTCCTGGTCGTCAGGCTCGCAGAGGGACTGCACAACATCTGAACTTCCACACTCCTTTCTGTATTCAAGAGTAATGCCACAGAGCTGATGATTCTCCAAGAACTCGTCAGGGATCGTCTGGAGATCATCAGAAGATGAGGCGGACGACTGATCAGGTAACTTAGAATGAAGATTTGGTGCTGATTATTGTACGTATTGAATTGTATTTTTTTTCCTTCACATGTTCGATCGGGGTGCAAGATCATTTTCTTTTCTTTTCTTTATTTTCCCTTTCTAATTAATTGGATCGTGAATTAATTAATTAGGAGAGAACGAAGAGGTGTGGAGGAAAATCTGTACACATATACCTCTAACATCCATCTTACGTATTTGACATTGTTGACATGGTGGTTCATGTCCAAATCGCTCCTTCTTGGCTGCAAGACATTCATAGTGCAGGGTGTAAGCTAGAATGAGGGCGGCCAATGTGTGGTATGCCACAAAATGCATGAAAATTAAACGGCCGTGATGGGTTTAATTAATGGATTAAATAACCTCTTGATCGAACCGTTGTAAGAATAAAGAGGCAGCCATATATCTATACCTTCAGATCACTGTCCATATACTTTGCACTCTCTCCCAGCTTCATAATTTTCTCAGGAGCTTCCTCCTGGATTGCATACCTCTCGATGAACCAGGGCGCTATCTCATCCCTCACCTCCTCGGGCATCTTCGACAGTCGCCTGGTCTCTCTGTTCATCATCACCCAAGTGCTGCACATGGCCCAAGCAATTAATTAAACAACTAGTCTTACTCACACAGAAGCTCTAATTAAGAACGCCACCAAGACAACAGGGACATCGAGATCGACGGGGGCCGATCGAGAGGTACATGCACCTCGTTGCACGGGCAAAAATGGCCCCGGTCGAGTGGCTTCGGACTATCCAGTCTCTCCTCATCCCGTTCTTCCCCGAGGCTCCAACCCATGTGTCCACCTCCACCACCTCACCCCTGCCGTCTCAACATGCAAATGATGTAGTACATTTTATAAGTTACATATGCTACCGAACTTTGGACTGGATCATAGACATATATATCGAAAAAATGAACAGTTGTAACTGTTCCCCTCACCAGTGATTGGTCTGCGGTCTCAATCAGAGGAAGAAAGATAGTAACCCAGCTAAGAAGCCCTTCTTTATCTTACACCAGGGCATAGTGAGTGGGATTATTAGGACAAGTAGCCCGTAATGAGTAGTCCTGGCCCATTTGATTGGACTCGTGCTCAGCACAGGGATGGCTAGGAAAGAAACAGAAAAGAAACCAGCTAATGAACATAGCCTTTCAGAAGCACTACATCAAATACCCTAAAGGAGAAGTGTGAGGTAGCATTCTGGAACGAAATATATATATATAGGGATTGTCTGGGACCCCTACAACTCATCCGAGAGAATGAAGGGGCACTCACCAAGTACCCTTATCAAACCGTCTATCCATCTTTAATACATTATAGCCGACGCACGCACACTGTTCGATCGATAGCATAAACACATAGACTGACCAGTGATGGGGGAAACCCCGGGGAGGGGGAATGGATATCGCCCTCATTGGGCGTGGCCGTAGGCCATTGGGATGAAACCACCACAGTCCCTCCTACCGAGCAATCCCAAGATTCACTATGACTGTATCCCTTAAGGGCCTCCTCATGCTCGGGGAAGAAGCTAAGAAGAATTGAAAGAAACAAAAAAAAGGAAACAGTAGAAAAACAAAATATCGTAGGGGAAGAATTGGACAATACGTGCAGCAAACTAATGAGTGGGGGCTTTTTATTCTTCTCTACAATTGCAGAGGAAGCGGAAAGATAGAGGTACAGAATTCAAGAGAAGACAGGAATACAAAAAAAGAAAGCATTCCTCTGGAGCGGAACCCACCTCCTTCTACTCCTTTGCTCTTCTCTTCTCTCTTTCTTTCTCATTTTCTATCTTCTCATACTCTGTCTCTCTTGTGTATTCTTCTCTTCGGATCGAGGGCGAATGCCCAATTTATAGAGGAACGGAAACAAGGCATCAATGCAGTGATGGGATGAGCGGATCATCACCGAATCTCTGGCCAGCTGCGCCATGGGCGCCACCGACTTGTTGGTCCCCAAATGCCAAGGGCACCACTGATTCAGCCGCGAATGGGATGCCGCCAACTCAGAGCTGTAGAGCCAATGACTTGGAAGCATTTGGGTGCCACCGACCCACCGATCCAGCCGTGAAGGGGATGTCACCGACTCAGAGCTTTAGCGCCAACAACTTGGGAGCATTTGGGCGCTACTGACCCATCGATCCAATCGCGAAGGGGATGCCGCCGACTTAGGGCTTTAGGGCCAACGACTTGGGAGCATTTACGCACCACTGACTCACAGTGTAAGGCGCCAACGAATCAATGTTCAAGGCGCGGTAGTAATCTAGGCATGTGTGGGGGTGCGTGTTGTCCCCAGTAGATGGCAATCAAGAGGGGAGGGGTGAATTGATTGGCAATAAAAATTTTAGCGATCAACTAAATTGAGCAAGCAATTAGGTGGATGAGAAAAACAAACCAACACTCGCGGTTCTCTCTTTCTTTTTCTTCTGGAGGAGATCTCTCTGAATTTGCAATGGCAACGATGGTTCGTAGCTACAGCAGCCTCACTTGAACGGAGTGACTAATACTTATAGTAGAGAGCAGAGCATCATCTTCCACTCTCTTTACATTTGAGATTTCGATTAGCCAATCATCTATTGGTCCGTGTGGAAAAATGAATATTATGATAATGATCTGAACTTTCTAGAATCAGCCATATGTGACTAAATTTTAGTGCCAGACTTTCCACAGAAGCATCGTCACGTGATTTTACTGGGTTCATCACGAGCTCAGGACAATTTTTTGGCTGGCGGTGTAGATCTTCCTTAAGTACCCTCCAATGACACTCAAGCCATCATAATAAACCCTTAAGAATCCTTTTCATCATACTTGACATATCAGAGAATGATGCTTCCTTAAATGCATCGCAGAGTGAGTGAGAAGTGTCGAGGCATATCATCGCTAGGTTGAGGCAGAATGTAGCAACACATGTCTTGAATGCTGATGTGTCGGATCCGTGTCTTGCGGCTTTGACCTATCCTGGTGACAGTACATACTTGTCCTTCTGATGCTTCTACCTAGTAGTCTTCCAATTTTTGGATTTGTCTTGAGTGTGTCGATGCACTCCTCAGATGCATCGATGCAGCATGTGGATAGATCCTTCACGTAGCTGTCATCAAACATTGGCTTCTGAGTTGGTGCGTCGATGCTGCTGCTTAATGCTTCGACGTAGTTGCATGTAAAAACTCGAACCTTGACTAGTGCGTCGGTGCACCACTCTAACGCTTCGACATACTGTTACTTGTTGGCTATTATTGTGCTTGATGCGTCGGTGCACTTCTTTGATGCATCGATGCAGCTCTTCTGAAAAACTCTTCTGAGGTCATGACTACATCGAGGCAGTGAATGTCCTAGTTCGACACTCCATTGTTCTTATCTTTATTTCTAGAAGTTCCAACACGACTCAAGGTTAATTTTCTTAGTCGCAGAGCACCTGCAAGTAAAAACTGTTGTTATTAGTAAATAAACCATGTTCCATTGACATCATCAAAACATACAATTCAACATTCCCCCCTTTTTGATGATGGGAGCAATATGATTTATTAAGTCTTATTAGTTTATGAAAAGAAATTCATCTTCCTTGAGAAATAGTTGAACAATCAAAGATTTGAAAGGAATGGACAGAATTAGAGAAGGAAGGCTTATTTGAAGTGTTGCCAAGATGACGGACATGATACCAATCATGACAAACACAAAAATAGATAGCTCCCCCTCAACATACTTTCAACTTGTCTGTCCCCCTGAACTCAACTTCCTCAACGTACCTCAACTTACACTCCTACTCTCCCCCTTTTTCTACTCTCCCTGTACCACTCTCCCCCCTTTACCACTCTCCCCCTTTGATATCATCAAAAATAAAAGTGGGCAGAGGGAATGAAAAAATTTAGTTACAAGGGATACCTGATATAATAAGTTACCAGGCGGCCCCCATCCCCTCTGAGCTATGGAGAAGTATAGAGAGTTATTGGGGTCTGGGGGGGTCGACCCCAGATTAGAATGAACAGAGGTGCACACACGAGTGTGCCTCTGGCCACAAAACCCACAGCACGATTGGAGCAAGGCATGGCCATTGCCTTAAAAGAGAGGCCCTAGGGAAGGGGATCATTTCTGTATCACATAGCTCCAGGGCGTATCTGATGTCGAGAATCTGAGACTCGAGGACCGGACGCACAAAGGGGACAGTTGGACGGACAAATTGAGAGAGGAACGAGAGAAACGTACATAGCCTCAATCATTTGTTTCATCCATATGTATATATAATATCCCATCAATGGGAATAGAAATATATGAAAATAAGGAATCATTTGGTACCGGCGTTGCTGCTCAGACACCATTTCCATGATCACATAGACAGGGCTACAGTAGAGCGAGGATTGGGAGATGGTGAAGGGAGAATATGCACGGCATCAAACATCATTCATTACATTAATATCTCATTTATCCCGTCAATGGAAGATGAAAGACATAGAACATTACAAGCCATTCGGCGTGGTCGGCGTTGTCGCCCGGACGCCGTTCTATTGATGACACATATAGAAGCTACAGGTGATGCAGAAATGAGGAGATGGTGAGGGGGGAATATGGGCTCATATCATCACCCCTCCCCGCTCACTTACATTATATCAGAAGAGAGAAATTGAGGAGAGAAGTGTCGAAAGAAAACCACAAAACCCACCTAAACTTCTCCTCAAAGAATAGAGTATCGGATTCCGACGTCTCTTCTCCGACTCCAGAGCTATTCAGGCAAGATAGGGGAAGACTGCGGCGGGAGCACACATAGTGGAAACCCTGCTTCTCCCCCAAGGCTCCCCTCTCCTTTGGACGAGCAGGCTTATTCCTCTTAATTCCTCCTCTTCTTCCTCTTAACTTCTTTTTTTTCAATTGGCTGAACCATGTGTGCATTTATAGCTGCAGCCCTATTTTGGCATGAAGAATGGCACGCCGGGAAGAGGGTTGTGCTCACTTTGTATGCCAGGAAAAGGGGCACTAGGAAGAGATAGCGCGCCGGTGAGGGAGCGCGCCGTATAAGTGTCATTTACTCTCCATGGGTTAGACAATGGGCCCCATACTGGTTTCGGGACTCACTGTGACCATTCCTCTCGCCGTGATTTTGCAAAACCGTGGTGAGAAGTCTTGACGAAGCTCTAGAGTTGACGTATAGCCTTCTTCGGAACTTCGTGTATCTTTGGATTGAATACGCGGGTTTTTCGTTGACACGGCCTTTGGTGTTGTGGTTCGTGCTACCAGCTCGGCCTGACTCGTGCTCGAAGCTTTCTTGGGGGTAGAATACTACCCAAGATGATTTCACCTTGACTGGGCGATCATTCGGTCACTGACGGACCCAATATGTTGAGAAGTCGTACCTATACCGGGTTATCGGGGTCTTCTACTGACAGAGCCTTCGGTCCCCTGCAGATCGATCATGTTGCTCGCGAGCATCCATGGTGGCCGCCCCAGTCCCAGCCATCATTGCAGCATTCCACTAGCCTGGCGAGTCATGGATCCCGGCATGAGCGAGGCACATGACTGAGTGAGATTATCGTGCTCATCTCTTGGGAGGTACGTGTGAATTTCTGGTTATGATATGCTGTGCTTATTTTTAATTCTGCCATTTTCTTGATATAGTTATGCTTTTAATGCTTGTGTTTTCCCCGATGTGTGTTTGAAAGTCCCCAGAAGCATTTTGTGCATGGTAGTGGAGCTACCTATGAAGGTTGTGTGCTCGTCCCTCATCGTCTCCTAGTGTGTAGGTGCTGTCGAGGCTGCGTAGAACGGGGCATGCTGAGCCACCAGTCGACATGATGTGTCATGTTTAGGCCTAGTGTTGAGCTTGCTCATAGAGCCCTGGTGTTAAGACCTACGCATGTAGGTGTTTGCTTGGCGAGAAAGGGAGTTTGTGCTCCAGAATCGAGGAGTGTGGGTTCTCCCACCTCTGTTTCTGGATTCGGTTGTTTGGTCATAAGGAGGTTGTGCCTTGGCGAATGCCATATTTACCCTCCGTCCTTGTGGTATTTTCGGTGTAGAGTATGCAGTAGAAGTGTGGTGGGCCTACAACCCACAAGCTCCAGGATCGGATTGCAGATGGCATGTGCATATGTGGTGAGTATGTGCATCCTGGAGGTTCTAGAGTTGGCTGTAGAAAGCTTCTTTTGGGTAAAGAGTAGTTCTGGCCATGAGAATGGTCTTGGTTGCCATGCGTTGATTGCTGTATCGTGCCGTGTAATGCTAGTAGAGTTGAGATTGAGGAACTCAATGGCAAGGAGAATCGGATGAGTGTTGCACCGACTTAACCTGTGAAGTGTGTCACATGGTTCAAGGTGGAGCCATTTAGTGATTGTTGTTGAGGTAGGTCGTGGCCGTTGGGGGCCAGTCGTGTGGTGCAAATGTGCGGAGTTTGGAGATGAGCTTGTGAGTAAACCTACCTCTATTAGCTTGATTGTTTTGGGGATGGATCCGAGGATTTAGAGGTGTCAGTGTTGGCAATGCGATCTTGTGTGGTTGCCACATCGAGTAGTCGAGAAGTTGTTGGAATGCTAAGTGCCCTGAAATGTGGTTCATTGCACCGATTATTCAGCATGCATGATGCTTGAGATTGATCAAGAGCTATGGTAGTTTTGGATAAAGTGCTTATCTATGACAAGACTCGAGAAAGTTTTGAGTAGAGTGCATCTGATGGTGCCACTGTCCGGACTATGGTGTTCCCTTAGCTCAAAAGGAGTTATGTAATGGAATTTGGCATGCGTGAGCGCTGGATGTTGGTTTCAGTCGAATAGCCATCCCGGCAGAGCGGTGGCGTTGGTTGTATAGTCGGATGGTTATAATAGAGAACTGTGGTCTTCTCGAGGAAAGAATCCCCCGAAGTGTGTCATAAGATAAGAATACCTCCTTTGGAAAGGAGTGAGGGGTCATTTTCTTTGTTTTTGACATCCCGCGGAGAGTAACATCTCACGGTGGTTTATTTCATGTTATTTAATTCTGTTATTTTATTTCTGTTAAAATCCCGTGGAGAATCACTTCTCGCGGTGGTTTCATTCGCGTAATTCTCCCGCTGCAGGTTCCGTATTCCACTCAGTGTGGTTTCCCGTCTTCAAATCCGGTAGAGACAATCCTCTTCGGGTATCTTTTTGCATTTCACTGCGCAGCACGCGTCCACGACCGCTCTCCACTCCCGTGACGTTGTTCACATCTTCACCGTTGGTCGCGTCATCATCTTTAGTCACGTCGTCGCCTAGAGTCCCAGTTCCGTATCAAGTTGGTCTCGAGTCTCATCTCATCCCGCATCAGTTTGGTATCAGAGCATGGTTGAGTCTAGGGTAGTTTTGTCTAGGGTGTACATTTCATCCCAGTACCCGGTATATCAAAAGCTATTCCCGGAACGATAGGTTACGTCTATCGGGAAGGTAGCACACTTGCGTGAGAGGATCTTCGGATCCTTATCTCCACCACATACCGGATATTGGTTAGGTCTAGGTCCTTCATCTTGCATTAGGTGCCTCATTCAAATTGCATTCAACTCCATCATTTTCCGCATTTCACCGCGCAACCCGCGTCCGAACCGCTCAACCCTCCCCGTGAGGTCGTTCACACCAAGGTAGAGGGATTTTCGGCTTTGACAAAAATGTCATGACACCGAATGACTTAGTTTAGACGCGAGGTCATGACGCCAAATGACTTGGCTCAAACGCGAGGTCATGATGCCAAGGCGAAACAATTCTCGGCTTAGACAGAAGGTCATGACGCCGAATGACTTGACTTAGACGCAAGGTCATGACGCCAAGGCGAAGCAATTCTCGGCTTAGACACAAGGTCATGACGCCGAACGACTTGGTTAAGACGTAAGGCCGTGACGCCAAGGAAAAATAATTTTCGGCTTAAACGAAAGGTCATGACGCCAACAACTTGGCCTAGACGATATGTCATGATGCCCATGATGAATAATTCTCGACTTAGACGGAAGGTCATAACGTCGAAGGACTTGGCTTAGGCGCGAGGTCATGACGCTAATGAAGAATAATTCTTGGCTTAGACGGAAGGTCGTGACGCCGAACGATTATCAGTACTTGGACTTGTACCGACACAAGTAGATCGAGTTTCTTTCACTTAGATGAAAGGTCTAAGTTGTACCCCTCGGCTGAGAGCTCGGAAGGACATGAGTGCCGAGTGAAGGAGGAGAGAACAGAGCCAGCCGGTGTGATCTGCTTGAAAGCATTATGCATCTATATCATTATCATTTTCATCGTCATTTATCTTACATCATCAACCTTTCATTCATTATCATTTTTATGTCATTTTCTTTTTTATCATCATCTTTTCATTCATTTCATTTTCATTCATTTTTTTTATCATCATCATTTCTTTCATTTCATTTTCGCTCATGATTTCATTTCATTTTTTTATCTTCTCTGAAACAAATGCCCACTCCTGAGGGCTAGATTCTACATCGGCATGGCGACGGATGGGCTCCCGAGTGGCCCGGTAGGGTGAGTAAAAGGGATAGGAGTGGGGGTGATGATGGCAGAGGTAGGTCTAACGAGCTTTGGCGGAGGGGTGATTAGCGAAGGGTTAAGCGGAGGGGTGATGATGGATGGCATGGTGGGTGATGGTGTGAGGGTTGGCGAAATGGAAGGTAATGTGGCAGGTGCAACAAGGGGACTGGAGGGACTGAAGGGTGGAGCGGCGGTCAAGGTAGTGGGCCGAAGGATGGAGGGAACGAAAGGTGCGAGAGGGCTGGTGTATGTATGGTGAAAGGCCAAGAGGTGTGCGGGAGTCTCATCATCGAAAGACCACCCAGCGTTAGGGGCTGAGCGGTGAACAATGTTGACTTGTGCCGGTGCCGGCGGCTGCTATTGTTGAGGAGTGGGTTGATGGTCTGGCATGGGATTTTGATGAATCCTGAGTTCAGGTTGTTGCTGCTGCTGCTGTAGGAGTTGTTGGGGTTGCTAGAACTGCTGCTGCTGAGGCACCGCCTGCTACGGCCTCGCTTGTCTTCTTCTCTCCTTTATGTCTTCAATGAGCTTGTGCATCTGGGCCCAGTCGATTCTCTGCCCTCGTGCAAATCATATACCAAATATCTAAACTGATAACATCTTTCTATAGTGTGCCCGGGCTATCGATGATAGATGCAGTACCTTGACTGATCGACAACTGGATTCCAATTTTGACATTTTGGCGGGGGTTGTATGTCACCAGTGTACATTAAAGCTGAGAAAATGTCCGGAAGGGTTTCAGGAAGTGGGGGATAATGAGCTCTCTTCGGACCCAACCGAGCAGGTGCGTAACCAGCAGGAGGTGGAACATTATGGTATTGGGGTGGTCGCTGAGGTTGTTGTGGTGGTGGGGGTTGTTGTTGTGGTTACTGGGGAGCTGGAAACGAAGGTCGAGGAGCTGGTCGAGCGGAGAATTGGGTGTTGCATGGAGGCTGCTGGAAACGGGGTGGTGCGGACTGGTTAACAGCTTGCACCTGCTCATTGGTTTGTACCCCCTCTGTGACGGGTCCCTGGGACATTCTAACAGATTTTGGCTTTTGGGCCTCAAATAGTGAATGGATGGGGGAGTCTTTGAACTGGGTTTGAATGAATCGGGCTTGGCTGTACAGCTGGTGCATATTTGAAATGTCATTCATAGTCAGTATGTTCTGGAACATCAGTGTAGCATTAGAAATCAACAATTTTACCTTTTCTTCCTCCGGGATCTGCCCGGGCACACGTGAGGCCATCTGCCTCCATCTATCGGCATAAGTAGCAAAATTTTCGTTAGCCTTCATTTTTTCTGCTACTAAATCAGTGAATGAATATTCCGGGCCGACCCAGTCTTGGAACCTCTGAATAAATTTCTCCTTTACAATCTTGAAGCTTTCTGCCTCCTCCAAAGGCAAAGTGTAGAACCACTCAAGTTGGATGACTTAGGATCTGTTTATCAGTCTAATACGCAGAACTCAGTAAATCTGGTTATCTGTCATTCACTCATCACTTGTAGAGAGCATCTAATTCATCCCAAGGACTTGTTCACTCTGCTTCCGCATTTCTGACAGTTAATTTTTAAATAGTCAAGATTTTTAGAGAGGGATTCATTCACCCCCCCTCTGAATCCATCGCATCTATCACATCATCTACTGGTCAAACCCCTAAGCCGAGTCGACGCAGGGGCATGCCTAAGTCGACGCAACCTTGGTTCAGATATTATTCCATATCTAGGTCATGGTCAGGTCGACACACTTACCTTGGCAGGTCAACGCATAGGTACACTAGTTATTGGTCCACTCCTAGAAATACATGGGCAGGTCGACGCACACCCTTTAGAAGGTCGACACACTGGCCCTTTACACCTTTTCATGTCCAACCCAATCAATGGGTAGGTCAATGCACATCCCTTAGAAGGTCGACACACTAGCCCTTTAGACCTTGTCATGTCCAATCCAATCAATGGGCTGGTAGAGCCAGTTACCCTAGGATGTTCAGCAAATCCTATGCTCCTTGGACAAACCAGTAGACGAAGAAAACAAATCTTTCAAATAAAAAACATGCTTCAAAAAGGTCAAGTTTCTCAAAAGATGCAGTAAAAATGTGCCAAAAGAAAACTGAAATAAACTCAAAGCCATGCCAACCATTAATAAGCAAGTCTAGATACCTAAGAGCATGCTCTCTTACTTTGAAGAATTGAAAGGCTTGAATGGACCCAATTACTTTTGGGTGCCAAAATCTCTTGTTTGATCTGCCATGCAGGAATGCCTTGCAGCCGCACATAATAGGTGATATCTCGATAGTGACTGTTCAAGGCACATGACGGGAGATAAGGCTAAATTTTGTTTATTGATTGAGAAGGATGGTGGCCATGTTACTTTTGGAGGTAACAATAAAGAAAAAATCATCAAAAAAGGTAAGGTTGGTAGGAATCCCTCAAATTCAGTTGATGATGTCCTATTGGTTAAAGGTTTGGAATATAATCTGTTAAGCATCAGTCAACTATATGATAGAGGTCACAAGGTAATATTTGACTCCCATACATGCACTGTCTATGAATCCAATTCTGAATCTATCAAATTCATTAGTAAAAGAGTTAATAACATATACATGGTTGACCTAGATGATCATACACAATAATCTTTGTCTTGCTGCTAATAAAGATGACTTAGCTTGGCTATGACATCATAGACTAGGGCATGCTAGCTATAATGTCATGCGTAAGTTAGTAAAATTCAACATGGCAAAGGATCTACTAGAAATCTCTTTTAAGCATAATGATAAAGTTTGTAATGCATGTACCCTAGGGAAGCAAACGAGAAAGTCATTCAAAAATAGAATTGAAAATTAATCTACAAGACCACTTGAACTGGTGCACATGGATTTGTTTGGACCCACACGAACCACAAGTCTAAGTGGAAAATGCACGCCCTTGGCGTGCTGGCCGCCCATTGGTTGGGGCATCCCAAACCCTTAGGGATTCAATCTCTAGCTAAGCCAAAACCCGAAACAGCGAGGTCCCACTTTGGACCCTCATCCCCATCGCCGGTTCGCCTACGGGTCCTAGTGTGCGCTACGCGAGAGCGTCCGCTTGAGTGAAGTCACCGGTCCGCGCTTGGCTTGCTTGCTAGGTCTGAGGGTCTTCGATCTTGTGGCTATCACCCCCAAGGTGGTGTCACATCAGTGAGTCTCGAACCTCCTGGAGTGGGAGCAATTTTGGATGATGTGCCTGGAGTGGGTAGATCGTGGGGTTGACGGGCGGTTGTTAGGAGGCGGCCAAGGTTCCGACCGTCCCAAAGAGCTGGGTGGCCAAGTCGATGGCCTTCTTGGGGAGGAGTTGGGTGGCCAACTATGTGGCCACCTTGGGATGTGGGCGGCCAACCGTGAGGCCACCATGGAATGGGCTAGGCGGCCAGCTATCTGGCCGCCCTGGGTTCTGGGTGGCCAAGTCTCTGGCCTTCCAGGGATCTGTGAAAAATGTGTATAATACTTTAAGAAATTCGCCTCGGGGGCTCATGCCCCGAAACCCCGACCTTAAGGGTAGGGGGGCGCTACCCCCCCTGCAACACCCCGCCAACTTACCGCAAAGTTGGATCCACAAAGGGACAGAGTGCAGTCTACTGAAACAAAGATAAGACCCCACACTTCCAATCAACCAAGGAAAAGATGTCACTTCTATGATGGCTAGACAAGGTCCGCGGGATGTCTGAAGTTAGGCGCCTACAAATTGCCCCTCTAGAATGTCCATTTTGCAGTGGAGCCTGGTGGACTGATAAATGAGTGTTTTGGTAAAAAAACAATCATAATAGGAGATCCCACTCAAGGGGATTCTTGAACTAAGATTGAGCTTTGTGAATTAACGGATGAGCACAATGCAATAAGAGAGGTCATTCAAAAGGGGAGGAAGAAAGGAAAAGTAATCTAAGAGGGCTTGTATCTACAGGCGCATGGGACCCCCTAGCATAGCGCTGCGGGACTTGAGGGGACGAACGCAATCCAGGCTCAAGGAGATACAAGACCTAAAACAAGGATAAGGAAAAAATCAGGATATGGGAATTCAATGACTCATCGAATCACAAAGTACTCCACACGGTCTTACATAACACACATTTTCTGCTGGTTAAATCAGAGTGGAATCACGTAGACTCATTCATGCAAAATTTGACAAAATTGAGGGACTAAAAAAACCAATAAGGGGGTCAAAGGTCCACGGGTTGGTCAAAGCAACGTGGCTTCCCTACTCTTGCATCGTGGCTCCCAAGATGTGATGCATGTATTTTTATTTTATCATGCATATATATATATATTGGATTTTTAAAATGGATAATGAGACTAAAAGGGGCCTATATGATGCATGCTGGGTTTAAAGGGAAAATGATGGGAATCGAGCCCATGCATCCACATTTATTTTTGCATTTAAATCCTGTTTTGCGTGTGAGAATGGTAAGCTTGAGAGAATTAATTTCTTCATAGCTTATATTTCGTACAATCATCTTCTACGTTGGTAGTTATTTTAATTTCACTAGGTGAATTTTTAAAATTGCCATTGTGTTTAGCGGGGATAATTCAACGCCCCTTCTTGTCCATACGAGAACCTAGGGACAACAATCTGGTATCAGAGCGGGTCTCTGATCTTTAGCACAACCCCACGGTTGTAGAGCAAAGATCCTTTGCTATGGTCAACAAGGGAATGATCCCCAAGGGACATTCGATTCACAGACCACTCTTTTTTGATGGGACTAACTATCCCTATTGGAAAAACTGAATGACTGTGTTCATGTGAGCACAGGTCTATGATACCTGGAGGGTTATTAATAAAGGCCCTTATATTTTACCTCCAAATGAGGATGAATAGGAAGATAAGCACATCAAGAAGTCATGTGTTAATTTTAGAGCTATGAACAATATTCAGTGCATGATACATCCTAATGAGTACTCACGCATATCTATGTGTTCATCTGCGCAGGAAATGTGGAACAAGCTCAAAGTCATTTATGAAGGCACTTTGGAAGTACGAGAAACAAAAGTAAATCTGTTGGTGCGAGAGTATGAGCTGTTTGCTATGAAGCCCGAGGAGAATATAACGGAAATGTACGCTAGGCTGAGCGTGATAACAAATAATTTGAAGGCTTTGGAAAAGGAGTATTCGAATCAGGACTTGGTTAGGAAGGTGCTACGGTCTCTCACACCTCCATGGAACACTAAGGTGACCATCATCGAAGACTCAAAGGATCTCCCCACACTCACGGTGGATCAACTCATTGGATCGCTAATGACTTACGAGATCAACATAATAAAGCCAGCTGAGGAGGAAAGTAAAAAGAAGAAGATGATAGCTTTGAAGGCATATCCAACATCGTCGGAAGATAGTGATGGGAGATCTAGCATCGACAGTGAAGAAGAAGAGTTGATGGCTCTAGTCACAAGGAGAGCAAGAAATTTTTTTAGAAAGGCAAGGCGAGAAGGAAAGTTTTCGAGGAGATTCTTGAGAAGAAATGCTATCAAGAAAGGAGAGCCGAGCAAGAAAGAGGAGATAATCTGTTATGAGTGTAAGAAGCCCGACCATATGAGGGGTCAATGCCCCGAGCTCCAGAAGAAGCTGAAAAAGGACAAGGTGAAGAAAGGAAAAGCCATGAAAGCTACATGGAGCGATGAAGATTCGGATAGCTCAACATCCGAAGGCGACAAGGACGGACTGGGCGAGCTAGTCCAGAATCTCTGTTTGATGGCAGATGAGGAACACTCCGAGGTAAATTCTGATTCCGAAAATCTTACTACTGAACAATGGCATCTAGCTTATGCGGAGTTATATCAAAAGTATAAGAAATCCAAATCTGGTGTCAAGAACTTGAAGAAGAAATTCCATGATTTGATTAGCTCTACAAATTCATGTGCTAGGTGTAGTTTTTATATGTTATTGCTACAGTTATTTTAACTTCTTGTGTACCCTCACACCATCCTTTAACCCTTTCGAGTCTTCGGACTCGTAGGTGGCGGGCCAAGGTTTGAGCCACGCCGGTTCCTTTCCGGTACTCGAATCTTGGGTCATTACACACCTCCTTACGAGTCCAATTTTTGCAGGCTCCATGGGGTAGAAACCACATATCCTCATAGTCGATCTCGTCAGATCTCATCTTAGCTATAGCTTAAGGCAGCATCTATATAATATTTGGGATATTCCAATTGCTCCTCCCTCAAGAGCGCTCGTAAATATCAATGCCTCGCCTTGCACGCTATCGACAAACGACAAGGTGAATCACCCATGTGAGAGGGGTGATTTACGCTTGGTGACACTCCCGGTAATGTGTCATTATTCTATTTAGGAATAATATGTTTTAATGATGTCAATCAAATTGTATCGATTACAATTTACTATCCATAGACGGATGATGGGTGAGAAAACTCTCTCTGACGATCTACTTAGTTAATGAATTGGTTCCCCCATGACTAGTAAATATATCGGAGCTTCATTAACTCTAGTTAGTGGATCGGCTACCACGACCCAAACAACTCCGTCAGAGCACCACTAACTCTGTCACTAGCGGATCCCAGATGTAGTGAAAATAAATATCTATATGCTCTACAATCATATCTCTTGAGGTAGGTAGAGCAGGCCACGTCCTATGCCTTCATCGAGGACAAATATTTATTGACGAGATAGCTCCATCAACTAACATAAATATCAAATCTATGGTGGGTTGCATCTATCTCGGTTACCGGCCCAATGTGCAACCCTATAGCCAATCAATTTTGTGCCACAAGACACAGCTTAATGTCCCTTGCAAGTACCAAGATTGCGTGGAACCCGGATTGCTCTGGTGACAACTAACAAACCCACTGCGAAGCTAATATACGTACCAAGTACACAATAAGACGTACATTAGAGTCTCAATCACAGCAACACAAGCCACAATCAACACAAATGGGCCAAAGCCCATTCTGTAACATGTTGAAAACTGTATTTATTTCAATAGGTTACATTCAATTAAAAGATGTAAGCCAAAGGCATAGCTGATTATATGAATTATTGATATCAATGTTGAAAATATTGGATTAGGGTGCAAAATGATCTCTTTCATGTGTATGTGTATTATATTAGCAGACTTGTGAACATGATTTCACCAGTTGGAATGGGAGGACCCAAAGTTCTTGTTTATCCTTCTGTCATATGTGCTTATGATCTACTTCTTGCTGGAATTTGAAGATGTAAGCCAAAGGCATTGCTGATTATATGAATTATTGAAATCAATGTTGAAAATACTGGATTAGGATGCAAAATGATCTCCTTCATGTGTATGTGCATTATAGTAGCAGACTTGTGAAAGTGATTTCACCCATTGGAATGGGAGGACCTAGAGTTATGATCTATCCTTGTCTGTCATATATGCTTATGATCTACTTCTTCACTAGGGCTGTCAAATCCACCCGTTTGTCCCATCGGTGCGATATACGTCCCTTTGGAGATGCCAAACCCTCTCCGCCTCTTGGCATCATAGCTATTCACAAAAAAAAAAAGAACACGGCTAAAAATATTGATGCCCCAGCAGATTTGGTTGTCCTCGTTAGGAAGGCAATTAAGGGCAAAAAGACTTTAACCCGACTAAAGTGAAAACCCGAGAGGACGCCTTAGGCAAAAATGGGTACCCCTCAATGTGAAAACCCGCAAGGGCGCACTGGAAAAAGCTAAAGGGGGCCAATCCTGGCGAAAACCTAAAAGGGAGGTAGGGCTGATAAGGTGACAAAAAAAAAGAAGAGCATACATGCAAGAGGATGGAAACAAAAGCTACTGAGCTATATCCTTTATTCATCAACGTCATCAAAGAAAGGAGTCCAAGACAAGCCCTCGGGATAACTGAGACAAGAGTGGGCAAAGTATAAAAGCCTTGTGTACAAGAATGTGCCAAAGCCAATCAAGCACCAGACTCGCTCCTCCTCAGGTTAGCAAGGCGGGTCTCACTCTGAAGAGTCTCCTCCTGGAGCCCCTCAAGTCTACGACAGAGAGCCACTGTCTCAGCCTGCAGATCATGGTGCTCCTCCTCAGCCTCCTGTATCTCCCTTTGCAGCTCCCCTACCCGCAAGGAGACGGCCCGATCGCGCTCCCGAATGGCTGCAACTCGAGCCTCAACCTCCATCCGAGCTGCTCGCAGTCCGCCAAGCCGCTCCTTCTCCTATTGAATCATCAACTAAGTCCTCCGTCTCTGCTCCTGAATAGCGTGAAGACGGGCGAACTCCTCCCATGAAGACGCGATCTCAGTCATCCAAGCGTCCCGAGGAAGACCGAAGGCATGATAACCTCTGGTGTAGCACTCCAAGTGATCCCTCATGGCCTCAACGGTCGAGAGGGGGGTCGATCAGTAGTAGCGATCAAAGATTCTGAATGAGCAGGGTGTCCATATCAGCATTCGCCAAGGCTATACCAAGCAGGGGCCCGTTAGGCCATTCTAACCCAAAAGCAAAAAAATCCTGGGACACATCTGGAGCCACCTCTGCTGGGCCTGAAATAAAAAAAAGGGGGGAAGATAAAAGATTGTGAGTGTACCACCACAATAAAATCAGTATGTGCAGAACTCTTAAGGTAGAAGTCATAATGGCCGTACTGGAAATAGCTCTGCGCGTCGGGTCGTCTATGGGAGGAGACCCCTCTTCCAAGATTGGAGGAGAAATGTCAACAGGGGCTAACCCTTGCTCTGTAGATGGTACAGATACAGCCGAGCTCTCTACAACTACAGTGAGACATAAGAGTCTTAATAGTTCATTTGAACAGACATGAGAACTTCAGAGTGATAAAGGCAGACCAAGCCCTACAGGGGTATCCCCCTCAAACACGGCGGCGACGGCCTCTATCACTGGCTCCACAGGAGGAGAGAGGGCTGAAAAGAGAACCCATATGTGGAGTGAGGGTTAATATCAAAAAGAAAGGAAGACTCATCCAAACAAATGATGTGGGCTTCTATTCAAAAAATATATAGCTGGAGCCGAGGACTCAGTAGGGGCGACCGCATGGTCAATAATGCCCCGCTCCTCTAAAGGCACCTGGGGTGACCCTTCCGCCATGTCAATCCCTTCAAGCTAAGAGGGAGGCCTTCCCTCCGTTTGATCAGCAGCTGTCCAAGTCAGGGGCACAATACAATATCAAAATTCTCTAAATATAATGAGCAGGCACAAAGGGAAAATATGCAAAAATATATTGCGCATACCTGAAGCATGTACCCCACCAGACTCTGCAAAGTTGACAATGCCTGTCAATGATCCCAGGGCCAAGGGTGGCGCTACCCCATCAGATGTCCCCGTCTTAGAGGTCAGAGCCCTCAGGTCTCCATCATAATCTGGCAAGTCTGTGAGTGGTCCTGACTCAATGAAGCTCATCCAGGGAGGAGGCCGACTTGGCGGCTGCACAATGAGCAACAAAATAAGCCGAAGGGGTCACAAATAAAATATGAGGATGATCCAATCCTAAAGTTACCTGGGGTCAATCCTTATCTCTCCTTCCTCAGAGGAGCTTAATGAGGAGGAAGAGGAGCCTCCACTAGAATAAGTACCAGAAGTCCTTGTACTCGACGAGGTGCTGGAGCTTCCCCCGCTCGAAGAATCTGAGGATGAAGAATTCCCCTTGATAGAAGAGGACTCACCCCCTTCTTCGACAGCGGGGAGGGTGGGCCGGACCTCAGGATCCTCTACAACAGGAAATGCTACATTAGCCAGCATATACATTCTCTCAAGCATGGAAGAAGAAGAAAAGTCGGGATAAGTCCAAGAGATGCTTACTCGAACCCTAGGCAGCAGGGGCCCCTTCTACATCAAGTGCAGGAGAGGCGGCAGTCATCGGTGTATAATCGTTGGCAGTAGGGTCCAACCCCTCTATGTCCAGACTAACATCAGGGATGGACTCGTCGAACTCTAATCCCGCCTCTGTAAAGACATTCCCAGGGAAAGGAGAAAAGCTCATAGCAGCCCGAATCTCAAGAGGAGCAAAAAAGAGAGAAAAGAGTCAGGTTATAACATTGTATAAACAAGTTATAATGCCGATTTGAAATAAAAAAAATCTTTCACTTACTGGAGACATCCTCCGGAGTGGGAGATTCTTCCCCAGAAGGAGGGCAAATAGTAGGCCGTGTGTCATCCTCCTGGTTTTCAGCCCGAGGCCTCTTCCCAGGAGGATGGACCCCAGTGGGAGCAGCACCTAGAGAGGTCTCTCGTGAGAAAGCACCGTCCTCCTGGCCACTGGCATGGTCTGCAAATAACAAGAGATTGCATGTGATAAGTCTCAAATTGCATAACATGAAATAAATAACAGAAAATAAGGTAGAGCTAACTAATTAAGCTTATACTTGGTGCCCCTATGACTCTATCAGACTTTAAGATGATTTGTTCAGGCTTCAATCGGAGAACTCGGGCCACTTTATTAACAGTGTCCAAGATGGCATTGGGGGTGACAGCTACCTCCAGATCTGAAATATATTCTACTGGATCGGCACAGCCCACTGCATTAATTACATGGGCCCTCCACTCTGTGAAAGTACTGCCTGCAAACGCTCCCTCAGGAACTGGTTGTGATAACTGGGACCTCATCTTCAGACCACAGGAGGACTTCAAATCCTCCCACCAAGAGTAAGACACTGAAGGTCTAGGAGTCGCCCTCAGGCGGGAAGACCCAGAAGTAGAAGCTGATGTTGGTGTACTCCTCAAGGGCTTCAGAGCCCCAGCATACTGACTCCTATCAACAGGAATGGAGATCCCTTTCTCCCTCCAACGGGCCTCTATCTCTCGAATGGCTCGAGCAGCCCCAGAAAAGTGAGACCTGACAAATTCGAAGTCAAGAAATAGGGGAGGCAGGTCCTCCTTCCTCAGGCGTCTCTCCTCAGCAACCCGGTTGGCATCGGCACACTGTCTGAACACATTGCTGACCTTAAACCACCAACGCGCATAATGTATGTCAAAGTGACCCTTGCACGTTTGTGCTGGAACCGGATAATCCTCCTTCACATCACGAAAGAGGAAGGCATGCCAAGCAACTGTAACCAGATGTATATCTCTCTGTCTATACTGTCAAAGGGCCAGAGAGAAGTTTACATTTGGCAGGATAACCTGATCATATCCGAAATTCCTAGCAAACTGATGTGGATAGTACGGTTCAAGAACTATTGTGCTGGAACAACGGTAAACTAGAATTCCACGCCGTATACAAACCACCCACTCGGGTAGTGCGTGGGAGAAGGAAAAGGCCCACGAAGACAATCTACAAGCAACTGTATCACCCTACCGTTCCAAGTAAGGACCTTCATTTTGATGAAATAAAATTATCATTTTCTCATTCATTTCTATCCTTAGAATTAAATTTGTACATGCTCTGATCGACACGCTTGTTTACGACTCGTCGCGCTCCCGATATTCCGCGTCGGGGCGTGACAAGAGTTGTCAAGATTTTCAAAACTAAAACCTTAATCCTTCACCTATGACACCTCTATTTAAACCCTCTTTTCTTCCTTTCCATGCCACAACTTACACCCACGACCAAAGCCTCCAACTTTGCCCTCTTCCCTTCTCTTCTACTCTCTCCTCACCCTAGTCTATCAACCCTAATCTTCCTCTTCTAGCTCTTCCTTCCAAGGTCATCGTCATCATCATCCTGTGAACAAAGTAGTTCAAAGTGTGTCAATCTGTCAAGGGAACACGCTCAAGTTCAGCCAAGATTTTTGTGTTTGCATCTTCTTCGTCCTATCCTAGAATTGCTCATCCCATCATTAGTCCAAGTGCAGTAGATTTCTATGATTTGGAGTCTATGTTCCCTATCTTATGCATCATCTTTGTAGTACAAGGTTGGATATCCTTCTTGAGCTAACATAAGTTCTACTACCCATCCTTGGTACATGAATTCTATAAGAATATCGAGTTGATGGTAAGAACAATTTTAGTACATTTAGAGGTGTAAAAATTCCATTGACCCAAGAAATTCTCTATCATGATTTAGAGATAAGAATGGAAGGAGCCATAAACACTTTCCCTATCCTTTTGAAGAAAGTCCATTACATGATGACCCAGGGTAGAGAGCATGTTCCAAGGCATGCAAAGCTTGAAAGCGACCACACTTCCACCTCTTGAGCAAATGCGTCTTCATATCTTCAGCATAATTGTATACTCGTGAGAAGATAAATGAGAGAATGTTACGGATCTCTTTCATATTGTTTTCTATTCTACTACGTGCTTGAGAGCATTCATGTCAATCTATCGCACTTGATGTTTCATCTCATAGTCAAATGTAGACATTGGCCTTCTCGACATCTTCCTTATGCTACTGCTCTTACTAAAGTCTTTGAATATGTCAGAGTTGATCTTATCGGTGAGGTTTCTCACACCATTTCCAAGGTCAATGTGATTAATAAAATGTTCATTCCAATTTGGGATTTGTGTACCTAGGACATCAAATTAAATGAGTTGATCAAGTTCCATCATCTAGTCTAGACAAAGATCCTGCCCATGATTCCGATATGATGAGATAGTTGAAAAACTCAAGATATTGGAAGAACATGATATCCAAGGTTGAAGAGAAGTAAGGATGCGGCAGAGAGCCTTGCCCCACGGGGTAGGTGGGAGCTCCCACCTACTCCCGGACCTTTCACCGCCTTTGGCGATGGTTCCCTTTGCCAGACTTCTCCGGTGGATCCTCCATCGGCATCGCCTCCGGTGGAAAGCCGGGTGGGGGGAGCTCCCACAGGGAACCCCCCCCTCTCTATCTCCTTTAAGTTTGCCCCAGCCCACCCCCTCTCCTCTCAATTTATCTTGTTTTGGCAATTCTGTTCATAGTAGTTCTTTTATTTCCGCATTCATTTTAACTACTGTAGAGAACTTTCAATTTGGAGTAGATCTATTCACCCCCTCTAGATCTTTAGTTCATCCCTTTTCTTACATCAAACTTGTGTTAGTGTGGATAGTTGAATGTATTCTTCCTTCAACGAAGCCAGGGCAAGGATGGTTTGATTTACATACTTGTTGATGGTTTGATAAGAATGTTGAAAGTGCTCACACAAAGCACCACTATACACCCCATGACCAGTGACATATAAGAACATACCTAACTGTTCTGTAGTAGTCACATATTTTGAATCCTTTAATAAACCATGATCTACCAACATGTCACTCAACCTTGTAAACATAGTTGGGTGCATCCTAAACGTTTTGTAACATCTCTGCTCATGTCCATTTATAATATCCGTCACCCACATTTGATCTATGCAGACTGATGAATGCATGCGTTGACGAATAGGTGGTGGCATTTTCTCATTCTCCACTTGTTCAAAAATGACCTCCTCAATGGTGTTGAGCATTTCATCATCCTCCAAGATGAACTCCGTTAGAATACGATCAGTCTCAACACATCCCACGAAGCATTTCCATCACCATTACATCAACAATGAACTGATGAAGTCATTAAATTTTAGTAAAACGACTACTACATCATCTCCCTTAAAATAGAACAATGATTGTACAAGAGCAAGTACACAAAGGAGAAATAATAGTTTATTGGTCAACAAGCGTAGTGTATGAATTCTCTATCTACAATAACACTAGTAAAAGAGCAACTAATATAAGGAAAAGCAACAATACTAGAGTAGTCAATAGGACCACAACAATATAAGACACATTTGACATTTCTGTACTATGCTGTAGTAGTGACTGTTTCCTTGCATGATAAGGTGGCATGGGATTTGTATGAGACGTAGGCATGGGCCTTCCAATTACTTGAGAGCGATGAGGATGAGTATGCCCGCGATTGTCAAACCCATTTATAGCCTTGTGTGTATCCTCCAGTGAGTGAAAACCCTTGTAACGAGCTCCAAGATATCCATTCACTTGGGCAAAATATTCAGGCCAAGTGTAATATACACCGGGTTCTCGTCCAACCCACACTACATAGCATTTATATCTCCCCATTTTCTGAACTTTAATTCCCTGCATGAAAGGTTTTATGAAAGACAATAGATCCGATTGTCACAAGAATGCAAGCAATTTTAAAATAAGGTCCACTCTATAGGAAAAGTATGTAGAAGATAAAGCAAGTAAGTTTAAGATTACACTGCATGATAAAGTGGGGATGAGGATTAAAGCAAATAGTTCAAGTGCATGAACAAGGTCTACATCATGTGAATTAACTGTCACTGCCCCGATGCAAAAAATCGAGGGCGCGAGCAGTTATCGAGACACTCATGTCGATCAGAGCATGCACAATTTTAATTCTAAGACAAGGATAGATGAGAAAATGATACTAAGAGACGAGCAAAATCATGGTCAGAATTGTCTATAGAAATATTATATTTTGATTCGATGTGCCCGATCGAATCATCTCAGATAACGGAAGCCACTTCCGAAAATAGAAGGTCTACAAGCTGGCCGATAAATTTAAGACTAATTGGAGGGCATCCACTCTATACAACCCACAAGCAAATGGGTTGGCCGAAGCTTTCAATAAAACTCTCTGTACACTTCTCGCTAAGACGGTCAGCTCTACCAAGAAGGATTAGGAGGATAGAATGTACGAGGCATTGTGGGCCTACCGCACTATGTACAAGACCCCGACAGCTTGCTCACCGTTCTCACTATTGTATGGCTCAGAAGTAGTCATCCCAATAGAGCTAGAGATACCCTCACTACGGGTCGCCATCCAGTACGAATTGGTTAAAGACGGCGAGGCAAATGTCGAAAGAAGACTGGAGGAACTCTCTAGTTTAGAAGGGCAATGGTTCAAAGCCCAGCAAAACATACAGTCTACCAAGCCCGTATGATGAGCACCTTCGACAAGCTTGTCAAAGAGCATGAACTCAAGAAAGGAGGCCTTGTCATGGTCAAAAGAAAAGAAGTGATAGTAGCCAATCCAAAAGGCAAATTAAATGAAAATTGGATAGGACCCTACATGGTCCAGAAAATCTACGAAGGTGGAACATACGTTATCATTAACCATCGGGGAGAAGTTTAATTTTCATCCCTCAATGGGAAGCACCTAAAGCTATATCATGTGCCACTGTCTCAGTTCGGCGATCAACTAAAACCCACATTCCACAATGAATAAACCTCTACGAGACTCTTTTAATGAGTTGCTATTTCTTACCAACTTCTGGTCCCGTCGAGATAGGTGATTCCTTGCTCGACATTGTGTCAATGTCGTTGATGTCACTTCACTCGGTGCCCATGGCCTCTTTTTGCCTTAGCTGAGAGGTTATGACTTCGACCCTACGTCCAAATCAGTAACACCCAATTTCTTTGCGTCAGTACAATCCCAGTACCGATGATTTTCTTAACTCAGTGCCCATGGCCTTTTGGTCTTAACCGAGGAACATGGCTTAGACCTTTAGTCTATGTGTGGACGCACTTATGGGGCCTCTTCGTTCATTTCGTTTGTTTATTCATCTTTTCATTCATTTGTTCGGTTTATTAGTGCGAGGGCGTGCCAGTCACCGAGGTGACGATTTATGCGGGCGTAAAGAAGCCCATGGTGCGCTCATTCTAACTAATCAGACGGTTGTGTGATTCATGTCAGGACTGAGGACCCGCTACACCATAAAGGCTACGACATTAATTACATCCCCTCGGAGAGGTAAAAACCCTTGATTAATCACCGGGGAAGGGGGCACTACGGCCTAAGATTCACGATAATAAGAGCGAGAGTGAAATCTCAGATTGCGTCTAGGCGAACCCCGCATTGGGGCATAAATGTTAATAAACCCATGTGTGTCGGTCACTGACAGACCATTTGTTATTCGGATGTGACGGCGACGATCAAGTTGCTCTTCGGATTGTGGATGTGCTTGCGAATTAGGTCCGAGGGTCATCGTCCATTGCCACCCACTTTGTGTCACATCACAGCCCCCTCACTAGGAGAGGAAGAGCAACGAGTGAGGCGATGTAGGCTGGCGTCGAAGAGACTTCCTCCGAAGTACCTTCCATGGCCCTAGCAGCCAATGTTGTCACTACCGGGGGCACGAGTGGTGGACCCTCCACATCATCCAAGGATGCCCTGGCCGAAGAGACAGGGGGCATGCCCACTCCCTCTACAACTGACCCCGCCATACTATACATGATACAACAGTACTAGCAGGAGATTGAATTGCTGACTAAGCAACTCAACAAAATAAATGCCCAACCCTCGACGTCTGGACAGACCGAGGTTTTGCTGGAAGTGCCCGAGGGCAATGGGCAATCTTCTGAAGCAACTCTGCAAGCTATAGCATTCCATTAACCCCTAGCTTCCTTACAGGCATGCCCCTACAACAAACACAGTACCTGGTGCTGGTCCCGCCCCAGATCTCACCTCCTCAGGGGTCTCCCATGGCCCCTAAGGTGACTGTGCTGACCACCCTGGCTGTGCAGCCCGCCCATTTCTATCTAAGCCCGGTCGACTCGACAGCAGTCAGTCAGTTGATGCTAGAATAAATGATAGATATGAAGCTAGCAGAAAGGGACGACGGGGATCAAACGCCATTTGACGTCTACCAAGTCCCCTATCTAGATCATTATGCCGCAAGGAAGCTGCCAGCTGGCATCACCAAGCCGCCAAAGTTTGAGAAGTTCAATGGGCAAGGGTCTCCTAGAGAGCACATCACTTATTATGTGAATGTTATGGGGGACCTGACTGCTGATAAAGCCTACCTCCTGAAGTTCTTCGGCTCGACGCTCACTGGGCTTGCCTTTGAGTGGTATTCGAGCCGGCCGCCCGGGTCTTTTGCCGATTGGCCCGACATGCAAAAGAAGTTCAAGGAGAGATTCTACATTGCTGAATGGGAGGTCACTGTGGCGGAGCTCTACGCCATGAGACAGAGAAACGATGAGTCGGCACTCGACTTCATCAAAAGATGGAGTAATCTCAACATGAGGTGTAGACGCCCCCCGCATCAGGAGGACGCAGTGTAAATTTGCAAGCAAAATTTAAAGAATGAAATCCTCGAAAGGATGATCGGCACAGAGGTCAAGACTTTTGATCGTTTGAACAACATGGTAGGTAAGATCGAGGCATTCCTTGCCCGGTACTCTTCCACCCCGGCTGCATCGAGCCAGAGGGCGAGACAAGTCGAAAAGAAGCACATCCCACCAGAAGTCCACACATTGGACTTTCAAGCTTTTGAGAAATAGAAGGAAAGGGCCAAAGGTGCTGCAAACCCTCCACCGCCAAGGTCCACGGAATGGCGGGAAGGCCCCTCCCTGGAGAAAATGAGAAACCAGTTGTACGCCTTCTCCCGAGACAAGTCTCGGCTCCTGTTCGATCACGCTATTAGTTTAATTTACTTTCGCACTTAATAATTAATTATTATTTAAATTAATTTACGTATTATAATCCCAATTCGTTATACAACTCCTCGACAAACTCCACTAACCCTTCAGGGGCCTCATCACCCTCTTGGGTGGCGTCCCCAGTTCTTGGTGACGATAATCCAATATTATCGGGTTATCGGTACCCTGAGCTCTGGGACGTTACACAGGCTCAGTTTTGGAGAAGGTGATTGCCAGCCCCTTGGAGATAGTTGCCAATGTTGTGGGTAGGCTATCAACTGCCACATCTTCACTAACCATCACCTTCTGAAGAAAATTTCTCAATGCATCCTGGTGAAGGGTAGATCTCTTTATCAATTCTAGCACAGATATTTTGGCGGGCACCCGGTTTAAGTGATGTAATAGATCATTTTGGGTATCCGGTAGCGGCTCAGTCTCTTCTTGTTGATCAGCAGCCAGTTGCGAAGACTGGGGATTAGAAGTAGAAGCATAATTATGATGAAACAAACGTCCACTTTGCAGGGCAAGGTTTTGTGCTGGCACGACATCTGACGGTAAGGTAGGCCCAGTGGGGTGAATAACTGGCATGGGAGAGGGTGCGGTGGAGATGATGGGGGTGGAGGTAATGGGTTGCAGGGAAGGGATGGTAGGCGAAGGATTAGATGGAGGGGTAGTGGTGATGATGGGTGTTGGCGTTGGTGGAGGTATGAAGGCAAGTGGAGGCATGGTGATGGGTGAAGGGTTAGATGGGGGGGGGGTAGTAGTGGTAATGGGGGTGACAAGAAGTCGGCGAGATGGAAGGATAGGTGAAGGTGTTGGTGATGGAGTGGAGGTGAAAGGGATAGCAGATGGGAGGACGAGTGGTCTAGCGGGCGGAGGAGAGGTTTGATGTGTGGGCGTGAGGAAGGTGGGAGCGGGGGAGGAATTGCGGTAGTTGTCATGGAGGGCCGAAATCTGGTGTACGGTACCGTCATCGTCATAAGACCACCCGGCGTCAAGAGCCGGGGGTTGGAGAAGGTTAACCTGAGCCGGTGTCGGCGGCTGAGGCTGCGGAGCGGGAGGATGATTTGGCATGGGGTTCTGATGGATCTCCAAGTCTTGGACCGGCTACGGTTGTTGCTATAGTGGCTACTACTACGACGGTGGTGCCTGTTGTTGCTGCACTTGCTGCCTCGGCGCTTGCCTTCTTTTCTCTTTTATTTCTACAATGGCCTTGTACATTTCGGCCCAATCAATGCGGTGTCCTTCATGCAGATCGTAGACCAAATCCCTGAACTGGAAACAACCTTCAATCGTGTGCCCCGGCTGCTTGTGGAACATACAGTATTTAGTCTGATCAACGGCCAGATTCCAATTGGGCCGTTCCGGAGGAAGCTGAATAGCACTAACTGACATGAGAGTGGAGAAAATATCGGTAAGAGTTTCTGGCAGTGGAGGGTACTGGGCTCTCTTTGGAGTCGGGAGCCTATTGTTGTAGCCGTTGGGGCAGCCCACCCCTCTGGGTGGCCCAGCAGGTGGCCGCCCAAGCCTAGGAAGCCCAGGCTACTGGGTAGCTAGTCTGGACCCCCAGGCCCGTGGGCGGCCAGGAGGGTGGCCGCCCAGTCCCTTGCAACCCTGGGTCCAGTTGTGTTATGTCTCACATTTTCGGGGTGTTCGTGTGACACGTGATTTTGTGGTGGAGGTACTCGCGTGGTCCCTTGTGGTCTGGATTTCTGTGAGTGTATTCTGGGCTAATCTTGGGTTAAGGACTGTGTCCCGTAGCTTACGTAACATTTGGTGCCCGAAGTGTTCCTGGGAGTTGGGGCTTCGCGTGACGTGTGTCCGCGGGATCTTCGAGGTTCTGTCAAGTTAGGTGGGTGGTGTGGAATACCCAAGTGTGTGGCTTGATAATTGGGTTGGGGACTGTCATTCTTGTGTAGGGCGGCTCATGTTGGTTGTCCCCGCGAGAGTCCAGTGACTACAGTAGGTGTGTTCCCGCGTAAGGGCTGTGATCGCGGCTAGGTGCTTTGGTAGGAGAGTGGAGTGGGGTCCGGGCATTCCGTCTCGTGCTTGGTTAGCCTCCCATGGACCGACAGTCATGGTTTGACTGTCAGGTTGGTGGTCCTTGGTTATCGTGCTAGTGAGCTACCTCGTGATAGTTTGGTCGAGCCGGGGTACTCCAGTGGTTTCCATAGTTGTGGTTGGTTCTTGGTGACCTTACCCACTTGACGTAGTTGACCTGGGCACGTACACGTGCCAACCCACCAGGGAGTGGTGGAGGCTTGTCCCGTGTAGTGATTTTAGGCTGGGTAGCTGAGGGCCCCTTGTCTTTGCAGCCAAAGTCTGGCTGGGGTAAAAATCGGCTAGAGGACCGACTTAGAGCAGATGGTCTGTCTATGCACACGTGGTTGGGGGCAGTGGATGCGTGCTGACGAGCATGACCACGACTAATCCTTGTTCTGTGGTACAGTAGTACTGTGTACAGTTTGGGTGTCTCGGTTTCCACCAGAGGGCGTGTAGGGAGACACGTGAGGTTGCGGTATAAGTCGTCAGAGGACGCATCCGATCTCGTGGTTAGTGGGTTAGTACTCCCGTCACATGAGGGGTTTTCAGCGTGGGTTTCTCCTCAGTGTTGTTTACCGTGCTGGCATTTTGGTCCGTGTCGTTTGGTGTGGGCATGGTTCTTCTGCTAGTGTCAGCTCGGGATCGAGAGAGTCTCCCAAGAGGTCTTCCCCTTGGTTCTAGCTCAGGATCGAGAGATTCTCCCGAGAGGTTCTTCCCTTGGTTTTATCTCGGGATCGAGAGATTCTCCTGAGGGTGTTGGTTTGATGTGTGGCCGTGTGGCCTTGTCCATGGTTCCATCGGCTAGGACGGAGTGTCCGACCTTGGGGTCGGGGTTGTTTTAATGCCCGAGATTTTTTGGATATTTTTCGGATCAGGATCCGTGGGTTTCGGATCATTTTCGGGAGTCCCGGAGAGCATTTTGTGATTTACATGTGGAGCACTGTTCATGTGTCAGATCGGCCTGTAATTTTTTTCTTACATCATAGTACAAAAATATATGCCTACGCTCTCTAATCAAATTTGCGATCAATATGTATAGGTTATTTCAACTGAGAGGCTAGTGGACGTGGGTCTGCTGGAGGCTGCATCAATCGCTCCCATGTTACATCATCGTACGCATATGATGTATCCCCTCCCCCAATGATGAGATCTTCATCTAAGTTAACTTCCTCATCATGTTCCGCCACTGACTCGCCTCCAACCATCTGTACATCGGTGACATCTCCCTCCCCCACTGCATGTTGCATAGCTGCTGTAAGAAAAGTATTTGGTCGTGGTGTCTCTCCTAACTCTTCGGCCCCCTCATCAAGTTCTACCTCACCACTCTCAGTTATTGTTCTTGCAACCCATGAAACTATAGGGTCATCATCGTCTCACAAGTACACAGTATCTGTTGGGTCGTAGTCACCCTCTCCTCTCCTTGCATCGATTTGTACATACTAAACCTTTAGCCAATACATGCTCTCATCCATGCTAATACAAGTGTATCGTTGTGATGTATATTGTGACTTTCTATGTCATCTCGACTACAGACTTGACTATACGAAGCTGATCAATCTCTTTCAGCATCAAGTCTACACAGTGTGCTACACAGGAGGTCTAGAAAAGGTGTCGTCTGGTCCTCATCAACTCCTCCCCAGCCTTCTTATAGTTCGAGCCATTACCTTTGACCACTTGAATAATGTACTCCTTCGGATATCGTTCACCACTTGTTCTATGAATGACAAAATATATTGGTAATGGAGATCTGGGCCGATGTCTTATCAAAATGCTTCAACAAATCGTACTGTGTCCCAGGGGTGAAGTCCTCTGCCTATTCTTCAGTTCCTTTGTCTAGCTAAGACTATTCTTGGGCCTGGCTATTTTAGGGGAAAACTCAGTGGAAAATTCTCCCACACCGAGCACCATGGCTTGGGACTTCTACACCTCTATGGGGTTGGTTATAGGTTTGAGAAGGGGTTTAACTGGTGGTGGCGGAGGAACAATCAGTGGAGCGTGTGTGATGATGGGTGGAGGGGCCTTAATGAGGGGTTTGTTTGCTGGAGACAGAGTGGAATTAGATAGGGGCTCGGATGGATGGTAGATGATGAGGGGTTTTAAGGGCATTGGTGGACGTGTGGTGAAAGTAGATGGCAAGGTAGGTGGACGAGGGATGATGAGAAGTTTTGAGGCAGAGGTGGAGGTGTAGAGGATTTTTAATGATAGATCGGCGGGGAATTGGTGGTAGGTGTGCGGATGAGAGGGCGCGACGGTTGTGGGCATGAAGAAGGCATAGTTGCGGGTTATGATATGGGTCAGAGTGAGAGAGGTGTTGTGTAACGACCCAAGATCCGAGTATCGGAAGGTACCGACGTGACTCAAACCTTAGCTCGCCACCCATGGGTCCGAAGACTCTGAAGGGTTAAAGGATGATGTGAGGGTACACAAGATACTAACTAAGTGCTTAGTGTACCTTGACAACCTATAGAATTGAGCCTCGTACTCGGCCACAGATAAAGTTCTTTGTTTGAGTGTGGCGAATTCGGTGGCCTTCTTCTCTTACACTCGATCAGAAAAATACTTGTTATTGAAATACTCCTTGAATTCAGCCCATGTAACTTGATCTTGTTCTATCGTAGCTTCTACTGATTCCCACCAGTATCGGGCGTCTCGTTCTAGTTGAAATGTTACCAACAGTACTTTCTCTTGGTCTGTGTATTGCATAACACGGAATATGTGTTCCATTTCCCTAATCCAATGCTCGGTGTCATCAGGGTCCGTCGAGCCAATGAACTTGGGAGGGTTCATATTGCGGAAACTTTGGTGGAGAGTTCCTGCTCCACGATTTGCTCCACCTTGTGCTACTTGTTGTAGCGCCTGTGTGAGACCTTAAACGGTCCTTTGCATATCACGCCACTGCACACGTTCCGCGGCCATGATCCTATAGTTATTAAAATAACTCTATCAATATGTGATTACCCTAAAGGTTTAAGTTCCTAAGTTAACTTAACCCTTTAGCTCTACCCAATCTCACCGGGTAAAAGTCTAAACCTATCCTTGGACTTGGGTTTCCTAGGAATTGAATATCCTAGGCTCTGATATCACAAAAACTGTCACGCCCCGAGCACGGAAGGAATCCGGAGATGCATGATGAGTTATATTCAATCATGTCAATCAGAGCATAAGTGTATTCGACACATAGACAGAGTGCGCAAATGTAACGATAACCCAATCCTTTATTCATCATAAACTTTCAAAGTACTTTTATTACAATCTTCATGAAAAGAACTAGGAGTCAATAAAAGAAAGATTACAAGGATGACTCAAGAAAATAGAAAAAAGACAAGACTGGATAACATTGTAGACAGTTGGAATGGCTCTAAACTCTTCACTCTTGCCCAACCCCATCCGAGTGATCCTCGTCATCGAAATTACTTGAAAAATGAGGGAAAACACTAGATGAGCAAACGTTCAGTAGGAATTATATCTCAAGTGCTAGCTTACTTTAAGTAATTTACATGTTACATGAATGCAAGTATAGTTATGCATACTCGCAGGAAACGACACTAGAGAAAGAGTATATAACAAGAGATAATTGAACGAACTAGCATGTCTTTCAAGAATTCATGTCAAAGTATACTGAGATGAACAAGTATGTATATTTCTCAAATCATGTCAAGAATTGGCTATCACGTTATCAAGCAAGCAAGTAAATATCCTGCTCAACGGCCTTAAGGGAATCCAAGGCTTCGCGTAGACTTACGGAGGTCTCTATGATAAAATTACCAGTCCGAAGAAAGGAATATCCTATGGAGGGTTTGTCTATCACTGAGAAATAGTGTGGGTAAATGATAAAACACCGAGAAAACACGGACTATACTCACGGACAGGAATATAGTGCAAATAGATAACCCACTGTAATGGGTTACACAAAAACCACGGATCTTGAGAGAATTATCCTTAATTCAAATCATTAAAAAGGGTCCATCAAAACTTTGAAAAATAAAAAACTTTCGCATCATATCAACTTGGTTGATCTTGGGTGAAATCCTTCACATTCATATCGTTTGTATTGTTTGGGTTTATTCAAGCCCATTCGTGGTGTTTGTGTTGCATTTTCTCATCCATTATATACATTTTGTTGTTGATTCATTTAGTTTTAGGCTTGGTTCCATCATCCTAGGTCACATTTACATTGGTATTCATGCATTAGTCTATCTGCCTCGGGAGTCAGATCGCGATCATCACTGAACCGCCTCCTTCTAGCCGCGATCATCCCAAAACCACCTCCTTCCCTATGGGTCCTGCCCTCCTCCTTAGCCCTTCGCACCCTCTTCCCTAGTTGTATTTCCTTGATATTCTGGTATTAAGCCTCCACCTCTCTCATGGAGCATTACTGTCATCCTATGTACCCTTCTTCTTCCGAATTTTCTTCTTATTCCCACGTAGAATCCTCTTCCCATGCGGGCCCTTCTCCTCGTGGTCCCTCTGATCCATCCGAGGAACAAGCTAATCTTATGGCTCATCTTTCCTGCCTTGTTCGTCAAATGGACCCTAGTCAGGCCCAAAAATTGATCGCAAATCACCTTAATTGGCCTTCTTCTCTTAATGGGCCTTTCTCTCTTAATGGGCCTCCTCCTTCTACCCATGCTGCTGCTGGTCCAATGGGCCCATATGCCAATGTTTCTTCCAGGCCCAAGTACCATTCTACTCCTGGAATGGGCTTTTCTTCTTCTTCTCGGCTCAGATCCTCTTATCTGGCCCAATACCATAATTTTGGTCTAAGTTCACAACCTATTGCTCAGGTTGGCCCGCATCCTCCTCGATCTCTCCCTACCCAAGAGATGATTGTTCAAGCCTAGTACTAGCTTGATGAACTCCAACGTTGAATCCATCCCAAACCTTCCTTGAGTGTCCCATTCGCATTCCAAAATCTTCGGCTTCCACCTCCTTCATAAATCCATGCATATCGTCGATATGGTGGAACCGGCGACCCCTTTGTGTACTTGAAGGAGTTCGTTTATGAGTCAGCCTAATTTTGGCATGACCAACGCTTGATGGCCTATCTATTTGGTGTGTCATTAGAAGGCTCGGCCCGAGATTGGTTCTTTTCCTTACCGCAAGAGCAAGTTGTGAATTTTCAAGTTGTGCAAGATAAATTTATTCAGTAGTATCAGGACCAGGTTGGGCCCAAGTACTCTGTTGTGGATCTGGCCCATGAGAAGATGAAGCCCAATGAGGAGTTTTCCACCTTCGCCGATCGCTGGCGTCGTCTCGCTGTGCAAGTCTCGGGGCACATTCCGGAGGGAGAGCAAATCAAGATGCTTTCTAATGCAATGCCCGAGTACCACTTTATCTTGGCCTTGAATGACATTACCTCTTGGCAACAACTATACAGTCGAGCCCGCTTCGTTCATCAACAACTCCAAAATTCCGTTCCCTACCTTGGACTTCCTCTTCTCTCTAAAGCTATCAGGAAGGCAAACTGCTACCTCATTATTGAAAAGATTAAAAGAAGAATTGATGCTTGGAAGAATATGTTGCTATCAAGGATAGGAAGACTGGAGCTAATCAGATCTGTCCTTTCATCCTATTCAAATTATTGGGCAGCTGTTTTTATGCTACCTGCTTGGTTGACTGATGAAATTGAAAGACTTCGGCGCAATTTCTACTGGAATGGACATTCTTCCAAACCAGCTACTCATATGATATCATGGAGACAGATATGCAAACCCAAAACTGAAGGGGGACTTGGAAACAAACATCTGAAAGAGTGGAATCAGGCTTGTATGTGTACGTTGCTATGGGATATTCTTCAGAAAAAGCATTCTTTATGGTACTCTTGGGTTAAGAATAAGTACTTAGCAAATAGGAATATCTGGGATTACAATATCAAATCATATCACTCATCAGCTTGGAAGGGAGTTTTACAAGCCAGGAATTGGATCAACAGCCACATTATTTATTCAGTTTTAAATGGCCAAGACACAAATCTTTGGTCTGACCCGTGGCTAAATGGAATCAGCATTAATCAAATGTATGGAGATCAGATCAGACAGGACTTGGAACTTGAACAAAGTGCAAACGTAGGATTATTTATTACTGAAGGCCAGTGGGTTCTGCCCACTGCACTCTCCACAGAAATGGCTGACTTGTGGACTCTTGTTAGACAAGTCTAAATTCATAATGAAGATACATATGTCGTCAAATGGAAGAACAATGTGCAAATCAAGAAAGCAAGCACCATCTGGCAAGAGATTAGACAAAAAGGCCATGCATTCGCCCATCATGAGTGGGTCTGGGATAATCCTACTACTCAGATTGCATCCCTCTACACTTGGCAAGGGGTTGTCAACAAACTACCCACAGCTGAAAAGCTACAAAAGAAGGAATTTCACCTCCCTAGCATGTGTTCTTTATGTAAGCACGGTAGGGATACTCTAGACCATCTCTTCTTTGAATGCCCATTTGCCAAGTGGGTTTGGAAACAGATTCTAATCAGATATGACCTCCATAGACACCCGAACAATGGGCTATGCCTTGAACTTCAGCAGCTGCAAGCCCAGTTTCTGAAATCTAGACAGTTAGTGAAGCTTGCTAGGATTTTGTTTTGCATCAGCATATGGAAAATCTGGAGGGAACGATGTGTGAGAATCTTTGATGATTCTCCTAGCACCCAATCTACTGTCCTCATTCAAATCCTTGAAGATGCAAGATGTTGCATGGAATTTCAAGGGCAGAAAAGACTAACTAGAAGGGAGAAAATCTTTTTTGATAGATTCATTCTATTTTCTCAATAAAGCTCTGAGTTCACAACCTGTGTGGTCCTGAGCTTAGTAGCTCTGTTTGGCAGACTTATGATGTACAGTTCTTCTTTCATCTAATACAAGAATCATTATTTACCAAAAAAAAGAGGAAGGATGAAACTAAGGGAGAGAGGAAGGGGGCACTCACGGTGGAGGAGAAGGAAGAAAGCAGAAGAAGAAGAGAAAGGTGAAAAGGATTAAAGAATGTCCCTATTTATAGAAAATCTAAATTTTTGAAAAAAAATATCAAAAAATAGAAAGTCATATTTTCGGGATCCTCAGAACACACCGATCACAACGGTACCACTCACGCCCGGGTGAATGACTCGGTTCGCCCGCAGCGGAGTTCTACAGGATTTGTCGAAAATTGGGTCGGGAATCGAAAAATCACGCGAAAAAAGTCACGAAATGCCTCCGGGCCTCCGAAACAGCTCCAGATCGCGCCGATCCGAACACGAAAGACGTCCGAAATATAACTTCAGACACAACGGAGTCGGACACTCCGGGAAAATATATCTGGGACCCGAAAATAAGGATCCAAAAGGTCTGGGATATTACAGTAGGTCTCTGTGTAGAGATCAAACCATCTTAAAAACCCTACCTCCATTGTGTGTTTATTTGTTCTCATCTGTTTTCCTCGCTAGATGATTGCCTAGGAGCGTTGTTGCAGATCTCATCGCAGTAGATTCTAATTTTGCACCATCATCTTACTATTTTAGATTATAATTGGGGGCGGATCTATTCATCCCCCCTCTAGATCCTTCATCTCGCTGAACCAACACGTGGTATCAAAGCTAGACTGACCATTCAGGGCTTAACATCCCAGAGGGATTCGGCAAAATGGAGAATAGAGGTTATATTGCTGAAGGACATTTAGTTAATAAGCCGCCCTTCTTCAATGGCATTGACTATGCTTCTTGGAAAAATAGTATGCAAGTGTTGTTGAGGGCACAGGACCATGAGATATGGAAGGTGGTCAGTCGAGGTCCCTTCCATCTCCCAGAAGATGATAACGTCTGGACTCGAGAGCAGATCAAAAGATCCAACCACAACTGGAGTGCTATAAACATTATGCAATGCACCTTGCATCCTACCAAGTTCTCTAGGGTCTCCTCATGCTCTACTGGAAAGGAGATGTGGGATCGGTTACAGGTAATTTATGAGGGAACTTTGTAGGTAAGGGAAACTAAAGCAAATATGTTGATTTTTGAGTATGAGATTTTTAAGATGAAATCTGGCGAAACCATATCTGAAATGTATGCAAGGCTAACCCAGCTCAATAATAGCTTGAAGAGTTTAGGTAAAGCATACAGTGAATATGAGTTGGTCAGGAAGATTCTCGGGTCATTGATCCCAATCTGGCACACCAAGGCCACTATGGTGGAGGAATCAAGAAATCTAGCCACCACCACAGTTGATGAACTTATCAGTTCCCTGATGTCACACCCCGAGCGTGGAAGATTACCCGGGAGTGTCGTGACTAGTCTGTATCGATCATGTCAATCAGAGTGTAGTGCATTCAACACAAAGACAGAGCACGCAATATAGCAATAACCCAATCCTTTATTTAGACATAATCACATTTCTTCCAAATAGTATGATGACTAAATAAGAACCATAAAAATCCCAGGTCCAAATTCGTTCATTAGGTCCTCGGTCAAAGCCCTTGATCAGGGAGCTCAGGTTCTGTCCTGCCTGTTCGGTATTTCAGAACAGAGTGCATAGTTAGATTGTAGTCACTCTCATTTTCATTCCTGCCATTGGATGAGTCTATTATTCTAGTATGTCATAGTATTTTGAGTCCTCTTTCCAACGGTACCCCTTGTGTCTCTATCTGACATCATGGCTGGTCGTGGCGGCCGATCTCGTCGGAGTGCGTAGTTCTGGCCAAAAAGTGAGCTGCGGGACAGCCTTGGGAAATAAATCCCTAGAAATAACCCACCACCACTCCGGTGACCGCCGCTCCCGAGGATCGACCCGGGAAATTCCAGGAGCACCCCCGCCTGTTGCTGCAGCCCGGAGCCACCCCGGACGTCGCCATCCCAGCAGCAGGTCCCTCATGTTGTCCTGCGGGCCCGAGTGAACCGTGTTGAACCGGCTAACCGCGCCCACCCGAGCGCCATCAATTGCTGCCCGTCAACCCTTGAACGATGCTCTCGAACCGCTGTTGTGGCCTTTTACCTCCCTGCGTGGAGTGAGTAATGATTTGAATGCTGTAATTAATTTAATTATTGTACCGAGATTGACGGATCTCAGGCGGGAAGTCTTCCCCACGCCCCGAGCGTGGAGGTACACTCGCCAACCCTCTTTTGTTGTATTTTGCTTAACTAGTATGCATTCTAGATGCCGCTACATGTGAGTAGGATATATTATTAACTTGCTAAACATTTATCACCGCTGTGAGTTGTGAGTGCGAGACCCGTCCCGTGACTTGTTCCGAGCACAAGAGTGAGCTGATCACCCGAGACTCAAAGCCGGTTACTCAACTGTGCACATCATCGCGCTTCCCTCGATGGGGATGACCGTGAGTTGGCGCATCTTGTTTGGGGCATATCGCCTCTTCTGGAGCTCTTTAGGTGCCATGTTGTGTTGTTGTTGCTGGTTGCGTTGTCCAACTAGTCGCGTCGCCCTATAGAGTCCAATGTCGTAACAAGTCAGAGTCGAGTCCTCGTCGTCGTCCCGCATCAAACCCAATGGGTTGAGTTGGGGCGCCTAAACCCCTCACGGAGGGGGTTGGGTTTGGGCACTGGGTTTAGGCAGACCAGCTTCAGGGGGTGAAGCTGGTCCACCTAAACCCCTTCCCTCAATGGGTTTAGGCAGACCAGCCTAGGGGTCCAGGCTAGTCCACCTAAACCCCACCCAAGGGGTTTAGGCGGGCTGGGTTTGATTTTTCAAAATTCAAAAAATAAAATAATGGGCTGGGAGGTTTAGGCGGACCAGCTTGATAGGCAAGATGGTCCGCCTAAACCCCTCCCCAGGGGTTTAGGCGGATTGGGTTGCTAAGGAGAGAGGGGGGGTGGTCCCCACTATAAAATCTGGATTTTGGGTATTTTCTTCCTAAATTGACTAAGGAAGAAAAGGACAAGTGGCTGGAAGGACACGTGGAAGGGTTGTTTTGAGGCTAACTCAAGCCAAGTGGTGAGGACCTTAACCCATGTCACAGGGCCTTCCAGAACACAGCGTGTACTTAAAGTGACAACCCCCTAGCCAGGGATCTAACTCGCACAACGTTGCTTCTCCCTGGGGCCATACGTAGGGCAAGACTTAAACCTTAAGGGGGGAAGTGAAGAAGGATGGTGATAAGCCTAACGTAGGGAGGCAGGGCATCGGGACTGGACTCCCTCCCAAGCCACTACCCCTCAAAGAGTAGGTCTGTTGCGCCGGGACTTTGTGCCTTTTAATTTTTAGACCTTGAGGCATGCATATGACCGGACTCATAACGTCCCGCGGGACATTGCCACTCTTGCCATGCCTTTCTTTTCATAATTTTGCTATCGATTTTTCATGTTTTGTCATTTTCAAAGACCTTTATTTGCCAGATATAGCATGAAAACTCATTCTTTTAAGGGTCAAGACTGCCCCCATTTGAGACCTCTATCGTATTGGGGTGTGCCTAGATTGGTTCTATAGTCCATCAACCTCTTGCCCCTACGCTTGGCTGAAGAGAAGAGTAAAAGACTATCACCTCCCCCGAGCATGGCCGAAGGAGAAACGGTGTTAGGTAAAGAAGGGGACCCTAACCGAGGGGTGTCGTGTAGTGTGTGGTCACTGTATTAAGGAATTTTCCCTGATGACAAAGGCATAGGTTACCTCGCTACCCAGCTATTATTAACTAGACTCTTTTTAGGGGTAGAAATGCTTTAGGTAAAGTCCGTTCCATGCATGAGACAACTCCTCTCCCTCAGTGTTGACTAAACGATAGGCGTTCCCAGGATACACCTCTTTAACTACAAACGGCCCTTCCTAATTGGGTTGCAGCTTAGACCTAGGACCACCCGTTCGAATGAATTCACGCTTCAAAACCATGTTACCCACTTGAAATTTCCTTTCAATGACCTTCTTTTGAAAATTTCGTGAGACACGTTTTTGATAAACAGAAATGTGATTGGCTGCGTTCAGCCTTTTCTCATCCAAGAGTTCCAGCTGGACTAGCAACGCCTCTCGACATTCATCAAGATTGAGTTTCTTATCAAGTTGTACTCTTAGGAAAGGGATCAAGATCTCATATGGGAGTACCGCCTCCATCCCATAAGTGAGAGCAAAAGGAGTTTGCCCTGTGGGAGTACGGACGGAGGTGCGATAAGCCCATAGAGCTTCTATCAATTTGTCGGCCCAATCACCAAGTTTGTGTGACTCGCATGTTTTGTTAATGATTTTAAGAAGGGTTTTGTTCATGGCCTTGGCTTGGCCGTTGCCTTGGGGGTAGTATGGCGATGAATGATGCATTGAAATATGAAATTTCTTACATAGGTCCTGAAGTTCTTGAGATATAAATTGAGGCCCGTTGTCGGTGACGATATCACTTGGCACTCCGAACTGCGAAATGATATTCTTCATGATAAAGGGGCATACTGTGGTAGCTTTGATTTCTGCATATGCTTAGATGAATGCATAGGATCACTTATCTTCTTATTTGTCGTTCTACAGTTAGCATTTGATTTCATCTTATTCTCATCTGCGCGAGTTATAAGTACCTCCATACCAAGTATATTAAAAGCTATAGCAGGAAGGTTTGGTCACACCAATCTGGATTGCTGTATCTTGCGTGAGGGATCCTAGATCTTACCTCCTCCTCGTACTTGGTAGATAGTATTTCATCTTTGCTTAAATGATAATTGGTGGAATCATTTGAACACTATCTATCTGAAGTTCATCATACTTGATTGGCTTTAAGTAAGCTAGATACCAACTGAGTGAATTGAGTATCTATATTGGTAATTTCTTTGATTACATATTCTCATTCTCTAGCTGCGTAGGTTGGCTAAGTGTTTAAGTGTAAGCCAAAATAGCAGAGCTTTTTAGAACAATTCAATTTTAATTCCGCATGAATTTAGATCGAGAGTTTTAAAAATTGGGTAAAGTTTTTGATGGGGATTCATTCACCCCCCATTCTGAATCTTGGTTTGCACCATCACATCGTCCCAACATGGTGGATGCAAGCCCCGTGACGCCACTAGCAAGGGGTATGGTATGTGCCCCCGGCTTAAAGTTCACTGCCAGTTTGGGGACTATGATGGTCACCTAATCCGCACCTATCTTAATGTGGTCACGTGGCGAGGGAACGGTCCATGGTAGCTCTACCATCTCTAACCGTAGTTCTGGCGGTGATGGAGCCCCTGCACCATGACAAGACAGTCAGAAGTCAAAGTTAAAGGTACCATGTAAACAACAAGGGCAAGTGGAGGGCTCAATCCTAATTCTTGAAGTACTTCAGGAGTCAACCTCATGTCAGCGTTGAGAAGGGGGTGACAAAGAATGCCCTTCACCGCGTTAGCTTCCTCGATGGTTGGGTTGGCAAGTTGTCACCCGCATGAACCAAGGGAATGTTAAAGAAACCCCAGTCGCTAGCTCAGCCAATCCGCACTACCTTTGTCACAATGACAAAGCACTCGGCCCAGCGCTTGATGTTAGATATGACAGTGGAAAGAAAAATGATAGACTGGTTGTTTCTGGCCTAAAGATAAAAGGATGAGTGATCAGCACCAGGGCAACGCTAAAGACTATAGAATTGGCAGAAGAGATGGACAGTGGGCATGACTGCTGCCTAGTTATAGATATGCATGATGGCGCATAGAATATGCCAAGAATGGGGGGAGTGGTTACCCAGAAACTTGTCGTAGAAATGAAGAATGAACTCAAAGAATGGAAGAAGGGGAAGACAGAACCCTGCCCAGAAAGACTCAATGGGGATATTGATGCTGCCAGGGTAGTAACATTATAAGTACTCCTCGATATTAGGGAATATGATGTCACAACCGGCTGGAATAAGGAAGGCCACTCGAAAGTCGTGGACAACCTGGTAAGATGCAAGAGAGGGAGAACAAGGATGGCTGGGACCGACCCCCGTGATGGGATAGGTGCGATGGATTCAGAGGACCATTCCCTCAAAAAGGAAATCAAGAAAACCTCTAGCCCCAGGCTGGGTGACTGGACTCGCAGTCCAAGGCCTTACGCATGGCCCACTCGAAAGCCACCATGCAGGGGAAACCTCACCGCACCCACACGGACCCACGGTGACTCAACCAAGCGTAACACAAAAGCCCAGAACATGTGGAGTCACCCGAACTCTCAAACCCACGGGCACACTAATCGAGGTAACATGATACCTCTAGACATCCCAAAACACGGACACGAAACTCACGGGGTGCCCACTTACGAGACCGAAAGTCGACCACTGGGTCACGACCGGGTCGACCGGGGTCCAACCCAACGCTCAAACATCACGAAAATCTCGAAAGCTAGGAGGCGGTCCTCCCTGGACCGTCCAAGCTAAAGGCTGTCCACCTTGGGCCACAAGCCAAAAGCTAAACGGTCCACTCTGGGCCGCAAGCCAACTAAAATGGCTGCAGAATGACCGCTACTATCCAAAAAATGGCTGCAGAATGACCGCTACTATCCGAAAAGCACGGATGAGAGATGGTCACCTCACAGACTGTCCAGAGCTTGGTGGTCTGGCTAGGACTGCATAGCCAAGCATGGCGGTCTAGCCAGGACCGTATAGCCCCAGACACAATCAAAAACTAGGCGGTCCCTCCCAGACCACCTGGAAGAATGGCGCTCCAATGCCTGACCGCTGGGCATCACCTAGCGGTCAGTCGCATGGCCGTTATGCTTCCCGAGCTCACATGACTCAAAATGGGGAAGACGGTCACCCCCTGACCATAACCCATACCCTGGCAGTCTCCTATAGACCACATAGCCAAGCATGGCGGTCTATCGAAGAAGCGCATGCTAAAACACGGTAAGACGAGTGAATGGCGGCCTCCCTGAGGGCCGCCTCCTCCAGTGGCAGTTCCTCTTAGGACCGCCATTGGCCGAGAAACCCTAAAACGGCGAGTTCGGAGAAAAACTCTGTTCCACGCCCCGTTTGCGCCCACGCGAAGGGGAAAACAAGGGGAATCTCATCCCCATCCTCTCTGGCACCGAGAGGATCCATTCAAACCCTAGAATCACGGTTGAATCACTAGATTTGGCTCACTCCCCAAAAATATGGATTTTTTTCAAATCGCTCAAATAAGCCCGCTCGACTCACCACAGCCTACCAAAATCGCGGGAAAGGAAGTGCACAAGCTGGGGGTCCATCTCCCTACCTCCACAGAAGATTTGGCGCACCGTGGACGTCAATCTATGAAGAAAACACCATTAAAACCTCACCGGTTGACGACCTCACGAATTGCCACCATCCTCTCGATCCTTGCGCCGTCCTCGCCGACCTCCACCCCACGGACCTCACTGCCTCGACTACCCCGCCTCTGTCAGCCGCCCGGAGTGAAGGGAGAGGGAGAGAGGGCACAGTGGAGAGAGAGAGGGAGAGAACGAGAGTGAAGAAGAGAGTGGGGTGAGGGAGGGTTTAAAAAATAAGAAAATCTTATTTTTTCTTGAGCAAGTTTGGTTCAATCAACGCCTTTTTACATGAGGCATAACATGTCTTAGGTGAAGGGACCCAGTTACTCAGTGTGATAACCTTACTGCCTCTCAATAAGAGAACAGAGTTAGCAATTTGGAGTGCCTTTTTACATGAGAAGACACCTTGATCAGAGGCCAGAATCCCCAGTTACTCAACACAACCATGCCAGTGCTCTTCCAAATTTTCAATTATTTTTATACCAGAGAAAACTATGCCACTTTATGACATGAGATTGCTCTATTTCTTTGATAGAGAGCCCAGTTTCTCTGTGACCAAAGTCATTGCTCTGACTCAGAATTCTTTCAACTATTTATGATATTTCTCAGGATACTGAAATGTTTAAAGACAATACTAACTGCATGTATCTTAACCAAAGAAAAGTCATGTTTTTAAGGTTTTAGATTTCAAAAGGTTTTACTTGAAGTCACATGGGACAGCTGGTTAAGATTTATTGAAATAATGATTCAGATATTTGTCAAGTCTTTTAAATCAAAACTTAATGAATACATTAGACTTAAATCAATTTGATTTATCAATCATTCTTAAACTAGTACAATAGAAGATTCTTCATTTTGAAATGTGTCAGATTTATGACAAGGGTACTCAGATAGAGATCTTTCCACTTTCAAATGGATCAACATTGACATTACAGCCAATCAATATTAAACAACAAGAAATTTTTGTGAGAGAGAGTAGAAGACAACAATGATGCATTAAGAGGTGAACATTAGAGCAAAGCAGTTTAGAATTCAATGATGTCAGTGAGGAATTCAAGTGAGACTCTCTTTCAGCAAAGTAATGAATAGCACAGTGAGGTATCAGATTCAGAATCAGGTGGAAAGAAGTGATACCAATTGTTATGAGTTCAGATGATGAAAACTTCACAACCCATTCAACACCTAAGAATAAGAGAGTGATATGAATGACTGGACAAGAAAAGATCAGACTGTGGAACACTAATGAGTCTAAAATGCTTCCCCTGTCTAGATGCAGTGAGCCACTTCTTTTTAGATTTTTAGATATAATGCTAAGCTATGCAGTTCACTACAAGTATGCAGATGCAATGATTTTCCTAAGAACATTTCATGAACATAAATGGCATGAGCATCATGCAGGGATAGCCAAACTCCCCCTGACTATGTGCAACATGAAGCTAAGATTTACATTCCACAAACACATAAGGCATTGTGCAAGGAAAATCCTAAATCACACTCATGAACCAAATATGCAATGCATTCTACAATCATTTTCAGTGCAATTCAAATTTTCAGAGAAGTTTAGTTAAGAGATGCACAAATGAATCAATAGGTTATGCAAACATTTAGAACAGAAGAGTTCAAATGACAGAATTCACATGACTGACCTAAAACGTGCTGGCCTAGTGTTTTCATTCCTAAGTGCCTTGGTTTATTATCCCCTGTTTATTCATCTCCAAGGCACACCTGCAAAACATCAAACTATTTTACACAGGCAGGTACCCAAACAATCTTGGGTCCTTAAATGATAGTGTCACCTTTGTAGGGTACTCTCTACAGTTTTTGAGCATTAACATCATCAAGATCCATCAGCTTACACTTGGACATTGAGTGTCCAAGCTGACCACAGTAATATAAAGTGACAGATTTCAAGTTCTTCTTCTGCACATTATGAAAGACATGAACACTGTGTGCATTGAAATGAGAAGTTCTATTATTTGCATGAACATTATAATTTCCATAACCCGCCAACCAGCATTCAGAAGCTCGGTGGTTAGGTTTTCCATATTCAAAACATGTAATAGTTTTTCTTCTAAAAATAGATTTATTTCCATCAAAAGCATTTTGATACACAGGGGCTTTAACGAATTCATGTTGACTATTTTTCCCTTGTGCATGCCAGCATTGTGCAACAAGGTGACCCAATTTGCCACAGTGATAGCAATGAAGTTTCCTTTTAGGAGTTGCATGATTTTTAGTATGGGATTATTTATCATGCATTCCTACAGCAGCTAGGTCATCTAATTTCATGTGTCTACACTCATGCATGAGATGACCTATCTCATGACAGTAAAAGCAGTGAATCTTTTTCTTCTGAACAAAAGAAGGTTTCTTAGCATGAGAATTCCTAGCATGAATTCTATCAAAGTTCAGATCATCCTTCTTCATAATAAAGCAATCAACCATCTCATGACCAGCCTTTCCACAGTAAAAGCATTCGACATTCTTGATAACGAATTTGTTGGCCTGAGCCTTCTCAGCATGGTTATTCACATCAATCTTTTTCAATATTTTTCTTTTCTGTTTTGTTTTCTGATTCTCCTGAGTGGCAACTTGTTTTGAAGAGGAGGAGGCAAAAGTACTAGTCATGAAGAGTAAGGTTCGTGCATACTTCGGTATGTAACGTAGGTGCAAGTCTTCATGTAGTTCAGCATACAGGTCTGTGCATTTAAGTACATGCACATTTGATTGGCAGTTGAAAGTCAATGCATGGTTGTCCCAAGGTCCATGCATATCTACATTAAGCATGAAGGAAGTCCGTGCATTGTTTGCTTTGTGCATATAATCTCTATGCAAGTTTTCTGCCTTGTGACAAACAAGGTTGGTGCTAATTGCACCCTGCGCATGAAGTCCGTGCACATTCTAAGTCTGTGCATGTTAGGCTCAAGTCTGTGCATATATATTTTGGTGCTTGGTTAAAGACTATGCACTTGTCCTCCAAGGTCCGTGCAATCTTTTCTTAAGCATAGCGAAGTCTGTGCAAGTTTTGAACTTGGTGCAATTCTTTGCATTGTGCACGTGAAGTCTATGCAAAGTTTAGTCTATGCATACACAATGTCAGTGCAATCTTTGTAGAAGCCCGTGCATATGTGTCTCGGACTAAAAACAAGGTCTGTGCATAACATGTTCACTCTGGTTCATACATAAGGTCTGTGCAAATTGTGTTGCTACACGTAGGTAAGGTCCGTGCATCTTTTCATGATAGCTGGGATTAGGCTTATGCACATCGTACTCATGCATATTGTAAGTCTGTGCATATTTGCTTTGTTGACATTTAGAATCCGTGCATATTTGCTCATATGCTATCAAAGTCTATGCACTTTCTTACCTGAACCATACAAGGGTCCGTGCACGTTATGTTTTAGGTCACATTAGGTGCAAGCATCTTCACACATTGCATGACTAAGGTCTGTGTACATTTTGACCTTAGGCATATAGAAGGTCTATGCGTATTTTCCTAGTTGACACATGAAGTCCGTGCACACTTATTTACATGTTATCAAGGTCTGTGCAAATGTCCGTTTACCTTGACAGGCTAAGGCATTCCCTTCAACATGGCATTTGCTCGAGCACTTACAATACAGAGTGGAGACAACAGCCTATCCTTCACGTGATCATTTAAGTTCGTGAGGTTAACAAAACCAATGGTTGGCATGTGATCTAAGGCAGATCGTCCCTAAAAGAAAAGAGCTGTCACGTGGAAAGCTACAGTGCTCAGAATCTGACATGTGGCTAAAGAGCCTTCTGGAACATCATGGCGGGAATGAGTTCTCCACACGCCCAATGTGTGAGCTCGTAGGTCCCAGATCTGAAGCAACATAAAAGGGCCTCTTCTATGATTAAAAAAAAATGTTGAAGTTGTTGAGAGCCAGTGCCTAAGAAGAAGAAGAAGGAGAAAAGAGAAGAGAGAGACCTAGTGTGTGATTAGAAAAGAAGAAGAAAAGAGAAGAAGAGAGGATTGAGTGAAGAGAAAGAAAGGAGAGAGTGATCGGGATTGAAGCAACCTATGTTGAGCTATCTGTCAGTTTCTGGATTACCGTGCATGATTCTCCTCTGCACACTCTTTGTCCAAGCATCGAGGATAAATAGACACCAGAGCTCGAGTGGCGGGTGAGAGAGAGTGATCTAGGCATCTGAATCTTTGAAAATAAAATCGAGAGAGGAGCTATAGAAAAAAAAGAAGGAGATATCGAAGAGAGAAGGAGAAGCTAGAGGAGAATGTGAGAGCCACTGCGAGCCTGAGAATTGAAAATTGGAGAGCAGTGAAGAGAGATAGAAAGCATAGTATCGGAAGAAGGAGAGAGATTCTGAGAGAAGAGAGAGCTTGTGAAGAGTTTGAGTTGGTCTGGACTTCTGGATCAGATCCAGAGTCGAATTGCTCTAGAAGGAGAGCCACATTTGTTTCGTTTTCTCTATTTGCTTTGTTTCTTTTTGAACTGTTCTTGAATTCTCTTGTAAGCTGTGTAATCAGCAGTTCAAGCTATGAGGCAACGGCGAGGTGTGATCCTCGAACAGCAAGCTATGAGGCTCAACAATTTGTAAGCTGTGTATCGGTAGTTTCAAAGCTGTGATTTAGTGGAAGCCTCACTCGTTTGAGTGAGGGGTGGATGTAGATCTCAGGATTGAGATCGAACCACCTTAAAAATTACTTTCTTGTGTGTGCATGATTGTTTAAGTCTTCATTGATTCGTATAGATGTATGCCTAGGACCGCTCTCATCTGGAATGTGATGTTTCTGATATTTTCATAAGTCATCAACCAAAGGATATATAGAAAGGCGTGGCTAGAAAGATAGGTAAAGCCTATTCGGAATGTCACCTCTTGCATGAGGAGATCCTAGATTGAACCTATGCCGAGTACTAAACTTGGTTGTTGATTGTTTCCTACAATTACTTGTGATAATTCATCTAGAATTGATGTTAGTCTACGTCTGATATACTCACTGTTTACTTCAGCTTGAATTGATTGCTCGTTTCACATTAGTATTTTCATTTTGCATTTATTTACTACTGTAGAATTCAAAAATTAGGATTGATCTATTCACCCCCCCTGAAGATCAATAGTTCATCCATTCCTATCACGCGGTATCAGAACCTAACTCTCCTCAAGGGCTTAACATTCCGGAGAGATCTAGTAAAATGGATGCTAGAGGACTTATAGCCGAGGGTCATTCCGTGAGTAAGCCACCATTCTTCGATGGAAATAATTATTCATATTAGAAGAATCAAATGTAGGTGTTCTTACGAGCTAAAGACTACGAGATCTGGAAAGTGGTCAGCCACGGTCCATTTGAGCTCCCCGAAGATGAAGATGTCTAGACTCGGGAGCAGATCCAAAGGTCAACCTTGAATTGGAGTGCAATCAACGCTATGCAATGCACTCTACATCCCACCGAGTTTTCTAGAATATCCTCCTGCTCGACGGCGAAGAAAATGTGGCATAAATTGGAGGTAATATTTGAAGGAACATTTTTGGTACGAGAAAAAAAAGTAAATATGTTAGTATCTGAGTACGAAACTTTTAAAATGAAATTCGACGAAACCATTTTCGGGATGTATGCGAGGTTAATGGGTGGGTAGTGAAGATGGCTTGCCTCTTTCTTTTTTTTTTTTTTGGTTTTCTGACCGTCCTCAAAATTTACCTTGACCTCTGTATTAATGCCATGCCGGTGGGACTGACGACAGCTGATGTATCTGTGATATCAGCTCGTTGTGGTCTTAACCAGTTACCATGTTGATCGAGGGTGGATGGGATTAATTTGGGGAGCAGCAAAATAAATCTATACAAATATGAGATTAGATTAATCAGGTGGTCTAGCTACAACATTATTTTGGTTATTAAATTTTCTATTAGTTGGAATGTTATAGGGTGCGATGAAAAGCAATGTATTTATGCGTTATTGCTATCAATTTAAGCAGGCCCTAGCTAGAGAACTTTGGTAATCTAGATGATATATACTCCATTTCGACGACCTAATTAATCTCAGACTTGAGAAAATTTTCTCCTTATCACATCATCACTGAACAAGACAGCGAAAGAAGTCGAGACCAGATGAGCTGAATCTGTCTTCTTTTTTTCTCTCTCTCTCGTCTTTGCCACCCTGCTGCCCAGGAATCAGACAAGTACAGTGGTCTGAGAAGCCGGGGCCTGTGTTTGATGCCGGTGGCGTCCACCCTCGCGATTGCCCGTAGCAACGGGGCTGATATCTGGGCCCCCATCAACGACACACACAGGGCCTAGCTAGCTCGCCAACCTATGCATGCCAGTGCTAGAGCTTCAAGTGCGGCATGGGGGGCCAAGCCAAGGCTACCTCTCTGTCTCCTTTAATAGAACCTCCCCAACAACAGCAAGCAAGCTGGGTGGTGGCTCTGCAAAGAAACCGCAAGCACCGTCGGATTGGTAGCCCAAGTCTCTAACCTCTAGCTTTTTATTCCTCTATCCTGACCTCAGGCGGCACTCTTCCTCCCATGCACTTGCGACGCGCATTAGTCCCCAGTGCACGCGTGTATTCTTTGTAATCTATTGGTGCTATAATATATATGGATGAGAAATGATTATTACCCGTATAGGAAGGCAAATATATTACCCGCCTTGTTTCTCAATGGGTCACATTGATTCTAGAAATCCAACAGGAGTCGACACCTACCCATGTCAGAGTTGACTTCTACATGTGATTCTGCCCAGTCCAGTTTCTATCTGCAGGCCATGAATCGACACCTACCCCTGTCTGAGTCGACTCCCATTGAGAATTCTGCCCAGTCCAATTTATGTCTGCATGCCAGAGTCGGCACCTACCCATGTCTGAGTCGACTTCTGCCCTACCTGGGTTGTTTTAGCATGTTATGGACATGGGGATTTGCAGTCTTATGCTTCGTAAAAGCTATCCTTTCTGCCGTGCCACCGTTTTACTTCCCAATACTGACTGTTTTATTGGAATTTCCTCCGCTCCCTACGTTACATGCTAAGAATTTATAAATCAGTAGGGTTATTCAAATGAACTAGTTCCATCATGTAAGCATCTCCCAAGTTCATTTGTGATTGCATCTTTCTTGCAAAGTTGCAATTTATTGTTGGCTCCTGCTTACACTGACGTTGTGTTCTTGTTTTCTTTCTCGTGGTGTGCAGGGCGTGATGAGGACCCGGATTAGCTGGTATCTGGTGGTAACGGTGCACAGAGGGTTACCGGACTTTCAGTGGGCCCGAGTGGACGCTATGGGATTAGGGGCATTCCTATCAATCGAGCCCTTCCGGCTTGACACGCCTCTCATCCAGGCATTGTGAGGGAGGTGGGACCTAGTGAGCAGGGCGTTCTTGATGCCCTTGGGGCACATAGTGCCCAGCTTAGAGGACGTGGTCTGGATCACCGGGCTACGGGTGGACAGGGAGGTCATCAGTGGGTTGACTTACCCCGACTATAGAGAGGGTGCCCTGGAGCTATTGGGGCTGGAGACGAGTGCCACAGAGCAAGAGAGCAGGATGATCTACCGTACGGACCTGATGGAGATGTTGGGATTCATCGACGCTCGTCAGCACGTCAGCAAGTGCCCAGTGGAGTTCCTGGCACGGCTAGAGGGAGCTACCCGCGGGGTGTTTTGCCGGGATGCCAGTGATAGTGAGCGGATGGCCTGGGACTTCTGGAGGTTCCTCTTCTTCTTATTGGGCCGCCTGCTGCTAGGGACGAAGGGAGACGACATCCATTGTTGCTTCTTGGGGATCCTTGCGGACCTGGAGGGCACTACGCGTGGGGAGCAGCCCTACTTGCCCACCTGATTGTCAATCTGTCTCAGGGGACAGATCAGGAGACGACAGTTAGTGGCTTCGCACCATTCCTCTAGGTAATTTAATTTGATTTTATCAATTTCCTTTGCTGTTGGCTCTATTTCATGGTTATGCAATCAACTATGTTGATGACATGCAATGGATGCCAGTGTGGAGCTATTACTACTTCCCGATGGGGAGAGCTAGGCATTGGGACCCGACGGTCGTGCCGCTAGCCAGATAGTGGAGGCCCATCATGATCGCAGTGCCACATTCCTATCAGTTGTCATGACACCAACGTGAGCTGTCGGAGTATCCTAAGGCCATGGTATGTTTCTTTTCTCTTTTTTTGTTCCCTTTTTCTTTTTTTAAAATAATGTGAAAAACTAACATGTGTGATGATGCAGGTGGTGTGGAGGCCCTACCAGGGAATGGATGACACGGGTCAGCCATGTGTCGATGCTAGCCGACCTCATTTTGGGTGGGACGTTTGGGTCCATTGCCTGAACGAGATCGAACCACTTCGACTCAAGTTGGCGATGAGGACCCTAGGTTTTGCCCAGGAATGGGTGGAGGTGGAGGAGCCAAGCCGCATCGGGCAGAAGACCCGGGCCAAGGTGAAGCTCATGGACTGGCGTACGCACTTCCCTACCTAGTTCCAGGACTAGTAGTAGGGTGGCATCCCGGTGGTGTCGCAGGCACAGGATAGTGCCGACTGCCTGTGACGCTACCGGGAGACCTACGCAGGGTGTCTCTACCTTGGGAGACCCGCAGGGGTAAGTAGGAAATGAGTGTTTTTGTAATGATGCATGACATCGAGTTCGATGACAAGCTGGTCATCAGTTTCCATGACAGATTATATATTCCAACTGTTAACGTGTTGAGAAATGTGATTCTAAGTGAAGCCCATGGATCTCAGTTCGTAATTCACCCAGGTACCACCAAGATGTATCAAAATCTGAAACTGCAGTTTTGGTGGCCAGGCATGAAAAAGGATGTTGCAGCCTTTATTGCTCGTTGTTTGACTTGCCAGCAGGTTAAAGCCAAACATCAGAAGCCAGGTGAACTGCTCCAACCGTTAGAAATTCTAATGTGAAAAGGGGATCATGTTGTAACTGATTTTATTGTGGGTTTGCCCCGATCTTCGCAAGGCTTTGATGCTATCTAGCTACTTGTTGACAGATTGACTAAGACAGCTAGATTATTACCGATTAAGATTTCTTGGAATGTGCAGAGATTGGCCGAGCTGTACATTGAAAAGATTGTGCCACTGCATGGCGTTCCAGTTTCACTAGTGTCAGATCGTGACCCACATTTCACTTCTAACTTCTGGCGAAGCTTCTAGAAAACATTGGGCATTAAGCTTGCTTTTTCTTCAGCATATCATCCTCAGTCCGATGGTCAATCAGAAAGAACTATTAAGACCTTAGAGGATATGCTGAGATCGTATTGCCTTGATTGGCAGGGTTCGTGGAGTCAACACTTGTCGCTAGTGAAATTTACCTATAATAATAACTTTCACTCTAGCATCGACGTGGCTCCGTATGAAGCACTGTATGGTCATCCTTGTCATACTCCTCTAAACTAGTTTGATGTCGGTGATCAACTTTTGACAGGACCAGACATGGTACACCAGTGCGCTGATGTGGTTCGCCTGATCAGACAAAGACTGTTGACAGCTCAGAGTCGACAGAAAAGTTATGCAGATCGACGCAGACGTCCACTCCAGTTTGAGCCTGGATATCAGGTGTTTGTTAAGGTATCTCCGATGAAAGGTGTTTTCAGATTTGGGAAACGTGGTAAGCTTAGTCCGCGGTACGTTGGCCCTTTTCCTATTGTCGAGCGTGTAGGCTAGGCAGCTTATCGTCTCCAGTTACCAGCGACTATTCAAGCTATTCATGATGTATTCCATGTGTCCCAATTGAGGAATATGTTTCTGACCCGTCTCATGTCCTCGACGATTCAGTATGGCCAGAAGTGACTGCCGATTTGTCCACACCAGAGTTCCTTGTCAGAATTGAAGACCGTCGTGAGCAGTGATTGAGGAACAAGGTAATCCCTCTGGTTAAGGTTGTTTGGCAGCGTCACTCAGGTTATGAAGCTACTTGGGAATGGGAGGATGAGATGATGCAGCTTTTTCCTTTCTTATTCTAGTAAGGTATAATTCCTTTCTCAGCTTCCTTCCTTTTCCTTTCCTTGTAAATTTCGAGGATGAAATTCTTATTAGGAGGGAGGGACTGTAACGCCCGTGTCTTAATGGATCCGTAGTGATTCAGATCTGGATCCGATTAACATTTTCCCTTATTTTTTATATTTTTTAAATTTTTTATAAATGCCCCTCCTTTTTCTTTCTTTTTCTTCATCTTTTTCTTCTTCCCTTTCTTCCCGTTGGAGTGCCGACCGTTGCTCTCTCTCTCTCCCCTTACGCACACGATCGGGCTCCCCTCCTCTTCGGTTGTAGATAGCGAGCCGAGGTGACGACGCAGTGGCAGCGGCAGCGACGAGGCGAGCGTGACGGTGGCGGTTTCATGGAAGGTCGTGGGAGATCGTGGTTTGAATATGTTTTCAAGATCGGCGGCGATCCGGTGGATTTTGGGCTTCCTTGAGGTAGGGGGATGGATCCTTACCCTCTTTCTCACTTTTCCCGTGATTTCTAAGTCGAGGAGAGGTCGAGAGGGGCATTTTTGAGCTAGGAGGGTGAAAATACATGTTTTGGGGTTGAGCGATCTAAGGGTGTAAAATCATGCCAGGAGGGTTTGGGATGGATTCTCCTTTGTTTCCCTATCATCGGGCGATGATCGAGACGTGGATCGGAGTTTTTTGGCGTTTCCCACCATTTCGCGCTCGGGTTGGGCTAGCGGCCCTTCCAGGGACCACTAGGCCCCTCTGGCGGCCCCCAGGGGAACAGCTAGGGAATTTTAGATGTCGGCAGGCTTAGCGATCCGCCTGGGACCGCTAGGCTCAGGGCGGCGGTCATGCGATTGACCGCTACCCTAAGACTAACGGTCAGCAGATGACCGTTTGTCCTGTTTGGTCGGAGCAGCCTCGGGGTGCGTGTTTCTGACTGTTGGTGCCACGTGCTGGAAAGCGGTCAGGCACTACCATTTACCGTTGCCTTGTGGTCCGGTGAGGACCGTTTGGCTAGGGTTAACGGCCTGGCGATAGACCGTTTGGCCCCTGGTGGCTCACCCCCTTGCAGTCACGGCTTGAACGTTTGGCTTAGCCTGGCGGTCTCAGGGAGACCACTAGGTCTGTCTTATGGTCCAGAGAGGACCGCTAGGCTGAGGGCAGTTCTGGTTGGACCTCCACTCCGTTTCCTTTCGATCGCTGATTTCCGTGAGATGAGTCTCACCTCCAGTGACCTGTTCACTAGTCGTAGCTTTTCTACGCACGCGGGTGCGGACTGATGCGCTCGGCACCCGTCGTTTAAAAATGCTGTCACACAAATTTCACAATTTATAAAATCGCACTCACTCACTTAAATGATTTTAAAAATACGAGTACAGTGGTAAATACGGGTCGATCCCACGAGGAGGGAAAATCTTTATAGATCAAGTTAGAAAATATCCTTATATTTTGAAAATTGATTTTTATCTTTTGGAGTGCGATTGACACTAAAGGAAAGTAAATTGTAACTTTGAATAAGAAGAGAAAAGTGAAGGTAATTTTAGCCAATGGATGAAGAACATCGCCGTTTCCTCACTGAGCCTTGAATGAAGATCACTCTACCTTAGAATTTGACGTCGTGAGATGACCGAGAGATGATTAAACCGCCTTGGGTTGCCCTTTTCCTTGCCAATGAATGAAAATAAAGGCTTTTACAAATATATATATGGTGTTTTACTACTTTGGTCTCCTCCCCTTGCTCCATATCTCCTAGTCACCTGGGGGCCTCAGAAGCTTGCCTCTCCCTTGCATGACTTTTGAGTGAACTCGCTTGAAGGGTGAAGACATATAGCTATTCATGGTGAACATTCGTCCCCGTGGAACTATTGTAAAGCTATTTCCCGTGAGTTGCTAGAACCCTCAAAGGCTACGCCTCGGGTCCCTACACTCACCTATGGGTTATCAGACTGCCGTATGGCTACTCCGAATGTTGGGGGTCATCCCGAAACATTCTGTTTGATGACCCCCCATTTCCCCTGGCAAACGTCAATCCGGGGGAGGTACTGCCCAATTTTCGCCAAGAATGTAAGCAATAAGAACAAGGAACAAGCACACATGCAAGGGTGAATGAACAAGCTAGAGTCTCTGAGATCAAGAATCGCGTGTGCTTAAACCCCTCTGAGTTATACATGAACTGAACCTCTGAGTCCTCGCACTATGAACCTTCAAATAATGTGCTTAGATTTGCATGTTAATTCTTCTTGACAGATGATTAAGATGATTAAACCATCTTACTGAATTGACAAACAAGAGAATAAGACATTTAAGCTCTCTCATCAACCTATTTGAATGATTGAACAAACAACCCAACCACCAACAGTCTATCCAATCTGCAAGTAAAAAGAGAGGAAGAAAGAAAATGAAAGAAAAACAAAGCAATACGAAGGGTTTCCTAATCCGGCGCGGGCTAATCCGGCGCGGGGGGGTGCCGCACCGGTTTAACTCTACACTCAAAACCCATTTCCATTCCTTGGTTTGAAACCAGCGTGCCCCCTCTTGCTTTCCCCTTAAATCGGCGCACCCTCTACCTAACCTGTTAAATCGGCGTGCCCCTCTGCAAAGCTTAAACCGACGCACCCTCTTGTGCAGCTAAACTGGCGTGCGTTCAAAAAAAATGAACAATTAACCAAATAAAAGGAAAGACATGAAACTAATAAATAACATAAAATAACATGAACCACCCGCGTGTGAACAAACAACGAAGTTTAACAATTGGAACAACGGTAATAAAAAATTGCTATAACCATGCATACCTTGAGACATTCACTTTCCCCGAACTGTGTGTATAGAAAAGCAACGATGCCCCATGGCATCAGACGTGGATCTCGGGAACCCTGATATGGCCATGGTCCGAAACCATCTCGGGCCAATAGTTCGTTAACCTGACCCGCTTCTACCGAGATTCGATCCCGCACCCTCATTAAACTTGCCGTATATGCGGCAGTCATTTGTACGATTTTATCGCCGTCCCTTTTGCTACAAATGCAGACTTCCGTCGGAACAAGAAACGGTCCACAAGTGACCGACTTATATGTATCTATGAACATTTATGCCCCAATGCGGGTTTGTTTAAACGTGATCCGAGATTTCACTCTCACTTTCATTATTATGGCCCTTAACCGTCGGGCCATCCGGGCTCCCGAGATAAGAGCTTCATACTTGGAGGCATTGTTGGATGCCTGGAAGTTGAACTTCAAGGCGTACCATAGCTCCGCTCCTTCGGGGGACTTAAGGAGGATGCCGGCACCACTCCCAGTCGAGTTTGAGGAGCCATCAACGAACAGGTCCCCAGGTTGGCCCAGGGGTGGTCAAGAGCTTTTCCTCGGTCGGGACGGTGCTCTCGGCGATGAAGTCTGCTAGTGCTTGTCCTTTGATGGCCAAGCGAGGCCCGTACGAAATGTCATAGGCCCCGAGCATGATGGCCCATTTGATGAGATGTCCCGAGGCTTTAGGGTGGGCGAGGATCTTCTTTAGGGGTTCGTCGGTTAGTACGACGATAGAATGCCCTTGAAAATAGGGTCTGAGGCATTTGGCTGAGGTTACCAATGCTAGCACGAGTTTTTTGATTGCGGGGTACCTCCTTTCGGCTTCATTGAGCACCTTGCTGGTGTAGTAGACCGGTCTCTCAATTCCCGCGTCACTCCTGACCAGGACCAAGCTTACGGTGGACGGGGTCATTGAGAGATAGAGAAGTAGGGCTTCACCTGGGACCGGTTTAGACAGCACTGGGGGTGAGGCTAGGAATTATTTAAGCTCGACGAACGCCTTTTGACACTCCTCGTCCCATGTGAATGTGGCAGACGCCATTTTGGGACCCCTCAACAGCTTGAAGAAGGGTAGTCATCATTCGGCCGCTCAGGACAGGAATCAGTTGAGCGCGGCAATGCCCTCGACTGAGGACTAGTAGATTGGTTATCTTCGAGAAGTTGACAAGTTACCTTGGTTCATGAAAGGGCTGAATCCTTGATGCAGGTAGGTGGCCACATGTCCAGGATGGTGTGAACCTTACCGGGGTTGGCCTCGATCCCACGTTGAGTTACCAAGAAGCCTAGGAACTTCCTAGATCTGACTCTGAAGGCACACTTAGCGGGGTTGAGCTTCATGTTGTACCTTAGAAGGGTGCTGAAGGTCTTGGTTAGATCGGCAAAGTGGTCCTCGGCCTTGGGTGTCTTGACAAGCATGTCATCAACATAGGCCTCGACGTTCTGACTGAGCTGTCCTTCAAACATGTGGTTGACCAGCCTCTGGTACGTTGCCCCAGTGTTCTTCAGCCCGAACGGCATTCGGGTGTAGCAGTGTACGCCGAAGTCGGTGATGAAGGCGGTCTTCTCGACGTCCTCCGGGTCCATCCTGATCTGGTGATGGCCGGAGTAGGCATCCAGGAAGCTGAGTAGCTCGTTGCCTGAGGTGGAGTCGACCAGTTGATCGATGCTCGGCAGTGGGTAGTAGTCCTTCGGAGTAGCTTTATTAAGGTCGGTGAAGTCCATACACATTCGCCACTTTCCAGAGGCTTTTGGTACCAGGACGACATTGGCGAGCCATGTTAGGTAAAGGACCGATCTGAAGAGACCAGTCTTCTGCCCCTTGGTGATTTGCTCTTTGAAGGAGTTGCAGAAGCAAACTGCACCGGAACTGCTCGCATCGGACAGTCTCTCACAACATGACCTGGCTGGTCCCTATAAAAATAGGCTAAATTCACAGAATAAAATCTAGATCTGAACCACTAAGGATCCACTAAGGCACGGGCCTTGTAGTGCCCATAAGACAGGTGCTACTTCATGAAGAAATGCCCTAATGCAAGGGTGCTACTTCCTTGAAGGATAAGATTTGGTAAGCCGACTCTAGTGTTTCGTTCGAATAGAGAAGCTGAATGCTATCTAGGAAAGGCTTGATCTGGGAAAGAATCATACGTGGGAAGGTTTAATTTAAATAGGATTCTTACATGGGAAAGATTGATCCCACTTAAAATCTAGCCCCGTAAGCTCTCTCTCTCCCCTATAAATATACCCCTCTAGAACCCTTCAGAGGTTACTGCCTCTAAGTTCCCTTCATCGATGTCGACCTATTGCTCATGACAGACAAAGCACCTTTGCCACCTTTACGAGTATCTTCCTCGACGTAGAAGTGGCCCAACTTCTTCTCTGCTTCTTCCCTTGATAAGTAGAAGTTGTTGCCGACGTGAACAAGCTTTGCTTCGTCTGATCGTGTATTGCTGGGTCTACTGAGGAGAGTTATTCTTCTCCTTCCAGTAAAGGGGTTGCAGTTGCTATGAAGCTGCAGTTTTTGTTCCTATTTTCGTGGGTTGCTTCTTCCTTTGCTACTGCTTCCTAACATTCTATTCTAAGGACTGTTGCTATATTCCAGATACTCTGTTTCACAGTTGCAAACAGAGTACCATTTCTGTTGATATCGTTGCTGACCTTTCAATCTCTTCTCCGTACGTCAATCCAAATCTACTCAACAAGGTAGGTGTTCTCAAGTACTAGCCTAATCTAATAAATCCCAGAGCATGTCCATTCATATAGCCTTTTTAGTATGATTTCAATCGATTCTTTATTCATTTTCTGAGTTTCAGATGAAGGGTGCCCCTAACAAGGGCACTATTTCTTTTACACGACCCTGCAAACAGTCGTTACTTTGCTTGTTAATTAATAATTCATCATGTTTAAAATTTAATAACCATGAACCAGGACATCTAATCTAATGCATGAGTATACTACTAGTTTCCTGCTATTCTTATCTACCTGTCCATGTGTTCCATCCTGTAAAATTCTTTTATTTGAAAAGTGCCACTATTCATGACTAAATGGAACAACGTCTGTCACCCAGCCATGGTTCAATATAGCGCCCCCAGCCTGGGCACTATATACCAAAGTAGAGGCTGCCACCCAGGCGCCAATTCCCTGAGTATACAATCTTCTGAAAATAGTAACGTATTTACATGAGAAGTAAATCCTGAATTGATGAAATCCTGAATCAGATTGCCTTAATTACCAGAATGGATTTAAAGAAGTAATGACTCTACATGCAGGTGCCATTTTTCCTGCTTCTTCATTTTTCGTGATTTTCTGTAACCCATTCTAGTGGGTTATCTATGATAGCGCTAAGAGAAGTGATAGGGGAGCTGGCAGCCAGGTTCTTCTGAGAAAACATAATATTCAATTTTGGGGCCCCCAGCCGAATTATCTCCGACAATGGCAGCCATTTTAGAAACCAGAAGGTATATCGACTGGCCGATAAATACAAAATTGATTGGAGGGAATCATCCCCCTACAATCCCGAAGCCAATGGGCTCGCAGAGGCCTTCAACAAAATGTTTTGCACTTTGCTGGCAAAAATTATCAATTCCAATAAGAAGGATTGGGAAGAAAAGATGTACGAAGTACTGTGGGCTTATCGTACAGTTTATAAAACCCCAACTGGCTACTCACCATTTTCCCTCGTATATGGGGCAGTGGTGCCAATTGAATTAGAGGTGCCATCACTGCGGGTCACCATTCAACATGGTCTGGCTAGCAACGAACAAACTAACATAGAAAGGAGACTGGAGGAGCTTGCTAAAATGGAAGGAAGATGACTCCGGGCACAGCAGAACATCCAATTATATCAGGCTTGCATGGCCTTTGTTTTTGATAAGCTAGTCAAGAGGAGTGAGAATTCAAGAAAGGAGATCCTGTTATGGTCAAAAAAAGAGAAGTAATGACAGCTAATCCCAAAGGGAAGTTGATTGAAAATTGGGTAGATTCGTATGTTGTACATCGGGTCTATGAGGGAGGCGCTTACGTCCTGGTGTATCACAAGGGCGCAGTTCAATTTTTCCCTCTCAATGGGAAGCACATGAAGTTGTATCGAGTGGCTGCACTAACGCCTGAAGATTAAACAAAGGTCAATGGGGCTTCATAGTCCAAACATAGTCCCACCGAGCCATAATGCCCCCAATAGACCTTACGTCTGTACGGGTTAAGAAAAGTTATTTCCTTGCACAGGCATTATCCCCATGCCTATGAATATATCCATGAGGTGATGGGATTTATGCCTTAGCCGAATACCATTCAACAATGCCCCCGACGGACCTTATGTCCGCAAGGGTGAAGAAAACCTTTCCCTTTCATGGGCATTAAACCCATGCCCACGAATACATCCATGCAGTGAGGAGCTTTATGCCTTAGCAGAATACCATTCAGCAATGCCCCCAACGGACCTTACGTCCGCAGGGGCAAAGAAAACCTTTTCCTAGCACAGGCGTTAACCCCATGCCCACGAATGCATCCCTGTGATAATAGGCTTTATGCCTCAGCCGAATGCTACTCAACAACGCTCTGATGGTCCTTACGTCTGCATGGGTGAAGAAACCCTTCCTTTGCGTTAGCATTACCTTCTTGCTAATGAATAAAACCCTTTTCTTAGTGCAAGGCTTTGTGCCCTAGCCGGTATTCACACAATGTCGCCATTACGGGCCTTATGTCTAAATCGGCGTAGAAACTCTTCCTTTGCATTGGCATTAACCCCTTGCCAACGAATAAACCCCTTTCTCGGTGCAAGGCTTCGTGCCCTAGCCAACTTTCATACAAAATCGCCATTGTGGACCTTACATCCGAATCGGTGGAAATTCTTCCTTTGCGTTGACATTATTTTCTTATCAACGAATAAACCCTTTCTATTGACGCAAGGCCCTATGCCCTAGTCAACGTTCGTACATTATCGCCATTGCAGACCTTACATCTGAATCGACGAAAATTCTTCCTTTACATTGACATTATTTTCTTGCCAATGAATAAATCCTTTCTATCAGCGCAAGGCCCCTTGCCCTAGCCAACGTTCATACATTATCGCCAATGTGGACCTTACGTCCAAATCGATAAAAATTCTTCCTTTGCATTGACATTATTTTCTTCCCAACGAATAAACCCTTTCTATCGGCGCAAGGTCCCGTGCCCTAGCCAACAGTCACATGCTACCATCTAGGGTCAAACATCGCATATCGATCCATCATCACTCTCTTATCTATTTCTTAAATATAAATATATATATAAAGGAACTTTAAGTGTTCAGGTGCATCGACCTGGTGTCTTCTCCCATGGCTTCTCTTCCTCTTGGATTGAGCAAGAGTTGACTTTGCTTCTTAGAATCCTTATTGCTTTTGGTTCAAAGCTAAGTGCGTTGATGCACTTCTTTGTCATTCCTACAATTTGATTAGCCAGTCTTTTAGTTAGTCTGAACTACACAACTTTGACACATATATTTAGAATTTATTGACTTAACCAAAGAACCATATTTTTCTGACATCATCAAAACATAGAATACAACAGTTAGGACATGTTAGCTATAGTGTTCTGCATAAACTGGCAAAGCATGACATGGTAAGAGGATTGCCTAAGTTGTCTTTCAAAAGGAACACTAAAATTTGTGAAGTATACTCCCTAGGAAAGCAAACCCGAAAATCCTTCAAACTTATAAATGAGCCAATGTCGTCCATGCCATTTGAATTTCTGCACATGGATCTATTTGGGCTGGCTAGAATTGCTTGTCTAAGTGGAAAGAAGTATGGCTTCGTCATTGTTGATGACTTTACTCACTTCATTTAGATCTTTTTCTTAGCTTATAAAAATGATACCTTTTTTGAATTTTAGAAGTTCTTTAGAAAAATAAAGTAGGAAGGTAAGTTTAGAATCATGACTATTTTATCTCACCATGGAGGAGAGTTTGAAAACTCTTCATTTTCTAAATTCTGCAATCAAGAAGGACTAATCCACTGATTCTCTTCTCTCAGGACCCCATAACAAAATGGCATTGTGAAAAGAAAGAACTAGACAATTGTGGAGATTGATTGAACAATATTGATTGAAAGTAAGTTGCCAAGAAAATTCTGGGCTGAAGCAGTAAACACAGCATGTTATATCATAAACAGGGCCATGGTAAGGCCAAAGAGTAAGAAAATCACGTATGAAATGTTGAAAGGTAAGAAACCCAACTTGGTTTACTTCAAAGTGTTTGGGTCAAAATGCTATATTCACAATAACGATAAATCTGACCTTCATAAATTTGAAGCCAAGAGTGACATTAGAACATTCTTAGGGTACTCTGAAACATCTAGAGCATATAGGGTTTTCAATGTAAAAAATTAGACTGTGGAGGAAACTCTACATGTGGTGTTTGCTGAAATACCTAATAAAACAGACCAAGGTGTTGATGATATATTAGGTTCGTTGCGCTCCCTCTTTGATTTTGGTAATGGTTTTGATGATAACAAAATATTGTGTGCTTTGTGTATGTTCAGGTGTTATGAAAAATGTGCTCATATGTTGATATCTTGTTTTACAGGTTGCGTTACAGGGATGGAATGCATGGTATTTCATGAATATATTTTAGATGATGTCTCATGCATATTGCTCATGAGACCTTAGAGCTTACATGTGAAAACTACATTTTTCAGTGGATTGCCAAATGATTTGTTGGGTTGCCATGTGTTTTTGATGCAAACACAAAGTTGGTATTATTGAGTTTCATGCATGTTTTTGTGTGGGACTATTGAGATTAATATTCTTCCGTTAATCCCCATACTAGTGTGGAATGGTTGAGTTCTTATGGATATGAAATTGATTGCATGGATATGTGTAAATGCATAGCCATGTCATTTCAAGCTCTTGTTGAAAAGATCATCATATTCCTTGGACCCATGGAAAATCATGCCTTAATGTTAAATGTGAAACTAGGTGCTTAAGGAGGTATCATTCATTTTTCAAATCTTGCAGGTGAGGGGTCGACCCTCACTGGGCCATGGCCTGTCTGCTCTCCAGACAGACCAACACTTCCTATGCTGCACCCTTTTGCATGATGGTGTTTCAAGCATTTCGGTATTAAGGATCTCATGTTGATTGATTAAGTATTTTCATCATATGATTTCTATGCTCTCAAATATTTAACCCACACCATAAGTTCATGATTGAACATGATGAAATCTGGTTTTTGATCTTCAAACCGGTAGCGGCACTCGACTACCAAGTGGCCGAGCAATTGCGGACCTTCGAAGTCCCAAATGACGACGGCCCGCCCACTATCTTCTACGTGGCCGACGAGCAACCTGTCAGAGGAGATGAGGATTGTCAGTTCACCGATGACCTCCACGACCCCCACGTCCCGATCTCGGGAATCCCTTATATGGCCAGTCATGCGGCCGAAGTGATCAGAAGACAGAGGATTCCCCTCTACCAGCCTGCCAGTCAGAAGAAGATGTTTGCGCAGATGTGGAACCCGCCGAACCTGGACCGGAGGCTCCTGTAGATCACCAGGCACCCGGGGCTAGGCTTCTCAGCAGAAGATTACTACGAGATCGACGTAATATCGGTCTCAACTTCATTCGGCAGGAATTCTGCAAGGGCTACCCCCGCGCAGGAGGCCCGACACAAGAAACATCCTCTGCCGTCGTCAGAGGAAGTGCAAGACGAGGAGATCTTCCTTTGGGATCCCCTCCGAAGAGGCCACGCAGGAAGAACCTCCCCTTTCCCTGAGGGATCAGTGTCCGAGAGCCGCGCCGCCAAGGCCCCCTCGCCATCGCCCTCTAGTCCAACAGGCGACGGCGGCCCCGGACAGGTTCTTGGCCCGTCCCAGTATGGCCTTGTGCCATTCACCCTGTATCGCCAACAACAGCAGGAAATCGAAAGACTAAAGGTACACGTAGCCGAGGTGGCCACCCAACTGGCGATTCTAACCCAAGACTTCCTCCGTTTATGGGGTGAAAGCATGGCATGGTCCCGGACCTCTAGCCCCTGCACATCTACACGATCGACGCAAGGAGCAAGGAGCACGGTCAGCCCCACAGCCAGGCCACCAGCCCGGCAGGGCCTTACCCTTCAAGAGAAGCTGCAGAAGCCCTACTCCTTTCCAAAAGAGAAGACCCGGGGCATCTTTGACTGGGCCCGTCACTATGGCAAAGTGTCACTCCCGAGGTCCAAAAGGCCTCAAGATGCCTGGAGAAGCGGTGACCCGCTGTTCTGCCCTTATCATCAGATACTCGGGCACCCTATTGAAGAGTGTTACGTCTTCAAAGATATAGCCCAGGACCTGATCGACAGGGAGGAGCTGAGAATGGGGGACTATGTAGTGGCCCCACCGCGTCCTCACGTGACGAGCAGCCCCCTGAGGGGAGTCCACACCATATCCATTCAACACCAAGTCCCAGAAGATGCAGTAACGCCGACACCAGTGGAAGCCATCTATGATGACTACCTGGAGGATCTTGGTGAGGCGTTACAGCCTCCCGCATCGACCGATTCTACCTGCCCGTCGGTCGCAACTCCGGAGTAATGCAAAGTGAGTGCCGCTCCAGTACCAAGTCAAGATGAACTAGAAGAGTCCTTTGGCGTCCTCGAGGTCGAAGAAGGTGAAGACCAGGATCTCGTCGACATGCCGCCGGCCCCGCCGAAAATTGAAGATGGCGGCCAGGCCACCGTCGACGAACTGGTCGCGCTCGTCAGCGCAGCTCCGAACCCTCGGCCTCGTGTCCACACCCAAACCATACGCCCTAGGTCTGTCCTCTAGCTAGTAATTCCCCCACCAGTCTGGACTCGGCGGTACGTAGGGGCCTTACGGTAACCAGCCTACTCACCGTCTCTCTCGGGTGCGCCACACCAGTGCTCCCAGTGGGCCAACACACCCGTGCCGTGGAAGCTACGACTAGTGGATGGGTCACCCGAAGTACAGACCCTCAAGTCACAGAAAACGACTCCGGAGGTAAGTGAGTATAAGGATCGCTCCTCGTACAACACCGACTCATGGTGACGTAAGCTGAAGACGCCACATCCTGGGACTCCCACGGCACCCCACACCTGGTCCCCACATGATGCCTAGCATCAGTCAGACTACATGTTAACACGTGAATCGAGGTCCGCTCACCCGGGACTCGAATCGGCACGGAAGAAAATACCGGGTAGGCCTCAAACGATGAACGGTCCATCATTGGCCGCTCAAGGATGCACGGCTAACTCGCAGCCGCACGTGGGAGGAAGACGGTCCAACCTGGTCGTCCATCACTCCCAGCAGTGACCAGACTATGACGCGCCTGCCCAAGGGCGTTATAGTGCTTAACGGATCAACACAGGTGCGTCAAGTCTCAAGTCACAAAAGGGAACATAACGCACACCTCTAGAGGCGTTATGTACATGACGGACCAGATATGGTGCGTTATGTCACGGAGTTAAAACAGACTATAACGCAGTCCTCGAGGCGCTTTATAGACCTTAACGGACCATATCCGGTGCGTTAAGTGGAAGGCAAAGGCGTTAAGCATAACGCACCTTTTCTGGGGCATCATAGGACATAACGGATCTCCCTAGGCGCATTATGTGACCAGGACCCCCAACGGTCAAAAATCAATGGTCGTAAACCCATAACGCACTAACACCGAGGCGTTATGTTGAACATAACGGTCAGTCGTGGGATCGTTAACCCACGAAGGCCAGACTCAAAGCCCACGGAGCATAACGCCCCCCCTAGGCGCGTTATGCACATAACGGCCACTGAGACGACCGCTATGTCGTCCCGGCGGTGAAATGGCGAATTAGCCCTAAAAACGCCGGTCACGCCCCCATACCTCCAGGGGAGAGGGGGAAATCTAGGAGGAAGCTCCCCAATAGCCCTAGGTATGATTCTACGGCCTTGAATCGGCCAAAAATGCGGTGAATCGCTAGATCGGGCGATCACTCCCCAAATCATGATTTTATCCTAACCCGCTCAAAAACGCCCCTCTCGGCCTCACGACGGGCTGAAAATCGCGGAAATGAAACGCAGGGAGCTAGGGAACGTCACCTTACCTCAATGGAGCGAATGCTTGGTGGAACGTTCTTTTTATTGGTTTATTTGGTTTATTAATTAGGCGTGTCAGTCACTGTCGTGACAATTTTATTATGCGCTCATCTGACTAATCAGACAATCATGGGTGATCGTGTCGGGACTCAAAGGAGAATGGATGTATTACTCTAGCACACATAAAGATACAACCAGATTTACTCTCCAAGATTAAAAGGTTACAGATGAAGACCCAATATTAGTAGATATCCAGGGCAAGCAGGAGGAACGACCATATTTCAAACTGGCATCAGACGGAAGGCTATTCCATGAAAGGACATGTGTACCGGATTATCCCAAATTGAAGAAGAAGATCTTAGAGGAAGCTCATTGATCAAGGTACACCATTCATCTGGGAGCTACCAAGATGTACGAGGACTTGAAACAGACTTTTTGGTGGCCCAACATGAAGAGAGAGGTAGCAGACTTTGTGTCCCGATGTCTCACATGTCAACAAGTTAAGGTAGAACACCAACAATCTGTTGGTAAATTACACCCCCTAGACATTCCCAAGTGGAAGTGGGAAGATATTGGAATGGACTTCATCATGGGCTTGTCTAAATCTAAAGGCGGAGATGATGGAATATGGGTAATCATAGATCGATTGACCAAATCGACACATTTCTTGCCTATTAAGAGCCATTGGTCAGTTGATGTCCTAGCCGCCTTGTATATCAAGGAGATCGTTAGACTGCATGGAGTCCCTGTTTCGATCATGTCTGACCGAGACCCGCACTTCACTTCGCACTTCTGGAAGGGGCTACAACATTCCTTGGGAAAAAAGGTAAATTTCAGCACTACATTTCATCCTCAAATAGATGGTCAGACTGAGAGGACCAATCAGGTAGTAGAAGATATGCTTAGAGCATGTATATTATATTTTAGTGGGAGCTGACACGATCACTTATCTCTGATAGAATTCGCCTACAACAGCAATTATCAGGCCGGTATCCAAATGGCACCGTTTGAAGCATTGTACGGAAGGAGTTGCCGTTCACCTCTATGCTGGGAGAAGTCAAAGAACGACAGCTTCTAGGACCTGAATTGGTAAGAGATACAACTGAGAAAGTTCAAGAAATTAGAGAAAGACTTCAAACGGCTCAGTCTAGACAGAAATCCTATGCTGATACTAGAAGAAGAGACCTCTAGTTTTAGATAGGAGACCATGTGTTTCTTAAAGTTTCTCCTGGACGAGGCATCAAAAGATTTGGTGCTAAGGGAAAGCTTGCACCAAGATATATCGGTCCATTCGAAGTCTTGGAGAGAGTCGGTGAGGTTGTCTACCGGATTGCCCTACCACCTCAATTATCTGATGTTCACAATGTGTTCCACGTATCAATGCTCAAGATGTATGTTCACGATCCGTTCCACATCATTGAACATGACAATCTAGTAATACAAAAAGATCTGACATACGAACCTAAGCCTTGGAAGATACTGGATCGCGAGGTCCAGATCCTCAGGAGCAAAACTATCCCCATGGCAAAGATTCAATGGAGCAAGAACCTGAAGCAAGATGCTACGTGGGAAACAGAAGAATCTATGTAAAGGAGATTTTTGGAGTTATTCCAATAAGTAAGTTACCGCACCCTCTGTTTAAATATAGGGTGCTGTGTAGAGGTTCTTACCTGTCAACTCGTCGGGCCGAGTGTTCACTCGGCATTGGGTACACTCTCCTGCCTTAGACTGTACTTTTGTTGGACTGGACTCTGTTGTAGTTAGATAATTTATTTCTGTTAATTCTTGAGTTGCCCTGCTTTATTTCATATTTCTGTGTACACCACACCTACCTCTTATCCCTCCGGCTCATGGGCAACGTTCTAGGATTCGAATGGTATTGGGTTATTCCTGGTATCCGAATCTTGAGTCGTTACATCTTCCCCTCACCCCATCGGATCTCTCTCTTCCCCCCTTTCTCTCCCACGCAGCTCTCTCCCTCACTCTCTTCACTGCACACACACCTCCCGTCGACCACCTCCGCTCCCTCTTTCACACCTGCACACCGCCAGCCCGCGGCCACCTCCGCTCCCTCTCCCACACACACGCCGTTGCCTGTAGCCACCCGCAGCAGAAGCCACGAGCAGCCTGCCTCCCCTCACACACAACCGCACACCTTCCCATCTCCAACTCTCTCTTCACACACACACTACACCACAGTCGCAGCATTGACCTCCCTCAAACGATAGCCTCGACCCCACCTCTTTGTCACACACACGCTCACACAACACACACCCTGCATCCCCCTCATTGCCATAGCTCTCTCCCTCCCTGCGCCTTCTGATCTCTCTCGTCCCTCCTGCTCTCTCTCTAAAACTTCCGCAGTAGCACCCCCCTCCTTCACACTCTCCTCGCCGTGATCGTTTCTCCCTACACACATACACCATCTCCCGGCCTCCACTCTCTCCCTCTCTCACCACCCAGCCGCACACCTCTGCTCCCCCTTTCACACCTACACACAATCGGCACACACGTAAACATGGCCCATCAGACAGACACCGCGTCCACCACCTCTCTCCAACAAGCCAACCTCTCTCTCTCTCCCTTCTCACCTACGCCATAGCCACCCTGCTCACGCGGCCACTCTGTGCCTCCCACTCCCATCACCCAATTGTAGCACCCCCCGTCGGACAGACACCCGCTATCTCCCATTCTCTCCCTCTCTTCCCTCTCACGCTAGCGCATACACACACCTCTGCGAGGCATCACATGGCCCTCACTTCTCACCTTCCTTTCCTCCCTACATACACACCACTTATCACCGCCAACAAGCTCCCCTCCTGTACCTCCCCTCCCTCTCCTCTCTCACTCATGTCCAACCGTGAGCACCTCCCCACCGTCGCACTCCCTCTCTCTTCTTTCTCATGCTCTCTCTCTTTCTCCCTCTTCTGCACACATCGTCGACCTCTCCCTCCTCCCCCTCTCTCATCCTCCACTGGCCACACCTCTCTTGTTCTCCCTATCAACCTCCCCCACTCCCTCTCTCGCCACCCTCCTCTGCTCTCTACACACCTCTCCATCACCGACACCAACCTCGTCCCCCCTCTCACGTCCGGCACCATCTCCCTACACTCTCCTGTCACACACACTCCTCCACCTGCAGTGCCTCAAACTCACTTTTCAATAGAGGGTGGTTAAGAAAAGTATATCCATAGTCCAGTCAATCAAAGCTGTCTCGAAGAAGATTCTGCCAACTCTGTGGCCCAGCAATCGGCCAGTTATCTCAGTGTTAGATTTGGACTTTCTTTGGACTTATGCTCCACGCAAGCCCGCCACTGCACCAATCAATATCAAGGAAAAGCCCAAGATCAGAGATTCTAAAGGATGGTCTATTATCTTGAAACTGGGCTACCAACCGGGGAGAGGCCTTGCTGCACAACTCCAAGGGCAGACCAAACTGGTCCCCAAAGGAAAGAAGATGAGTAGAAGGGGTCTCGGCTACCGAGAATCTGCATTGTCAGTTTTGGGTGACTCAGGACCACTCACCTGGGATTACCGCCAGCATTTTGTAAAAGGCCCTCTCCAATCGGATACATTGAAAACACCGATAAGACAGCACGAGAAGAATACAGCTTGCATAGTAGCCAGCCCGCCTCTGCTACCAAAGGGGGCCGTTGATGATATGCTTGATTTCAACCAAGCTTGTGCCAGGTTATTTCATGAATTACATTACTGCCAGAAGAATCAGGAGGTACGGCTTGTGCAATGGAAGCTGAGGAAACTAGCATACCGTCTGCGGGAGAGGGCAAGCTCACCCATTACCATTACTTTGTCTCCTTCCCGCTTACGCAGACTCTTTTAGATGTTGGACTTTGTCCCTCGTTCACATCCTATTATGATTGATCTACTACTCCAACAACTTCTGTTTTACCTCGAGAAGCCAACGAAATTTTTGATCGTGAATTGTCCATGTGGGCGTTGCCCACCGATTGATCTTTCCACTTCTTTCTTCTCCTCCTCTGACCCTTTCCTCGACATCTTCTGTCCATCCATCTACCCCCTCGCGCTTCCTCCTCCCCCCTCTCCATCTTGCTGCATGATCTCCACTGATCTCCAAAAAAAAACATCAAATTTGAAACAATGATTTTAGTGGAAGATTATGCTATCTTCTGTCCATCCTCCTCCTAGGGGCATGAGGCCCCTGCTTCCCACTCAGTAGATTTCCTCTCTCCTAGGTTAGATGTAGGGTCCATCGAGTCTAGAGAAGTAGAGTCTAGGTCTAGAGAAGTAGGGTGTTGTTCTAAGTCGTCCAACCCTCCCTTGCCTGAGCCACGCCCGCTGGCGTGCCATTCTAAATCAATTCCTGATAGGTTCTTGCAAAACCTAGCTCAGCGATGCCATGCTCTTTTGAAATTCCCGGAATTCATAGCTACGATAATCACAATAGAAGATGATGAAGAACAAGATGGGGTGTGGAGCGATGATGGATTAGGAGTCTATGAAGTCATGGATGAAAAGGACCTAGTCGATTATGAGGATAGCGACGTAGATGACACTGCCGACCTATATGCGCAAGGTCTGAAGTGGTTCGATGAGCCATCATCGGTAGTGGATGAACCTATGAAGGAAGTAAATCTGGGAACTAATGAGGATTTTCAATTCTGAATTTGACCCCTATGTCCCTTCGAACTGTCAAATCCATCAATTCCTTTTCTAGAGTTGGCTCATACGTCTTTCGGCATGTCAGCTCCACTCATATTTGAGCTCCTCGGATTTGATTCACACGTCCCATTAGGACTATCAAATCCATCCTTTTAGTCCCATCGGGCTTGACTTATGAGACCCCTCTTGGGCTACCAACCCATCCCACCTATCGGCCTTCGGATTTGACCGAAACATCTCACTCGGGCTATCAAATCCATCATTTCATCTTTCGGGCTTGACTCCCATGTCTCACTGCGTATTCAAATCCATCATTTTCTTCTATAGGGTTTGGGTTATGTGTCCCCTTTCGGGCTGCCAACCCTATTCGCCTATCGACCTTCGGATTTGACCTAAACGTCTCACTCGGGCTGTCAAATCCATCTTTTCATATTTCGGGTTTGACTCGCATGTCCCACTAAGGCGTATTCAAATCCATCCTTTTCATCTATAGGATTTGGCTTATGTGTCCCTTTTCAGGCTGCCAACCCTATTCGCCCATCGGCCTTCGGGTTTGACTTGCGCATCCCACTAGGGTTGTCAAATCCAATATTTTTATTTTAGGGTTTGGCCTATGCGTCCCCTTTCGGGCTGCCAACCCATCCCGCCTATTGACTTTCGGATTTGGCTCATGTGTCCCTCCGAGCTGTCAAATCTATCCTTTCATCTTTCGGGTTTGGCCTATGCGTCCCCTTTTGGGCTGTCAACCCTATCCACCTCTTGGCTTTTAGGTTTGACTCACACGTCTCACTAGGGCTGTCAAATCTATCATTTCATCTTCCGGGTCGGCCTATGCATCCCCTTTCGAGCTGCCAACCCTATTTGTCTATCGGCTTTCGGATTTGATCTAAATGTCCCACTCGGACTGTCAAATATATCCTTTCATTTTTTGGGTTTGGCACATGTGTCCCCTTTCGGGCTACCAACCCATTCCGCCTATCGGCTTTCGGGTTTGACTCGCATGTCCTACTTGCGCTGTCAAATCCACCCTTTCATCTTTCGGGTTTGGCCTATGCGTCCCCTTTTGGGCTGCTAAACCACCCTATCTTTCAGCTCTCGGGTTTGACTAACCACATCTCACTAGGACTATCAAATCCACTCGTTTGTCTCACTGGGTTTGGCCCATACGTCCCTCTTGGCATGCCAACCCCTCTGCCTTTCGGCATCATAGGTATTCAAAAAAAAAAAAAAATGGGGCTAAAGTATTGGTGCCTTAACGGACTTGATTGTTCTTGTTAGAAAGGCAATCGAGGGCAAAAAGATTTTAACCCGACTAAGGTAAAAGCCTGCAAGGGCGTCTTAGGCAAAAATAGATATCCCTCTGTGTGAAAACCCGCAAGGGCGTATTGAAAAAAGCTAAAGGGGGCCAGTCTTGGCGAAAATCTGAAAAGACGGTAAGGCTGATAAAGTGGTAAAAGAAAGAAAGAAAAAAAAAGATAGCATACGCGGACTGCATTTCTATTGTTTGAGAATAGCTTATTGGAGTTTCGCTCTACCCCTTCAAATTCAAACATCAAATTTTTCAACAAATACAAAATTTTTCAATGAATGAGTAGGTTAAATAATTTTTTTTTACACGAGGAGACACATGGAGCTCATGTCAGAATCTCCGATTACTCAGAATATCAATCGTTTCATTTCATTTTGAACAGAGGTACTTTAGTGGGACACCTTTCAGAAATGTACCACATCACGTCTCAGGTGACGTACATCCAATTTATTCAGTGAACTAAGCATTGCTCTGTCATTAATTTCATTTCAGATTTTTCAATAATGATAGGTAGGCAGCTTTTTCCTCAACTGCCTCTTCAACATCCATGCAGCAAGTTTAATGTCTCTAGAGTGTTGAAGGAAAAATCCTATATCCTTATGTTTAATACTCATTTTCACATTATGTGTAAAAGGTGTGTGAATTTGATTCAACCTGTATACCAAAAATATCATCAACACATGACAGTGCTACTCCCCCTAAATAGATGCACCTATTAAGTATGAACTTCCCCAGAGTGTATGATAGGAAACACACCAACAATGACTCAAATGCAACATTATTTAGCAAAGAGATATAAAGCCATAGAAATACCAAAGGATGGGGGTAAATAGCATATAATATCAAGCAAGCATGCAGAGGGAATGTATGCAATATGCAATGCAACCTTTGATCATATAGTAGTGGAATGGAAATGTAATATGCCAAGACAAAATGTAATGTGGTGCAAGGCTTCTGATATCAAATGAATGAGCTAACTGCAGTTAATGCATGAATTCCAATGCATGCAACCTATGCCTAGATGAGAATTGATGTAAAATGCAAGTGCAGCATGGAAGACTTGATTTTCAACCCATGAGACAAATTCTAAATTAGAGCCTTTAGATTTATTAACGTGTCACCAAACATTTTCATGACATGACCTTTATCAAATAAGGATGTTTAAATGATCAAAAGTAAGCAATGCAACCCAATTTTTAGAATTGTTCAACAATAGATTTTCAAAGGTCATTCACAAGTATTGAAATGAGAATTCATCCAAAAGCCAAATGTATGAATCATTTAATCACAAACATATTTTCAATTTACATAGCTCGGCTCAAGGATTCATTCACTCATCAACCAATCCCAATTTTCAAGATCTGGTACGAGGCGGAGATTTTAGTCCGAAGACCTAGCTCAACGCATAGGGAATGCTTCCAAGTGGACATAATCCACTCTTCCACAAATGCCATTTGATATACCAGATGTGCAATTTAGTTCAGGTGTGATCATGCAATTCAAAATGAGAGTTATTCAATAGCCGATCACTTCTTACACGACTCTCATGATTTTTAATTTAATTTAACCAATTTTGACAAGTCCATCACAGCGGGCTAGTAGATGACTTATCCATTTTGTAGAGTCAATACCAGTCATCGAAAGGTGTCACCAACTCTAAGTGACAAACTTGTTTTGAGTACTCGTTTGTTAATTGCTTTCTATCAAGTTCTTGACGTTAATCCACCAATTCATACTCTACTACCATGACATGTTTATGTGCCGGGAGATATCTATTTTGGGAGCTGCTCCAGTCATTTCCTCCAATGTGTCTTAGTCTTGAATCTCTCTTCTTAGTTTTTCCCCACATCTCATAACTCCTTACTGCTCTTTCTACGGTACCCCTCATGTTTTTGCTGATGTCAAAGGGGGAGAGAGAGTTAGTATGTCAAGGGAAAGAGAGATGTATGCATGTCCATGTGTTCATTGCATATCATGTTGACTTCTTCATATACTTATGTTGTACTTCTGTTATGCTCAAATTTGCATGATTGTGCGTTGCCTAACCAAATTTGCTATCAAAACAGTGAGCAGAATGGCTCATAGTTGTCATCATCAAAATGGGGGAGAATGTGAGATAAATTATGTTTTGATGATGTGTTACTATAAGTCATTGGACAAATGAGTTAGAAACTCATGAAACATCCATTGCTTGGATAGATATGTAGAAGCTTAAGGCGAGCACAAATGTCGAGCACTCTGAGCACAAATGTCGAGCCTCCGAGCAACTATAGCAAGCTCGATTTGCCAAAAATTTGAGCATTCTGAGCACTCGCGAGCTCTTCCGAGCACTTCGAGCACGAGTACTTGTGGCAAGCACTCGAGCACATGTAGTAGAACATCCGAGCATTCCTCAACATGGCCGAGCGATTGTAGCATGAATGGCATGCTGAGCAAAGTCGGTCAAGAATCGAGCCTGACACAGTCTAGTCCATGTTGACTGTCGAAAATTGATCGACTGTAGCTCAAGCCAAGTCTGAGACTCCGAGAGTCGAGCCATCAAGCAGAACCAAGAGTCGACCCAAAAGCCTAAGCTCAATCATGTGGCAACTGTTGATGACAAAAGGATTTATAAAGGTTACAAATAGACCCCTAACGGTGACAAATACCTGGGTAAGGGTGACAAATGGCTTGCTAACGGTGAAAAATAGGTGGCAACACTGACAAATAGCTAAGGCCTCATTCAACTGCCTTGGTCCTTATGACTAAGCTTGGATTCAACTACTTAAGCTCAAACTACTAGGGAAACAAAGCTCGATCTTCACAACTATGATCGGTTGCCATGTCAAAGCTCGATCGTCATATCTAAAGCTCCAACTCCTATGGAACTAAGCTCGGACGACATAATGCCGATCCAGCAAGCTCTCCGAGCACATGGACCAAGCACTCTGAGCACCTGTAGCTGCATCCCAAGCTCAAATACACTAAGGCCAAGGTGGAGAAGAAAATCTCCAAAGGCGACGGGTATTGATCAGTAAGGGTGACAAATAGATGGTTAAGGCAGACAAATGAGCGATAAGGGTGAAAAATACCTCATAAGGGTGACAAATGGATTGTAGAAGAAATGCATGTAGAAAACTATTGCCCAACCTTTTGAAACTTTCGAAGGTCATCCAAGAGATAAGGGATCGTGGTAAAACAACGATCAAATCATCACTAAACCAGTCCATGAAACATGTGAAAATGTGATCATTAATACAAAAGTTTATATTTTGGCATGAAAGTAGCATAAGATAAAATAAGTTTAAAATGCATAAAGAACATGAAATCTATCAAGATGGACAGTTAACATAACCAAATTTATGAATACAGTATCATAAATAGGAATAAAACTTAATTACATAGGCTTAACATATGATTAGTAGGGCTATTCTACAATCTGTTTCGGGTTAACAAAATGTAGAACACAGAAATAGAAAGGCGGTCTCGGGATGACCATTTCTAATAGTAGCGGTTACTCTGGGACTGCTATCAGACTTTAGCAGTCTAGGGAGGACTGCCTTCTGCCTGCTACGGGTAGAAGATGTTTTAAAGCTGTGTGAGGCCATTTTAGGGTAAATAACAGGTGAAACTCATGCTAAAAAGGTAAATAGAATATGATAGGACATAATGAAATCATGTAGATGCATGGGTAGCATGTATTAGGACAAAATTAGCATCTTCTCTTTGAAAGTATGGGAACATGCATGCTATGAAATCCCTAGTTACGCAGTGATAGAACAATGTAAAATACTCCATGCACAATCAATAAAAATAGGAGAAAACAGAGGAATTTTACTCCAAACATGTTATTTTAGCCATCGATGAGATAACCTACCTCTGGGTTGGGCTTGGAACTCCAAATTTCTAACTGGAAGACGACCCTAGTTTCTGCACGTCCTGTGCCAAACCAGTAACTTTCCGCCCCTCTATCTTCTGATCTTCTTGACCTAAGTTCGTAAAAATTGGAGGGTAGGTAGAGAATATAAAGGAGATCAAAAAATTCTAAAGACACAACTTGAACTAACCTCATTTAGGGCTTCTAATACCTTCCTCTTCCTCGGACGGACTCACTGCCTCCTGTGCATACTGCGGTGAGACCGCAACTTTGGGAGCTTCTATCTCCTTAAAGGCTTTCTCTCCTAGCACGAAAGTTGGAGGGGAGTTAGATAAAATTAAGGGGAACAAAATATTCCAAAGGACTAACCAGAGATAATGCCTCCTTACCATCGAACTTCGCGAGCCAAAACAAGGGTTCGCGCAGGTCGAACCTGAACCTTATTTATAGAGTTTACCTAAGGTTTAGGAGATTAGATCGAATTTAGAGTCCTAATTTGAGATAGAACTAATCCCTAGAGTGTTCTAGAGAGTCTCCCATGCCAGATAACTTCGATCCAAGGTGATTAGGTTACTAAAGATCCAATCTTTTCACGCTTCTACATAGCCCATTCATGGAACATAATAGCGGTCTGCTGACGACCGCAACCATCAAGTAGCGGTCGTGCGATAGACCGCTACTTGGTGGCCTTTCCAAATTTTTAGAGAATTTTATATTTATCATCTAATTATCCCCTTTTTGGCCTATTTATCTAACTTAATTCTATAAATTACCCTAATTATGTCTCTAACAATGGGCTTTTATAAGTTCAGTTTTAATTGGGCATTAAGTTTTAAATTGAGCAAAAATTTTAGAAGGGGATTCATTCACCCCCCCTCTGAATCCAGGTTGCACCATCTCATAGACTCAACATCCCCCTCTGGCCTATAAAAGGCCTCGAAGGGCGTCTCTCCCTCTTCATGCCACTTAAGGCTTCCCTTGCAATCTCTGGCTTCCTCTCCTCGTTCCTGCGAAGCGGCCGTCTTCTTCCTCTTTGATTGTCTTCAGGCAAAGCATGGAGGACGATTCTGAAGATGACGATTATGGCGGTTGCTGGGGCATTCATGATGGTTTGGCATAGAAGAATGGTCGGTGATGGGCGGACGGCATAGAAGAAGGGTCGACGCATGGTGACTTGCTCCCTCCCGACCTCTAGACCGCCGCCCTATTGGGGAGAGGGGAGGGGAGGAGCCATTGCACCTCCTTTCTTTCATCCTCTCTCTCTCTTTTGTTCTTTAGCCGACCTCTTTCACTCTTTGGAGGATGTCGGCTCTTTTTTTTTCTGTTTCTTCTTGCCCGTGCCATTAATTCTTGATGGCTTTGTTATGGTCCAACTTTCAAAGAGTCGACAGAGGAGGCCTTCTCTTGTTTTCTACGAAGTTGGTACCTGGGCATTCCTCTCTCCTTCTTTTTTCCTCTGATACAATATCTTCTGAACTCTCCGAGCAGACAAAGTCTGTCATCTCATTATTTGAGCTAATTTCCACATGAGCTGGAGTCAGTGGCTCGGCTTGGAGCTACTGACCTCATCCGCGTCGAGTGATCAGTTCGTGATGTACTAGTTTTTCACTTTCTTGCATATTGTACTGGCTATGGCCTACTTGATGTACAAAGATGTTTAATGCAATAAAAAGGAGAGATATTATCACCATCTGTCTCTTACATGTTTATGGAAGAAGCTCAAAAATAGAATTTTCACAATGTTGTCGCATTCCAAGTCCAAGGAATGGGAGCTCCTTCCATGGTAGATAACCAGTACGCTCATTTCTCGAGCATCTCGACCACTCGGTAGGGGCCTTCCCAGTTAGGGGCTAGCTTTCCCACCACCTCTAGTGGTCGAGAGACTTTGGCCTTTCTCTGAATGAAATCTCCCGACTGAAATTGTCTGTCTCAGACTTTGGCGTTGTAATAGCGAGTCATGCACCACTGGTACTCCGTAGCTCGGATCCTTGCGACTTTGCGTACTTCGTCTGCCAGGTCCAAATTCTCTGACAACTTCTGCTCGTTCAGCTCGGGTGAGAAGTGGATCACTCAGAGGGAAGGGTTGCCGATCTCCAGGGGAATCACGGCCTCTCTGCCATTCACCAGTTGGAAAGGAGTCTCACCGGTAGCAGCTCTGGGAGTGGTTCGGTACGACCACAGTACGTTAGACAGTTCCTCAAGCCAGTTACCCTTGGCCTTCCCGAGTCTGGTCTTAATGCCTTTGAGGATGGTTTTGTTGGTATTTTCAACCAGCTCGTTGGCTTGGGGGTAACATAGCATTTACATCCAAAACCTTGAAATGTGCTAGTGAAGGCTTCTTACCCTTGAGAATTTCATAGGGAGTCTTTTGGGTAAAAGGTCTTACCATGGCTCTGTTGACAATGTAGCGTGCAGTATTAACTGCCTCAGCCCAAAACCTCCTGGGCAGATTACCTTCAACCAGCATAGTCCTGGCCATCACCACAAGGGTTCGGTTCCTCCTCTTCACCACACCATTCTGCTCAGGTGTCCTTGGTGAGGAGAACCTGTGGTTGATACCAGTTTTCCTGCAAAAATCATAGAATTGTGACTTTTCAAACTCACAACCATGATCAGACAAAATATTCAGAATGGAATGATCATTATTCTATTTTATTCTAAGAGAGAATTCTTGAAATTCATCAAAGGCATTGTTCTTGAGTGTGAGGAAGAACACCTAGGTGAATCTAGAAAAGTCATCAATTAATACAAAACCATATCTCCTTTCTTGATAAACTGGCTGATCTTGTGGGTCCAAAAAGATCCATGTGAATCAGCTCATAAGGTTTAGTAGATAGGTTTTCAGTTCTAGACTTAAATGACTTCCTAGTTTGCTTGGATTGGGTGCATGCCTCAAAGACTTTATTTTTATTTTTAAAAGAAATTTTAGGAAGTCCATTAACTATGTCATGTTTATTCAAGTTATGTGACACAGTATAGTTGGCATGACCTAGTCTACGATGCCATAAGTAGGCTAAGTCATCCTTATTAGCAGTGAGGCAAAGGTTTATGTGTACTACATCATCTAAATCTACCATGTATATGTTATTAACTCTCTTGTCAGAAAATTTAATGATGTTAGAGTTGGGTACATAAATGGTGCATCCAAGAGAATCAAAAACTACTTTATGGCCTTTATCACACAATTGGCTAATGCTAAGCATATTATAAGCAAGGCCTTCTACTAACAGAACTTCATCTATACAGTAGGTAGTACACTTACCACCTTACATGAACCAACAATTTTTTCCTTGGTATTACCTCCGAAGGTAACATGACCTGCATTCTTCTCCACCAACATGCAAAATTTTACTTTATCTTCGGTCATGTGCCTGGAGTAGCCACTGTCTAGATATCACTTGTTGTGGTTGGCTGTCAGGCATACCTACAAGGAAGATCAAGTAGAAGATTTTGGAACCCAAGAATATTTGGGCCCCAAGGCAGCAGTAACATCACTCAGATAAGACAGCAAATACTTTGGAATCCACATTTGTTTTGGAGATGATTGTTTTGTAGATTTGTTGGTTCTCTTTTTTCTATTGTTGTTTCTATTGGCATTGACAGTTTCAGCTCTGTATGATTTATTCTATTTTCTGGCATTATTGACAAAATAAAGATTTGTATACCAGTGTATAGTCCAGTGAGCATTTGGTGAAGTGTAACCATTGATGGTCATAGGTTGACCATAAACACTGTGGTTTCTTGGGTTCCAAGACCTGGATTGCCGAAACCTATTTCTGAATTGCTATTTTTCAGGTAAGTCCGATGACGAGACTCAGTCGGATGGGGATGAACAAGAGTGAAGAGTTTAGAGCCATTCCAACCATCAAGAGTTATCTAGTCTTATCTTTTCTATTTTCTTAAGTCATCCATTATACTTTTTCTTTTATTGAGTCTTAGTTCCTTCATAAAGAGTTGTAATGGAGTATTTGGAGTTATGATTAATAAAGGATTGGGTTATCATCTTTTTGCGCACTCTGTCTATGTGTGTCGAATACACTTTACTCTGATTGACATGATCGATTATAACTCGTCATGCACTTCGAGTTCCTTCCGCGCTCGGGACATGACAGATTACATGTAAAGGAAAAAAAGAAATGAGAAAGCGAAGAAGAAGTAGAAACACTTTAGCCCCTCAGGGCCTTAGATGATGACACACCCACCTGTAGCAGGACACTCCCTTTCTATCCTCCTCTTAGAGTATTCTCTCCTTCACTCTTTGCTCACTCTTCAGGGATTTTTTTTTTCTCTTCTAGCCTTCCTCCCCTCCAAGTCTTCGAAACAGGGGGCTTTAAAGGGGTTTATCCCTTCAATACGGTGGCATAGACATGCACATTTCAGCTGTCGGATGAGACTTGGCATCGGATCGCATTGGGCCGCCGGATCCACTTGCATGTGGTGGTTTACTTTGGCCAATTTAAGTCTCTCTTGGCCCGCTTGAGCCTATTTACTTTATTTAAATATCTCTTCTTCTTTGTTTAGCCTATGCTTCACATTTCTTAGAAGCATTCAGCCCCTTTGGAGTAATTCATCTACACCATCCGAAGTGTAGCGATGCTTTCCTTCAAGAACCATCTTCTCAGAGATTGTTCCAACTGTATCTCAACTTATTCATGACGATCAGGAGGTTGTAGGGAAGCTTAAGCAGGCAGATGGTTGCCTGGGGAGGTTTGATAAATAATTTAGTGATTTATTCAGTTTCAATCACCTGGTGACGGATAATGGCTTGCCAAGTAGCAGCTCTGCCGAGGAGGCATAGCCAGGTGTGATATGGTGATGCGGCTAGCTTCTCCCGTTGTACCATAATCTCTTGAACTCCAGGCATCATGGGTAGAGATTTCACGGGCTTCAGACTTAATCGTTCTTTTTTCCATATAATAATTTTTCAGGTGTCAACACTGGGGCACACCTGGCTGGGCCACAAATGAAGATCAAAATTAAGAAGCTAGGATACTATTGGCCGACAATGTTCGACGACTACTGCAAGTATGCTAAGATGTGTCAAAAGTGTCGAGAGCATGTAACAGTCCCCAAGCGACCTCCAACATAGCTACATCTAACAACATCCAATTGGCTATTTGCCAAATGAGGAACAGATGTCGTGAGCCCACTACCCCATCCTCTTCGGGAAGCAAGTACGTCCTGGCAATAACAAACTATTTCTCCCTCTGGGCAGAGGCCATGGCCCTGAAAGAAGTAACAGGAGAATTCGTGGCCCGATTTATTTGACAAAACATAAGACACACATAATATTTTCAAAATGGGCTATGGGCTACACCCGCAAGTCCCCCTCATTCCTCCCTCACTCATGCCACCCGCAGGTAGGGGGCATTTGTTGACACCAAAAATTTTCTCTATGATGTTTCTATAGGACTTAACCTCTGACCGAGTACTCCTACATTGGTGGAGAAGGAAAGAAGAAAAAGAATGGCGGAAGCCGAATAAAGATGGGACCGAAGAAAAAGAGGGAAAGAAAAGATGCTCGGCTGCAACAGACAATTGCTAAAGTCAGACCCAGGAGCTTAAAAGAACATTCGGGATGTCTGAAGAAGGTTACATCAACTCGGCAATGCTATACAGCAAGCCGAAATCAACAAATCGGCATTAACTCGGTCATGTCAAAAAAACCCCATATCTCATCCGACGAGGACAAAATTACACCTGGTGGTCTGCCACCTAATGAAGAAGCCTCCCGAGGCAAAGAAATCTCCCTGGCCCCCCAAAATTAAGGTGCCAAAGGCAAAATCAACAGAAAACTCGAGTGACCCAATTCAAGTACATGTCATGCCGGAAAGGTCTATTAGTGGCCAGAAAGCTACCCAGCCAGGGTGAAAATACTTCAGACGATAGTCCACTCGATAAGGATGCTCCACATATCCACGAAGAGGGCCTAGTGGGGCAAATCACAGTGCCGAAGGCCAAATCAAGATGACACCCGAGTAATCTGACATGAGTCCAGTATCTGTTGAAAGCCGTTCAGGACTGCAGATTGAAGACTAGAAGCTTCGAAAGTAACATCCTGGAGGTACTGCATTTAACCTAAGGTAGTGCCAGATGTCGAGCCTCCATCAGGGTCAGCTCAGAGCTAATAAGGCGACAAAGATGAGAAATTTACCAACATAGCCTCAAACGGCCATGTGAATCGGCACACTTTATTTCAAAGTGAATCGGCACACTTTATTCTATAGTGAACCGACATACCGTGCTTTGGTTGGTGAATCGGCACAAGCCATAATGAATCAACACCCCCCTCTTTGATCAACGAACCAACGGCCCCTTTGTTTGCCCAGGTGAATTGGTGCCAACATGAGTCGGCATAGCCCCCTGCACATGATGAATTGGCGCATCATTGCCAAGCCCAGGAGGGTTGGTGAGTCAGCGCCGGGTATTCTATCCTGTCGAAGCATCGATGCCCTGTTTTCCCCTTATAAAATTCCCCATTCAGAGCGTCGCAAGAGGAGGCAGGGAGAGCATCGAGAGTGAGGTAATCAGAAGAAGGCCAGAGGATAGTAGAAAATGGTCAGAGAATAGGTGAGAGCCGAGGGAGTGAAGCCTACAAGGGGAAAGAGAGGTCGGGGAAGTTTGAGCAATCCCCTAGTTCCCGCCTTCATCTACTGCAACATCATGAGCAGAGTGCCAGTTCCTAGGTGGGTTCCTCCTGTAATAAGGCCTGGAGAGGCCAATAGTTCTCTGGTCTTTGTTCTTTTATCGAGTCTTAACTCCCTCTGCCTATAGGGAAGCTATCCTTGGGGGTAGCTTTGTTGAGGTCGGTGTAGTCGACGCACATCCGCCACTTCCCGTTGCTCTTAGGGACCAGGACCACGTTGGCTACCCAGTCTGGATATTGAGTAGGCTGTAGCAGCCCGGAGCGTAGTTTCTCGTTCACTTGTTCTCTGATAGTGGCTTGGCTGAAATGGGCTTTGTTGGTGGTGCCGCGAACCTGCAACCCCACGATAATCGCCAATCTCTCAAAATACCTCTGCTGTAGATGGGATTAGCTGAGAGTCGGAGTGCTGCCCCCATATTCCTGCAATACACCCGGACAGAAGGGTGGCTCCCTTTCCCTTTTTCAGTTCTTTACTAGGGTCACAAACAACCTTGGAAGTGGGGGTAGTAGTAGCATCTTTTCTTGCAGCATCTGCTGAAGTGCTATTATTACCCTCTTGAGAATCGCCCGTATGCCTAACTTCTACATTCCTTTAAAGGGCAGAATAGTCATTAACTAGAACAAGTGATATGGACCTCCAAAATCCACACCCTAAACAGCTGGCTTAAGAACTGCTGGCACGGACACCACAAAATTCTCTAACTCTTGGACCACTGACTGAACCATGCAGCAACTGGTTTGAAAGATTGAGTTGACTCATTGTCTTCATCATCCTGTCACCCAACATGTCATACTGCCAAAGTTTGTAAGCCTTAATATCTTGTAAGACTTGTATATGTGTATCTATACATGTGTGTCTGTGCATCTATGTATGTATATGTATGTATATCTATATCTATCTATCAGAGAGAGAGAGAGAGAGAGAGATAGAGAGAGAGATGACAATTCAGTGTGGCCTTTGCATGTCATGAGGCCAAGGTCACAAGGTATCTTGGCTGTTTGATGAAGTGGGCTGTCTGATCTTCATTGGGTGGCCTAGTTAAAGAGCAAAAAAATCCACCCACTCTGCCGGTCCAATCTGTCATTACTGGTAGTAGCACTAGCAGTTGATTCAGTTTAGGGTGGGCGAAATTCACACACTTGTCTGATCAAAGATTGGGGGAACAGGTTAATTCACCTGCCCTCCCCATTTCTCAGATCCACATGGGAGTTCAAGTTTCCCCCCCTCAATTTGGTCGTTTGATGAAGATCGAACAACTGTGCTACCATCCTACTGGGCTGCATGCAAGGGCTGGTTGCATTGTAGCATTTCTCTTTATCTCTCTCCCTATTATATATATATAATTCAAGAAAAATAACGGGCTCAACACTTACACTACCGTTGTTTTTCTCGAATTAATTGAGACAATTAAACTAAAAGTTCGGCGACCGTTGGAATACAGCACAAAGTCAGTACCATCGCTCCTAGGAGTTATCTCCAAATTCTGGGGATTCCCAGTCAAAAATCAATCAATCACTGGTCTCTCGAAGCAATCGAGGCGATTGAAGACAATTCAAATCAACAACAACTGACAAATGGCACGAAGCTAAGCAGTGTTGTGATCCCGGACAAATTTCCAGCCGTTCGAGGACTAGGTCCTTGGGTTTGGTCAGCCGATTTACTTAATCGTGTCTGAGGAGAGTCTTCCTCGTTTCGAAGCCAAGCTGTAAAGCTCAGCAGGGTTCCTTACTGTTTTAGTGAGGAGGTGGACATAGGTCTCTGCTTAGAGATCGAACCACCTTAAAAATTTCATGTTTCTATGGTTTGTTGTTTTTCTCCATTTCGCTAATCATTAGATGCTTGAATAGGCACGCAACCTTTGTGCTTTGCTTCCACTTCGTAGTCTAAGTATCAAGCCATTTACTCCCAGTGCATTCTACTTTGATATAGAAAATTAAAAACGGTCAACCTATTCACCCCCTCCCTCTCTAGCTTGACCGCCGTCTGTTCACAACAAGTTTTACATGGGGAGAATGAAATCAAACTCTAAAAAAAATAAAGAATGGTAGAGGATCAGGGCTCATATCATCGCCCCTTACACATTCGGAACTGAGAGACTACATTAGGAGAACCAGCACAAGACCAGGCACACTCAGAGCTAAAGCCCACATGTGATCTAAAGTGATAGAGTATAGAAACTTCTCGTCTCTACTCTCGAGCTCTCCAAGGAGGTGGGGGTGGTGGCCAACTCTACAGACCCTTGTTGTATTTTGTGTGTTTTGATGATGTCAATACAATATGGCTCATTAGCTAATGAAATAAGTTTTAATTACAAGTCTTTTGGCTGCTAGAGTTGTATCAAAAAGAGTGAGGAAGATCTGAGAAATGACAGAGTAAATTCATTTTTAAACAAGGTGAAACTTCTAGAAGAAAAGATCAAGAGTACAAGTGTCGTGTTTACCATAAGATATCGAAGTAGGATCAACACTGCCTTAATGCAGTCATGCCTAAAGAAGCAATCTCCAAGTTCTGCATCGACGCAATAGAGAGCTGCACTGACGCATCAAGATTCAAATCAGCTTTCGATTCACACCACATTGAAGCAACAAAAAGCTGCATCGATGCACTCAACTCAAAACTAGCAATTGGAAGCCAACAATGTCGAAGCATCAAAGAGCTGCCTCAATGCACCAAACGCCATGCATTCAAAGCCAACTGCTCAAAAACCTCTTAGCTTCACTGCCTCGACACATCAAGTAGCTGCATCGATGCAGCTTCACTTTATTCTCAAAAATGTGAGAATCCAAGTGGATCATGTGTTAGCGACCTAAAGCTTTTTGGCGTGCAATCCAATCCATGTGGCTAAGTTCTGGAAGGATAAAAAGTGTCAAAATATTCTTTTTGCCACCTAGACCAATGATTTATTCCCGCTATGGATTAGCTCTTTTTTCATAAAGGATGATTTCTCTGCAATATATATGAGCCGATCAAAAACCAGAGCCACTGCTGCCTTCGATGAGAATATAGAGAAAGCCAAAGAGAGAGAAAGAGAGAAGAGATTGCAGCCTAGCGGAGAAGACTTGCCTGGCGCTCGTTTTCGCCGTCAAAAAGTTTCGGCACTACATGTTGTATTGCGACCCAGATTCAGACGCTATTTTCATTCTGCTACTGTTCAAGCAGTCGCTCTTTCATTTTTGAACAGTCACACTTTCCCTAATTTCTGGAAAAGAAGGAAATGTTAAAATATGGATATAAAGAAGTTACGACTGGAGTCTAGACGCTAGAAGGATTTTTGCGCCCATGTTACAAGTGCTATTCAAGAAGCTGCGATAGTGATCCAGTCGCTATTTCAGTTGAACCAGAAAAGGAAACTGAGTTTCCTAATCGAAGCTATCTTCCATATTCAAGCTTATCTCTCAGTTATTCAAGGAAAGGATGACTCTAAGGATGGAAAGGAGTCTAATTTGATCAAGATACATTGCTAGCGATTGGGAAGTCACGATCGTGCGTTTCATCTGTAAGCCACCCGAGAGGCACCATGGGGGAGAGTTCGCGTATTAGCCTTTTAGCCTAGTTTTCTAGCCTCTTTTTCATGCTCTTCTACTCATCGTTTTAAGTTTCTTCCTTCTTCAAAGTTGTTCATTTTTAAGTCTTCTGTAAATTCTTCTTCTTCATATTCTTCTAAATCTTCGTCGTTTTTAATCTATTCCCAATTTTTCAAGTATCCATCTCTACATTTTTACTGTTCATCCAATTTTTATAAACCCTGTTATTCCACATTTTTCTCCCCCTTTTGATCCTCATCTCCCTCTAAATTCTTCACAAAAGTTGTGCATTTTTAATTGTTCTCCAACTTATTCTTCTTCCTCTTCTTCCAATTCTTCATCGTTTTAAAGTTATAGTCAATTTTCTAAAGTTCAGTTTTTTGGGTTTTCACTGTTCATCTGCGCCAATAAATCTCGATTTTCATCATTTTTCACTATCTTCCTCTCATTTTATGTCTCTGTGTTCTTCATCAAACTTCTTCCTCTCTTCGTCCTATACAACTTCCTCTTCTTCTACTTTGTCCAGATCTCTTTAGGTTTTAAGTTATTCTTTTCCCAATCTCTCTCTATTTTTAACTCAATTTTTCACTATGTTCTTTTGTCTACACCGTACCCTCCTCTCTTTCTCTGTTTATCTCTTTTCAAAGCACACTCATACACATGTTTTCACAGTAGCGTCTTCCCCTTCTATCTTTTCTTCCTCTATCTCCCTCTTCCATATTTCATCTAAATCCCAAAGCAGAGATTCCACCATTGGTCCTCTCACGGCGTCGGATTCCAAGGCGGGGCGATCTTCATCAAAGACTTGGCAAGGAGGCGGCGGTGTTCTTCATCCCAATTTCTGGGCTTTTATTTCTCCCCTTTTCTCTTTTATTTGCAAGTTGTAATTTTCATTTTCTTAGAGTTATAATTGCCACTTTCTTAGTAATCAAATTCATATTTTGTGAAATTGTGTCTTTTTATCTCGCCTTCCAATTTCTCTTCTTTAACCCTCTCATATTCTTTAGTTAGTTTCCTTGTAATTTATTTTTCCTTAGTTTTAGTCTCACTCCAAAATTTGATTTTTCAAAACATAAGGGTTATATTAATAAAATTGCCTAGCCGATCTTTGGATCTACCTAGGTATCACCTTATTAAAAAAAATATTCACCCAAGTCACTTTTGGGCTAAAGGATTGGCCACGGGTGTGTGAGAGGATGAGCACGAAGTAGAAGCCATCTCATCTGATAAACTTGACAGAAAAGAACCAAGTTAGTGATAAAAGGTTTGATAAAAGAGACACAGGAGTTCTGACAAATTTTGATAGAGTCTCCCCTTGTCTAGGGATCTGCCAAAGAAAATAGGAAGTACATCACAACCATAGAGTGAGATGACTCCTAAACAATGACCATGGGATAACTCTCAGGCCACTCCAACGAGCAGAAGCCGCAGGGAAGACGAAGGCTCAACCTGTGGAAGAGCTCGCCACCATGAACAAGTAGAAAAGAAGAAGAAGGGGCGAGTTCCCTCACCGCCGCTGTATGAGTGAAGAGGAGAAAAGAGCAGCGAGAGGGTGCCACAGTTTGAAGGAGAAGAATGGGGGGCCTCTCTCCCTCCTTAGGGTTTTTTAAAACCTGGGCCACCGATCCGCCCAAGCCCTCCAGCCACCGATCCACCCACGCCCTCCAGTCGCCGGATCAATCGAGTGCCGCCAGATCGAGCAAGCACTGTGCCTCCTGGCCATCGTCTCAAGCTGCAGCCACCATATCAAAATGGTTGGCCGCTGTATCAAGAGCTCTTAGTGGCTATTTCGTTGTCGGATGAAGCCTGCAACCCATTAAGGCCACATTATCAACCTAGAATCTATTAAAGAGGGTCTGATCTAGCCTACTAGCTCTGGAGTGGCCCCGAAAGCTATAAATACAAAACAAAAGGGTAGATGGCTGGTCAACAGTTAAATACTACACCCGTAGGTCCCGTGTCACTTGTCCCTCGCTTACGCCGCCTACGAGTGGGGGGCATTTGTTGACACCTAAAAAATGATTATACAGAAGGAAGGACGAAAAGTCTGAAACTCATGGAATCTTTGCCTGCACTGACTACTGCATGAAGAGCCAGTTCTGTCAATCTCGGTACTATTGGATATCGGGAGGAGCTAACTGCATCACCAACACATTGCACCTGGCTCTGTCTCCTCGGCAAAGCTACTATCTGGTAGATCGTCATCCGTCATCAGGACGACTAAGGCCGAACAAATCATTAAACCATTCGTCAAGCATTCCCAGGCAACCATCTGCCTGCTGAAAACCCCGTCAACCACCCAGTCGTCTAAATAGCCGAGATACAAGTAGAGTTGTCTTCAAGGGAACGACTCTCAAAAGAGAATGTCATGTTAGACAATGCAAAGAAATTAACCCAAAAGGGGCAAGTGCTATTGAGATGACCAAAGCATGGGCTAAACAAAAGATGCAAATGAATTAGAAAGGATCAAATGGGCTAAAGATGACAAATGGGATGCACCATGCGCCATCGTGATATAGAGTAGGACCAAACCTCCTTTGGAACTCTATGAAAGCTAAGCCACCTTTGAGGGGAACATTTAGAACACATGCATCTAGAAGGTTGATCTCACTATCATAATCTCATTATGATTCAACCTTCATAGCCTACGTTCAAGGACTTCATTACGTCTAGCGGTAATATGCATAGATAAATAAGACATAATGAAGAAATTGTCATAAATACGAATGAAAATATATAAGAAATAATACTATCACTTCAAAAGTGATTGGCTTGCAAGGCATACACTTCTTTCAATAGGCACCCGGTGAGGTGGGTAGAACCATGAGGCTAAATGGTAAAAAATTGTGATAATCTTAGTGAAGTTAAAAGATTATAAGCTAATAATCTTTTTGTAAATTTGTGTTATAGCCTAAGATGGCTGAGAAGCGTGCTCAATGGCGGGAGATGTGGTGTACGGTCCAAGGGTTGACTCAGGCCTTACAGTTGGTAGCCCAGGTGGAGTTCATCAAGGTGTAGGAGATTTGCATCGGAGTTTTCAGGATATTAATCCCCCTAGATTTAGTGGGTCTACCAACCCGAATGAGATGGAGAATTGGGTTAAAGAGATAAAAAAGACTTTTAGGGTTATGCAATGTACCGATTAGGAAAAGGTCTTGCTAGCTACGCATCAATTAGAGAGAGACACGCGGGCTTGGTGGGAAGGTATAGAAGTGACATTACCAAATAATCAAGTTTCATGGAATGAATTTGTGGAGCTTTTCAATGAGAGATATTTTTTGGAGAGAGTTCGAGAATAGAAGGTCACTGAGTTTGCATCTTTGAAGCAAAGGAACCTGTCTATAGCAGAGACGAAGCTCACTTTTCTAGATTAGCCCGTTATGCACTCCACTTAGTTCATACGGAAAGGATGAAAGCTTGGAGGTTCTTGAATGGTTTGAGAGTTGAGTATATCCCATAGTTAGCTCCATTAGAAATTCAGGTGTATGCTGCGATGGTGAAGAAGGCCGAGGTGTTGGAAGACACTATGGATATGACGGAGTTGATTTCTTGAAGGCTTGCCAAGAAGGGAGGGGCAAATGGTTCTGAGAGTACTATGCCTACCAATGGGAAGAAGAGACCGAATGGAGGCAATGGGGCTCATAAAGACAAGAAGGGTAAGAAGGGAGACCAGCAGATTGTCCCTGTCAAAGAGAAGTGTGAGCATTGTGACAAAGGTAGGCATCAGTCGGAGGATTGTTGGAGGAAGCAAGGAAAGTGCATCCATTGTGGAAGCGGAGACCATAAAATTGCTCGTTGTTCCCTGATGAAGGAGCAGGCACCACGAGATGAGCAATCGGATGAACCCAAGCGGCGATGCAGGCTGCAAGCGATGGAAGGTACCTCTAAACCGGCCTTAACTTTATATTTTCATACTTAGACATGGTGATTTTTGTACATTAGCATGAATTAGAATTGGTCCCGTTAGTTGGAGTATTAGAAGGTATATTTGGGAGAACTAATTTTACCCCACTGATATTTTGGGATGAATCGTGTGAATTTGGAGGACCAAATTCCTTAAAGTGACTAAGCCAGGCCTCTAGCTAGTGTTCCCCCTCCGAAGGACGCTACAGTTGGACCGACAGCCCACGGAACTAGCTTAAGAACTGTATATCAGGAAAGTGCGCTAGTACAAGAGCCGCCACGCCGAAGCTTGCCTTAAGGCTACGACTATTGGAGGCTCACGAAACACAGACTCCAAAACGAGTGCCGAAGTATAGACAGGCTAACCAAGCACTATCACCCATACTTCAAAGCACCAATGGCAGCACAAGAAACTGCCGATAGACTCAGGACAAGGCAAGTAGACCAACTCATGTAACGATCCTAGAGTCCCACGACTCGAAGGCAAGATCGTCATAGACAGCGGAACAAGCCACCAATCAGTCTACTCCTAAGCCAGAGGAAACAGCGCTCCGCCGGAAATGACTCACGGAGACTTGAGGGGACACCAAGAACCCTCAGCACACCTGGACACACAACCATGGTAGGACAATACCTTGAGGCATCCAAAACACTATCTCGAGCTGGACAAAATCGCTGAGACACATACAAGGTCGCCTGTCAACCGCTGGTCTCATCGGGTTGACTGAAACCAGACACGACACACACACACAGACAAATACAGCAATACCCAAGCAGAGAAGATGACACACTGGGCAAAGTGAACCACCACTCAACCGCTAGGTGAACCCGACAGTTAGGAGACAGCCGCTATGCAACCAGAGACAAGGACGCTGGTAGTTCTAGATTGAGTCGTTAGGGTACTGTCCCAGTTAGGGAAGAGACCACATCCAGTCACCTAAACCGATCGATCAAGAAACTACCGACATACAAACACCGCCCTAGAACACAAACCTAAGATATACTGACAACAGATGAACACCGTACAACATAGGCCATCACGGCCAACAAGACTGCAACACACCTCTATAGGGGCGTTACACTCCCTGACGCACCAGGACAGGGGCGTCAGGGCCAACAGACCAAGACCCGGATAAAAGGGCATGTCACGGCCCAGTAGGGACACGTTATAGAACCCTGGCGCATGGGGGTTGGTGCGTTACAACAACACCACCAAGCTGGACATCGGTCAAACAACTGTAACGGCCTCAAGGAGGCGCAATACAGAATGCTGGCGCACGAGGGGAGGTCCGTCAGAGCCAATGGACTGACACAGTCTTCAAGGAAGACACGGTCTTCGAGGAATTAATAGGCACAGTCCTCTGAAAAGACCAGAATGTGACGCACCTACATTGTCGCGTTACAATCATGTGACGGTCCTATATTGGTCTGTCACACCAACCCAGCCTCGAAGAACCCAAAATGACCAACGGTTGTGGCGGTCTATCGTAAGACCGTCACATTGTGTGACGGTCTCTTGTACGACCGTTACACCGAACCGGCGAGAAAAATAGTGGAATGGCTAAATCGGCCCGTTCCGCGCCCCATTCACGTCGAAGCGCAGGGGAACTGTAGCAACTTAAATTTTTTTATTTATATGTAAAATGAAATAATGAGAAGTAGTAAAGAGACATCAATATGTTTCCTTACCGTAGCTGGCAGTAGTAGACGACCAGGGGGGTTCATGGGTTGATGGCAGGGGTATTTATAGGGTAAAGAAATCCTCGTTAGGCTAGAGTTTGGTTAGGATTCGGGGTAATAATGGAACAAACCTACTAGTATTTACCCCTTCCACGTATAAATCCCTTTCCTGGATTAACATTAACTCTTTCGACCTTATCTTCCCTGTTTGAACCCGTTACGGCAGCGTCTTGCCGTTTTTTTTTTCGATTTACAGTGAAATAGCACCTTGCTTGGGGGTGTGGGATAGATCAGAAGTATAATTTCCCCTTCGGTCCTTTGGCTCTGATTCAGCCGCCGTCGACCTCAGGGATCGAAGAGCCACCTCACGCCAACATCCCAGCCAACCGCCGTGGCCAGAAGGTGACCAAAAGTCGCCATTCCAAGTGTCGAGTTTGCTTACTGTCCAGCAGGTCAAAACCAAGTTTGAATAGTACCAAGTCAGACCAGCAGCCCACCTACGGCCCGAAAGCCATTCTAGCTTGCTGCCCATCAACCTGAGTTCGCTACTCCTGAGTCCCACTATAGCCCTTTGCCTCCCTGCGTGGAGTGGGCATAAAATTCAGTTGTGTAACTATTGTTTAATTACTGTATCAGGAGTACAAGTCTTGGCCGGGATCGTCTTCCCCATGCCCAGAGCATGGAAGTATCATTTCTGCTCCCCTATTTGGCATTTTGCTTATTTCGTATATGTATTCGTATGCCCCTGCTTGAGTGATAGGATAATCTAGCTCGTTATATTATTTCAATCACTACTGCGAGAGAGTGAATGTGATCCGTCCTATGACTCGATCCGAGCATGGAAGAGCCAAATACCCTTGACTCATTGCTGGTTTCACAACCACGCACATCTACACATGTCCCTCGCGTAGGACGAGTAGCGAGCTTGCCTAGAGTCCTAGGTCCCGCATCCAATTAGCACCGAGTCTGCATCGTCATCCCGCATCAAATTGGTATCTGAGCGTGGTTGAGTCTTGGGTAGTCATTATTTTTTTTAAAAAAGTGTCCTGATTTGCATTTCATCCCAATACACGGTATATCAAAAGGCGTTACTAGAACAATAGGTTACGCCTATTGGGAAGGTAGCCCACTTGCGTGAGAGGATCTTCGAATCCCCATCTCCGCCATGTACTGGATATTGGTTAGAGTCTAGGTTGGTATTCGAGTCTGCATTCCAACTTTGTATTGTTGTTTTAGGATTGTGTCTAGTCCATTAAAGAGTCAACTTCTCTTGTCTCCTTGTGTCTACATGTCCATCCTATAGTTCCCCAGTCTCCCATGGGTTCCTAATTGCCCAGGCGATATCACTGGTTGCATAACACCCATGGGCTTGGAAACCATCCAATCTCCTTCATTAGGCCCGAAGCCTCAGACTTTTATGGCTTCAAAGTCTCGAGTGACTACCTAAAGTGGGAAGCCGCCATGGACCAAAGTCAGAAAAAAGCTATTGAGAATAAAAAATTTCTGACAAAATTTCGGTAGAGTCTCCCCAGCCCGGAAGCTTGCCAGAAGAAAGCGGGAGTACATCCATTAAGGGATAGTCCTTGAAATAGGCCGAGGGTGTCACACCGGGGCCAAACAGGACACCCAGGGGTATAGCTCTGAGGACAGGCCTACTAGGAGCCTCCCGGGGCCTAGAAAGAGGGTTTTGAATCCCCCTGAATCGAGTTAAATGAACTCTCCCTCACCAGCTCTCACCACCACTGCCACCGTCGCGAGGCTGGGAGAGGAGGACACTCGCCGCCGTGGGAAGAGGAGAGGAGAAGAGAGAGAGAATTAGGGTTGCAAATGAAGAAGAATGAGGTAGAGAGAGAAAGAAGTGATTTTTAAAGGGTTTCTTCAACCCTCTAAATCGGCGCGGTGGTGGGGCGCATCATTTTAGGGCCCCCTCACACTGGTCATCTGAAATGCGTGCCAAAATAGGGTCGCACCGAAATAGCAACAAGATAGGGTCGCGCTAGATTAACTAGTGAAGAGCGCGCCAGATTAATGGAGGTGAATCCACGCCATTTTAAACATCTGCCACGGCCACGCCGTTTTAAGCCACGCCATTTTAATAGTGTCTCGACTGCGCCGAATCAATGATATGTGCTGATTAAGTGAAGAGTATGCTCCGTCAAAGTACATCCACTGGTCCCGCATCACTCGCTCCTCACTTGCGACACTAGCGACTAGGGGGCTTTTGTTGGCACCCGAAATATGTTCAATGACAATCACACCTGAATGACCAAAAGAATGCAGCCCCACCAAAGTGCAAAAAGCTGAAGAAAAAGTGATACACAAGAGTCCTCTCAGACTACTGAAGCCTCAGGTCACCTGACAAGAGCATCAGGGACTCCACCTCAGGATGGTCGGAAGAAATCCATAACAAACTGGTAATGCCTTTCGGCTTGCCCAACAAATCGATTTCGACTCGATCGTGCCAAACAAATCCCCATCCGTCGTCCGATCAGGACGAGAATGTACCTGGTGGTCCGCCACCTGATAAGAAGCCCCCCTGAGGTCAAGGCACATCTTTGACTACTCAAAACAAGGTGTCGAAGGCCATATCAGCGGTAAACCCAAGTGTCCGAACTAAGGACACAGATAACGCCAAAGTTGGTCATTCAGCGGCCTGAAGACTTTCCCAATACTTCTCATGTCGGTTCCATAGTGCCATAATGAGATGAAAGTTCAAGTCGACTCCCAGAGTCAGTTCGAGATCCGTAGACCGAGATCGACCCGAATAAACACAACGAGGGGTTAATCCGATGCGCCCTTCACTCGGCGCGCTCCCCTGCCACCGGTGCCCTCCAGATCCGGCAAGCAAATAGTATATCTGGCCCTTAACCAGCGTGCTCCCCCCCGCGTCGGGTTAAGTCACGCCAATCAAGCCTATAAGAAAAGGAGCTTCGCAGAGAGACGAAGGGGGGCACACGTAGGCCCAAAAGACCCAAGTCGGAGCAGCCCGCCATACCCGATCGGCCCACTGTCAAACTTCAGTCCGCCAGCCCAGCACGGGACTAGCCCACATCCACGCCACTGCCTGATGGCCCAAGCCTGCTGCCCATTTCCTTTGGCCCGAGACCTGCTATGAAAACATGCAAAATGGGCCTGCGATTCAAATGAAGGGGGTCTCGCAAGGGACACCATGTACCTACCCCCTACTGTCTTCAACCTTAGCCATCGCCCTATGTTACCCTAATCTTCCCTGAAAGGGCCGGCGCTACCACTGAGCATCTGGCAGGAGGACCACCCGAATGACAAAGGGCCCCCCCTCCAAGGGTCAAGCAGATGACTGGTGATACCCTCACCGACATCTCCAACCGTACGACAGCCTTCACCGCCGATAAATGTCTGGCCGGAATAAATTTGCAACTGTCTAGTAGAACCTCGCCCACCCGCTGCAGGATGTATGCGATCCCCTGTTCACTACACATGACTAAGGGAATCCCGATAAGCTTCACAAGAACTACAACCACCCTTGGGTCCAGGGACGCCCCCCTTGCGAGGGTCCATGGCTGGACACGGATGGCAATGGCATTTGTCACCAGACTCCTACCTCCGCCACCTCGCGCGCCACCCCCTCGTCCGGCCCGATCGCAAGCAGCCCCGTGGTTTTTGTTTGATGGATCTCCCAAGGCCCCTGCTCACTCCATCGGGTGTTCAAAAACCCCCTGAGGACTTCCGGCTCCACAGGCCCCTCCAGCGACAAAAGAAAGAGACATCTTTTTAGCCACTCAAAGTTGCGAACGAGGATATCCGCAGGAATGTCCCCTACGTCCATGCAGTTCTTCCCCCTCGCAAGACCGAGGCTCATTGCTCCTTGCCTCTGACTAACTCCACGTACGATCTCCGGTGACCTCCCTTCTCCCTCCCACCAACGTCTTGCCTCACACGGCCTTCTGGCATCCGCCAGAGCAGATGCCCTGGCTGTCGGCAGCGGAAACCTGCCTCCCACTGCCTCCCACTGCCTCCCACTGCCTCCAATGCCAAAGACATGTTGCCAGAGAGAACCTTCTCCCCTTGGAGCGAAGCTCCCCCGCGCATCCCAGAAGAAAAAAAACTAGAGCTTCTCTCTCTAGAAAAGGCTAGAGAGAGAATAACTCTATTGATTTCATGTCACTTGAACATATCTTTGTTTTTTTTCTCTTTATTTCATTTTGTATGTCCTGTATTTTCTTGAATAAGGGACAAGATATTTACTAGGTTGGCTATTTGACCTTGGCAGTCATCATCAAAGCGTGAAGCAGAAGAAAGGTTGAATGAGGTCTGCAATTTGGTGTGATTACATAATTTTCCAAAATAAAATTCTGTTTCTCCCTCTCTCTGTTTAGCCTCCCCCCTCCGTCTCCTTCATATATGTTCCATAGTTGACTTTTACTACTGGCATGGTTTCAAATTGCAGGGGGTAAAGAAGCTTGAAGAGGTTTTCCTAAATTAACATATTAGGAACAAAGTCCTGTATTTTCTCCTATTTTCATGGATTGTGCATGAAGAATTCGATGCTTTATTTTGACTATGCATATAAGTTAACATAGCATGCATGAACATTACCCTTAAAAATGGTAATTCTAGTTTATTTCACTCAAACCAATGCATCCACATGCCCTAATATGATTTTATTAGGCCTATTGGCATATTTTACCATGTATCTATTTACTCTAGATTAGCATATATTTCAGTTTTATTGTTGTTTACAGTAGACTGGAACAAATGGTCTTCCTCAGACCACCAGGATTCCTTTAGTGGCCCTACAATAGACCACTAAGGACCATCAAAGGTCCTCCCTAGATCGCTTGAGTTTTTTAAGTTCTGTATTATGGTTAACCTAAATGTTAATGCAGAATAGTCCTAACTATTATATGATAACCATAGCTAATTAGGTCTTACCCCTGTTTTAAGTACTGTATTCATATGCTTGGTTATATTTATTATTCATCCTTGTAGATTTCATGTTCTTTATGCACTTAGGACTTATTTTAAACTTATGTTAATTTCATGCCAAAAGCCATATACTCTTATATTTATCTTTAATTTTATATGGTTTATGGACTTGTCTAGTTTGATTTGATCGTAGTTTTATCACGATCCTTTCTTATCTATGAGTCATTTTCTTAAGTATATGGCACATATTTCGGTATAATGTCATTTGATACACTTTGCACTTAAGCACCCAATCTTGGACTTGTGATCCTCTCCGTTAGATATTCCTTCCATCGGAGTAGGTGAGCTTGTTTCAAAGCCTCCGTAAGTCTCTGTGAGCCTAGGATTCCTACTAGGATGTCGAGCTGGTTGTCCCATCACAACTCAATTGTCTAGAAAGTACTTTACTGGTGTTTTATGTGTTCTAGACCTTAGCGAACATATGGACGACCACCAGAGATACCTAGCGGCCCTTTACCTGACCGCCAAGGATGCCTAGCGGCCGTGCCTAGACCGCATGGTTCCAATTCATTAGTTTCAACGACTCTGTTTCTAAACGGTCCAGTCATGACTGCATAGATCTAGAAAAAGGTTTAGAGGTGACCGCTAAAGGATAAAAAGGGTACGGTTATGACCACTAGGGTCTCCAATTTTATTAACCTGTGGTTTTGAACCCAAGGGTTGATTTTCTATGATCCTAGATGGTCTATGATTTTCTAGAACCTCACATTTTGTTTCCAAAGCTACTTAATGAATCATAAAAAATTAAAGAATGTACCGTTATACTACCAAATTTTCTCCATGGCATAACCTTATTCTAAATCAATATTGAACTCTCATATCCTTATTTTATGCATTCTTACATTGATATTTCCTATCATGAAATTATAGTTTAAACTTGTTACATTATTGGCCATATTTATATTTTTCGTGGAAGTAGCTTGATTTATAACTTGAAGATGCAAGAGCCGGCACGGGCAGTGTCCAAGGGCTCCACTTTAGGACACGGACGTTACACTACCAAAGGCCAAGTACAGGTCACATGGGAAGAATTTGTTGAACATTTAAACAATAAGTATTTTTCTGATCGAGTTCAGGAGAGAAAAGTTTCCGAATTTGCCGCACTCAAATAAAGATCCCTCTCGGTGGCAGAATATGAGGCGCAGTTCTCACGATTGTCTCGGTATGCTAAACACTTTGTTAGCACCAAGAAAATGAAAGCTAGAAGGTTTCTAAATGGGCTCAGGTCCCAATACATCACCCAGTTGGCACCAATGGACATACAAGTCTACTCGGAGATGGTGCGCCGAGCACAGTTATTGGAAGATGCCACGGAACTGTACGACAGGATCCGTGGGCGAGAAAGGAGCATTGCTGGCACTGGCAATTATAAGCCAACCTTTAATAATAAGAAGAGACCCAGTAATGGAGGCGAGTCTTCGCAAGACAAGAAGTTGAAGAATACGTCCAAGCCGCTCTCCATCACCACCCCATCAAACGTGGTGTGTAAACACTGCAATAAGGCCAGACATAGGGCTGAAGAGTGTTGGAGGAAACTGGGAGCCTGTCTCCGATGTGGGAGCCAAGATCACCGAATCCCGTATTGCCCGATGATGAAGGAATCACCAGGAGATGGAAAGCGTCCAGTAACAAGAAGTGCCCGTCTCCATACTGTTATGGAAGCAGAACCAGATAATGAAGGCGGATTGGTGGAAGGTACACTAATCATTTGCTCAAAGTCTGCCTATGTTTTATTTGACACTGGAGCATCACATTCCTTTATTTCTAAGAAGTTTGTCAATCCACTACCTAACAAATCAGAGTGGATAGATTTAGTTATTGAAACACCTCTTGGCAAAGAATCAACTATTTCACATTATTATTTAGATTGTGAAGTATTAGTGAAGGGAAAGAATCTCCCCATTAACCTAATAAGTCTAGACCTGAAGGAGTATGACGTCATTTTAGGAGCAGACTGGCTATCCAAATACCAGGCAACGGTGGATTGACGAAGTAGCAAGATTATTTTCAAAGAACTCCCGGAATTAGTCTTTACTCCCCATAAGAAGCGGAGCAAGACACCGCTTATCTCAGCTCTCCGAGCCAGCAAATTGATAAGGAAGGGATGTATATCATTCCTTACCTTTGTGACACTTAAGGAAACTAAGGAAAACAAGCTGGAAGACGTCCCAGTCGTGAATGAATTTTCAGATGTATTCCCAGAAGATTTACCTAGCCGAAATTGCAAGATTATTTTCAAAGAACTCCCGGAATTAGTCTTTGCTCCCCATAAGAAGCGGAGCCAGACACCACTTATCTCAACTCTCCAAGCCAGCAAATTGATAAGGAAGGGATGTATATCGTTCCTTGCCTTTGTGACACTTAAGGAAACTAAGGAAAACAAGTTGGAAGACATCGCAGTCGTGAATGAATTTCCAGATGTATTCCCAGAAGATTTACCTAGATTACCCCCGGAAAGAGAGGTGGCCTTCACCAAGCATCCACGACATGTGTACAAGCTCCAGAAGGCCTTGTACGGACTGAAGCAAGCACTAAGGGCATGGTATGAAAGGCTCACATCTTTTGTAACACCCCGGATCTTTACCGGATCTTTATTGGGTCTTGGCAGATCTTTATTAGGTTGTTCGGATCCTTTTGGAAGAGTTCCAGATTACTTTTGTAGCTCCCGAATTGAGTTTCACTTTCTGTGTGAGTTTTTCTCCCGTATAAGCTATGGAACCCTACGGTGAGTTTATTCCTCAATTCATCGACTCGCGGACAATACAGCGGTGATGTACTCTTCGCGAGGATCGTTTCGACTATTTTTACGTATTTTTCTGAATTAGTGTATTTTTGACACATTTTACGAGATTTTAGAATTTAAGAAAATAGTTTATTTCTTTTTTCTTTTTTTATATAACCCACCCCCCTTCTCTCTCTCTTTCACTCTCACGCTCTCACTCTCTCTCTCCCTCGTTCTCTCCCGTTCTCTCTCCCTGGGGCACCCGACTGCAGACGGAGCGGTCGGCGGGCGAGGTGATGACGCGTGGGACTTGCTGAGACGCGTGGTGGAGCGAGGAACGGCGTGGATTTGGCGCGATCCTGAACGACAGATTCGAAGTCAGTGGTTCAGTTTGCGATGGCGTTTTGACACGAATTAGTCGCCCATGGCGCTCGGTTTCGTCGGTGGAGGTAGGGAGATGGACCCCCTCTGCGTTCTACACATTTTCCCTGTCTCTGTGCGTAGTTTCATGGCCGATCAGGGGAGATCGAGCCAGTTTAGCATAAATCGTAGTTTTTGGGGTTTGTAGGGTTTGCCAAAAAATGGTAACCATTCGCGATGTAGTTAGCGTCAAACTGATCGCTGGGATGTTAGGATCTCAATCTCACCAGTTTCATGTCGATTGGACGTCATATGGGGCCAGTAGGAGTCCGGGAACCCCGATGACTTGATGTGGGTCGATTCGTCGGAATCGCCCGGATCTCACAATTTAAGGTGTTTCGTTGCGTGCATGTGGTGTTTTTGGAATCCTTGAGAGATTTCCCATCATTTGGGTGTATTTCCCCTATGCTACGGCGTGCATGGGGCATGGAACAGGCCAATTCGATCATTTTACCATTTTGATCAGCGGATTGGCATAACGGTCCTACCAGAGGCCGTTATGTGCATAACGATCCCCCGATAGACTGTTATGCATCGTTCATCGGTTTTTATCTTTGGAGGTCTTGGAGCATAACAGACCAAGACTAGTCCGTTATGTGGAGTATAACGCCCCTGTCTAGGTGCGTTATGGTCGGGTTGTTTTCGAGGCTAACTGCCATGTCAGTCCCCTCGATGACCATGTTTACCTCCAAGACCGTGTCAGTTGGTTAGCATAACAGACTCCTCCCCGTGCATTATGGTTAATATAACGCTCAGGTGCAAATCCGTTCTGGTCTATTGATCGATGTTTTGGCTGGGTATGGCGGTTGATATAGCGTGCCTCACTTAATCTGAATCCCCTGTTTGATAACTAAGCCTATCACCTTCCCTGAAGACACTCCAACTACACATTTCTTGGGATTCATCTTCAGCTTGTACTCCCTAGCTCTCTGAAGCACCTTAGCCAGAATAGCGGGGTGTTCTTCTTTGGTCCTCGGCTTCACTAAAATATCTTCCACGTAAGCTTCCATGTAAACATGCATCATGTCGTGGAATATAGTCATCATCGCCCTTTGATAGGTGGCACCTGCGTTCTTTAACCCAAACGACATCATCACATAGCAATACGTGCCCTAGGGCATGGTGAAGGAGGTCTTCTCTTGATCTTCGGGAGCAAGATGGATTTGGTTATAACCTGAGTAACCATCCATAAATGATGAAGCTTCATACCTAGCTGTGTTATCTACTAATACGTCTATGTGAGGCAGTGGAAAATCATCCTTGGGACATGCCTTGTTCTGATCCCTGAAATCAATGTAAATTCACACCTTTCCATCCTTCTTGATGATAAGGACTATATTTACCACCCACTGGGGATATAGAACAACCATAATAAACCTAGCCTTATGTAATTTATCAACTTCTTTCATCCTCAAGGCCATGAGGGGGTGAAATCTACTTCATTTTTATTTTACGAGTGTTGCCTCTAGTTTAAGCACTAGTCGATGTTCCACCAAGGAGGGGTCAAGACCCGACATGTCCTCGTATGACTAGGTGAAAGAATCACAATACTCCCTTAGAACCTTGATCAATCCTTCTTCAACTTCCAGAGGGAGATTAGCAGTAATGATAATGGGCCTAGGGTCCTCATTTGTTCCAAGATTAATTTCCTTTGTACGTTCATCCACTGCCGATGACGATTCGTCAAACTTCTTCAAACCCCGTGCGTACAGGTCGATAATGTCATCTACATCGCTGTCCTCAAAATCGACCGGGTCTTTCTCATCCATGATTTCATAGACTCGTAATCTGTCGTCGCTCCATACCCCACCTTCCTCCTCTTCTTCTTCGAGCACAATCGTCGTAGCTACGAACTCCGGGCACTTGAGAAGAGCATGACATCGCTGAGCTAGATCCTGCAAGAACTTATTAGGAATGAATTTGGAATGACGTGCCGACAGGTGTGCCTTAGGCGTGGAAGATGGGTTGGACGAACTAGAACATGACCCTACTTCTCTAGTCCTAAAAGACCCTAGTTCCCTAGACTCGACAGACCCTAAATATAACCTAGGAGAGTGGAAATCTAATGGAAGGGAAGCAGTAGGGGCCTCGTGCCCCTTGGAGGAAGACGGATAGATCACATCGTAATCTTCCACTGAAATCTCTATTTTAAAATCAACTTTTTTTTTGAGATCAGTGGTAATCATGCAGTAAGATGGCAAGGAGGGTGGAGGAGAAGGAAGCGGGAGAGGATGGATGGATGGACAGAAGAGATCAAGGGATGGACGGGAAGAAGAGAAGAAAGGAGTGGAAAGATCGATGGGTGGGTAGTGCCCACACCTGAACAGAAAAAAAACCTGTTCTGTGGTCATCCCTATTGTTGGCTAGCTTCCGAAGATCTGTCAATTTTGATTGAACAGTACTGAATGGCACTGTCCTCCCAGTGCCAATTTCTTTTCTAGAATCAGCAGCAAGTTCCACTCTTGGCCTAGTTCTTGGGACAATAGCAGGGACTACATCAGCCTTGTTGAAGACTTGAACATTTGTTGTGTTAGCTTTTGATGAACTTCTTTTGAAAGCTGTTGTGTTTTGGGGTGCTACTGAACTTGCTGTAGGTATCTTGAGGCCAGATCTCAATCCTGCCCTTTGAGGGGTACCAGGGACGCTTCCAGTGGGCTTCATGTTCATGTAACTGAATTATCATGAGAACAAAACTACTCGAATACAAATATCAGATAATTGCAAGCATGATGTCAAACCATAGCAGCAAAAGGTGGGTGTAACCTACATGTTACGACTTTGTTTTCCTTCACTGGAGGATCTGTATTCTGTGAGACTCATAACCTTCCCATACCAGCCTTCACACTGTTGTCAATTTGCAGAGACAGGTTCCCCCTGGTTGCAGATTTTGAATCAGAGTGATCATTTGGCCTTGCAACAGTAGCAATTGCATGTGGCTCCAGCCGCTGAAAGCCATGGATGTTGTCTATATGCTAATAACTTTCTGAATATTTTGTATACCGAGAAGGGGAAATTTTAGATTGTCATACAAAATTCTCTTAAAAGCAGTAGTTGAGCCTTTCACTTACAGAAAGTAGGGAAAAATATATGTGACAGTCTACTTCGACACTTAATAACTACTCGAACATGATCCTCTAAGTTGAGCCTCTTTTAGTCCAATTACTTTATAGATCCTTTGCTTGTACCTTGCGCTATGAGAGTCCTGCATGCTGAATGCATTATACACCAAAAGTGAAAGAGTGAGAGATCCCATTATGCATGGTTAAACTCCAAAGAGCTGAGCATGTTCAGCAAAGAAGGGCCTCCAACCGGGTGGAGATGGGAGAAAATGGCTGGGAGGGGCGAGGAACCTCAATCTCAATCAAGTGTAGACAAATGGAACGGCATCCTCGAAGGACAAGTTCCATCTCGATCAGGGACAAGCTCTCTCTCTACTAAAGTTTTCAAGGATATGCTTATCAAAAAATTTTAATTAGACAACTTTTACTTCCATTTTAATATATAGATTGTTAACGCACTGCTGCCCACGAAGGGGGGATGTTGCGTTGAAATAAAAAAAAAATTACACTGCCCTTTTCCCTTCGTATGTGCCTATAAAAGGGGCTAACAAGGTCGAAAATCACACGCGTTACAGAAGGGGCGAACTCACTCACAAATATTTTCTCTCTCGTTCTCACTCTACGGACTTATCACTAAAGGGTCGAGATTTGAAGCATGGTTATGCAAGAACGACTTTAGTAGCCGTCCTATTACGACCTTTGAGTTTTTGGGAATGCGAACTCTAAGTATTTTTCATCTCATTGTGTCTCTCCCCACCACCCCCAAGCCATGCCAAGAGTTGTATTGGCCAATCCAAATCAGGATCGGCTGATTCCGTGTTACAACATGCTTGAAGAGGGTATAGAGAGAGGCCGAACCAGCTGTAGAGCCAACATGGGCTCGGGTGGAGGGAAGGAGGGAGGGAAAGCACAAACGGATGAGAACGCGATGAGGGCAGCAATAATGTAACCCTTTTGGCAGTGACAAGGATCAGGGTTTTGGGTTTTGAGGAGATGGAGGGAGGGAGGTAGGGAGAGAGGACCACTGAGCTTCAGTTGCAAAGGAGAGGCCTTGCGGGAGAGAGCAAGGGCAGATGGTTGGGAGAGAGAGCAAGTACAAACAGTCAACGACAAGATGGGGGCAGGAATGTGTAACCCTATTGACGATGACAGGATTCAGGGTTTGAACCTAGCAGAGTGGTACGGAGAGCTGAGTGCACCATTGAGTTTGGTATTATACATGTTCACCAACACTCATCAGAACCCCACTGAAGGTCCACCACCTTTACTTGTGTACCAGAGCAGGACTCCACTGAAGGTGGAGATCTTTATATGATGGACTTCTGATGGCAGTCTACTAACATTGAGCAGGCTGGATCTGTTCCTTGACATCAGAAACCATGTGCTGTTAATGTGAAGAGGAGTGCACCTCATGTGAAGCTGGACCATATTTTTATCATCTGTTCTTTTACATGGGAGATATGGGGCAGAATTTTCACAAGATAGAATAATGTGTCCACCTTCTTCCTTAACATAGGATGGACAAGTGTTTTTTGGGCTGGAACCAATGGGACGTCAAGAGGAAGCACAGAGCATGGTGGCTGATTTTTGCGTGCAACCATCAGGCTATTTGTGGGGAGAGAAATAACATGATATTCAAGAAAAAAAAAGAACCTCAGTGGGGGTCCTTTCTTTCATTCATGAATCATGACTGTGTTGGAGTGGGCAAAACTATTTTGCATTGAGCAATGTGAGCATTCTTCCATTTTCAGTTTTTTTAGATATTAAGACTATGCCACACATCATGATGGTAAATGGATTTCTGGGAGCATACAGAGACCATACATGATGTATGTTCTCTTCTTTTTGGTTATTTAATGGATTAATGGTACCATCCACTTTCATACAAGGAAGGAAAGAATGGGTTTTGGGATCAGATCGGGGCCCCAAAACCCAATCCGGACCAGCCAGATCGGGCGGTCCCGGCCCGATCCTCATGCAATCCTGGATCAGCCACTGTTTAACATTTTTAATGACTTAAAGTTCTGAAGTTAACTTTTTTAGGGGTTTCGTGCAATTTTGTAAGGCCTGTTCCTATTCCTTCTCGTGCAGGATACATGGAGGCGGCAGCAGAGGAGGCTGCAGTGGCACTGTGTGTGGCATAGGAGGAGGCCGGAAGGTATTATCAGTCCCCGTGCTTGTCAGTTAACCTTCCCTGCCACAAATAACATGGCAAAATATGAGGCGCTCCTCACGGGCCTAAAAAGTCGAAGCGAGAGACGAGGGAGCGGGACCTTCGGGTGCAGCTTATTGCCCTAGGAGAATCTTCGGCTTCATGAGGATGTTCTCGGCTGCAAACTATATTGACGGGTCTTGATAGAGGATCAGGCGCCCATCAAGATGATATTCGTCGATGTTAGGTCTATATCAACACAAGGGTTTTTGGTTTATCTGGTCTTTAGACAAAAGGTCTAAGCCATCGGGTTGTATTTTTCATCATGGTGGGACGGATGGGTTGGCCCTGTCCGAGAGATAGATGCCAACTCAGGTGGTATCGCCAACATTTGGTTTTATGCTGGCACAAGGGATTTTGGTTCATCTGGTTTAGACGAAAGGTCTAGTCCAGGGTCTTCGGCTAGGACCTCGATAGGCCATCGCGTTAAAAGGTTCGTCGATGCTGGGATTACACCGACGCAAGGAGTTCATGCTTCTCTGACTTAGATGAAAGGTCTAGGCTGGATCCCTCGGCTGAGGCCCCAGAAGGCCTTGGGCGCCGAGTTAGGAACCACTTCTTTCTTCTTCTTCTTCTTCTTTTTCTTTCTTTTTCTTTTTTTTTTCTTTCTTTCTTTTGATATTCATGGTGGGACTAGATCACAAAGGTATGATAGTATCATCGACATTGGGTTTACGTCAACGCAATGGAATTGGGTTTAACCGGCCTAGACGGAAGGTCTAAGCCATCCCGCTCGGCTGAGGCCTCAGAAGGCCATGGGCGCCGAGTTAAGGTGGTTCATCGATGCTGGGATTGCATAGGTGCAAGGAATTTTGGGTTTCTTTGACTTAGGTGAATGGTCTAGATCGGATTGCTCAGTTGAGACCCTGGAAGGCCTTAGGCACTGAGTTAAGGTGGTTCATCGATACTGGGATTGCACCGATGCAAGGAATTTCTGATTTCTCTAACTTAGACGAAAGGTCTGGGTCGGATCGCTCGGTTGAGACCCCGGAAGGCCTCAGGCACCGAGTCAAGTATCATGAACATTTTCTGCATCATGGGACATTTGTCGGCTTAAACACCGATGGTTTAACATCTTTATTATCATCGGACATCTTTATCACCATTGAACATCTATCGGCACGGGCACCAATGGTTTGAACATCTTCATCATCATCGAACATCTGTTGGCACAGACACCAATAGTTGAACATCTTCATCATCTTCATCATCATCGAGACATCTGTCGACATGAGTGCCAATAGTTTAAAATCTTCATCTTCATCGTTACTGAAACATCTGTCGGCACGGGCGCCAATGGTTTAACATCTTCATCTTCACCATCATCGGAACATCTGTCGATGCGAGCACCATTGGTTTAACATCCTCATCGTTATCAAACATCTTCATCTGTCAATGCGGATGCCAACAGTTTAACATCTTGGACATCATTGATCATTATCGAATAATCGAACGTCATCGAACATTCATCATCCTTCAATGATCTTCTATCATCATTCATTATGAGTTTGGCCATCATCTTCATCGAGCTTGAGAGAATTTCTCTACACATTGCTTATTATTCACTCCATTTTCCTTTGTGCTAATAGTTAAATTTTAATCCACTGCATTGAACTTTAAAATTGCCATCGTGTTTAGAGGGGACAATTCAACCCCCCTTCTTGTCCATACGTGCATCTAGGGTTAACACATTGAATATATTATGAGCCGCTGATGTTGATTCATGCTTAAAATTGAAGATCTGTTGCACATGTTCTTCTTACATTGCTAATAGTTACTCAAAAAGTGTTGCTCATACTAGTTCGATTTGTATTAAGGTTGCATTGTCATGCATAACCTTACTATATATCAAATGATATGTTGGGAGAAGGGCAGATCTCTTCTGTCTGGAAGCCCACGCCATGCATAGAGGCTAGTCCTCTACCAAGTACCATGGGTCAATTGTGTGTCTAGGGTCTTGCATGTTAGGCATAAATCATGTTAGCTTGATGTCTTATATATGTTGCATTCAAAGTTTAGTCACACAATGTACGTAGACTAGGGGAGTCAGTAAAAGTAATCCTATATCTCATGCATATATGTTTAGATTAATCAAAACTCCCTATGTAACCTTCATGTCATATTAGATGTTTTAGTGCATCTAGATAGGGGGAGTCATTGCATTCACTCGTGTGTTTTCATACACTTAGTATCTACATATTCATCTACATATGAATTGTGTCAAAACCTGCAAAAGATTATCTGGAATGCATGCATGTTCTTAGCGAGAGTTTGATTGAATAAATATCTGGTGCATGTTAAGTGCTGTTGCACATTAAAATAAAGTTCCCCTTATTCTCTTAAAAATTACTTTGTCTAGAATGAGTGAGTCGATGCATGATCTTGCTACGTCAACCCAGTGATACAAGTCACATAGTCTTCTACCTTCTGTAATCTATCTTGAGTCGAAGCACGGAAGGAACTACGTCGACTTGTTAGTTCAAATCATTCAATCTTGCTTTTCTGTGAAAATTCATTCACCTACTACCTGCCTGCTACATCATTGAATGTCTGTGCTCACTAGCTCATGCACATATTTAGGGGGAGTTATGCATATTTTTTTTATCACAAGCTTCACTGTGAAATCATCCTAAAACTCACTCATGTCAAGTACTTGCTTGAATTCTATTACCATAACTCAGACCTTGGTCACTCCTGAGCTAGTCGTACTAATGATTGTCTTTCTAAGAGATTCTTCCCAGAAAATCATCTTATGTCTGGTGCTAGTTGAATACTATTTGACATACTATCTTGAACTTCATTGTCATATTCATGAGTTACCTTCTTTGATGTCTACCCATCTACTTGCATCTCTTTGAAGTCACTTTGATGAGCTCGCACAATGTCTGGCTATTCCTAAAATTTCTTGATCTGAAATTCTAGAAGATTTCAATTTGTATACCTTGATCATAAATCTGAAAATAATCTTAAAAAGGAATCTTCTATTAACAGGAGTATGAATGTCTACATCATTCTAGTGATTCCCTACAATCGCCTACGCACTCGCACCTGTGGAACCTCCCTTCTATCCACGTGTCACCCATCTCTCGAGCCCACGTGCCGCGTCCTGACGACGCTTCCCAGTCAACCCTTGGTTCCACAGGTGATTGTCGAGAAATTGACTGGCACGGCTGCACCCCAGCCATGTTTCCCCCACAACCAGGAAACCTCTCGTGCCACTCGGTCCTCCCTCGACTTTTCATAAAAGGCGAGTGCACGGTGCAGCCCTGAGAAGGATACGGCCATAGGAGGGGGTGCCTGAAGTACGCCAGAGTCTGGCGTCTCCCCTATCACCTTATCCCATCCCTCAGTCCGATCACCGAACACATACCCACGTGCCCGGGGAGCTGTCGATTCCTAAGGGCATTCCCCCTGGAGGGTAGGGGGGGCCCGCAGTCCTGACGCGCGTGAACAAAAGGATGGCACGTCCGGTGGGACGCCTCCCGCCTTTCTTCTTTTTGCTGAAGAGAAAGTCTGTGCCAGCCCTGAAGTCCTGGTGCCCTTTTCCTACCCTTGCAGGAGAGGCAGAGAAAAGCACTTGTTCGTACTTTCCAGCAGCTTGCAGTTCGCGTTTCAATCGCCGGATCGCACTCGACGACCACCAACAGCCGTCGCCTCGGTAGCATCCAGTACTCCAGCAGCCATGGCGGCCGTTACCTACGGTCCCATCGTCATTACCACCCACGCCCGGGTGGGTTACTTGGCAGTGTCGATTGCCTTCGGCAGCTTCACCCCGATCGTCGGATCACCCTACTTCTTGGGTGTGGTCCTTGTGGCTGGTCCGCAGCTACCCTCAGTTCCCGTGCTCATCGGCGCAGCGAACGCGCTGCACCAGCTCCCAGTCTCAACAACTTGCTCGATTGTCAGGCTCGGGTCTTCCATCACTGGGCCCCATAGGGGCCCTGGACCAGCTCCTGCCCTGGCAAACGTCAACCCCTGGGCCCAGCCTCCACCAACTCCCAATGCAGGCCTCGTGCCACAAGCTTCGGTCTCCACTATAGCCGTTCACTCGGGCCTCTGACCCTAAGCTCCAGTTAAGCCAGCATCCAATAGGGGTTTCTATCCTAGGATGCCTGGCTTCCCAGCATCCTAATCGGGCACTCAGTCCCAAGCTCCAGTCGAGCGACCTCCCCGCACAGGTCTCCTGACCTGGGTCAAGGCTCCCTAGCACTCTGTTCGGGCCTCTCGACCCTATTGATGTTTATTCTACCCCGCCTGAAATTAACTATGCTAGTATATGCATGAAGTATGAACATGAACAAGCATGAACCGACATGAAAGTATGAACAAAAGGGGGGTAAATAGACATGGAAATGTACCATGATCACCACCAAGATTGCAGCAACGCCACAAGGATGAAGAGATGAAGGAAAGGGCACCGTGTACCTTGAAAAAGATGAAGACTTGATCGCGCTTATGGAACAGGGTGCGGGGAACGGTGTGGATTCAACCTCCTCTCCTTCCAGTCGGCTATAACATGGATTAATTCCAACAGTTGGAAATCCATGGTCCTTAATGGGCCTCGTGGTGGCCGTGAGATGGGTGCCCCTCGTAGGCTGACCCTCGGGGTTTCCCTCTCTATCGGTTGTCCCGACTTGGACGTAGTACCAAATCAAGTTGCGTGCCCCTCATAGGCTAGCCCTCGGGGTCTTCGCTCCCATCATGGGTCGGGCTATCCGTCTACTCTCCACCCATGGACTTGGTGCCCCTAATATGCTAGCCCTCAGGATTTTTCTATCCGTTCGGGTTTGCCGGCTGCCGTTGTGGCACCCGATTCTTAGGGGTTGCTCTACCACGTAAGTACTCCCCGCTTCTCCCCGACAATCCTCCGGGATGGGGTGATGCTACCGAAATTTTAGTTCAATTAATCTAATAAGCTAACTTAATAAAATCGGCTCAGTTCGGAATAGTCATCGCGCTCGAGTACGAACCTCGCGCGAGCCTATGACTTGCCTTCCGGGCAGCCCAGGGCCGATCCAATGAATAATCAACTTGATTAGTTTTCAAAGTCCTCCAAAATCTTCCAATAAATCTCAAAATAAACCAATGAAACCTCACTTTTTGTGAAATGGGGTTAAACCGGCACCGTCGACACCTGGCGCGCCTTAATATGATGCGTCCTAAAGCGGCGCGCCCTAATCTGGTGCGCCATTAAGCGGGGCATGCTGTTTTAACCAACCCCCTTATACCTACGTCAGCGACACCATTTTAAGTCTTTACCCATGCTACGATTGCGTGCGTTTAACCTTTCAGTTGTGCGTACCGTGCCGATTTCATTCTGAGTCACGTCGTCGTGTCGTTTCAGTCCTCTCCCCACCTCTGGGATGATTTTTCAAATAATAAATTCAAATAAACTTTATAATCAATGAAATGAACTGGTTTGTCTAAACCTGAATTAGCTAATCCTATAGCTTCAATATCATGTTTTAGTCTAAGCATTCATGCCCCATCAATGTATGCTTGAGTGCGCGGGCCCTTGGTATATCAAATGACATTAGCAGAAGACCGAGCAACGCCCGACGGGAAGCTCTTGTTATGTGTGATGGTGGTCTCCGGACCTATGTTCTCTGCCACATATTGAGGGTTCCGCCTTAATAAACTATGCATGGTAGATTATAATATCCCGCATGATCATTTGCATCCTTTGCACTCTTTACTCCGGCCTCAACAAGCCTGCTATCTCGACAATTAATCAAAGATTTTTCCTCCTCGTGAGGGATGTAATTAACGCTATAGCCTTTATGGTATAACAGACTGCTGGTCCCGACTGAACCTCACTCTCACCCGACATTGGTCAGAATGAGCGCACAATAAACTTGTCACTCACGTGACTTGCACGCCTGTGCAGTTAATTAGTCAATTAATTACCAGTTAATTAATTGGTTAATGGACACGTAAATAAACCAATTAAACCCTCAAATCTGTAATTAATCCATTAATTAGAGAGAAAAAAAAATGAGTCCCACTACATCCATCATGCTTTTGTCCTCAATAATATGGACAAGGATTTCTCCTGCTTGCTAAGTGAATGACATCATGCTTTTATCCTTAATGATTTTGAAGTTTAGAAAGATGTTGTTCCAATTGTCAATTCTTGTATTTACTGTCTTGGTGATGAGATGCCCTTTTAAAGCATCTATGCTTATCCAATCTCAAGCTGCTTTCAACTAATTACAATAAGGTTTCATTACCTTGTATAATTAACAGAATGTGAATTTATGAACTTCAGATAGAAAACCTCGTGAAGGATGTCGATGTAAACTTGGACTGTTGTCTCAACTACTCTTTACTTTAGTGGAGTAAATATGGATGCTCTGGAATGCTTTATAGGTTACGGGTCTTTAAGCATAAAAAATCTAGATGAACAAAATGACTACATATCTAGTTATTCATCCCATTCCTCCCAAATTTTCATTTCCTTTCTCCCTCTAGCTCGTCTTTTCTTGTTCATATATTTGTAATTTCTATGTTTCACACTCTATTTTTAATAAAACTTTCTTCACCAGGTGATCAGTTGGCAATTTGAAAGGTTACTGGACATCGTTTGGGAATGGGAACAAATATGTATCCCCCATCTGCTTTGCTTGGCCAAAATGAGGATGAGTCAATTGTTGCTTTGCGAATTGATGAGCTGATTGAGAAAGTTGATGGTTTTGCTGGTGTTTCTTGTGTGTTACCTCCACTTCATGCATACCGTCTGCGCCACAAGGTGCCAAGGTCATGCACTAGGTTTACTTTTAACATAATGAGGAGGATTTTCCTGACAAGTTAAGCAAGATAGATTTTGAGGTTTCTTCTGTAAAGAAGAATTTTATTGGAGTTCAATAATTTACTGCTCATGAAGATACACAACAATGTGCACTAGGAGGAAATGAAGTTCAACGGCAGTTTTTACCTCCATCATCATCATCATCATCATGTTTCTACCAAGCCATCTATACAGAATTGAGTAGCTTCTAAATGTTCCACTGTGGTCCCTTTTCTCCTTTAATCTTTACAGCTTATAGATGATCAATCTTTTTCACTATATTTATAACAAATCCTCAACCATTTACTTTGCCTCTCCTATTTGGGTATCTTTCACCACATTCTCTTACCTTTCTCTTTGATTGTCTGTTCCAGATACAAGAGATTGGATGGGAACACTTAGTAAGATTAAAGGAAGACCAGTCCTCTATTAGCATCAAAGTGCTGTAAGGAGTAACTACCATGTTGAATACATTCTCTCTTCATTTTTCCTCCTGTTAAGAAGATTGATTGTAGTATCTTTATTCATACTTGGGCAGAACTTTTCCTTCTATGGAAAGTGTATACTTGGGCAGTACATGGGGGAGAAAACAAAACATATGTCAATTTCAAGGTGCAACATTTGGGTAGAATATTACTTTTAAATAAATTACTATTTGCTACCGATTTGTTTTTCAGTCTATAATGTAATTAAACATTCTTTTGTTAGAGTCCAGTCAAGCTTCCCCCTCCATCCTAGTCACCTACCTCATCAACTCTCACCACCCAGGTAATATTGAAACAATCAGTACCCCAATCAGAGTGATATTTTAGATTTTGGACCCTCAACTTGAGCTATTTGGTTTGTTTTAAACTAAGCTATTTCGAACAATGCTATTTTGAGCACCGATCCTAAACCAGATATCCGATTTGGATTCTGTCAGCTCTATTAGGTCACTCTCACCACCCAGATTGTGTTGGAACAATTGACGTACCGATTAGGTTGTTATTTCAAATTATAGACCCCCCAACCTGAGTTCTTTGATTTTAAACTAAATTAGTTTCGAAAGGATAATTTAAGTGATGAGCCCAAACCGAGTATCCGATTTAGATTCCATCAACTCTCCCAAGTCACTCTTGTAGAGACAGTAAAGTATTCCCTAAACCTTGTACCACACCTTTAAGATTTGTTTGTTTGGGGAAGAGTAGTTGACCTCCCAGGAAAACCTACAAACACTGTAAGAAGGCGTCAGAAGGAGCCCTGGGAGTGATCCCAGGGGACAACCCTCCTATGCTTAAGTCAAAGACACATGTATAAGCTAAGAAGGAGGGGGAAGGGAGTTAGAGTGAGAACAAGGAGACCCTAATCAAAGGGGTGGAGCCCTGGATAGTGCTCGATGGGCCTGGAGGATGCTCGAAGAGGCAGGGAGAGAAGAACTACAAGGGGACCTCTTTGATCCTACTCCCTGGATGGGGATTCCTTCGGCTGCTATGCAAGGGGCTTTTCTCTCTGTGAGTGACTCTATGTAGGAACGTCTAGATGGAGTCTCTGGCCATATATATGTATGCAAATGTGTGTGTGTCTTCCCCCCTCCTGTCCCAGGTGAGGACCTATTTATACAGACCGTGGTGGTACTGACTGTTCCTCGGCTAGGCAATGGCGAAGATCGTGGGGGAACAGCTCCTTAATCGTGGGGAGATGCTCGTTACTCCCTTGCCCATTACTGGAAGGGAAACCTCGTGACAGGGATGTCGATGGTGTGGACGTGACCCATTCCACACTGGGGATAATTCTGTATGGTAGTGGCAACGTTCCCCTACTGGCGAGTTCTACGGCATCCGAGACGCGTGCAGTGATTCCGCCTGTAGGCTGGCAGAGCTTCCTTGGGCCTCTATTAGGATATAATGAACAAGCCAGAGGCCAGTGGGATGGTTTGTTATGGGCTCAACTGAATCGGACCATTACGAGCCTGACGATATTGGGTCGTACTAGGCCTGACGAATATTTCCCTCCTCAACTCTTACCACTCAAGTCGTGTTAGAACAATCGACACGCCTTTCAGACTGGTATTTCAAATTTTAGATCCCCAACTTGAGCTCTTCGATTTTTTTAAACTAAGTTATTTCAGAAAGTACTATTTTGAGTGTTGAGCCCAAACCGAGTGTCCGATTTGGATCCCGTCAACTCACCGAGGTCACTCTCATCACCTAGATCGTGTTGGAACATTTATCACGGCGCCCGCTCCGTCATCTACTCCCTTGTCCACTTCCTTACCTAGGCGATCGCCTACCCCATTGTCATCTCCATCCCCATCCCCGTTACATTCATTGTCTCCTACCCCGTCTCCATCATCTCCACCAACCCAAGCTCTTACTCAAGCCGGTACCACCACTTCCCCTACCACTACTTCTACCCCCAACGTTGCTCGTCACGTTGTGTCGATACATCGATGGTGGACACCACGACCTCCCTCTTCACCCTCTCCATCTCCATCTCCACTACCCCCATTGCTCGTATCACCATCTCCATCACCATCTCAATTGCCTAACCCAACACCACCGCCTTCACCGCCTCCACTCCCAAGGACCCCTATTCCATCACCTTTACCATCATCTTCACTCGAGCCTGAGCAGGTTACATCTTTGCCAACACCATCACCATTGCTTCCTCCACCTCCACCTTTACCTTCACCCGAGCCTGTCATCATCGTTATCCCTTCACTGCCTGAGGCCTATACACTTTCTAAACCTTCACCTCCGTCATCCGAGCCTATTACCTCCACTTCTTCATCTATTTCCACCCCACGGAGTGGGTGTACGCTACCACTGGTGCCCCTTGGGTTTGGTCCCCGAGGTGAAGATGAGTCGAGTCAGGATGATTCAATGTCAGTTCTGTGCTTCAAGGTTCATGATTTTATCTACTAGATGTTGGTCCGTGTCTTGATCTCTGGCTATTTCAGGGTTGATAAACTGGCACTTCCAATGACGGTTGCTAAGAAGACCTCCCTCACGTTGGTGCCAGTTTCTTCAAAAGCAAGGCCGGTGGCAATCTCATTCCTCGTCGAAGGATTGATCATTGATGCTCTTATTACCTCTCGCACCGTTGCCATTCAGATTGCTGGCCAAGAGGGGCTCTCTACCCGAATTGTGCTAACTCATATGGCTGCCAGAAGATTGATGAGTTCTATGTTCAAGGGGCAATTTGTTGTATCTTCTACATTTTCAAAAGACATTCTGCACACCTTATGCAATCTCTCTCAGTTTATCAGTACATCGGCCACGTCAATGTCGTGTATTACACTCCCTCAGTTTCGTCCTTCTCTTCTATCAAGGGACTTATGCTTCAAGCCCAATTGCTGAGTGGAGTTGCCAAACCTCATGCTACTTGTGCCAAGAGACAAGACTCTGTGGTTCCATGATATTCAGCATTTTGAGGAGTTCTCTATCCGACAATGTCCAACTATGGTTAGCACTGGGTGTCTAGGGACAACTGCCCCAGTAAGGCTATATGTTCTTAACCGGGCTAGGCCGTCTACCAGGTGGGCCAGTTATTTGAGAAGATATTTCAAGACAAGAAGTCCAGAAGTTCGAGCCCGTGCCAGGCTGGCTCATTTCCAAGATGTTTCAGCCAAGAAGAGGGGGCGGCGCAAGTTCAAGGGCCGCATGTTGTGCACTCCAGCACTTGATAGGGTGGGCATCCGCCACGCAGTGACAGCAGCTTATAGATACCGCACTTCAATAAACTAATTTGGGTCATTTTCTTTGGTTATTTGTGTTGTCTTGCAGGTCAGTAGGCGTTTCAGCACGAGGCCCATCCCTCTTAGCCGGCCGAAAGGGGTGGAGGATTGAGTTCCCCGGCTCGGGATCTGGAAGCTTTTACGGCTCATCTCCGACCGTTTAACAAGGATAGCGGTCTTACTCAGACCGTCTTTCCTCTGCTCATGGCCGATTGAGGACTGTCCAAGTTCCACACCTAGGCCTCCTTCCCGCGCTCTACTTCAGTGCTAGCAGTGGCCTATCATCCGGCCGTCTTCACTACTCGGCGGTCGATAGGAGGCCATCTTCTTCCTGCACCAGCACTGCGTTGTCTGGCGAGTGTCTTCATCCACTTCCTTTCCCAAGGTATGTAGTGCGCCTCTCTTTGCACTAGTCACCTTGGTGGTGATCACGATCTGATAGTGTGCATGGGTGATTGATTCTATTGTGTTATTCATTTCTTTCCATGCTCTATTTAGCGTCACATTGGTCACATCCATTCGCCCACACACCCACACGCACCCTTCTTTAGAACTGGAGGATAAAAGATATCTACATCCCCCTTTTTTGGTGATCACGGTGGGACACCTTATGCCCATCGTGCTTCTGACATTGTTGGCCAGCTCCTCTGTATTTGTTTGAGTCAGATTTTAGTCTCCTCGGATTTGTCGTTTCATTTTCTATCCTTTACTGTTCCCTGGGTTGGTTGCGGTCCTCTGTGGGCCATTTCTGGTATCCAGCGGCCGGTCAATAGATCACTTTGCTCTACCTCAAGTACGTCCATTCCCCCTTAGTTCCTGTCATTTGTGCTTCTGTGAGCCTGTTACCTGTTGCAGTCCTTTCAGGGTCGTTTTATCCAGGTGATGGTCATTTACCTGACCGCCTCTTCCACTCAGGTACACATTGGTGATTCTTGTTACTGTTCAGTTTACTTCTGTGTCTCATTATTTACTGCTCTCTGGCACACTGCGGTCTTCCCAGGACCATTTTGATCCCTATGCGTCTCCCATCTGACTGCTATTTTACTACAGTGCACCCCGAGATTTATACCTGTGCTCTATTTTTCATCATTTCACTACTTGTTTTGGGTGCTATTTATCTCCCCCTCGATGTCATTCATATCTATGCTATTATTGTCATATTTACAGCATTGTTTGATCATTGTTTGATAGTTTTAGGCTAGAATTTGCATGCACTCTGGTGCACATAGGATCATACATTTTTACCATAGTAGTTGCATACCTACCTTGGTAGGAGATCCTCTTGTCTCTATATTCCTTGCAGCCGACTAGGTGATCCTATCCAGGACCTTCATAAGTCTTTGTGAGCTGTGGATTCCCACACGGACGCTGGGCAGGTTGTACCGTTACCACCCCGAGTCTAGGTTGCACCCGTGAGAGAGAGCACACCTAGAGTCAACCAAGTCCCTCATTCCACCCCTATTAGGAGTCCTATTCAAAAATAGAACCATTGGATCTGAAAATTTTGGATCCAAATGTATAAATTTAGATCTCCCTATCTCATTAATCATAAAAAATATATATTATGATTTTCAAGTTAGACTCGGATCCAAAAATTTAACTTCAGATTCGGATCAGATCCGAATCTAAAATGATGCTTCATTTTGGATTCGGGTCAGATCCAGATTTTAGAATATCGGATCTAGATCCAAATCACAAAGGATCTGATCCGAATTTGATTCGTTTACACATTGACTCAACTCCCCTCCATTTAATGTTTGATCGCACATGTGGCTGTCGAACTGCTCATGCCACAATCATACCATAGCGGACCACTACAAACTGTCATAGGAGGCAATAGGCTATGTGGTTATTCACGTACCGGGTCTGCCCCATGGACTGACCTTATCAGTTTTCGACCGGTACAATCTCGTTCATGCAGTAAAACACGTACAGAATCAATCCAGTAAATCATGGATCCATATAAAAAATAAAATTTACAAATAAATCACCGTTAGAGACAAAATTACAAATTTATCATCTCTAGATACATGTCAATAGTGTAGAGGCTAAAAAGTGTTACTTCCGTCTCGTACTACATCTCTAAGATTTATCTGAAAGAGAAAGAGCGAGAGGCCACCCCGAGAAAACCTGCAATTACCAGACGGAACGTCAGAAGAAGTCCTGAGAGTGATCTTAAGGGATAACTCTATGATGTTTAAGTCAGAACTGGTCGCTAGAGGTACGAAAAAGTTAGAGAGAGAGAGTCGAGAGCCTGTAGAGAGATGATGATGCTTGGTGATGTGGAGAATGTCTGACCGCCCAAAGAGTGCTCGGTGATATAGTTGAGGTCTGGGGAACTAGGTGGAGAACTCTTAATCTTCTCTTCTCTCAATATTGTTCACGCTCTATGCAATAAATCTATCTGTGTAGATCCCAATCAAGGTCAATGTGAGGGCCTATTTATACCAGCTGTAGTGGCGTCATCCTTTCCTGACTTAGCTATAATGCGATTAGTAGAGCGGTATCCTGCTTGATCGTGAGGATTGATCGTTGCCTACTCACTCGTTTTCTGAGGAAGGACATCGTGGTAGGCATCTCGGCAGTGTGGATGTAATTCAGTGCTCATCAGGGCTGTTGGATCCCCCAGTTGATTTTGGTAGTTAAGTTTCAATGATGACAAACCTTGTGTGTATGTGTCTTTGAGAAAGTCATTGAAGATTGCTAACCAAGGAGTTCATATTTTTACTTATCTTGCCTTATAGGGTTAAATCCTTAGTGGACCTATTGAAATTCAAGTGAATGGATGAACAAGTTACTTTGATGTCAAGGACTCAAAACAAGTTGAAAATCTCATAAATGTTCATCAAAAAGACTAGTAAGGCTTAAGGTTTGCAAAGCCCTTCATTGGACTTGTAAAGGTAACTATGTGCTCAAAATCTTCATTTCATTCATATGAATTTGGATTCATGAAGTCTTATATTTTGAAGTGTGCCCTCGCCTCCCTTTCTCTCTTCTATGAAATCACGTAGGAAGACAAGGGGAGAAGATGGGACGGAAAGTCCAAGGGAGATTAGCCTAGTATAAGAGTCTTGTATTTGGCTTTTGAAAGAAATGAAGTTCGAAAAAATTTTTGGTGGAGAGAATCCCCTGGTAGCTGCCCCCTTCTTCTTCCTTGGCCTGCGACGGGTCATCCCGGGGTGAGATTCCCTAGATCTAAGGGGTGAGATGCCCCTGCTATATCTCCAGTTGCTGCTGCACCGCCAAGCCTTGCCACGCCTCTTCATCTTCCTCTCGCTACGCGTCCCTCTCCACATCTTATCCCTATAGGATCTACTCAGCCTGTAACCAGATCTGGCACCTCTGTTGTGGATTTTACTCTGATTATCCTACTGTGTGGGAAGACCTTCCCTTTCCTAGATGTTTTTAGACTCCAAGTCCACTTTGCAATGGAATCAATCATGTCATTATCTGCCTCCAGACCTGGCCGTGGTGAGCGTTCTTGTTTGACCACGTAGATCTGCATCGGTAGACGCACAGTAGGACATGTTATCCATTGAGAAATTCCTCCACGCCAGTATACAGAGAATCAGAGCCCAAGATTTAGTATAGATGTATTTCCGTTGGTCCTCTTCGGAACGAGAGCTACACCCGTCCTGATCTGACATCGGAGCAGACCATGGTGCTCTTTCTCTCTAGACAACGCAGTCTACCCAGATCTGCTTGACCCGAAGATTATCTCCCACTTGTAAATTCTCTCCACACCATTGTGAGTTGAGATCGTACCTCATTCTAGGTGATTAGATACCTCTACCAGTCCCCTTCTCAACATGAGGTCACCTGCCTCGAACTGACTTCAGGATTGGTCTTGGTGAATATTTTTGTGAGATCACGTCGTTCTGTGATAGCAGACTCAACCTGCCAACCAGTACCCTATTGCAGAGCCTCCCTCGGCCTCCTCCCAGTGATCCAGGTCCAGCCACGTGGCGAGGACATTCTCTATCAAGTTACCTTCACGCCCCATCTGGCTGTGGGCTGTTTCACCACCATACCTGCCCATAGCAGCCATCCTCGCCGGCACGCGCAGAGCCACAACCAGCCTGCTAGCCGCGGATGTGACGAACCAGTACCAGGATACTGGGTAAACTCGATACCACTTATATATTGAGAGACCTCCTAAGAGTGGTAAAGCTCCGAAGGGAAAGATAAGGTATGTGTGAGTACATTGAACTTCAAGATAAAATAGTAAATAATTATATTAGTAGAAATAAAATTACATTTTTAATTAAACAAATTAAACTATAAAGCTACTATTGACCGGATAGGAAAGCAATCGAGAGGGGGGGATAGATTGCGCCCCCTTTTCAAAACAGAACACTGAGATGACAAATAATATCTTGAAAACTAAACAGCGGGATTTAGTAAGGATGAAGATCAAGCAAGCTCTCACAACTCTCCAGCGCGGTATGACAAGTCATTCGGATAGATTGCGGGGCGTCCGGCTGTCATTAGGCATTAACCTCGTTCATTTCTTTCAGGATTTCTCTTTGGGCTTGTCGGCGCTCAACTCGATGAGTCAATAGTTTAGTAAATCTGCTTGGGATTTCTCCCCAACGATGAAGGCGGCTTTTCCAATATTCATGGCCTGGAGCTTTGATGCGCTTGATCGTGCGGCTCACAAACCATCCTCGTCGAGAGCAACCATCGCTGGATAAGACATAAGGCGATGGATGCCCCAAGTCATATCGAATATCGCTTGTTCTGCGGCTCTGGCATCGTCTACAGGGCCAAAGCAACGCACCTCTCTACCTGCAATGAGCGTCACCCTATCGCAAATGATTGCGCCTTCTTCGATTTCATCAGCCAGCTTGCGGAGCATGGCTGGGATATTGGCACAGGGGGAAATCGGCACGATCTTTAGTTGGGCCATATTATATAACTCATTGATGCGGAAGTGAATTTACATATTCTTGGCAGGCCGTCAACTTCGCTACAACTCTGTTGGCATCTGCCCCGATGAGTAGAAAAGGTTGAATATCCTCTGGAGATAGTCCGGGTTCTCGGGCTGCATCATGGCGGCTGGTGGAACTGGAATTGTTGGTGGCGCTGGGCAAGCTAGCTCTACAGGAGGCGAATTGCTCGCGCAGTTGGTTAGCGCCAGAGCGAGAAGCATCAAGGGCAACAATGTATTCGGTGCGGGTCTGATCGATTTGCGTGTGGAGTTCATTGGAAATCTCCTGGGTGCGGGAGGCCATCTGTTGTTCGAGTATGCGATAGTCGGATTCCAGTTTTGCTTTGGCTTGGGCTGCCTGGAGCATGGCTGTATCCCATTGCGCCTGAATCTCATGGGAGCCTCTAGAATAGCCGCGATGATCCACCCATACCAAGGTTGCGCCTAGACCTGCAATCGCTGCCATAGCCAAATAGGGGAGGAATGGCTTGATTGCAACGCCAGTTAGGGAAGAAAGGATGCTCATCCAGTTACCCACCCACACCAGAATCCTAGAATATTAGCCACATAATGGCGCGTTTCGGTTGCATTGATTGGGCCTGTTACCGCTTTTAGGCCAGGAAGGATTTCTGAGTAGAGTAAAGCTCCGGACTGCTCCTGCTGAGCTTTCAGCATATTGCCAAGTCCGCAATTGTATGACGCCAGAGCTAAGCAATGCCGGTCTATATCAGGGCGCTCAGAACTCCACTGCTTGCGCAAGGAGGCCATATAGAACGCGGCTACAGGGATTGCTTCTTGTGGATCAAATGGGTTCGCAGTTTCATGTCTGCCCATCTTGACTAATTGCTCGCCCCAAGTGCTATCAAGGAACTGTGCGATACCATGCGCGCCCTTAAGCGAGATAGCTTTAGGGTCTAGGCGAGATTCCTGAAACAACTGAGCCTTGAACAACCGCCAATCCACTCCGGGCATATGCTGCTCGCATGCAGCTCGGATCAAATCATCATATTCATTGGTCATTGCGCTCTGCCTGGACCAAGCCCAACCTTGCCAATCAGCGTGATAACCGCGCCCTTAGCCGCCTTCCTGATTTCAGGCGAAAGGATGGTTTCAACTATCGAATAGCTAATGCACCCAGTGAGCGTGCCGGCCAGCAAATAGTAATCGCTCGTAAGGGGCCATTTGGCATAGTCGATCAGCCAAGGAGCGGCGACATACCCTAGATATGCCCCAACTGCCGTCTGAAAAATCCACCTCGCACTCTTTCTAATCCTCGCTGCAATAATGCTTCCAACCAAGGCCCCCACGGCCACGAATTCAGATGCCATCTTTGCCTCGCGGTAGGCCCGATGCAGGCGAAATGCAGCGGAAATTAGAATCACGGTGACGATTGCCAATTCCATTGCGGATCATCCTGTAAATTTGTGCGCCTCCACCGCATCCGAACAAGATAAAAACCTCAATAGTATTGAGGACTTGCAGGATATGGTTGTAGTGCTGCGCAGGAATGTTAAAGAGCACATCCGCTGTGTTGAAAAGCACCTGCATAACGCTTAGGTCCGCCAGGAACAGCGCCCACCATTCCCGGGAAATGCGGAGAACTGCAAAGAGAAGGAAGCAACTTACTGCGGCGTTATAGACTGATAGATGGGAGTCGTACCATTCCCCAGCGAAGCGAGGAAGAAAGAAACACGCTATCCATAGCGCACAGATTGATAGGTAGCGCATCACTTTGGCCTTTGCGTCGATCTGCGTTTCTTGCCGCGTCCACTGCCCATAGATTTATTCCTGTTTTGTGAGTGATGCAGCATTATCTAGCTGGTTGATATTGCTGTCAATTTCAGTCAAATCATGTCAATCCCTTCTATGAATCATGTTAATGCCAAAGCCGATCATGAAAACAATCGCTGCGGCCCAAAGCGGAGATGCTAAGTATTTGTTCACTATTAGAGCCAACATACCACCCCACCATATCCAGTCTCCTGGGGTTAAATTGAATCCTGAGCCCCTGATTTGTTTCATTTAACCGCTGCTCCGAGTTGATAACGATAGAACTTCACAAGGAACTGGATGGCTTCACCGCTCTTGATGGGCTTCTCCGAAAAGCTGAATACCCTAAACCCGAAATATTGAGCAGCGTTTGATTTCTCATGATCGCGGCTGATGCCTACTCCGCTATTGTGGGCGCTCTTTCCGCCCCAGATTCCGCCTTGAATCTCGATGCACACCTTGTTAACCGGATCAGCGAAATCGAAACGCCACTGACGGCCGGTTTCCTCGATGCGGTACTGGTCCACGAACAGATGGCCTAAGCCGTGGAGATTCAAGTGGAGGCGCATCAAATCCTCCCACTTCTTGTTCTTGGATGCCTTGAGATTGGGGAGTTTGTCTTTTGCTTTCTTCTTTCCCGATTCCGGAATAACGATATCGGGAATGATAATTTCTTGCTGATTCATGGTTGGTCATCATCCTTCGGATTTCCATCCGATGCCAGCCACATGAGATAGAGCACCAGACCTACTAAGATCAAAGTGAATATCAGGTCAAGCATGCATCGTCCTCCCTATCTCCACGGCGAGCCAGAAGATGGCCTCGCGGATACGCTGCGGATTGCCGGATTCCAGATGTACCATTCAGTGGCCGATACGCGCTTGTAATAGGCGCGCTGATGCGGCTGATAGTGAGTGGCATCGTCAGGCGCATCATTCCAATCGTGCGCCCCCTTCGCGGCTTCCTTTACAGGAGCCGGGGCTGCGATAACGCCATCGTGAATCGCATTGGCCAGAATCAATTCCACTGCCGCCCTGATCGTCTCGCCATCCAGGACGAACATGTCTTCGACGGATGTGCCGTGCAGCAGGTCCATGCCAGCCATACTGCGATTGGATGGCTCAGAGTCAGCGAGGTGCTGCACGACTTCGAGAGCAAGATCGGCCGGTATACTGTCGTGTGCCATGTTGCTTGCTCCTGTTAGAGTTCGATGAAGGCGATAATGGGGTCACCGACTGAATGCCTAAAGTTGAACGTATCCGCGAAGCCAAATTTCCATTCGCCAGATCGAAAATTCACTGCCAATAAGGTATCGCCTTTAACTGGGCGCTCACCACCAAACCACGGCTGCTTCACGCCCTTGATACGGAGGGGACGGCAAAACTTATATGCACCGTCTACTGTACATTTGAATGGAAGAGGCCCAGCTTGAACACGTTTCAAGTAACCGATAAGAAAGTGCGAACCATTGCTGGAAAATTCGCACAAGAAATTCCCATCAATGATGAACTGCCACTGCTCTGCCGTGTAGCCCTGGATCAGCTCAGGCTCTTTGGGCTTGCGACGGTATTCAACTTCCTCATCCCAATCTGGGTGTCCGAGGATGTTCTTCCATCCTTCTTTCCAGTCATACGCATGAATGGTAAAGACGGTCAGCCTGTTGGGAATGATGGATCAATAGGTTCCCCACATCAATCAAGTTCACCAAAAGTCAGACCGGAACAAGCTGACTACCTCATGAAGGTTTGCTTCTGATGTCTCTCACAGATTAACCATGTTCTGATATATGGTAGCAAATTAAAGTAGGGTGTTTCTTTGTGGAAATGGTTACCGAGGGAGAAGATTATGTGTGAAATCTCCTATTTATCTGGAGAGAAGAAATGCTGTCCATTATTTCTTGCATGATTGTCTGAAAGTCACATACCATGGGAACCGGATGTAGGAGTAGTTCGAATACTCATATCCTCTGATTTATTTGCCATGGAAAATGGTGTAGTTTGAATCACTTAATTGGCTGTTTCTATCTCCTGCTGGTACATGAGCCAGCAATTTGTTTCATCTGCGTGAGTTCACAATGGACCTCTAAATTCTGCATATTACCTCACTCCCCCTCCAAAAAAAGGAAAAAGGAAAAAAAACTCTGCATGGATGTTCTTTTCAAGAATTTAGTTGATATAACAGGTTTGGAAGCCTAGAAGCCCCCTGAAGGTGAAGCTGACTTGCGATAAGTTGGCTCCATTCCTGCCAGGTATTTCCACATTGTGCGGTCTTGTTGGAGATAAGGAGGAGACACTGGAGCATCTCTTCACAGCATGCTCCTCTAAGGAGGTTTGGACACAAGGTTTTGAGCAGGTTCCCATGTACCACTCTGGTCCAAGATAGAGTGCAGCATCTGTCTGGAAGGTGGCACAAGAGATAGGATCTGAAAGGGGATAAGCAAATTTGGTGGCTCATCCTACATGCTACCCTTTGGGCCTTACGGGGAAAAAGAAACAATAGTCTTCTGGAGGGAAGTGAGAGATCCATATGGGATTGTTTCTTTTATTTTGGAGAGAGTGGGCTTCAGTGCTATGTATAGGGGGCTCTCACAATTCTTCCTTTTTTGTCTTGTTGGGGGTTAGTGGGTGCCACATCACCTTAATGTGGAGATTTTATAAAGGGATTTTTTGGGAGCAGTTGGACTACACTTGTACATCCCTCCTTTTTTCAGTTAATACAATTTTGTGGTACCAAAAAAAAAAAGAATTTAGTTGATATTGTTCTTGCTGGTTTAGGGCTTTGTCTTGTGGAAGCATGAACAAAAAGATTGTTAGCCTGGTGGAAATGATGGGTGATAGTAGATTTTCCAATTCAATCAAATTCACCAAAAGTCATCTTCAATGATCTGCTTCTGATAAGTTTCAAATTGATTAGTCATGCTCCAATATACACTAGCAAATTAAAGTAGTTTGATAAGATTATGTATGAGATTTTCTAGTTATATGTGGATCAGAAAATATACATAGTGCTGGAACATGGTGTGCATTTTTTTTATATTCTATTGGTTCATTGTCATAGGTAAAGTATAATTTGAATCAATACGTTGCACCCACCGCAGCACAAAAAACAAAAAAGGAATTATCACCTCAAAATCATATCACCTATTTGGAATTCACGCTCGATTACCTTCCTTTGAAAATAGCATAAAACTCTCTTTTGATAAACAGACACGTGATCAGCCGCATTAAGCCTCTTCTCATCTAAGAGTACCAACTAGATGAGTAACGTCTCTCGACGTTCATTGAGATTAAGTTCCTTATCGAGCTACACCCTTAGGGAAGGGATCAAGATCTTGTATGGGAGCACTGCCTCCATCCCGTAAGTTAGAGCATAGGGGGTTTACCCCATAGGAGTATGGACGGAGGTGCGGTAAGCCCATAGAGCTTCCACTAATCGTTCAGGCCAATCAGAGAATTTGTGAGATTCACATGTTTTCTTTATGATTTTAAGAAAGGTTTTATTAGTGGCTTCGGCTTGGCCGTTACCTTGAGGATAATATGGTGATGAATGATGCAATGAAATATTGAACTTCTTACAAAGGTCCTGAAGCTCTTGAGAGACAAATTAGGGTCCGTTGTCGGTGACGATTCTGCTTGGCACTCTGAATCGCGAGATGATATTCTTCATGATGAAGCGGCACACCATGGCAGCTTTGATCTCCACGTACGCTTCTGTCTCGGCCCACTTGGTGAAGTACTCAGTAGCGGTGAGGATGAAAGATTTCTACTTGGTCTGAGAGTTGGAATCACCGAGCGGGCCGACAATGTCGAAAGCCCACATAGAGAATGGCCAAGGAGCAGAGAGAGGATGAAGAGATGAAGTAGGAGCATGAATTTTGTCGGCGTGGAGTTGACATTTAAGACACCTCCGGACATAGAGAGAGCAATCTTCCTCTAGAGTGGGCCAATAGTAACCCTGCCTAAGGATTTTCTTCGCTAATGCCTGGTCATTGACATGACCTCCACACTCACTTGAATGAGCTGCTTCGGCCACCTTCCAAGCTTCATCATCATCTAAACATCTCATGAGCATTCCATTGAGAGCACACCTGTATAATTCTCCAGCAATCATAGTATACTTCGAGGCTACTCTTCTAATAGCCTTACGTTGCTCTATGCTTGCCCCTTCTGGGAATGACCTATCTCTACAATACAGCTCTATTTCATGATACCAGGGCAATTATTCTTCTTCCAAGATCTCTTCTAATTCCGTTAAAGATACTTCCTTCAAATACTCCTTCGCAGCCCTTACTGCTATAGTCTTCCTAAGGTTGACGTACCAAGGATCTTGAAGAGAGAGGGCGTCCAACCTCTGGATGACGATAGTCTCAGTGCTCTGACTGAGAGGGAAAGATAAGGAGGAAGCGAGTGATGCTAGTGCATCAGCAAGGATATTTTGAGATCGAGGAGTATAGATATAGATCAGTTTACGGAACTATCTAGCCAAGAGAGTGACCAAATCTTGATATGGCTTGAGCTTCAGGTCATGAGTGGGGTAAGTAGATAGAAATTGCCATAGGACGAGCTGAGAATCTCCTATAATGTTCAAGTAGCACGCACCCAAGAGGTAGGTGTGCTTCACTACAAACCCCCAAAATATCAATTTTCACTAAATTGGCCTGATCTCCCCCGATCGAGCACCATTCTATGCAAAATTATAGGGAAAACATAGAGGACGAAGTGGTGATCCATCTCCCTACCTCCACCGATGAAATCGAGCGCCGAGGTGACTAAACCGTGCCAAAAATCACCACGCGAACCGAACCATCAGCTTTGAATCCACCATTCGGGATCACGCCACAACCGCACCGATTCTCGCTCCACTACGCGTCTCAGCAGCTTCCCGGTGCCGTCACCTCACCCACGGTCGCCTCCGTCTACAGTCGGAGCCGAGAGGGTGAGAGAACAAGAGAGAACGGGAGAGAGAGAGTGAGATGGCGTGAGAGAAGAGAGAGAGGGTGGGGGGGTTAGTTTATATAAAAAGAAAATTAGAATATTTTCTAATTTTTGAAAATCCATAAAATGTGCCAAAAATGTACTAATTCAAAAAAATACGTAAAAATAGTCGAAATGATCCTCGCGAAGAGTACATCGCAACTGTATTGTCCACGAGTCGATGAACTGAGAACTAAACTCACCGTAGGGTTCTGTAGATTATACGGGAGAAAAACACACACGGATTGTAAAACTCAACTCGGGAGCTACAAAAGCGATCTGAAACTCTCCAAAAAGGATCCGAAAGACCTAATAATGATCCGACAAGACTCAATAAAGATCTGTCAAAGATCCAGGGCATTACAGCTTTTGATGGAGTAGTCGATCCTGCCCTCTTATCACCTTCCTTTGGTTTCTTGTCCTTTAAAAAACTCGGCCCGCATTGGGCCTCTTCTTGCCATTAGTGGGTTTAAAATTTCCAGAGCTAGTAGTCTACTCCCTCTTCTTGTCTTGACCTCTTATTTGGTCTATCATCTCCATGGTATCTTCGAGAACTTGGCCCTTTCTTACAATCTCGGCATAAGTGGGGATCTCCAAAGGCGCCAATTGGTTAATATATTGAAGTTTCAATCTATTCAAAAATCGTTTGGCCTTCATCTTCTCCGTAGACACTAAATGTGGTGCATAGGGAGATAATCTGGCAAACGGCATCTCATACTCCACAATAGATAGATTTCTCTGCATCAATGCAGCGAACTCTACCGCCTTCTTCTCTTGCACACGATCTGAGAAATACTTGTTGTTAAAATATTCCTTAAGCTCATCCCACATTGCATGCCTATTGCCAAGCGTAGCTTCCATGGCTTCCCACCAAGCACGTGCATCACGCTCCAACTAGAAAGTCGCCAAGAGAACTCGGTCTTGATCACCACACTGCATAACTCTAAAGACTCGCTCCATCTCCTTTAGCCAATGCTTGACTTTGTCTGGGTCAACAAAACCTCAAAATCGTGGGGGATTCAAACCTTGAAAATTTTAGTGGAGATCGCCGGCTCCGTGACATCTACCACCTTGAGCTACTTGCTGTAAGGCATGGGTCAGGCCCTGAACCGTGCGTTGTATATCTTGCCACTGCGTGCCCCCGGGTGGGAGCAAGCACGCGGGGGGGGGGGTGCGTAGGAGAGGGAAGAGGGAGAGGGCGACTCCCCCTCTCTCCCTTTTTGTGGTTTTGTGTAGGCTATAAAAGCCTCTTTTTTGGGAAAAAACTTTATGCTTCTCTTGACTTCTTCGCAGCGGCGGACATGTGGAGATTTTTTGTTTGGTTGTTGGCCATATCTAAGCGTCGTCTTGCTTCCTGTTGATTTTGGGGTAACGAAAATTATATTTTAATGTCATGAGGATACACGATGGCTCTAGAAAACTTAATTTTGTGTGGACTTTTATCCCGTGAGCGTGTAATTTCATGCCGCTCACGAGGTATTCGACAGAATGCCCACTCGTCACAAAAAGAGCTAAGAGCTCAACTTGGCATGGGCCTTTGTTTGAATAGTTGGTGGCCTTATGGTACCCATCCCGTGCTTGGCCAAATGTCTTAGCGACCTTTAGCAGCCGAACGTTTGTTGTTGTAGAGCGGGTGTGCATGACTTTGTACTGCTCACAAAGTGTTTGATGAAATGCCCTTGACCATCTGTACGACGGTGACGGCGACGGCCAACCATCGCTTCATGTCATAGTCTAAGACATTCTAATTTCTGATTTTTTTGTAATTACTAGAAATTATGAACTTTTTGGGTTCAACACCCTTATAAACCAGACCAAATAGGACCATGAACACCCCTAATCACACAATATGTCTAGAGGACAAGGCTGAGAATTGGTATACATATTTCTTGGAGGAAGGAACAGTTTAGCTGGCTTTGGAAGATTGGTGTCAACATGGATCACTTATTGACGAAATTTAGGGATGTTCCATCTCGTCATGCCTTCGATGGATGTTGTATATGAGTTTGAACTTCTTGTGACCTGGGAGAAAACATCTGACACTTATGGATAATGGGTTGGTGCATAGACTCATGGAATGTTGACATACACATAACTTTATTTCATACAGAGCTTCCTGTATGCCGTACCCCTCACACATATGGGAAACCAGGGATCATGCTTGGGAAATCGTAAACCCTTGGCCCCCGGTTGAGGAGGTAAATCGCCACTCAAGCTCATTGAGCGTGAATAGATCCAGAAGACGGTGAAGGCATTGGGTCGGGCACGGGGAGACAGAGATTGGAGGAGATGAAATTAATAACATTAAATTCATTTACCCCTTATCTAGGATGCTCAGAGATCACGCTTGAAGGACATGATGGATCTCTGGCGTCTAACGAGATATTGCATATGAGACTTCACTATATTGCCTTGGGATAAGGCGGAGAAAGAGGGGTGCAAACAAAAGAATACTAAATGCATCATATCTATAGCCCCAAGGGGGTAATTTATTCAATCTGGGGCTTACCCCACTTCATCCATCGTGCGTCAAGCACCCAGATCCTCCATATTCTCCCTGTATCAGGATTCATTGTAGCCCGTCTGGGCATTCCAACATCCATGTTGGAAAGCCTCTACGGCTGGGACTGAGGCCTTGCACGCTGCAAATGCAATAAATAATAATAATAATAATAATATTTATAAAAATATAAAATAAATAAATAAATAATAATAATAAAAGAATGATAATAAAATAAACAAAGAAAGGAGAATATAACGCACCGATAATAAAAGAAGAGTCAATGAGTAACACAAGAAAAATAAATAAATAGATAAATAAATAATGATGACAATAATGAATAGAACGATACGGCTCTCATCACCCCCAGACCTTATGCATGGGAATATCAATAAAGTCTTCGTGGGCCACGCTTAGATCTCGGGTCTACCCCGATCATGGTCATTGTCTGACCCATATCCTCGGCCTATAGCCCGCTCCCCTTTGAACACATGTTGGTTCTGGGATATGATCTCGGGACATCCTCCCGTTGTCCCTTGGCATCAAAAATATTGACGATGCCCAGGCGAGTCTGACTTCGACCGCGGGGACCCCACCGCAGTATGGTCGTGACTTGATCTCGCACCAGGCCGACAAACTTATTGATTTTCGACCACTCTAACCGGGATTTAACTGAACGTTTCTCGTTCCTCTGAACAATAAATTTGCCGTATCCCAACATACATATGCTCTGGTTTTCCCTTGACAATTATGCTATTCTCAAGTCGGACACTCGTCTCAACATTAAATGGTCAACACATGACCGACATGAGCTCAAATACATTCTTCACGCCCTCGTACGAGGACTTCAGTGTTTCTTAATAGATTTTTATACAATTAATTTTTTGGCCATGAGGCCCTTTTTCCTGGCGATTAATCAAGGGTGTTCTCCTCTCCGAGGGGATGTAAATAACGTCGTGGCCTTTACGACACGGCGAGTTTTGGTCCCGACACGAACCACACAATTGCCTGACTGAGTCAGATCGAGCGCACCAAGGGCTTCCTTGAAGCCCGAGTAAATTGTCACATACATGAGTGGCACGCCCACGCACTTAATAAATGAACGAACTCACCTAATAAATCAAGAAAATAAATAAAATAACTATTTAATAAAAAGTGCGTCCACAAGTCTGGCACCTCCAGTGGGACTTTAACTTCCCTTCATCTCTTCGCCGGGACTAAGGGCCTCAAGGCCTCCCAATAAACGATGTTTGCCAATTTTGATGAATGGCAGGTGCTGTCTCTGCCAGGCCTATGGGGGAAAAAACCGAACTAGGCGCAATTATCACTGCAGCCCTGAAGATGCTACTCTGAGACACCTGCAGCTTCCACGAGTCTTGAAGGCCGCTAGCGGAAAAGAAAGAAAGAAGAAAGGAGGGGAAATCACCTCCCCCCTTCCCTACGAAGAAGAAAGAAAAAAAAGAGAAAAAAAAGGATAAAGAATTGGTGAGAGAGGGTTGTTCAGTCATACCTGTCGATCCCCATGCTGAATGAAGATTACCACTCTGGGATTGGTGTGGTAGAGCGAACCACTCATCCCCTCCCTGAGGAGGTGAGTGCTCTCTTGCGCACCCACCATGATCTATAGGGGTTGTTATTTCTAGTTGGGAGTTCATCAATGCAGGTTTTGTAGATAAAGACTTAGCAAAGCTTAGAGAAATAAAAGAATGCGTGGCTCCTGTATCAAAAATGACAAATGCTGGCCTATCAAAAATGATAAGTGTACCTTCAACCAATCCGCCCTCCTTAGTGTCTTCTGTCTCAGTTTCCTGTTGGGCTTGAAGCTTGCCCTGTCACTTCTGGTTTCCTTAAGGCTTGCTCGATGTAGCTTGTTCAGACAGAAGAGGACACTCCAGGATACGGTGGTCCCTGCTCCCACAACGCAAACAGGCGCCCAGCTTGCGCCAGTACTCCTCCATCTTGTGACCCGGACGGTCACAATACTTACAAAGAACCTTGGATGATGCAACTGGACCAGACTTCTTGTCATCACTCCTTGACTTCTTGTCCTTACATGAACTAGACTCACTAGTGGGCCTCTTCTTGCCATTGTTGGGTTTGAAATTCCCAGAACTAGTGGTCTGCTCTTTCTTGATGTTCCTCCCTCGAATTTTCTCAATCATCTCTAGAGTATCTTCTAAGACTTGAGCCTTCCTCACAATCTCAACATAAGTATGAATTTCCATCGGTGCCAACTGGTTGATGTACGGAAGCTTCAATCCGTTCATAAACCTTTTGACTTTCATCTTTTCAGTAGATACTAAATGTGATGCATAATGGGATAACCTGGAGAATAGAGCTTTATATTCAGCAACTGACAAGTTCTTTTGCTTCAAAGCAGCAAACTCCATCGCCTTCTTCTCTTGTACTCTGTCCTAGAAGTATTTATCATTGAAGAGTTCCTCAAACTCTTTCCATGACACTTGCCTATCTCCCAGGGTGGCTTTTACTGCATCCCACCACGTACGCGCATCGTATTCCAATTGGAAGGTAGTCAAGAGAACGCGCTCCTGATCATTACAGTGCATAACTTCAAAAATACGATCCATCTCTTTTAACCAATGCTCGGCTTCATCAGGATCTGCCGAACCACCAAATCGTGGGGGGTTCAATCCTTAGAAATTCTGGTGCAGATCACCGGCTCCATGGTGCACTACTCCTCCTTGGGCCACCTACTAAAGGGCCCGAGTCAATCCTTGCACTGTACGCTGCATGTCCCTCCACTGCACACGCTCAGCCGCCATTAGAACAGATTCCTATGGGTAGAAAGAAAGAAGGAAAAAAAATTAATTTGACCCTGTCTAATTGTATATTTTAGAGTTTATTAATTAACTCAGCCCAAGTTGCTACCCAATCTCACTGGGTTGGATTCTAAGATTTTAACAAAGTCACGGGTTCTATAACACCACCTAGTGACCTAGGAACCTTAGAAACCTAGGTTCTGATACCACAAAACTGTCATGCCCCGACGCAAAATATCGGAATGCGACAGTTATATACATTCATGATAAGCAGAGCAATAATAGAATTAAAATAAACTCAATTGCAAGAGAGAGAATTACCCTAAAAATATCAATATAAGGGGATTCATTCAACCCCCCCTTCTGAATCCGGGTCTACCAACCCGTCATCCTCTTCTGAACTTTTCAGAATCTCTTCCTCTCTAGCTCTCCTCTCTCTATTTTTCTTTCAAAGGCTGGAGCAATCTTATTCCTTCTTCTCTATTCGTCCATTCATTCATTCATTATTCGGATCCAGATCTACTTATAGAGCTTGAGGTAGAGGATATTCTCTTGGGGGCCCACACGATCAGGTTGTTGCTGTAGGGAATGATTTTCCCTCCAAAAAGTACATTCTAGAATGTAGATTCCTCGTACACCAACATTCCAATAATTGGGCCTCGGTTCATGAGCCAGAGGTGGGACCCACTACTAATCCAATTCTCATCATATAAGGTGTGTAGGCGCAATGATCCTCATTGCGTCAACTCATCGATCTTGTTGTTGGACAATATCTTGCTAAAAGCTTTAATGTGTCGATGCAACATCTTTATTGCATCGACACACTCTTCGTGTTGCTTGAAAACTTGATTGAGAAGTTCTTGATGTGTCGACGCATTGGTTCTATTGCATCGACCCATCTCTCATATCACTTAGTTGCTGGCTATTGGAGACTGTTATTGTGTCGACGCATTGGTTCTATTGCATCTACCCATCTCTCATATCACTTAGTTACTGGCTGTTGGAGACTGTTGTTGTGTCGACGCGTTGGTTCTATTGCTTCAACCCATCTCTCATATCACTTAGCTGTTGGTTGTTGCAGACTGTTGTTGTGTCGATGCCATAGGCTTGTTGCGTCGACTCAGGATTCTTGTGACTTGGAGAACAGCTCCTCTAGATTTCCCTTTTTCTTCTTCTACTGCGTCAACATACTGGAATCATGCGTCGACTTAGCTCCTTCATATTTGCGTTTCCTTTCTTCTGCTAGATCGACGCACTGACAATCTGTGTCGACTCAGTCCTTCATATGGCCTTGTTAATGCAAGCTTAGATGAAATTCCTATTCTAGTGAACTATTGTGGGTCAACACACTTTCAAGGTGTGTCTACACACTCTTCTTGAATTTGCTACGCCATCCTTCTTCCTGAAATGAACCCCTAATCAATTTCTTCACATTTAACCAATCAATAGAGGATTCAATTCATGTGTTCTGAAATTGGCTTGCTAATGACTAATTGGTTAGACATCATCAAAACACCATGCACACAACATTCTCCCCCTTTTTGATGATAACAACCTATGAGTCATTATGCCAACGTGTATGAGAGGTGATCATAAGATGAGAAGAGTAAATAGAAGACACTGAAGATGGAATGATAATGAGACTTAACAGAATAAGAATGACACAATAATAACACAGAATGACTCGATCCTAACTCAACAGAATAAGAATGACACCAAAATGACACAAAATGACTCAATCTTCTTCCCTTTTGACATCATCAAAAGAATATTTATTGGGAGGATTTGAAAAAAATGAGATAAATGTAGAGGCATTCTTTGTCTGATTCCAGGTGGTAGGGATCGTCGGGACGATCCGTTCTTGGGATATAATGGGTTCGCCCCCATCCAGGTGAATCCGTAAGTCCCCGACAAGAATGGTCTTGCTGGAGTTACTGGTGACAGCAGTGGGTCGCTTGCCTTTTCGGATACGACGATGCTTCTTCTGGGGAGCCAAAGATGGTTCTGCTCCAAGGTGGTAGGTCAAGAAAACCCAGCCTGCGGGTGCTGGCGGCACAAGGCTATTCATCGGGAATACTGAAACAGGCCCCCAAAACATGAGGTCCGTAGTAAAGGCAGGTGGCTGGGATGCTCACGTGTAGGCCTCTGCTCGAGCCGACAGTAGCATTGCGGATGCTCTCAGCGATGTGCTTGCTCCAGGAGTTGTCATTGCAGGGAGTACTGGGATGCTGGTGACCCGAGGCCTTGAGCCTGAACTAGAAGCTGGCAGGACCTGCTGGCGCGACAGAGGGCGCTCAGTCTGTACTGAGGTCACTGCGTCCCCCAAAGGCAGGCCTGCACTGGGGATCAGCATTGTTAGGTTGCGGGAGGGATGCTCCCGAGGTAGAGCCGAGGGATCCGAGGCCTGACGCGGACCACCAGTACCAGACGTCATCCGCGGGGAATCCCAGGGCTGTACATTCGGTCTAGATGGTAGGACGCCTCGTACCAGAGATTGGGGACCTGGGCGAGGCGGTCGCTCTTTTGGGGTTCGAGTCAGAAGGCCCGAACGGGGTGCTGGGGAGCCCTGTCCCCGGGCTAGGAGGCCCGTGTAGGGAGTTGGCTCTGTAGGAGCTCGGGGTTGATGGCCCGAGCTGAGTGCTGAGAAGCTGAACATCCTGGGGTGGAGACCCACATCGGATGTCGACTTGGCTGGGGCTCGGGGTTGGAGACCCGAGCGAATTGTAGGACTTGGGACCAGAATCCGGAACGCGAGGTTGGCGTCAGGAGCTGGTCGTGATGTGAAACGGGACCTGCTAATTCGATATTTTCTTTTTTTTTCCTTTTTTTTTTCTTTCTATCTTTTTCTTCTCTTAACCTCCCTCTCTCTTTTCTTTTTCTAGAAACTTTCTCTGTCACCTTCTTCTATCATTTTCTTTTCATGCAACTCACGTGACTGACTTTCTTTACACTTTTTTTTTTGTTTACACGGCCTTCACGAAGAGAGAGAATAAGATTGAGAGAGAAAGAGGAAGAGAGAGATGGTGAGTGTAGAGAGAGAAGGGGACGGTGGGATGCCGTTAGCATGGGTGGAGGACAAGCACCATGCTCGACGGTGGGGAGGCGGTGGCATCTCCTCTATCCCGTACTTTGCCCTCCAACCAAGTTCTTTTTGAGCTTTCTCAGTTGAAGCATACACAGCAGTGGCATCTCCGGGACGCCTGGGACATAACTTGATAGGGATTTTCTTTCCAGATGCTTTCTCAAATGCAGCGACCATTTCAAGCACCGATGTGCCACATCCGGTCCCCAAGTTGTAGGCTGTACAACCAATATCCTCTGTTGTAAAAAGCTTCCTGAGTGCAGCTATATGACCGTCGGCTAAGTCCATCACATGGATGTAGTCTCGAATCATGATCACCGTCTGCTCTAGGTGTTCGCCGCGTGCTCGGGTGAGGGCAGCACTGTCGCGGTGGGACTTTAGCGGCCTGCTCGTCGATGGAGGATGATGACCCTGGAGGCAACGGGGCAGCAGCACGTGTCCTTGGCAACTGCTTTGCCAAAGGCGATGATGTGCTGGAGGGTGGCCGTCGTCCTCACGTGCTTGTCGACGTCGCCGACGGCGTGCCCTGCATGGTGATTGCCGCAGACGTGGAAGGTGGCCGCGGCGGGCCTGGGTGGTGGCCAGCGGTCTGTTTGCTGTGGTGAGCGGGCTTCTCGCTGTGGCTGGGAGCATCGCTGGCATGGTCGCGTGCAGGGGAGATGAAGATGGCATGTTGCTTGCTGCGTGAAGGGTGAACGCCAGCCACTTCAAAGACCCCTCCCGCGGTTGAGCTCGTTGTTGCCGGAGCCGGTGACGGTGGCGACAGGTTCAGGTCAGTGAGTGTAGGGGGGGCTGGTGGCAAGCAGGTGAAGGGGTAGGGAAGGAGGAGGTGGGCAGGTCAGCACCGTGGAGGGCAGGGCGGTGCAGCGACGGCCATCTCCAAGCAGGGGGGTCCGGAGGTGAAGCGGGATTCCCTGTAGAGGGAACCGGTGCCTTTCTCCATGCGGCAGCGATCTTCATGCAGAGGGCCAGGGGTGGGGAGTAGGGAGAGGGGGTGGTAGAGCAGGGGGGTGTGAGAGGTAGGTGAGGGAAGAAGAGGGTGGGGGGGGGGTCACCGCGGGCTGCATGCAGGGCTGTGGTTGGGTTCAGAGAAGGTGGCAGGGGTGAAGCATTGCTAAAGGCAATGGAGGTGTATGGGGGTGCTTGGCGATGGAAGGTGTATTGGTAGCTAGTTGGTAGGAGTTTGACAAAGCAGGGGGTTAGGGAGGGTGTAGAGAGTGAAGATGACGGGATATTCGGGTCCCCTGTTTAGAACAGGGGCTCCGTGGTGGGATTAGGTGAGGGAAAGGGAGAGGGTAATAGGGTGAGCTGGGGTGATGGACGAGGGCAGAGCACGGATGGCGACACTGCATGGGGGGGGGGAATGGGTGCAGACCTGCTGTACCGAGGTCACTGATTTCATGGGGTGAAGAAGGTGGAGCAGTGGGGGTTGTTTACGTGCATGGATGGGCCGGTGGCTGGCAGTGCAAGGAGGGGGACCGAGAAAGGCTAAGCAGTCGGTGGTAAGAGGCAGGGCCCTTCGTCATTGGCGCCTTGCTCGGATGCCGCTGCATGGCCGGTTGTCATGCGCGCCATGCTCAGACGCGTAGTGGTCGCCTGGCTCGGAGGGCAACCATGGTCTGTGGGTGCTTGGAGCTGCTGTCGACGTTGCCGGAGTACTCCCGTACTGGGAAGCTGCATGGCTGGATGTGATGGCATTTGACAGTGTGAGCTCCTCCCTGTTGCTACCGAGTTGGGTGGGGTTTGGCAGAGGCAAATAGGGCTGAGTGCGGCAGTGGCGAGCAGGGGTGCAAAGACGATGACAACGAAGGCAGCTGGGGCTGCCGGTGGTGGCGCAGAAGGGGGGTGACTGACAGTGTGGCCAGGGAAACAAAGGGGGGGCGCAAGAGGGCCTGGGTGGCTGTTCAGCAGGCAGTGAGGGTGGAATAGGGGAGCCGGTGTGAGGGGGATGGTAGCAGTTAGGTGCTTCGTCTCCCGGTGGGAAGCGGTGGGAGGTGGGCTGGTGAGCAACGGCGAGAGGGGCAGCCATGACATGGTTTGAGGCGAGGGGGGTTTAGTTGGCGGTGGGGGCTATGCTCTGTGGAGAGGCCGTAGCAGTAGAAGCGAGCAAGAGAGGGGGAGCGGCCTACGTGGGATGCATGCAGGGGAAAGGGTGGTTGGATGGTTTTGCAGGGTGGCCTCAACGGCAGTGTAGGGAAGAGGCAGAGGTGGGTAGGTCTGGGCGGTGAAGGGGGGGGAGAGAGGTGGTGGACGGTGGATACGGGGGCAGTTGGGGCTTCTCACCCGCCTCTCTCGCAGAGGCGATGGAACCATGATGGGCATCTCACCCGGGGCTTCTCACCCCATCCTTCTCGGATAAGAAAACATAAGAAAGGCTTCTCACCTCACCTGCCTCTCTCGCAGAGGCGATGCAACCATGATGGGCATCTCACCCGGGGCTTCTCACCCCATCCTTCTCGGATAAGGAAACACAAGAAAGGCTTCTCACCTCACTTGGGATATGTTTCCAAAAATTCTAATCACTTCATTACCTTAAATAAAGGTTACAAGACTCCTTTTATAGACTCTCAAAGAAGATCAAAAGACACTCATTAAAACTTCAACTAACACCTAAGACTCTGCACTCTGGAATCGCAGCTCAGGAGGCCGGCGATGCGCACCTGCAGCCACCGCCACGACCGGGACCGCATCAGCGCCCGGTCCTCCACGTCTATGCCGTAGCGCTCATGCAGGTCGGCCTCGACGAGGGCCCAGTGGGTCAGGATGTCCGCCCACGAGTACGCTTGGCCGCGCTGCTGTTGGCGGACTTCTTCGGGGACTTCGTACCACTCGTAGAGGCCTGTGACCGGGTCGCGCTCGCCCCGGCCGTACCGGTCTGCCCAGTGGCCCGGGCCGCTGCCCGCCGCTGTGCCCGGTTCACTGGGCGGACCGCTTCCGGGCGGCCTCCCGATGTCCAGTACCGCTCGGCGGCCTCCTCGCCCGCGACCACCCACACGTAGGCGGTGTTGCCCGCAAACTCGATGTACGGGAAGGGAACCTCGTCGGCGACCATCTGGTCGTAGGTGTCGCCAAGCAGCCGCTGCGCCAGAGTCAGATCCTCACCATCCAACTCGGGCAGCGACTCGATCTTCTCGACCGCCGCCTTGATCTCCTGCTCTGTGGACGCTTGGTGGATGGCGCCGGCGGTGGAGGCGATGCGCTGGCACCACAGGCCCAGCTCCGCGCTGGGCAGCGGGACCGTGTACTCGCGGCCTCGCACGGTCAGCACCAGGCCAGGGGACCAATATTCGTCCAGGTCACCGAACTTGCGTGCCATCAGCTTCAGCTTCCCACCGGGTTGCTGATGGGCTCGCGGGCCCCTTGGCCGTGCAGCACCACCGCCACCGTGTCCCGCGCCCCCGGTGCACCGCCGTTCGGGCTCCAGTCGACCAGGCACCAGCCCTGGTAGTTGTCGCCCTCGCGGCCCTGCCGGTCGTACCAGCGCACCTGGACCTCGCCGGCAGCGGTGTCGTTGGCCTCGGCAGCCAAGCGTAGCTTCTCCTGGACCGGGTTCCAGGTGACACCGTCGTCGGCGGTGCGGTGGATCAGCGTGATCTCCAGGCCCCACGAGTAGCCGGTGGTGGCCCGGCGCATCGCACCTTCGTCGTCGTAGGTCTCGTCGTCCTCCCGCCGCGGCTCGTAGGTCGGGGTGAGCTCTTCGATCCCGGGCAACAGCTGCCAATCCGGCGTTTCGCTGTCACCCATGTTGACTTCTACCCGGTAGCGGCGGGCGAGAGCAGTGCGGGTGTCGCGAGCTCGTCCATCACTCTTTGCCGACCGAGCTCACGGAGGAGGAGCGCACTTTGGCGCAGGCACTCGGACGGCGGGTCGCCGAGCTTGCGGTCATTCTGCGCGCGCAGCGAGCTCCTTCGCGAGCACCTGTCGGATGAAGGGCACGGTGAGGCGGCGCTGCGCCACGAGTGCCGCCTCATCCAGAGTGTCGAGAAGCTCGTACAACTTGTGCATGTCGCGCGAGTACCGCCGCTGCAGCCAGCGGGAGGTTTCCTCTGGCAGCTCGAAGCCACGCAGCCGCGCGTGCAGCTGCAGCGCCTGCTGGAAGGCAGCGATCGCGAGGGTGTTCAGAGATAGGGTTCTCTGAGTGTTTGTGTTGACGCGCGTGCATCATTTGGTGCGGAGCATATCCGCGTGTGTGTTTGGGCATAGCTTAGGGTGTATTCCCCATGTGTGGTTGGGAGTTTACTCCTGTATGTGTGCAGGTACTACCTGCGTGTGTGTTGGAGCATCGCTCCGTGTGTGCTATCTTGTAAGGGTTATTACAAGTAGTGGAATCCTCACTCAGTTGAGTGAGGGGTGGACGTAGGCGCACAAGAACCACCTAAAAATTCTCTGTGCCTTGTGGTTTGCTTGTGGTGTTATTGTGGTTGTGCTTCCTTTGTTCTAGTTCTTCATTATTCGACACCTCGGCACAGTTGCACACACGTTCATATTCACATCAATACTAATCACATGCGGGTGAGCTTTGAGAGCAGAATCCTATTTGCTATATGTGTTCGTTGTTCATCTAGGCGCATAGGAATTAATTGCTTATCTTTCCATCATTCATCAAAGTTAATCTAAATTGTTTGGAATTAATATTTTAGAGGGTCAATCAATTCACCCTCCCTCTTGATTGCCGTTGCACCCGGATCCAACACTTTCCCTAAGAAAAGTCATCTTTAAACTTTCATGTTTTTTCCCTAAATGTTTTGTTGGAATCGATGTACTTTTGTACAATTTTGAAGAAACGTAGGGTAAAAATCCAATTTCAAGGCTATGCGAAGGCCATGACATAATATTACTAGGAAATAAGTCAAAAGATCCCATCATTCTACAATCCATGCAACTTTAATACAATGTATCTTCATGGAATACAGATACAATGATCTTCATAGAGCCCAAGGGTGTTTTTGTCAATACATTCTCAAAAAGGATATTTTGTTGTAAAATAAAATTTCAAAATCACAAAGGGCTTGGAGAAGGAAGGGGGCGCACCCTTCTCCTTTCTTCTCTTCTTGCTTTCCTCTTCCTTTGCTTCTCTTACTCTTTGCTCCATCTTCCTTACTTCTTCTCTGTCCTCTTCTTTCTTCTTGCTCTTCCTACCCTTTCATAGGGTTGCAAAGTGGAGAGGAGGTGATGAAGCTCCGGTGGCTGGAGGACCCTCCAGTGGAAGACCAAAGGGTAAGCTTGTAACCCCCTCCCCCCATTTCTGTCTTTTTGCTTTTTTTTCTTTTTGAGCGGAGGGGCGCAGAAGGGACCGGAGGGGGGTCCCTCCGGTCTTGGCGCAGACCGGAGGACCACTCTGACTGCTGCAGGCACCGGAGAGGGGTGCCTCCGGTGCTGCGTAGATCGAAGGCCTCCCTCTAGTTGTTGCACACCAGAGGGGAGTCCCTCCAGTTGCTGCGCAGACCGCAAGGATGGCAGGCACAGTTTCGGTATCAGTTTCGGCTCGATTTCGGCCGAAACAGGTTCAAAACAGTCAGAAAATGCCAAAATTGGGTCGCGCAGGTCTGGGTTCGGCCGAAACCAGACGGTTTCGATCGGTTTGGGTCCGGAACCATTCAAAAATTGAGGTTTGGCGGGAGGCGACGTAACGGTCCAAACTCTGAAAAGGGACTCCTCGCATCGACTCGAAAAAGTCATCATCACTGGCATGTCCCCAGGACAGCCTCATTAAATGGCCCCTGTTGGAGAAAATTCCCCACCCAATTCAAGCCACCAACACCATCCCCACAAATGTTAATTATCCGAGCCTAATTTTGGCGCAGGAGTAGGGGGACAAGTGGAGAGGGGGAAAATCCACCGCCCAAGAGCGCGGCCCAACTAGGTCTAATTTGACCGAACCAGGCCCCACTCCCCAAAGCGACAGCCCCATTTTGGGTTCACTTACTCCAAGCCCAAAACTCACTCGGATCAGCACTTCCTGGGCGACCCTCGGGTCTGGAAGTCTGAGCGACAGATCGGTCGGGAAGGCCCTTGTAGGGACCCAGTGCAACCCATCCGAGCTATGTGCCCATCGCTCGAGAGCACTCCAAGTAGGCATCCCAAGCTCGGACTGACTATCGGAAGCTTGTCCAAGCATCCGTTATGCACCCTTAAAGAGTGGGGATGATGAGGGACGCGCGCGCATGAGAATGTCGACGGTGACTTCCGGTGCGAACTTGTGAGTACAACCTTATGGCACCACGCTCCACGTAGGGAGGGGATCGTGGGGATGTGAATAATTAATATAGAACTACCATCATGCAGGAGGGGGGAGCATGGGGGAAGGGAGATGGGCCTGCTGCCCTGTATCTGTCCTACAGGACAGAACCGAAGTGCTCTGACTGGTACACTGCGCACAAAGATTAGAACGGGGTGACGTCAGCACTCAGATGAAGCCTGGGAAGTGCAGATGCACTCCTGAAAATTTGGCACTGTTCTGAGGTCCTAGGGAGGTGGGGTAGGTCGTGGACAACGACCTGCGTGAATCTGCCTCGCAGGACAGACTTGCACAGTCTGCTCGCAACGGCCGGTGTGCTCTCCACAAAACTCGTAACGAAGTAAGACCTGTGGGGGAGGATGGCAGACAGGACGTTCTATGTACCCTCAAAAGATGAGCGCTGTCGGATCACCGAGCTGGGTGTGGTCACCACTGTGGTGGGGCTCTGGATTCTGGATGATCACTCAGGCGCAGTCAACTTGTGCAAGGTGGTACGAACAGCTCCAGATGCAGAACGTGACGAAACCACCCGGGTTGGTTCCAGGACGTCAAGGGGTACGACTCCAAAGAAGAAGGCTCAACCAGAAGATCGACATGGAAGGTGTGACATGTTCTGCAAGTCGGTTGCACACCCTGGGTGGACTGGTTCACACCAGATCTGTGCAGTTGCACGAGAACGGGCGCCACGATCTGTGCCGAGGTCAAAACGAGGTGAGACCACCTCTAGAGCAAAGAGGACTCGAATTAGTATGAACCCACAGAAGGGTGATCGGGCTGATTCACGCCGTGGAAGTTGGCGGAGCCTCTTCAAGTCAAGCCTCAGAATCTAGCTCAGGCCTGCAAGCAGCAGAGGGATGGCTCCACGAACCACTTTTCATACCAACTGGGAAAGGACCCACTCACAATTTTGTCAAGTAAACATAACTTATCATATCCTTCACTGGCAAATTCTGCATCCGAAGGAGACAAGAAGCATCCAGGAACAGCATCAGACTGCGTCTTGTGCTGGCCCCCCAAGTCCCAAATTGTTGGTGCGAATGATTTCATTTTAGTAGGACATCCTGTCTCATCACTGAAGAAGCCCAGCTGGGAGGACGCCGGGAATTGAATGTGATGGGCCATTATTCAATGGAAAACTGGGGAATGAAGTCTTGCAACTCCCCAACATGCTATCACGCCCTATCAAAATCGCCCTCTCAATCTGGCACTGGGATGCAAGCAAGCAACTGTCATCCTCTTCCATGTCTGGAGGAATAAAATTTTGGATAAAAGAAAATAAATGTCTATCCAGGGGAAAATGTCTTGGATACCTGCGTGATCGCTGATATTCATAAAAGCCTTTCTGAGGGATAAGCAAACTCAGATCAACTGCTCCTCCTTCAGGTCCATCCTTTGGGAGGGGTCCCGTAGCAATCATAGAAAGTCCCCGATCAAGTGAATATATATTCTCCGCAGTTATTCTTGGAGAACCCCATGAAGGCATCAGCTTCTTGAAAGTAATGGCCAATGGGGACTGTCTCCTTGTACATCCCCTTCGACCAGTAACCACTGCTCTCCATAGCACGAGACATGATGGCTACCAGAAAACAACAACAAAAAGAAAAGATGGCTGATCAGTCCCAAATTAAAAGCAATGGCGTTATGCAACAAACAAAGCCACAAGTTGGCTAAGTCGAGGAATGCACGGGACGCCCGCCGTCATCCTTGGCTCCAACGGACCCCCCGTGGGAGGCATTTGTTGACCCCATAAAGTATTTTCACAAGATTCAGATTTTCAGAAATTTTTTTGAAGAAGAAATGTGCACATATTTAACAAGGGTCCACAAGACGGCTCGTCAATACCGTTCGAAGGTTCAAAAGAAAATGATCTTGGACTGTTCTTAAAATGATCTTGGACTGTTCTTCAAGTATGAAGGAGTTGGAATTAAGTGCATGAGAGATATGTATACATATACATATATGTGTATGGAAGAAATGACATGTGTCATCACCCACATATTTTCACAAGAAAAAGTCAAGAATAAGATCCTCCGTACAAGCCAAAAAGCCAAAGAGAAGCTCTACGTGTTGAAGTGATTTTTTTTATGCTGTACACAGTCTTTTTATAATGGAAGGAAGCCGGAAAAGGACCCCTCTGGGCCTACCAGGTCGGAGGGAGGTCCCTCCGCCTTGCACAGGCTGGAGGGAGGTCCTGCAGGCCGGAGGGAGACCTCCTCCGCCCTGCTGCAGGCCGGAGGTGGCTCCTCCGACCTGCGCAGGCTGGAGGAGCTTCCCTCCGTCTGATACACCTCAGAGGGTAACAAGACTCAGAAGTAGATGAAAAGGAACAAGAAAACTAGAACCGATGATGAAATAAAAAAAGAAAAAAATGAAAAAAATGAAAGAAAGATAAAATTCATCAAAGCTCCCTGCATGTAAGTAAATAATAATAAAAAGGGGAAACCTTTTTGTAGGGCTGACATTAGGTATATAAAATGGTGGACCACAGAAAACTAGATCTAGTTTGGCCACAAGCTATCACCATGCGTGAGGATGTACTTCCACCTCATACCAAAAGGCTTTCCCACATAAATGTGAAAAACTCCCCCCACATGCATATAACCACCATGCCGCTTTCCATGTATGCTTGTGTGTTACGGCCTGCGGTATATGAAATGGTGATGCGTGGAAGGTCAGACAACGTCTGGCTGGAAGTCGCCACTCTGCGTGAGTGAAATACTCCACCGCATTCCGGGGATTAATTCTACGAACCCAACTAAGCTGTATGCATGCTCGAATCCATGTGTGACTGCATGCCCTTCCAAAAAAAACTAATATAAATAAATACATATGTGTATACGAACTAGGAATTTATGGCCGGTTGGGGCAGGTTGGCCTGTTTTAGCCCTTAGGTTGACTCTCTACAGGGATCGGTCAGCTGAATTGAGCCCTCGATCGACCGAACCGATGAGCCGTCGTGTAGGGAGTCAGCTAGGTCGACACGCTCTTGCCCTTGGGTGATCCGGTCGACCAAACTTCTCTCTTCGGTGGACCGAACCCCTCATCCAAAAAAAATAGAAAAAAAATAAAGGACTCCACCTCGTGTAAAAAAAGGGGGGAAGTAAAAATAAATAATGTAATAATAGAAAGTAAATCTCTTGGGGATATAATCAAAAAATCCATATTCAAATAAAAATAAAATTGACAAAAATAAAGAATGTTAAAACACTCGTGCTTCAATGGGCTTCTCAGAAGTCTCCTCTCCCAGACCCCATGGAAAAAGGGGGGAAAATTAAGGCTGCCCCATGGAATAAGCTTGCAGCCCGGGGGTCTCCCTCGTTGTGGCTATGCCCTTGTTCTGCCCCGGGCCAATAGTCTATTGAGATGGGTTTGCCCACATGGGGGACTGCCTTCCTGAAATCAAGTATTAAGCATGCCACGTTCGTGGTGCACATTGGCACACACTCCGCGCCCGTTCCATGCATTCCCGAGCCGGGTCACTACCCGCACATTAAAAAGACTGGTACACGGCCAATAGTGAATTAAACTGCTCCGCTGATTTCAGAAATGAATATGTACCCGCATCAATTCAAATTTTTAGTGCCGTTATTTATTCATGTCACTTGTATAGATCTTTAGGCTGTAGGGCCCTTGTTCCTAGCGATTAATCAAGGGTGTTCTCCCCTCTGGTGAGATGTAATTAACGCCATGACCTTTATGGTATGGTGGCTTTTGGTTCTGACGTGAATTCTACCATCGTCTGATCAGTCAGGTGGCACGCACCAAAGGCTTCCACGAAGCCCGAATAAACCATCACATTGTGACTGGCACGTCTACGCACTAAATAGACCAATAAATGAGATAAATATTTATCAAGAACTCAGAAGCATGAGCTACTTGTAGAACCGGGCCAACATTCGCAGCAATGGACATTAAGAGCGTCTTTTGATACAGGTTGATAGGAAGGTTAGGGAATTAATCCACACCGGGCAAACCAACGGATCCTCATCTGGCCTAAACAATGGAGTCCATTTAAAGAATCAGAATAGCTTACCATGCACATAAATAGCTTCACGTAATAGAACATGAAGAAAATCATCCTGCGTCTTAAACCGCAACTGAAGGTGAAAACTGTCCAGTGCACTAATAACAAACGATTCCTTAAGGCCACACCGATGTGTAAGATGTGAACGAATATCAGGAAATGTCGAACGGCCATAAGAAGTCTTAGCCACCACAGCAAACCTAAAAGGTTGCAGAGACGCATCTATTTCCTCCTTAGAAAAGAAGCACGTAGGCTCCCCCCAATCCGTGGAAGCGGGCGAGTGCATATCAATATCAACCTGAGGAATCTCCAAAGACACAGCAAGAACCTGAGCAAAAGATCTACCATCCCGGACAACTTGTTCTCCAGGCTTGACACCTCAGCTGGTGGGGAGACGCCGCCAGCGCTCACCAAGGTTGCCACCTTTCTCAGGAAACCCTAGTGCCCATGCTCAGGATTCCAGAACTATGCTCACAAAAGGGTTCAAATGTTTCATGCTAATCTTGAATAATTGATTACTTTTATGGATGCATGGAGAGTCATGCTTTAGTTTTAAATGTGGAATTTAGTGCTTAAAGGAGCTCATCATTCATGCTTCAGACCCTACAGGAGAGGGGTTGACCCCTGGGGTCTACCCTCCCCGGATCATGGGCTGTCTGCACAGCAGACAGACCAACCAGTTGAATGTGTCGACTCTAAGAGTTGACACTCCCTGGACTAGGGGGTTGGTTTCAGTCTTTCCAGAATTCATGTGGACTGTATGATGGCTGTTCATGTATGTTGATTGTTTGGTTTCTACTCATGTTGATAATGATGAAAGCTTGATATATGGCATACTTATATTACTTGGTTGAGTGGGTTGTTTAATTAGTTCTCAATTTGATGAAACTGGGTTTTCTAGTGTCCTCATGCATTTTGATATTAAGAATTTCAAGTTGCTTGATAAAGCATTTTCCTTATATGATTTCTTTTGCTGCATTTTCTTATGGAAAACATTATCAATGGATGGCTAACTGAATATAAGTTTTATATATGAAACGATCATTTGAGTATTCAATTCCTACAATGTTATGGCTTACTGAAATTCAGCTTGGTTTTTAATGAATGTGGACAGTCTGGGATGTGAGTATTGCTTACTTTTATAGTTCATGTGTGACTGGATATCGAGGTTGTCAAGGTTTGCATGAATTGTATTAGAATAGTTCTTTCATGCATGAATCTACCCTTGGTTCATCAAAGGGAGGATAGGGATCCAAACTGCTGTATCAATGCCAAAGGTAAGAATGAGCATTTTGAATGCTGGTTGTTGATGTATAGAAAGGGCACCTCAGGCAAAATTGGGCAACCCCTCGGTGTGCCCAGTTAGTTGTTCTTGACTTTCGTGATATCAAGCTGTCTCTTGATGTGTTACATGCACGTTATGGATTAGTGTGTACCAGTGGTACTCCAATGGTTTCCTGTATTACAACGAGTTCTCACTTTAAGTGACCCTTCCCACTAGTCGTAGGTGACCTGGGCATGTAGCTTTCGACCCACCTGGGAGTGGTAGAGGCTAGACCCAAGTAGATGACTTTTAAGATGGTTATCGTTGGACCCATTGCCTTTGCAGCCTGAGTCCGGTTGGGGGGAAAACTGACTAGAGGACCCGACTTAGAGCAGCTAGTCTGTGTGTGTAGACTTGGTTGGGGGCATTGGACATGCGCTGACGAGTGTGACCCCAGTTAGTCCTTGTTCTGTGGTACTGTGTACGGTGTCTCTGTTTTAGCCTGGTGCGAGTAGGGAGACACCTGAGGTAGCAGACTAAGTAGTCAATGGATGCTTTCGGCCTTGCTTCTAGTGGGTAGTACTCTTGTCACTTGAGAGGTAGCGGCTCTGGTTTCCTCCTGATGTAGTTTACTGTACTGGTGGCTCAGTGTGTTATGTTCTATATGACTGAGGCATGATTTTGTGGCAGGTGTAGTGGTCTTGTGTCGAGTTCTTTAATTGTTGTTCTCTGTCTCCTTTGATATTTATCTATTTATTTATTACTCTTGTTAGTTGTTTATTATACTGTTATACTTGTTGGTGTGAGGTAGGGATCTGCGAGACCCCTATTGAGCTGATGAGACGAGACTTACCCCTTTATTTTTCAGGTGAGACGCGACTTACATGTTGTGCTTCCTAGGCTTCTCGTGGTGCCAATGGTTAGATCTAGCTGCCAGTTTGACAGAGGCGGGGTATGCCTCTTAGTCTCGTATTTTTCTTTTAGTGGACTGTAGTTGTTATGGACTTGAAATTCTGGACTCTATAGCTGTTTAATTTTATAGTTGCTTATTTCCTGTATTAATTTAATTGTATATCTTATATTCCTGCATTTATTTTAGCTTCCTATACACTCTTACACCAACCCTTAACCCTTCCGAGCCCCCGGCTCATGGGTGGCGGGATAGGATTCAAATGGTATTGGACCTCTCTCGGTATCCGAATTCTGGGTCGTTACAAAATGAGTGTGAACGGTCAATGATCCCTTGTTGGTTTCTAACAAGAAGATAAAGTAAGATGAACCATTGGGTGTCCATCTCTAATTTTTGAGGGGTGCATCTGGCTTTCTCTTAAAGAGGAGTGCTCGAGCGCCATCCTCTAGGAAGTACCAAGAAAGGCACACTATTCATGCCATCGCGGGGGCGCGGGGCACTCGTTGCGGTTGACGTGTCGGTTGGCATGTAGACCGGGGGATAATGTAAAAGAAATGTAAGAGAATGAAAGAAACACATAAAGATGGACTGGTATGGACTGCCATTCTGGGTACACACGACATACGTAGGACGGACCTTGAATTGGGCCTCTATACCCTTGGGAAATCCTTTGGCCTTGCTGGCCCTCTACCAGCAAGGGCCCAACCCTCACAACCTCGACTCGGCATCGTCGAGCTACCCCCAGGTTTGGGTGTGCGCTGGGAGAGTTGGCCGCCGATATCGACCCATTCAACTTGCGACTTGTGCTTGTTGCGTAGGTCTGAGGTTGTGTCACATCAAAAGATGTGCACGGACTTCAGGTGCATATGTGAAAACATGCACGGACTTGTGTTCTGCCAAAGAAAATATGCACGGGGTTCAAACCAGAGGTAAATCATGCACAGACTTGATATTCTGCTTGCAAGGAAAATATGCACGGACTTGTCAGTGCTCGGACCTTAAACTGATGTGCTCGGACTTGGCGACCCAAAGCATGCATGGATGCAGGTTTTAAGAAAACATCAAAACATGCATGGACTTTAACACAAGTTGCACACATAAGGAAAAATATGCACGAGGTTTGACGTGCATGGACATTGTGAAGGAGTGCACGGACTTAGTGTTAACAATGCACAACGTGCATGGACATTGTGAAGGAGTGCACGGACTTAGTGTTAACAATGCACAACGTGCATGGACTTGACTAAAACGTGCACAGACTTGGCGTAAAACATGCATGCAAAGATGAGATATGCACGGACTTAATAGATCATGCAACCCCCACAGCAAATAGTCTAAGTCCAGAATGTGCATAGGGTTTGATGTGCACGGACATCAACACAAAGTGCACAGACTTAGTGTTAAAAGTAGAACATGCACGGGGTTAGGCTTTCACGGACCGTGTGAAGGCGTGCACGGACTTTGTGTTAAAAATCAAACAAGCACGGGGTTTGGCTTCCACAGACTATGTGAAAGCGTGCACGGACTAGCTAAAGGCATGACTGTTCATGCACGGACTTAGCGTAAAACATGCATGGACTTTCATTGCAGAGACTGTTCATGCACGGGGTTTGGATGAAACTCAATCAGCAAAAATGTCTAAGTCCAAAATATGCACGGACCTTATACATGCAGGGACTTATATGGAGACACTGTACATGCACGGACTTAGTGTTAGAGATGCATGGACTTTATGATTTTATGCATGCATGGACTTATATGGAGACACTATACATGCACGGACTTATACATGCATGGACTTATATGGAGACACTGTACATGCACGGACTTAGGACATGCTATTCAGTGGGCTGTGCACGGACCATGCACTGACTTTCTGAAGGGAAGCTCTGACTCTACAAAGCTAAGGCAAAAGAGCACTGAACAAGGTAGGCCATCATCAAACCAAGATTGTTGGCCATCCTCAAAATATCAAAACAAGGTTTACAACATGGTTGACCTTCTCCAAGGCCTCATGCCAGCCATCCAAGTACTCGTTCAGATATTGTTCAGAAACGGGACCATTTGCCCCTGGTTCTGGCCACGGCCGCCAAGGAGTTGGTGGAGGATCCCTCCTGAGAATCAAGGGTTGGCGGTAAGCTTGCAGAGATTCGTCGTCCGACGAAGTACCAGACTCTCCCGACGACATACTACTACAACACTCCCCTCAGAGCTCACCACTCAAAGATGATTGTAAAAGCATCACAGGGGCCACTATTTATAAGGGGAGTGGAGTCTCTAGAAGTGTGAGGACTCCTACCACCTCCAGTAAATCTATAGAAATCGTAGCGATGGGTCCCCGCAAGTCGCGTTCTTTCAAAGTCCCCTCGTCAGTGCCATTTCGTATCCCCAGAGGATCTCGCAGTCGTTCGAAAAGAGGGAAAGTACACGGAGAAGATTTTGAGATTTGCAAAACAGAGGGAAGTTCTCCATTCTGAAGCAAGAGCTTAGAAAAAGAAAACTGCCACCTAGGTAGAGACAGAGAAGAACATGAAAATAAGCAAGTAGGGGCACCCTTCTAAGGGTATACCCCGGGTACATCATCTCGTGCCCCAGTCTCACTGGGCTCACTTGCCTCAGCAGCTCTAGCAGGGGGCGAGTCCTCGACCAGATCCACCACTTGGCGTCCCACCTCCCAGACATCTGCAGGTGCTCACTCTCTTGTACTCTACACCGGCGTCGACTCCTCAGGGCCAGCACCATCAAACTCCCCCTCACCATCATCGGCCCCCGGGCCATAAGGTGACGAGGGGGGAAGGAGGGGTGGAGCCGCATGACCAAAGCTATCCGCTGTGGCCTTCATAGCGACGCTCCAGCCCTCCCGAAAGCCACGGTCACGGGCCAGCTCGTAGAACTCTAGGGCCACCTCCGTCAGCTCATCTCGGTAGGCCAAAGAGGAATGGAAGCGCTCCATCGCTTCCTCGCCCACGGTTGACATCGAGGAGCACAATGTGGCAATCTCCGCCTCAGCCTCCAGAGCACAGGTCTTCATGGCACGGATCTCCGCTGCTAGCTTAGCTGCTCGGTCCTCAGCTGCATTAGCTTGAGCCCAAAAATGGTCACGGTCGCATTCCATTCCTACGAGGGCTAGTCCCTACTGGACTGACTGCCTCTGGAGCTCAGCACAAGCCGCCTCGTACTCCTTTAAGTGCCCCTCGAGCCCCGGCTGGTTAGCCTGGCTGCTTTCCAGCATCTGGGCAAGACCTTGGAAGTGATGCCTCCATAAATCAAAAGCACTGACAACCAGGCACGAGCTCTTTCTCGGCCCCAGAGCTAAACTCATTGGTACACTCATTCCACTGTGCGCTCCTCCTTATGAGATCGACGATCATCGCGATCCTGGCCATCCCCGAGGTCAAGTCCCTGGGAGGAGAAGATTGGCTGCGTTGAGGAGACACCGACGGCGAAGGAGAATTAGCATCCTCTGCCACGGGGGCCTTGCCCTTGTCTTGCCTCCACACCGTAGGGACCGACGCAGAAGCAGCAACCGCTGACTCTTTGGCCAACAGTGGTGGCGGATCCTTGGTGGTTTAGATGACGGAGGAGGCGGGACACGGCTTTGGGCAGAGGTGGAAGTCCTTGCTCTCTTCGTCGCTCGACGCCAGGTGTCCAGCACCGCCAAGTCTTCGTTAGACAGGATGGAGCAGCTTTCACCAGCCATGTCGGATTCCTCACCAACGGTGCCAGCAACTTCCCCGGGGGAACCTCGTAGAGAGCTAGGACCTCCACTAGCCGCAGCGGGACTAGCTCCTCCGCTCACCGCAGATGTTGCCGACGAAGGCACCAGAGGGACTCCAACCGAGATCGGGTATTGCAGCCTCCCTGGGGCAAATGCCACCTTAGCCTGGGGGGTGACGACTGTCACCTGACCGGTCCCCGGGGTGATGTGGTCCAGAGGGCGAGGAGTATTTCGTGGTTGCCTGACGATCTCGTAGGTCCAACCCTACACTTTGGCTGCCCCTGAAAGAAGAACCAGATCGGTTAAGCACCCCTCACAACCAGAGCAATATGATGAAAAATAAAGCTAGTACCCTACGGTAGCGGAGGACACAACCGCAGCTCCCGGAGCAATGCCGGAGTCAGAAGGAAATCCACATCAACGAGAGGATACTGGTCAACCTCCTTCAACTTCTAGTGATCCTCGGCCCTGAGAGGAGGCTTAGAATTGTGCCAGGTACGATGAGAGCCCCTACGCATCCAGCTATCGGAGGCCTCCTCCCAATCTTTTGACTTGATGAGGTATACGTACCACTCTGCCCAACCCTTGCGGTTAGACGTGGTGCGGGAAACCTTGATAAAATGCTGGTCGATGTGAACCTTGAAATAGGAAAAATAGGTATCGACCGGACAACTCTGGAGGAGAAAGTAGTGTCGGAATAGGTCGACACTTGGCTCCACCGATGCTCTATGGCACGAATAGACAAACCCACAAAGGATGCGATAGGAGTTCAGGGTTATTTTCCCGGGATGCCGTCCATAGTAATGGAGGACAGACGTGATGAAGGGGTGGCTTGGGACGCGGAAGCCCGCTTGGACGGAGGCCACCAGGACCATGATCCCGCCAGAAGCATAGCTCGTTATCTCATCTCCCACAGATGGGAAGATGATGTCATACTCGGGGGGAATTTGGAAAGCTCCCCACAGACCGTGAATCACCATATAGGACACCAATGGTGGGGAGCTGGGTCGACTGGTGCCGGCACCCGAAGCGCTCGGCACACCACCTTGACCACGAGGTGCCTCTTCGGAAGAGGAAGAACTGGCTTGAGAGACTCCCCGACGTGGAGGCATGACTACAAGTAGATGGGATACGTAAGGAAAGGCAGAATCCTCACCAAGCAAGGAAGAAAGACGCCTACGACGAGCACAGCAGCCGACGAAATGAGGATGGGGGCTACAGGGAGACCATACGGTCGCCCTTATAACCACCTATGACAGGCTGGAGCCACTCTTCGTAAGGCAAGTGAAAGGGCGCCTGTCACAGTGTCAGGCGACCGTTCGGAGCCTGCGCTCCTAGAACAAGACAAGACACGAGTTATCATTATCCACATACCCGATGCCACCGCCAAAAGCTCCTTGCGCACCAAGCTGGCCCAAAGCTTCCGAAACCTACGATACGAGGAGTCCAACCTTCCTCGGGCATTGCGCTCCAGGAAAACCCTCTCCTATTCGACTCTTAGCCCCCCCCGTAGAGTGCTCGACAACTGAGAGTAGGGTGAAAGTGAGGAGGGTAAATCTGATTTGGCCCAAGAATGACCCAATATCGGCGGGCCCACTAAGGATCATGTGCGATAAGACCTCCCAAGGGAAGGGCACATGCACTCGGCCCAATAAGAGGAGGCCCGGCCTAAGGGAGCATCAAATTCTACAAAGCATAACGGCTATGGCCCAAGTGCAGTTATCGCTAGAGGACTCTCCGGCGACCGACCGTTGCCCCCATGACGTCGGTCTTGACCCTATAATGGGGGAGCAGGCCCCATAAGCGCCGTAAGACCTACCCCGGGACCAGCCGACGCTGAGATAATTGCCCTCCAACGGGAAATTTCTACCACTATAGCAGAGAAACGTTACTCTACTACGGACGCCCTTCCCTATCAAGGGATGAGGCTCCTCGCTCCAAGACAACCCCCTATAAAAGAAGGATCGACAGAAGAGAAGAGTACGATGGTTCACTCCGCTACTATGCTGCCTCAGAGAATAAAGCCACTATCTCTGCCAAACAAGGTGAAGAAGAGAGCGACGGCCTACACTCTGAGAGAGTTTATTCGCAACGGCCTTACCACCCAGCGAGCACTCTTCGAGTGAGCACTGGGATTGGCGAGCACTCGTCTGGAGGACCTCCATCGACTCGATGACCTCCTACGACGATCTCTCTCTCTCTCTCTCTCCCCCCTGCTCTTCTCTGCACTCTATTATTCTGTTGCTGACTTAAACATTAGAGGGTTGTCCCCTAGGGTAACACCCGGGACTCCTTCTGACGCCTCTTCGGTTTCCTGGTGATTTGCAGGCTTCCACGGGTGCGAGACGACTTCCCCTACAAATAAATAGAGAAGGTGGTACGTGACCTAGGAACCATTTTTCTGCCTCTACACTTCTTGACGCCGTCTGTGGGAAACGCGATCAAAAGGCTATGGTGCCCCGTGGAAGTCTCCGCAACACTAGCAACCGGGGGCGTAGGTCTCACCAGGGACCCAGCTCCCGGCGGGAGTCGCAAGAAGCCTCTTCCGCCCACCTGCGACAGGAGGTCACCCCGGGTAACCTCGACGAACTATGCCAGCAGATCCGGACCCTAGCAGAGCTCTGCAAGGAGCTCCGGGACCAACGGGCCAACCCCCAGCGTGTCGTGTCCGAATGACACGAGGATGAGGGACGTCAAGCTGGGGGGAACCGCCATTTAGTGCGAGAGGCGTCTCGCCGACTAGGACTCGGCGGTCCCACAGCATGCCCGCACTAAGGGTGCGTAACCCACTCCACTCCAATCCGGAGATGGACCGCCAGCTCCAGCATTTTGAAGAAATACAGGACAAGGTCCAGTATTTGGATGATGTCCTCTTAGCCGCCAAGAATCGCTGCCCAATCGACGATGACCCAAATTTCCATGCTCCCTTCTCCAGGGAAATAATGGAAGTTCCCATCCCACTGAAACTTCAACTGCCGTTGTTCACCTCCTACGACGGCACCACCGACCAGGCCGACCATATGCACAGTTTCGAGTCCAACTTGGAGTTCCACCGGACCTCAGACACTGTGAAGTGCCTGACATTCGTTACGACTCTCCGGGAGAACGCCCGGGCTTGGTTCGAGTCCCTGCCGGTCAGGACCATTGCCTCCTTCTAGCAGCTCAAGAAGCTGTTCAAGGAGAATTTTGTTGGCTACTAAAAGGTGGCCAAGTCTGCGGTGACCCTGCTCGCGCTCAAGCAGGGTAAGTAGGAGACGCTGTGGGATTTCATCTCTCGCTTCCACTCGGAGGCCCTACGAATCCCACACCTCGACATCGGCATCACTACCATAGCTCTCACTCAGGGGACATCCTTCGACGCACCCTTAGAGTGGAGGCCCCAGCGACTCTTCTAGATCTCCTCGCCTTGGCATAGAAGCCTGCACGTTGCGAGGAGAACACGACGGCCCTGGGCCGTGCGACCGGAGCCGATCGATCTAACCGCAAGAGATTTGCCGACCCCCTGCGAGAGGGTCAAAATAAGCGGGAGTGGCGCGATGGAGATCGTCGCGACCACCCCGAGAAGGAGAGGGGCAACTATCGCCACTACACTCCCCTAACGGCTCCACCGGACCAGATACTAATGGAGATCCGCGAGGAGCCATTCCTCAAGTGGCCTCCTTGGATGAAGTCTGATCCGAGCACGAGGAGTAAGAAGAAGTACTGCCTCTACCATCGCGACCATGGCCACGACACCACCGATTGCATCAACCTCAGGGAGACCATCGAGGACCTCATCCGGAGGGGACTCCTCAACAAGTTCCTCACCAAGGTGATAGAATGGCATCAGAAGACCCCCCCACCAATCGACAACCGGCCGAACGGGAAAGAGATCATGATGATCTCTAGAGGACCTGCCACCGGGGGAGATAGCGCGAGCAGGAGGCGGCAGTACGCGATGGCAGTCCATGCCACGGGCCAAGGCGATGACACTTCACACTAGGATTCCACCCCAGGCCATCTAGGAGACCCCATTATCTTCTCCGATGATGACCTAGATGGGGTAACCACACCCCACGCCGATGCTTTGGTGCTCTCAGCCACCATTAATCAATGTACTATGCGTCATATCTTAGAAAATAATGGAAGCGGACCTGATGTTATTGCCTACAACTGCCTTGTTCTCATAGGTGTCAATATGTCCCGACTGATGCCATTAAACACGCCGCTATATGGATTCTCAGGGGTGACCATCCACCCGGAAGGACGCATCTCACTCTCGATCATGTTCGGGACCACTCCAAAAGAGGTAACCTTCCTCGCCGACTTTACTATAGTTCGTGCGATGACAGGGTACAATGCCATCATAGGCTGAGGGATCCTCGGCATGCTCCGGGGTGTCCCTTCCTCCTACCATCAAAAGCTTAAGTTCCCCACCCCCCGGGGGGTAGGGGAAGTCTGGGGAGATCAAAGGGAGTCCAAGAGATGCTACCTCATCTCCATGCATGAACGACACCCCGAAGACACACCGCTTGAGAAGAGGGCCAAGACTGAGGATCCAGGCCCGAGCACGAGCGCCCCGGTAGAAGACTTATACCTCATTCAGGTGGGAGAAGACCCGAGCAAAATACTAAGGATGGGCGCGAACCTCTCCGAGCACGACAAACAAGCCTACGCAAGGTTCCTCATCGCCAATCAGGACATATTTGCCTGGTCCAAGGACGAGCTCCCCGAAATCCCGTTAGAGGTCATCACGCACCAACTAAGGTTGGATCCCACTTGTCGCCCGGTCTAGCAGAGCCGAAGGCGTTGCAACCCCAAGCGGCAAGCCATTATCATAGAACAAGTGAACGAGAAACTACGCTCTAGGCTGCTATATACGACCTACTCAATATCCAGACTGGGTAGCCAACGTGGTCCTAGTCCCCAAGAGCAATGGGATGTGCGTCGACTACACCAACCTCAACAAAGCTACCCTTATGGAAAGCTTCCCTATGCCACGGATCGACCAACTGGTCGACGCGACAGTCGGGCACGAGATGCTGAGCTTCTTAGATGCCTACTCTGGTTACCACCAGATCAGCATGCACAAACCTTACCAAGATAAGACCGCATTCGTCACCGATCACAGCCACTATTGCTACACTCGAATGTCGTTCAGGCTAAAATATGCGGGGGCAACCTACCAACACCTTGTCAACCACATGTTCAACTCGTAGATTGGCCACAACATGGAGGTATACATCGACGACATGCTTGTCAAAAGCCTCTGAGCTGCCGAACACTTGGACGACCTGGCGGAGACCATCGCCACACTCTGAAGATACAACATAAAACTAAACCCAACCATGTCCGCGTTCGGAGTATGATCAGGAAAGTTCTTAGGCTTCCTCGTAACCCACCGAGGAATCGAGGCCAACCCTAAACAAATCTGAGCAGTGTTGGAGATGCTGCGGCCAAGCCGAGTGAGGGACGTGTAGTGCCTCACTGGTCGCATCGTCGCCCTGGCTCGATTCTTATCCCGAGCTGTCGAGCGGTGCCTCCCCTTCTTTCGACTGATCAAGTAAGCTAATCAAGCGCCGGAGAGGAGAGGACACATCGATTGGGACCAGGAGTGCGAGTTGGCTTTCGAAGAGTTAAAACGCTACCTAGAGTCCCATCCCGTCCTCACAAAGCCGCAAAAGGGAGAGGAATTACTCCTATATCTATCCGTGACGCTGAGCACCATGACAGCCATCCTCACACTGGAAGAGGCAGGGGTCATGAGGCCAGTCTACTACATCAGTTGAGTACTTCAGGGCCCAGGATCTTAGTACTCGCGAACTGAGAAGTTTGCCCTTGCGCTCGTTACGGTTGCTCGCAAACTACGACCGTACTTCTTGGCTCACCATATCATAATCCTCACCGATCAGCCACTACGACAAATCCTCCAGAACCCTGACGCCTCAGGAAGGCTGATCAAATGGGTCATTGAGCTGGGGGAGTTCGACATCAAGTTTCGCCCAAGGACGACAATCAAGGTGCAGGCCCTCGCCGACTTCATAGCCGAATGCACCATACCCACCGACAACTTGCCCGAGCAGTCCTCCGGACCCACATGGGAGCTATACGTCGACGGATCGTCCTGTGCTACGGGAAGTGGGGCAGGATTAGTCCTACTCTCACCAGAAGGGCTCGAGCTTCAGTACGCCTTGCGGTTCAGCTTCCTAACCACAAACAACGTGGCCGAGTACGAGGCGCTTCTCTCAGGGCTACACATGGCGAAGCACTTGGGGACGACCAGTGAAAGTTACGTGGTAAGTGTGTGCTGTAGGTGAGATAAAAAATTAAAATCTTATCTCGACATCATTGATCGCTCGGGCGTGATTCCCATTAGCTATCTACATGAGGAAGATTTGATTTTGTACCTTTGCGATGCGAGGATTGAAAAGAAGTAGATTAGTCCCCTCATCGTAGTAACCAACCTAGCAAGTGCCCAACATATAGCGAGATCCACAATGGCACGAACGACGAAGTCTTCTCCATGGAATGGTCCTCGAATGATCTTCAAGGCCTCCTAGTAGAATCTCAATGTTTGAGAGAGTGGAGAAGAGAGGAGAGGGAAGAGAGGAGAGAGGAGGGTGCCCTTCGCAAGAAATGAGGGTGCCCTACTTTGGGTGGAGAGAGAGGGGGCAACTAGTTAGGGGGAGACCTGGATGCTTGACCCAGGGGGGATCCCCACCATGCAACTATTTATAGACTCCTTAGGTTTTCACAAAATCCTCGTAAGTCCATAATTGCACAAATACTCTTGTCGTCTATAACCATAATGTGTGTGACCCTTTAGTCCCAACATCAGTCTAGTTTTAGGCCGACTAACCTTAAGACCATCTTCTTAACGTTTTCATACTATGTTTAGTATATAATTAATGATTTAATTATCTCATGACTCAAACAATTAAGTCACCATCTCATGATGGATCATGATCTCATGATTATTATTTTTTGGACTTTTAGACCACAATAAGTGTCAAACAACATTTTGTGCTCCTAGAAGATAAATGGAGTCTATTAAACCACTCTCAGACCTTTTCGCCTACAGTTACCGTACAATAATAGTATTTCATTCATGCGCAATGTCCCTAGTCACAATTAAAGGTATGGCCATACTGTCAAACCATTCTTGCTTATGACCTGATGAACTATGTACTCTAAGTCTCACTGGAAAACTACTTTTCTAGAGAACTATTTGCCTGGCCAAGTAGTTAACCGAGTACAATTTATAGGGTATTCTCACTCATACTATATCCGAAAGTGCATAATTCAATGTTGTCACTCAATTACCTTCGCATGTATTTCGCTGTATCTGAATGTCTAAGCATTCAGAACTTACGACTAAAGTCTCTTTACCAGGAATCAAAACATAGAAGTCCTCATGCAAGATGTCCTTAGAGACTCGCGTCCTTCATAATCAGATAATTCAGTGAACCATATTCCTATAATGGGCACCTGCACATATATCTTAGTGTCTCCACACCGGTGACAATAAGATCAGTCACCCTCATCATATGAGAGGATACCATATATATATGTCCGTGGCGTCCAAACTCCCGCAGGCGCGCCAGACGCGGAGCCCCTGTTCACCCAGGATGAACTGCAGTCAACTCGGCCCCAACCCCTCTTCTTCCTGTCCGTTTCAGTTTGTTATGTCTTCATCAAAGTTGCAGCCCCCGACGTAACGAAACCAACGCAAGTCATTTCGTCACGTTCCGACGACAGAACCAGGAGTTCTGCCCTGATCTGTGACATCCTGTCCTGCTGTTCGCCCTGAAATCAGAGCCCCACTAAAGTGCCGGCCACTCCCACATTCGTGCTCTGTTGGTGCTCATTTTTTGAGGGTAAGAACGTCTGCCTGTCAGCCTTCCGACCCCACTGGTCTTGCGTCATTTGGAGTCCGGCGGAGAGAGCACTGTCTCCTGCACGCCGACTGCGCGGATCAGTCCTGCAGGCCAGATTCGCACAGGTCGCCTTCCACGGCCTGCCCCGCCCTCCTGCGACCTTAGAACGACGCCGGACCTTCAGGAGTGCATCTACGCTTCTCAATCTTCATCTGGGCACAAGCGGCGTCCTCTTCAGATCCCGGAGTGCAGCGTTCCGCCCGGATTGCTTCAGTTCTGTCCAGCAGGACAGATATTGGGCATCTGTCCCGTCTCCCCTTCCCCGTGTTCCTCCCTCCTGCGTGAGGGTAGTGTTGTATTGTGTGCCCATCCCCGAGTTCCCCCTCCCTGCGTGGAGGTTATCCCATTTGTTTGTAATAGCAGGGCCGACCAGAAGCTCCACCGACGCAGCGTGTTTGCCGGGTGCACACGCTCCCCGGCGCGCCCTCGTCTCCGATCGGTGCCGGTCTCTTCAGACCCGGCAAGGTATAGTTCTGACCCTTGCTTCTTGACATTGCTTTCTTAGTATCAGTTCTATGCTCACGCCAATGGTGAGGAGAGCTCGTTCCAAAATTTCCCAAACATTGAGTGCCAACCATTACCGAGTGAGAGAGTGCCGTTAAACCCGCCCTCGGGCACTTGTTCTGCCTCGGCTGAGTCGGGCAACCTTCAGACCTAAGGTCTGTCCTCCCCCGTATTCTCTTAGCGGATCCAACTATGTTGGCTACCCGTGGGTCACCGTCCACCCCGCCGTCGTCGGGTTACCCCTGAATCTGAGTGACGCGCGTGGTCAGTCCGCTAATGCTCGGGTCCTTAGTTCAAGTCGTGCTTGCTGTCGCACAGGTCCTAGGGCATCTGATAGCTCATCCCGCATTACCACCAGTCCTGATATCTCCATCCAGTCAGGGAGGAGGGCGAGGAATACGGCGAGCCCTTCAGCCAGACAGCCAGCTGGGCTAGGCCTTACATTGCAAGAGAAGCTGCAAAGGCCCTACTCTTTCCTGAGAGAGAAGACCCGGGGCATTTTTGATTGGGCCTGCCACTACGGCAAGATTTCCCTCCCTAGGTCCAAAAGGCCCCAAGATGTTCAAAGAAGCGGTGACCCGCTGTTCTGCCCCTATAACTAGATACTCGATCACCCTATTGAAGATTGTTACATCTTCAAAGACATAGCTCAAGACCTGATTGACAGGGATGAGCTTAGAATGGGAGACTACGTAGTGGCCCCGCCACGTGCCCATATGACAGGAGGCCCTAGGAGAGGAGTCTACACTATATCCATCCATCACCAAGCTCCTGAAGATGCAGCGGTCTCGGCCCCGGCCGAAGCCATCTATGATGATTGCCTGGAAGACTCCAGAGCAGCCTTGTGCCCTTCCGTGCCAGGGAATCCCACAAGCCCGTCGACTGCAGCCCCGGTGGGATGCGAGGTGAATGCCGCTTCGGCACCGGGCCAGGAGGAACGAGAAGAGACCTACGACATCCTAGAGACCAAGGAGGGCAAAGATCAATACTTTGTTGATTTGCTGCCGGCCCCACCAGAAATTGAAGATGGTGGTCAGGCTACCGTTGACGAGCTGATCAAAATTAACCTTGGCACGGAAAGTGACCCCAGGCCAACCTTTCTGAGTGCCCTCATACCTCCTCAAGAGAGGGAGGAGTATGTGAAGTTTCTGCAGGAGTTTCGCGATTACTTCGCTTGGAACTACAAAGAGATGCCTGGTCTCAGCCCCAAAGTAACCCAGCATATATTAGTGATTGATCCCAAAATGGAGCCGGTAAAGCAGCCCCCTGTTGACACCCATTTTTTGCCAATGAGTCGGGTCATTTCTTTTACTATTATTTGTTGATGCCTCGAGTCATTCGTCGCTTGTTGGTCCATTTTCGAGCGTAATTGTGGGCTTATTTTATGAGCACCTCCCTCCTTGGCTAGGATTTAACTGATAATTTTCGCCGAAGTTCAAGGATTCTAGGTTTGGTATTTAAACGGTCATGGTTAGACCGTTTCATGTATAGAACGGTCACCTTCTAACCGTTCTGTGAAGGTAAACGGCCCATTTCAGACCGTGTAAATGCTCAGACTTATAAATATTGGATTTATCTGGCTTTTGATTTTCCACCGACTTGAGGTGAACGGCTTTAGAGTGACCGTTCCAATTCATGGAGCGGCTCATTCAAAACCGTTTTGACCATCAGCTTCCCGCGCAGGGAATTACGGGCAGTTCGATGGAATATAGGAGGATATTTATTATCTTTTCTATTTTCCACCGACTTAATCTGATCCTCAAGGAAATTATTCCATTGGTCCAAGTGCCAGATAGAATATACTCTCTAGGGGCCTTCTAGAAAGTGTGCCAAGTGTCCTTGGATCACGTGCCAATGATTAGAGGTTGACATCACGTGATTCTCTTGAAGTCCGAGCTTAGTTGGCAATGCTCAACTCTGCTTTATGGCGTCCGAGCTTAGTTACCGAGGATCTGCTTTATGACTCTGAGCTTAGGTTTCATGGAGTCCGAGCTTATGCTAACTCACTCACGTGAGTTCACCATTTTGCCACCAGTTTTATTGAAAGGATATATAGAGAGAGAAAAATGGGCAATGGCTCCCTTTGTGATGCCAGCGAGAGGGAGGGCATCGAAGGGGGTCTCCCCTTCCGATGCTGACAACCTCAGTGGGTGCAAATATATAAAGAGAGAGAGAGAGTGTGTGTGTGTGTGGAGGAGGGTGAGGACGCCGTAGGGGTCTCCTCCTTCGGCGTTGGCACCCTTGACAGGTGCAGAGATAGAAAGAGAGAGAAATAGAGCAAGAGTGTAGGAGAGGGGGGAGGGCGTCGAAGGGGTCCCCCCCTTTGGTGTCAGCACTATGGTAGGTGGAAATATAGAGCGCGGGAGGGGGAGAGTGCCGGAGGGGTCTCCCCCTCTAACTCCGACATATACATCCCTAGCGGGTGTAGAGAGAGAGAGAGGTGGGGGAGAGGGAAAGGATAGAGTGAGAGAGAGGGTGAGAGAGAGAGAGAGAGCGAGAGCGAGAGAGAGGGACCTCTCTGACGTCGACACACACATAGAGAGAGAGAGTGGGGTGGTGGGAGAGAGAGCACGAGGGAGGGCACATCCCCCCCACAAAACTCCCCTTCTTCTTCTCCCCATCTGTCTTCTTCCACCTGTCTTGTCCTACGCACAACAAATCCTACAAGGGTTGGATCTCCATTCTCTACTATCCCTGCCAATAGCTGCCGTGTCCGCTTCTCACAACTCTGGGCCGCCCTGCACGATGTTTGCAACAATGGCTCTACCAGATTCGTGACCTGCTTGGGCCTATGGGAAGTAGCCTGCAATCCCCTGATCCGGATCTTGTCCGCCGCCAGACTGCCATATAGGGCCTATTGTCTCCCCCTCCGACCACAACATTGTCGTTGTTGTTCCCTCCCCACCTTTATGATGACTTCCCCTCTTGTTTCCCTGTCCACCCACATAGAACCACCACCTTCCATCGGACAGCACCTCGCCACCTTCTTCTTCTTTCCACCTCCCTCCCCATTGTAGGCCACCACCCCTAACCTTTGCTAGAAACCCTCGATTCACCACTACAGCACTGCGGTTGCCTCAACCCGTCACCGCCATTGATTTCTCCGTGCCCTCGTGAGCCTAGTCTCAGCCTCCATTGTAGCCCCAGCCCATCACCCATCCCTTCACCGACGGCCATGCCCCCTACCCTCTAGCATTGGTACACTCATGAGAGAGACAGGGAGAGAATTTTAACGAGAGGTGAAATATGTCCACAATGGAGAAATTATTTATTTACAAAAGTATAGCTTTGGCATAAAATTACACATTAATGAAAAATAAAGTTTAAACATGCTTATAGTGAAATAGGGTATTTAACATAAAATTATAACATGATGGAATTATAAATATAATGTAAATAACATAAGAAATCATATTAAGTTCGAACTGGCATAAAGCGGTCATGCACTGGCCGCCAAAAGAGTAAAACGGTCTCGCGATAAGCCGCTATGAAGGGTGAAAATGGCCTGTCTATAGACCGCATGACAATAAAAAATGCTCCTCTGAACGACTGCATGATATTCTTGCGGTTCCTGTAAGGCCGCCTCCTGTCTTCAGACAAAAGCCATAAAATAATGAAACAAAGGCTAGTCTAGGTCATGTAGTGCATGGAAACGATGTAAAACATGTAGTAAAACATGCTAGAAGAAAAATTGAACCAATAATATGCATAGGTTGTAAGAATTAGACAAAAATTACCTCTTAATTTCATTAAGGCTAAGTTCATGCATGAAAAATGAACTAACTGCGCAGTTCCAATAAAACATCAATTACACCACGTATAATGCTTGAAAATGGCTGGAATTTGAGGACTTTTACTCCTAACATCTTGTTTGAGTCTTTCATGAGATAACCTACCTCTGGATTGAGCTTTAAACTTTGAATTTAGGGTTGAAAGTTGACCCTAGTTTCTGCTCGTCTTGAACCGATCCAGCAACTTCTCACCCCTCTAACTCTTGATTCCCTTCACCTAAAGTCACAAAATTTGGAGGGTAGAAAGAGGTTACTAAGGTTAACAAATAAGTCTAAAGAACCAACTTCTAATTACCTCGTTTAGGGCTTCTAGTTTGCAGATCAATCTGGCCCGGTCGCACAATCTCCTGGGTTTCTTGTACCGAACCAGTATCTTTGCAAGCTTCTATCTTCCTGATGGCTTGATCTCCTATGATGAAATTCAGAGGGAAGTTACACCTTACTATTATGAACAACTTCTTCTAAAGAGCTTACATCTAATTGAGCCTCTTTACCTTAGTTCCACGCAAGCCAAATATAAGGGTCGCGCAGGTGAGGCTTAAGGTCTGTTTATAGGGTTAGCTAAGGTTTTGAGGATTTGGACGACCGTAGAGTACTAATTAAGTCACCAAACCAATCCTAATTCATTTAGAGCCTTCTAACTAGAAGATTGCTTCAATCCTTAATAATTTGGTGGGGAGAAATCAGAGTTTTCCACACGATTAGACTGTTCACGATCGAACTTTTGAAGGCAATCCAATTGGGACTGTTTCTAATCCTAAGCGATCGCCCGATAGACCGCTTTTTACCTTGGGCATTGAATTTCAAACTAATTCAAACTCCTTCATTATTTATCCATTTATTTATCTGATTAGTAGTAATTTATCCCTTAAATTTCATAAATACATAAATTTAAGCTTCTAGAAGATGGGCCAAATCTTGTGGACTTAGTTTTAGGTCTTTTGTTATTTACGAACTTTGAAACTCCTGGCAGCCCACCATTAAGTTTTGAAGCCGCTATACACCAACTGGCTGCCAATTCTCAATATGCCTCGCCCGCGCCAGGCACTACTAACTTAGAGACCACCTCCATCTACTCTTCAGTAGGACATTCAAGACACTTCAAAGTCCCACCGATTCAACATCACAACTCCTCTCTAGATGTTTTCACAGGCCACTAGTCCCTTGTCTTGGCTACATCACATGGTTGGAGCAGCATCTAACCCCGTATTCTAACAAACTTTACAACACCGATTAGACTTAACTAAGACGTGCCATCTAACCCCCACATGGTCAACCATACAACCTTATTACGGAATTCTGGATGACCAGCCAACCTCCAATTAAGAGGTAAACTCGAGCATCACCTCCAAGACCATTGGTTGGATCTAGAAATTAGCAGGGGTAAACTCGAGCATCTTGTTTCTAGAGTGTAGATTCTCTCTCTCGATCTGGAAAACTGCCCACAACACCGTAGACTTCAGTTCTAAATACACCAGAAATCTTGGCCCTAGCCTTACAACTCAGCATACCTAACTCGACTAGTAACTCCTTCAGCACCATATCACATGGGTTCCCCGACGCCCTTAAGGAAGGTTATAAGACAAATAAAATGAGAAACAAAATAATTTTCATAAAACATACAACACATAATTCAACAAAACACAAATCATACCTTCTGCAAGGTGTGACATCACTAGCCTATTGATATCGTGGCTGACGCTGCTATGGTTGCTGACGGGGTCCAAGGGGAGACTCACGAGCTATATGTCCCACCTGACCGCACCTGAACCATCTCAAATCTGTCGCGCTCGCCTCACAAGGCTCACCAGGTGGAAAATCACCACACCTCTGGCACTACCTTCATTGAGTGCTCCCTTGCAATACCTACTCCTTCCCTTGACTTCTCCTATGAGAGCCACTTCGATACAATTGCCTGAATCTTGATCTCAAGGAAGTGACATCTGAACCAATGGACGCTACCGAGATTGGCCCTGACAAACTCGGGGGCTGCGGAACATCGCCATGTTGCTGCAAAAACCCGAACTAAGAATGGCCTTGTTGAAACTGTCTAGCTCCACCCTGCTCCTGGGTATCCAATATCTCTGCCTCTAAAGTTGTCGTTGTTTGATAGGCCGCATCCAAATCTGTAACGCGGGCCACAATCATACCCTGATGAAGATCTGGCCTCAAGTCCCTTATAAATTGCCTGGTTCTCAACATCTCATCTGCCATAATTTGTGGTACATACTGGCCCAGCTCAACAAATCGCACCTGATACTGGAGCACTATCATATCTCCCTACCGGAGCTCCAAAAATTGGCAAGATCTCACTGCCCTAATGTAATCAAGAATGAACACATGCCCAAAAGTTGCCACAAACTCCTGCCATGAAATCTATCAAAGTGGATGAGATTATAAGATCATCTGACACTCCGAATTCCACCATAGTTGTGCGTGTAACGGCCCTCCCTCATTCATCCTTGATCATAAACATGTCAGGAGCATCTACAGATGTCTAGGTCCTCTGGCACTCATCACACACCCACAGGGAGAGAGATTTATTGCACTAGTATTATCACAAAATATAGGAGGGCAACCAAGATCTACTTTGTAGTATTGGAGTTGGTGTTTAATCCATAGAACCTGAGTTCCACAGCTCGCTGTAGCCACATATCTAGCCTCTACGGTGGAGAGGGCAACTAAATGTTACTTCTTGGAAGCCCAAGAAACTAAATACCCACCCAAAAGATGACAATAACCACTAGTACTTTTCCTATCCAGTTTACAACCAGCATAATCTACATCTGTATATGATATCAAATTCAGTTTACATGATGCAGGATGCCAAAGTCTTAATTCATATGTGCCTGAAAGATATCTATTTTTTTTAAGGCAGTTAAGTGTGATTCTATAGGACTGGCCTACAATCTAGCACATAAACAAACGCTAAATTATATGTTTGGCCTAGACGCAGAGAGATAAAGTAAAGATCCAATCATACCTCGATAGGTTTTTAGGTCTATTGGTTTACCTCTTTCATCGGCATCCAGGGATGCATTTGTGCTCATTGGTGTGGAGATGTGCTTTACCTTCTCCATTCTGAATTTCTTCAAGATCTCCATGGTGTATTTTGTTTGATTGATGAAACATCCTTCTTTCATCTGTTTGATCTGCAAATCAAGAAAGTACTATAATTCACCAACTAAGGTCATTTCAAATTCTTTAGTCATCATATTTGCAAATTCATCACATAGTTTAGAGTTTGTTGAACCAAAAAGAAATCATCAACGTACACTTGAACTATGATAATTTGACCATCATAAGTTTTTGTAAATAAAATCTTATCCACCTTACCTCTGCTATAGCCATTGCCAAGTAGGAAAGTAGCAAACCTATCATACCAAGCTTGTGGAGCTTACTTTAGCCCATACAGTGCCTTATTCAACTTAAATGCATGGTTAGGTAGCTCATGAGAATCAAAACCAGGGGGTTGCTCGACATAAACTTCTTCTTTTATAATTCCATTTAGAAAAGCACTTTTCACATCCATTTGTTGAAGTTTAATGCCACAAGAGCAGGCAAAGGCCAATAGATTTATGATGGCCTCCATCCTAGCAACTGGTGCATAGGATTCGTCAAAATCTACCCCTAGTTCCTGATCATAACCCTTAGCTACTAACCTCGCTTCATTCCTAAAAATTATTCTATCTTCATTTATTTTATTCCTGAATACCCATCTTGTTCCTAGGACAGAACAAATATTGGGTCTAGGTACCAATGTCCAGAACTGGTTTCTTTCAAATTGACCCAATTCCTCATGCATTGCATTTATCCAATATTCATCTTTTAAAGCTTCATCAATGGTTTTGGGTTCAATCTGTGAAAATAATGCAACTAAGTCCTGGTTATTTACTTCTTTAAAGAAAGATCTGGTTCTTGGAGGATCACCCCCCGTCCACCATAAAATCCAAACCACCCTTCAAATCTCCTCAGAAAATTATCATAAAATTTTTGAACGTCTCCCACAGCCCCCTCTCTCAGTCATAAAATCTCCATCACCCAGATCCAGTGTCTCACCTCTGGTCAAACCCATTTCTCAGGCAGATCCTAGCCTGCCTAGTCGGTTCTGTGCATGGGGAACCAGACTGTTCAAAAATCCCCCAAGGGAAGTAAAACGACATGAAAATTTCTGTCACAGCCTGGGTTCATAGATATCTAAGAGAGCTTCGCAACGGCGTCAGTTCCACTTCATTCCAACATCAGTCCTGGTCGTGGCGGCCATTTTTGTGGGAGCGCATGGCCCTGCCTAGAACCAAACCAGCAAGAAGGGGCGATCGTAGAAATTAATCAGAAAATACGTCGGAGAAGATTCAGTGATGGCCACTCCCAGGAGTCGACCAGGGACCCTCTGCCTTCATCCCGATGAACCGCCGCCGTCAGAAGCTTACCGCAGGTCGTCGTCCCTTTGGAGGTCCTTGTCTGCTATCCTACCGGCCAGCAATCGCAGAACCGGAGCCGCTGCCGCCACCGCCCAGCACCCGCCGCCTTGCTACCCGCCAACCCAAGTTCGGTGCTCCCGACGTCACTGTGTAGCTCTTTACCTCCCTGTGTGGAGTGGATGGTAAAATCTTTGCTGTAAATTAATTTTACTATTGTATCGGGAGTTACGAAACTTGGCCAGGACGTCTTCCCCACGCCCCGAGTGTGGAGGTACACTCGCCTTTCTACTTTTGTCTTACTTGCTTAGCTAGTATAAGTTCTAGATGCCACTGCATGTGAGTAGTTTTATTCCTAGCTAGTTTAATTTAATCACCACTGTGAGTTGTGAGTGCGAGACCCGTCCCGTGACTCATTCCGAGCATGAGAGTGAGCTGACCACCCGAGACTCAATGCCAATTTCTCAACCGTGTAGATCGACACGTTTCCCTCGCCGGGGATGATCATGAGTGAGTACTTCTTGTTTGGGGCACGCTTGCCTCTTCAAGAACCACGTTAGGTGTCGAACCAGCTGAGTCGTTGCTGGTCGCGTCGTCACCAAGAGTCTAAGGTTTGCAACAAGTACGAGTCGAGTCTCATTGTCATCCCACATCAAATTGGTATCAGAGCGGGATTGAGTCTAGGGTAGTCTTTACAAAAAAAAAGAGTGTTGAGTCTAAGGTTGTCTTGCTCTAGATATGCATTTCATCCCATTACCCGGTATATCAAAAGGCGTTATTGGAAAGATAGGTTATGCTTATTTGGAAGGTAGCCCTTTGCGTGAGGTTTCTACCTCCGCCAAGTATCGGATACTGGTTTGAGTGCATTGATCCATCTAGGTAAGTCTACTGAGTCACCCCTTAGCTCCCTTTAGGTCCCCTTGCATGCTCACTCGTGGAGGTACTCAGTACGATCGCCCTGACACTATGGGTGAACCCCGAGGTGCCGCCCAGGGAGACTGTTCATCGCCACCTTCGATCTGGTCACGGGCGAGTTCACCGGCTATCTGCGCGGAACCGACACCAAGATCATCAGTATCGATGGTTTGTGGGGGCTCACCTTTGGCAATGGCCACAGTCTGGGAGACGCCAATGCTCTCTATTTCACAGCGGGTCCGGAGGGGGAAGAGGATGGACTTTTCGGGCGGTTGAGCCTAGCTCATGTCTTTTAGTTCTTATTGAGCATGCGCATGTGATCAGGTGGATGGCGCGAGCCCTGTCGCTTCACTCGGTAACCGGACGCCGTTGTAGGCTGTTTGCCTGTGAAAACGCGTCCGGCGATCACGTTCCGACTCAGTCGAGACAATCCGTGCCGAACTCTGCGCCGGGGGAAGGCGTCCCCATCATGGCATGTGGAATGGTTTTGCGCCCGGACGGATGCTGTCACAGACGGATGATACAAACACGACATGGTGATGATCGAATCCAGCCCAACGCCGTCCCCGTCCGAACAACCGCCGCCCGCGCCCGCCGTGGCGAGCCGTGCGTTTAAAGTCGATGCCTTGGCGCGGCTTGAAGCCTACGGACAACAGCTCGCGACGGCGGGCGTGGTGCGTGGATTGATCGGCCCGCGCGAGGTGCCGAGGCTGTGGGAGCGGCATCTGCTCAATTGCGCGGCGCTGTCGGAACTGATCGGGCCGGGCGAATTGGTGGCCGACATCGGCACGGGCGCGGGACTGCCGGGGCTGGTGGTGGCGCTGGTGCGGACGGACACGCGGGTGATCCTCGTGGAGCCGTTGCAGCGGCGCTGCGATTTTTTGCAGGAGATGATCGCGCGGTTCAAACTGGGCGGGCGCGTGAGCGTGCGCCGCGGCAAGGCGGATCTGGTCAAGCCGTGCAATGCCGACGTGGTGACGTCGCGGGCCGTGGCCGCGCTGGACAAGCTGGCCGGCTGGAGCCTGCCGCACGCGCGCATCGGCGGACGCCTGCTGGCAATGAAGGGCGACCGCGCGGTCGAGGAGTTGGCGGGGGCGGGCGCGATGTTGAAAAAATTCGGCGCGGACGAAGGCGCCTCGGTGGTGACGTGCGGCCAAGGCTGGCTGGAAACGCCGGTGCAGGTCGTGAGCGCGACGCGGCGGAAGTGACAAGGCATCGAGTTTGTCTATGGCAGCAGCCCGTGGGCGCTGGCGGAGCTGGAGCAAGAGGCCGGTCTGGGGTTGGTGTCGATGTGCCGTGAGGCAAGAACAGGAAGATATGACTCTTAATTACCTATGCTAGATCTGGTTAATAGCCATGGCCTGATGTGCAACCACGGAACAGTCCTAATGCAACTGAGACGAAGAGAAACCATGCGAAGCTCCATGCCCACCTCGAAATGTTGACCGAGAATGTTCGGTTTTCGTTTTGATAACTCCGGCGTCGCCGACGCTGGCCTGCTGCAATTTTGAGATCGGATGCATCGCCGGAGTGTGGTTCGTGCTGAAAGCTCCGATCTTCGGAGCTTGGTTTCGATTCAGCAAGCACTCCGAAATCGTGACTTCTGTGGCCTCTTGGCTGTCGCCACGGCAGGTAAATGCGCCAGCCGATCTCGAGCAGAAATTTTTCGAGTTCACGGCGGTGTGATCCTACCTGATCGGCAGGAATGTAAGGAGTCTTTGTGGTGAAGATCGCTGTCTTGCTCCAAGAGCCGCGTAGCCGAGGCTCATCCAAGAACGCGATGAAAAACGAATCCTGCCACCGGCGATTCTCATGCTTGCCAGCCGCCATACTGCCGGCTCGCACATTGATTTCATGGCGTATGCTCAATGGAAATGGCATCGCCCACGGCGTGCGACGGGGTTTGTTGTCGGGAAGAGGGATTGATGATGGCACAAGGTTGACCGGAACGTCGAAGAGCGCCCGCCGGCCGCTCTCGTCAGGGTAAACTATGTCGAAAGTCTCGAACACCTCGACCAACTCGCATTTGTTAAGCACTCGGTTGTCGCGCCATTCCATGCTTCCGGTCCGCTTTGCCTTCTTGTATCGGCGAACCATGTTAGCATCGCGTTCTTTGGCAAATTCATCGACACCTCTTGCATGGCGAGTGTTGCGCAGGTTGTCGGCTTGCCAGCCTTCTGCACACAATCGGATTTCCACCAGAGACGGGGCACCGCGTCGAGTATCGAGAAGAATGGTTTCTTTGAGCGAATAGACCCCGGGAACGGGAGCACCGGGTTGTTCGCATATATCGTTCGCTGTCGAATCGACAGGAAGCCCACGGCCAAACCAAGCAATGGAGCGAGTTTCGAAGGTGCCACCCTGCTGGCGCTCGGTTAGGTCAAACCACCGGGTTTTGCCGTCCACTCGGACTTCAAGCACTGCGTGGTTAAACACGGAGCGCATGGGCAGAAGTTCGGCGATCATCTCGCGCAGGCCGGTGCCAACAAGGATCGGTCTGGCATAAAGCCCCCAAGACCTGAGGATGTTGGTTGCGAGCCATGCGAGATCCTTGCAGTCGCCATATCGTCTTTTGATAATTTCCGAGGGAGTGGATGGAATCCATCCGCCATGCTCGAGATCCATGCTTAGGTAGCGGAATTCATCCTGAATGAATGCGATCAGCTGATTGACGGAGGGGGCATCGATGGTTTCGGGACGCGAAAACGCGGGAATATTCGAGATCCAAGATGAGTCGCCCTTGGCCTCCCATGCCTCGGCAACCTGGGTGGTAAGCCGGCTCCAGTCGTTAAGATCAGATACTTGAATCCAAGTGTAATCCAGCGACGTGCCAGGCTGATTTTGTTCGGGTTCACGTGGAGCAAGCTGGGAGCCTTCCCAAGTCCATCGATAGCCTCCCTCCGGAAGTGTTTCTTCCCGAACGGGAGATGCATCAGGCGAGGTTTTCCATGAGAAAGGCATGGGATTTTTTTCCGAGAGCACCGACAGCCGATACCTGCCTACGACCAAGTTGGGCGGAACAATGAAAAAGGCTTCTGTCAATCGAGGGCAGATCGGATGCTCGGTGGCATAGGAATAGCCGGCTTCGATGATGTCTCCGGGGCGCACATCGTCGAGAACAGTGACCAGTGTCCATACGCCGTCCATGATCAGCCGCTCGAGATTTGTTTCCCGTTGAATAAGGCGCATTCGATCTTGGCGGAGGTGGTCGATGGATTGCCCCGCTCGAACTATACGCAACCAATGCAACGTGAGGATTTGCGTGCGCGGATCAAATTGAATGCTCCACTGAGATTCATGCTGGACCGCCAAACTGGTTTCCAGACGCCTTGCCGTCGCATGAAACGACCGACCCGAACCGGCTTCAATTTGGCGGGACCAGAGCAACTGAGTTATGTGGTCGCCAGTCTTGGGCGGAATGTTGGCATCGTAGGGTTCGTCGGCTATCCAAGTTGCGGCTGGGGCGAAAACTACCTTGTCCCAAGGTAGCGATGTGGAGGTGCCGGTCATTTCGGACTGGATAGTGTCTTCATGGGTAGGGTGTGAGTGGTCCATTCGGTATTGAGCGTTGAATTGTCAGGGGCGGGTTCTCGGCGCACAAAACAAAGCCGGAGTAGTTACACTCCGGCTTTGTTGGCGTTTACTTATTATAGTAAATCACGCTCGCAGCATTGAGAGGGCGGCGTTGAAGGTCGTGCTGGGGCGCAGCGCGGCGGAGGCTTTTTTGTCGTCGGGGCGGTAGTAGCCGCCGATGTCGGCGGGTTTGCCTTGGACGGACACGAGTTCGGCGACGATCTGCTTTTCGGAGGCACCGAGTTTTTCGGCCAAGGGCGCGAAGGCGGCTTTGAGCTCGGGGCTTTGAGTTTGGGCGGCGAGGGCCTGCGCCCAGTAGAGGGCGAGGTAGAAGTGGCTGCCGCGGTTGTCGATGCCGGCGCCGACTTTGCGGGCGGGGGATTTGTCATTAAGAATCTCTCTAAAGTCCTTTAGCACTTCAAAAAAAAATCACTTTGCACTCTAATGAAACAAGCGAGACAAGCCTTCGATTATTTTAGGTATGATGTCTATCATCAGATGTGACTCATTTACAATTATATGTGTTAAGATTCTGCTTCTTTATTAGGTTGGTGATTTGTTTTCAAGTCTGATCTAGGAAGGGTGGCAAGTGATAGGAGCTGCTTTCAGAGGTCATGCGATAGGAGATGCTTTCAGAGGTCATGTAGGTGTTCAGAGTTTTTGGGAGCACTTGTGTGATGCAAAACACACACGCAAATCTGAACTGAATGTAGACCTTGATCTTGGCTTGATGTTGTGCTTAACTTTGTATAATCTTTGAGTAATAGAATATCTAGCTCATAACATGTTAATTGTGTGGATCATAAGCTATCTGAATGTTCCGTTCCGAAAAGTATTTTCTCCTTGCTACATTCAGGTTCTCATGAATGTTTTCAATTATTGTTATCTCTGGTTGTATTTATTGTTAATTGGGGCTAAGGCACGACACTATTCAATTAAAGAATCTTGGCCCCTAAGGCCTCCTCAATCAACTTATCATCTGGTAAGAAAATCACAATGAATTCCTAGTCATATTTCCTCACCCATGATTGAACCGGCCAAAGCTCCTTCCTCTTCAACACAGTCACCACATCCTCCAAAGGATATCTAGCCTTAGCCTTCAAAAAGACGCACATTTTCAGACATTGCAAAATTGATATGACATGTGGACCCAAGTAAATGTTCAAACATATATCATCTTCAGAAATCAGACAATCCCTCAATCTGGATCTTTCTTATGGATTCTGAATTTCAGTTCTGCACTCAAAGATTGTCTCCCATACATCTGTATCTACCAATACTCAATGGCTTAGAAATAACCTGTTTACCTTGTGACGCATTTCCAATCAATGAACATTGATTTGAAACAAAATGTCTCTTCCGAGTACCTTCACTGGAAGTTTCAAGGCGGACGGAGGGTGGCCAAAGGGGGCAATGGCCCCCCTGGCCTTTTGATTTTGCTTGTATGTTCCCATACTTTTCTCTTTGGAAAGAAACCCCATATCTCTTATTTATTTAACTTGGGCCTGTTAAGAAGAAGAACCCTATACTTGGCCCCCCACGGTAAACTTTCTGAGTCCACCCCTGGAAAGTTTTCTTGACAGATCTAGGCTTTAAGTCCTCGGTCTCCCCCCCGCCCTTGCAAACATAGCTTTTTGGGCCACAAGGTCGTAAATCAAGGGTCTCTTCTGGAGCACTGTTGTCCTTATCCACAAGTATCACCAAAGTCTGCTTTCTCCTCCCTTTGCACCTTGTCTACAGCAAGAGATGAAAATAGTCTATGCACAGACTTTACCTCCTCACAGCGACCATTGTTGCCCCTCCCTTGAACCTGGCTGCTGGATTCTCCCTCTTTCTTCATTTCCCTACATTGCCCTCAGCTGCCTTTCTATGTTGTTGCCGGCTCGTGCGGAAGGCCATCGCCATCCCCCTTCGGCTCAAGGTCCCAACGGGACTGCAGCCTCCGAGGCCGGCGCGGCCGAGGGCGCGTCAGGCGCGCATCAGCGACCGGCCAGGCATCGAAGGCCCGGATTTTGATCGCCGTCGGGCCCAGACCCCGACGACTTAGGACTAGATCGGTCGCTCATATCTTCCGTCTACTGATGTTCCGGCGCTTGGCGTCAGCCAGCGCGCCGGGCGTATCCGTGGCCAGGGATATCCCTCGCCATCGGACGCGGCGGGGAATATACCCTGGGGGACTATGGTACAAGAGGAAATCGGATGAGCCATGTCGCTCGAGAAAAGGCGAAACTTCTCAACCGCTTGAAGCGTATCCGCGGGCAGGTGGAGGCGATCGAGCGGGCAGTGGACGCCGATCTGGAGTGCGCGCGGGTGCTGCAGCAGGCCACCGCCTGCCGCGGCGCCATGGAGGGCTTCATCGCCGAGGTCATCGAGGACCACATCCGCGAACACATGGTGGACCCGCACGCGTCCAGGGAGGATCCGCGGGTGCAGGCGGCCGAGGAACTGGTGGCCATCGTCCACGCCTATCTGACCTGAGCGTCGTTGGCCTAGACTGCATGGCCAAAGGAGACTCATGACCGCCGCCATCGCCCTGCCGCGTCCGTCGAGCGCCGCCCGCGTGGTCGGCGTCTGCATCCTGATCGCGGTGCTGGAAGGCTACGACATCCAGGCGATCGGCGTGGCCGCGCCGACCCTGGCGCCGGCCCTGCGGCTGGGACCGCAGGCCATGGGCCTGGCCGGCAGCATGGCGATGATCGGGCTGATCTTCGGCGCGGCGTTCGGCGGCGGCGTCGCCGATCGTATCGGTCGCCGGCCGGTGCTGGCGGCGTCGGCCGCCTGCTTCGGGCTGTTCTCGCTGATGACCGCCCTGGCGAACGACGCGCCGATGCTGCTGGCGAGCCGCTTCCTGACCGGCCTCGGTTTCGGCGGCGCCATGCCCAACATGATCGCCATGGCCGGAGAGGCGAGCCCGCCGGAGCGTCGTATTTCCACGGTTACGGCGATCTTCGTCGGCATGCCGGCCGGCGGGGCGATCGCCGCCCTGATCGCTCGCTTCCTGCGTTTTGCCACGCGGGACGAAGAGAGGATCAGTAAGCCCCGTTGTGGAGCGCGGGCTGCCATCCGGATTGGAATAGAATTCGCCGTTACTCATCGCATAGGCGCAACCATCGGCCAGCGCATCACTCGGGGCGAAGAAGGATCCGCAAGCAGGCAGCGGGTCTTTTTCCCACTCCGCGATATACATGGCTTCAACTGTGAGGTTTGCAGGCAGACCGAGGCTCGCATAGGCGGTTGCCTGCGGCAGAAACACCTCTTTGAGTTCGGTGCCGGGCTGCGTGAACGCCGCGACATCCAGCGGCAGATAGGATGACACGCCGCCCTGAATGAAAAGGCTTTCGCCCCAGTTCACAACCTGACGACCGACACGCACGTAGCGCGCCGGTCTCGAAAACCGGGCGACGGGGAAACCGTAGGGGTTCGACTCCTCTGCCTTCCGCTCATGGAGAGCGAATCGGACGGGCGTCCGGGCTCGCTTGCTAGGCGATGCGCACCCTCGGGTGTGGGGATCGTGGCCTCCGCTCTCCGCCCAGTGGCGCGATTTGCCGATACTCGCCCACGGATGAGGTAGGTCGGCTGAGCGGTTTCCCATGGGGCTCCGCCTGGTGAATCCGAGCAAAAGCTCCGTCTGCCAGATGGGTCGGGAGCGGGTTAGCCCAAGGGTAAGAGGCACCGGGTCATGTTTGAATCCGGCGAAGACGCGGTTCGAGTCCGCGGCCCGTAAACCCGACTCGTCTGTGCGATGGTCTCTAGCTCAGTTGGCAGAGCAGTCGCCTGTTAAGCGATCGGTCGCAGGTTCGAGTCCTGCGAGACCAGCCAACCTACCATTGCGTGAGTGTGCTAAAAATCTGACATGTCCTGCATCCATTTCTCATCCCATGACCCCGAGGCGCACTGCAACGCGCAGAACGCGCCGAACCTTCCGTGGACGATGCCCGAGAAGCGCAGGAGCAAGGTGGAGCGGCTGTGGGGGCTTGCGCGGTCGGACAACCCGAAGATTCGTGCGAGCGTGGCAGGAAACGCGGGGTGCCCAGTGAAGTTACTGCGGGTACTGGCGGAAGACCCGGAACCGGAGGTGCGGGCGTGGGTTGTGCGGAACTTGAGGACGCCGAAACGTATTCTGAAGCGGTTGGCGGAGGACTCCGACCCTGGGATTCGGGTGGCTGCGATGTTTCGGGTTCATGTTTGGTTGACCGCGAAGCAGTAATTTTGCACGATGGTGCGCATTTAGCCGTGTAGAGCGTTGGTTCCCGCCCGTCCGCGATTGGTTTCCGCATGATCGTGCGCCCCGTTTTCCTTATATCGCCCCATTATTACCCTTTCGACTAGAATGGGGAACATGGGATTCCTCAAGGACTTGGTTGACGACGTATTCGATGCTGCCGAGGCTGTGGAAGAGCGCGTATGGCAATGGGTTGACGGTGAGGAGCGATGAAAGAATCCGCTATCGACTCCATCATCATCCGGGATTCTGGGATCAAGAGCGTTGCGGAAATCGCTAACGACACGGGGCTTGAGCCGGAGGACGTGGAGCGCCGCCGTCAGGAAATCTTCGACCGTATCGAACTGACGAAGCACCAGTTGTACATGAAGGCCCTGTTCCAGTTGCAGGAGATCGTGGCCCAGCAGCAAGCGGCACTGAAGGGCGCAGCCCCCGAGGACGTAGCCCGACTCGGGAACACCGCAGCAGGCGCGGTCGGGCGCGCGGTCAAGCTGGTGCAAGACCTGGAGGCGATGGCCAACAAGGACACTACCGAACGTGATGCTGTGTACGCGAGACAGCTCGTCGCGCTTATGGAGATGGCTGCATTCGGTCTAATCGAGTGGGTGAAGCAGGAGTACCCGCAGGTTGAGCCCGAGGCGCTGCGGGCCACCACAAAGAAATATATTCGCAAGCGAAGCTATGGTTGCGTTCGTTAATTTAGGAAGACTGTCATCATTCGACTGCACAATAGTAGGCAACGCAGCAACCTGCACGCCAACCAGTATTCCCACCAGCAGCAACGCCGCAAGCAGGCGCAGCCGACGCGCCTGCGCTCGCGCCAGCTGATGTACTAGGTGAAGCATGCCGGGTCCTGCCGCGCCAAACCTACGGTTTAAGGGCATCGGCAAAACTCCGCCTCCCCGGTTTGGGGGATGCGCACTTCACTCCGCGGAGTGATTCACGCGGGCGAGGTGAAAACTAGCCTTGCACCCGTGCAACGCCTTTACTCCATGGTCCCTGCCGGAGGCGCAGGCCTCGGGCTTGCGCTGCTGCGTTGCGGTCTGGCCCTGGCGCTGGCCGGGGCGGTGCCCTCGGCATCGCTCTCCTCCTCGACCTCGACGATCTTCGGCAGCAGATGAGGGAAGCGAGCCACGACGTCGGCCAGATCGGCCACTGCCTCGTCGCTGGTCAGGTGGTAGCCGTCGCTCGAGTTCGTGATGTTCTCGCCCTGGCGGTTGTGAATCTCGTACCTCATCGACGGATCCTTCCGTGGATCTCAAACATCACCTCGCGGAGCTCCTCAGGCGTGTGCACCGGGTGCATCATCAGCCAGTTGTGGAGTTCGACCTGTGCCTCTTCGACCGTGATCAGGCGAGCCATCAGCCGACCCACCGGACACTCACGTTGCAGCTGTAGCAGCAGAACGTCTCGCTCTCCGTGTCGATGATCTCGCACTCTAGGTGCTCACGGATCAGCTCGTCCGCATGCTGCGCATTCGGTGTGGTGTACGACACCCACACATTCGACTTGATCTCGCGCCGGTCTGCTTTCTCGGCGTCCTCTTCTCGAAGCACCCGGAGGGAGCTCTTGATCTTGGTACCCATGATGTCTCCTTCATCTGGATCAGCGCTCTGCTGTACCACAAGTGTACCACAGAAATGGCCGATACCCTCTCAGGTACCGGCCAGATCTTGCTGAGCAGATCAGCGACGCTTGCGGAGTGTCCTCGGCGGGACTGACAGAGTGTTCGGGTCGATCACCTCGACCGGCCCCGTACGGAAGCTCGGAGCCGTCTTGAGCTTGTCCGGCCAGAACCGACGGTAGATCAGCACGCGCACCAGATCGAGGAACGAGTAGGCCACCCAGCCGTAGACCAGCAGACGAAGGATCGAGCGCCATAGCTCGACATGCTCAGGTCGCGCGGTCCAGCTCGTCGCGCCGTCGATGAAGAGGCCCACCACCACGAGGAGGCCGATGCCGGCGACGCTGCCGATGGCCTTCCAGATCGCCCGGCCGCCTGCCGTCTGGTTCGGGTTGAACAGGATCGGGTAGGTCACCGCGAAGGCGATCGCGCTGAGGAAGACCAGCAGCACGATCAGGTTACCCGTCACCCACAGGAAGGTGTTCACGTCGTCGATGTTCATCCCAGGCTCCCCGTTCCCGTCGAGCCAGTCGAGATAGCTCTCGAGGTCTTCCCGCGGGATGTCCTTCACTTTCCGGCCCATGTACTTCTTGCCGAAGTGAACGACGAAGTCGCCCGGAGTCGAAAGCGCCTCGGCGCGGTTCGTCGCCGCTGGAGGCACGTTTCGCTTCAGACCGACGCTCGTCGCCCGGACCACGCCGGGCGTCGCCGAGACCGGAGAATGCGCTGTGCCCGTCGACCTGGAATTCATCGTCGGCGTCGATCACGGCTATCCACGGCGCTGCCGTGGCGGCGATGGCACGGTCGCGGGCAGTGCCCGGTCCCTGATTGATCTGGCTGGCGACTACCTTCAGTCGCGGGTCGCCGATCGTAGCCAGCACCGCACGGGTGTTGTCGCTGGAATTGTCGTCGCACACCACCAGCTCGAGGTTGCGCCACGTTTGCGTCAGTACGGAGCGCACGGCGGCTTCAATCGTGCGCTCCGCGTTGAACGCAGGCATCACCACACCTACTGCCGTGGGTGCAGTCGCATCAAACGGAATATCAGGGGCGGATGCGTGCGGTGTGGTCATGCTGGAGACGCGTTTTTCGGTGCGGTAATGATAGCCTTAGTCTGTATCTATCCATGGAGTCCGACGCCACGAACCCCGCCAGCCCCGCAAACCCCGCACGTGCCAGCGACGCGCCGCGCTTTTCCATCATTACCTCCACGTTCAATGCGGCCGCATCGCTTCCGTTGACGGCGCAATCGCTGGCACAGCAAACCTGTCGTGACTTCGAATGGATCGTGATGGACGCGGCGTCGAAGGACGGGACGGCCGATGTCGCGCGCGGTTTCGGTGACCTGGTGACCGAACTCGTTTCGGAGCCCGATGCCGGCATCTACGACGCGTGGAACAAGGCACTCCCGCGCATACGTGGCCAGTGGGTGCTTTTCCTCGGTGCAGGCGACGCTTTGTACGCGGCGGACGTACTGGAGAAAGTCTCGACAGCTTTGGACCAGTTGCCTCCCGAAATCACGACCGCATATGGCGACGTAACCGTCTTTGACGCAGCCACCGGCGCCGATACACGCGTACGCAGCCATGTGTTCCAGGGGCTGACAGGCCCTTGGGGCGGTGGGCGACCGCTGCTTCCCTGTCATCAGGGCGTGTTCCAGCGTGCGTGCGTATTCGACGCGTTTCGTTTTGATCAGCGTTGCCGCATCTCTGCCGACAACGAGACATTGTTGCGCGAGCTTCTGGCTGGTCACGGAGCCAAACTTGACCTGATGGTGGCTCGGTTCGAAGCAGGGGGGATCAGCGCCCAACCCGAAAACCGCCTGCGCATGGTCAGCGAGTCGGTTTATATCAACTGGTAGTTGGGCATTTTCCTCAAACTCCCCGTATATCTGCTGGCCGTGCTGGCCTTTTTTTTGCTGTGTTCGTCTGTTGTCAATCTGTCTTAGGTTCTGTAGTAGGGAGGTGTCCATGATGGCTCATTCCTCGCCCGTCACATCTGTGTGGGGTTTCCTGCTCGATTCTCACAGACGGCGCCAAAAAGTGTAGAGGCAAAAAAATGTTCCCTTGGCCTCGTACTACCCCTTTGAGATTTGTTTATTGTGGAAGAGCAACCGACCACTTGAGAAAACCTGTAAACAGTGTAAGAAGGCATCCGAAGGAGCTCTAGGAGTGATCCCAGGAGATAACCCTCTGATACTTAAGTTAGAACCTTCCTGGGGAGTAAATGGAGAATTAAATAGACAAAGATAAGGAGAGGGGGAGAGTTGAGAGCTTGAAGAGGATGCTCAGAGAGTGAAACTCGAGAGTGCTCAGAGAGTCAGGAGAAAAATATCCATGAGGGGTACTCTCTCCCTTCCTGCTATTCGGTTGGAGTCTCCTTCAATGGTGAGAGTGCGTGGAGCTCTCTTCCCCTCCCTTCCCTCTCAAGATAGGGTAATGGTGATCCTGGTCTCTCCATCTGCATATATGTTCCCTCTCTTGTTCACCCATGACCTCTTTTGTTTTCTCTAGGTTCTACTGGGGACCAATTTATACAGGGAGCGATGGCGTGCCTGATTTAGCAATGATGTCATTCATTGAGTGGTTTCTTGCTCGATCATGGGATCTCTCATGGCCTATTGTGTGCTCCCCTATTCCCGGAAGGGCGAGTTGATGGTGGAAATCTCGGTGGCGTGGGTGTGACTCAGTCCATGTAGGGGAAAGCCCGGATGGCGGTCATCGGCCTTGGTTGGGCCTTGTTTATGGAGCCACGACTGGTCGAGATATCCCACCATGGGCTCAGCCGTCCTGGTTCATAATGGACCTAACATTATGGGACCACACTGGGTCAGACAAATCTTACCCTCTTCAACTATTAACACACTTCAAATCAAATGGATATGTTGGGTGCAAAGCGATAGATTCAGAAGGGGGGTTGAATGAATCCCCTTTTAAAATTTTGCCCGATTAAAGCCTTGACTGAACAATGATGCAGAAATAACACATGCAAATGCCTTGAGCAACTTGAGTGTACTCTTTTACTGATGAACTGAAGATCAGACACAGTAGAACTTCTGATCTACCCAATATGAGCAAGATGGACAACTCAGTTTATCTAATAAACTAGACTCTCTCGAAACCAAACTCAAATGCACGATGTGCAACCAATATCTCACTAAGCATGAGCGAGCCTAAACATACATCTAGCAGAACGAAAAGGCAATCATACCACTACACAAAAGGTTTTTAGGTGGTTTAGTCCTCCAGACCTACATCCACCCCACACTCAGACCTGAGTGTGGATTTCGCTGCCAAACAACTTGAAAACCGCTGGGCTTCACAGCTTGCCAACACACTATTGACAAATAGCTTGCACTGGGACTAACAACTTAGCCAACCAGAGGAACAAATCCTCAGCAACTACTGAGTGACACAACTTGCTCTGCTGACTAACAGCTTGAATCAAAAGTTAAAAGGGAAAACAAAGGATGTAGACACAGCATCGGAAAGCTGAAATGAAATCAGACAGAATATAGCTCTCGCAGTAGCAAACTGGCTTGGATCTGATCCAAAGTCGAGTGAAATCGATCTTCAAGCAGCTTCAACCTCTTCTCCTTCAGCTCTCTCTCTCTCTCTCTTTCTTCCTCTTCCTCGTACTCTCAGTCTCTTACTCTCCCTTCCTCTCTATCTTCTCTTTCTCTATTCTTTGCGGCAACTCACTTCTCTCTTTCTTTCTTGATCTCTACTATGACTGCTGGAAGCTCACTCACTCTCTCAATTTAATGATCCTCTCAAGAACTGGCTCACTCTCAGGCTTTTTGCAACTTCTCAGCATCAGCACTTCTGCCTACTCCTCATTAGAGGATGAAGCGGTCTTTATATAGACAAGGGCACCGGAGGTAATCCTGGTGAGGACGATGATGCTTCCCCCCATCAAAGAACTCCACGTGGACGGATTCCATCCTTGGTCCTGTGGTCCCTATAAGATTCCCCTAGGAGGCATGTGGAGGAAACACTCTCGCCAAAACTCCAGGAAGATGATTGACTAAAGCACTTCATAATTCTAGTCGCTGACAATATAACAAACATATAAAATGTGCATGGACTTAATTAGGGCGTTAGATAAGTGTGCACGGATTGTCAAGTGCATAAGAGAAAATCTGCACGAGCTAGGCATCACATGTGAGTGAAATGTGCATGGACCTTAGTTGCACGGACTTCGTGTGTATGCCTATAATTCTAGTCTGCACAAACCTTGTATTTGTAGAGTTAAAAATATACACGGACTTCGTGTTCAACCCAAAAGCATGCACGGACTTGGTGGTCAAACCAAAACGTGCACGGAGTTGGTGTTCAAACCAAAAACATGCACGGACTTGGTGTTTATACCAAAATGTGCACGGACTCAACAATCACAAGAAGCAAAACATGCACGGACTTTATCGAAAGAGATGTGCATAGACTTTGTTCAGAGGAAACGTGCACGAACTATGGTTAGAAAGTGTGCACGTACTTGGGTCGAGAAGAAACGTGCACGGACTTGGGCTAAACAATGTGCATGTACTTGGGTTGAGAAGAAATGTGCACGGACTTGGGTTAAACAATGTGCACGGACCTTGTTTCAAGAAAACATGCACAGACTTGGTTTCAAGAAAACATGCACGGACTTTATCTACATTTAGCAAACGTGCACGTACTTGATGTGAACAATGTGCACGAACTTTATTGTGCAATGGAGCAAATGTGCACGGACTATGTATGCAATGGCTTTATATGCTTTTCTTCTTACCTAAAATATGCACGGACTTGCAACCTGCACAGACTTTGCTCAAAAGCGTGCAACAAGTACGGACTTTACCAAAATGTAAAAATGTGCATGGACACAAAAGTAACAAGGTAAGTATATGCATGGTTATGCACGAACATTGAAACATGCATGGACTTTATGTACACTAGCTCAATACATCGAGTAGGATTTTTCTAAGTCCAAAACCTGCATGGACTTTAGAAACAGACGAACAGCATGCATGGACTATATGTTGGATGCTTAAATGCACGGGCCTTAGAACCTGAACGAAATATGATATGCATGGACTTATGATGTGAGACATCCACGGGCCTTTTCCATGTCACTGATCAAGAAATGCACACTTGAAGAGGTATGCTTGACTTTGGCGTTACATAATAAAACCTGCGCTGGCTTTGAAGAAAGAGAACAGACCTCTACACGCAGCGTGACCAAGTTAATGTGTGAAACAATGTATACACAGATTCAGAAACTTAGATGCTATTATTCAATCATCAAAGCCACGGATGCAATCATTCAATCATCAAAGCCACAGATGCAATAGTTCAATCATGCAGTATTCAATCATAGTTCAATCATGCAGACTCATATGTTCAGTCCTCAAAGCCACAGATGCAATAGTTCAATCATGCAGATTCATATGGTGACTTATGGTGTTGCTATCGTCAAAATCACAGTCATTCAACTATGCAGACTCGATGCAGTCATTCAGACATACAGACTCATGTTGTAACATGCAGCAAACGCATATTGAACTATAGTGTTTGCTATCATCAAAACATAGGGACACAACAATGGCAACACTATGAGTCATATCCAGCATTATGCAACAGTGAGCAAGTAACTCGCAGGTTACTCACAGCTCACAGGAAATTTATGACTCACAAATTCTCCCCCTTTGACAACATCAAAAGGAGGGATCAGGAAGACCTGTATGTATCGTCAAACCAAATGAGGGCAAGTGTATTCCACTGTAACCAATGCTTGAACCAACTTATTGAATACAGATAATCAAGCAACTCAAGAATGTCTGATGCTCCCACTGAATGCATGTATGCAAATGCATTAACCACCACTTGAGAACTATGCGGAAAAAGTAAGGCAATCACACAACCATCAAACCACAAATAGACAGTGCAAGAGGAGTTTTTAGGTGGTTCGGGACCACTATAAATTAATCGTTTATTCATGTCTTGAGTTTTGCACTTGTCCTTCAAGTTACTGATGCAAAACTGTTCAACATTTGTAGGTCATCATGGACGGATGATGCCACCCTGCGTGGGAGCACGGGTATACTGTTGAGGGTGATCGACATGTGCACTGTACATACTGCGGACATCGCATCACTGGTATACACAGATTTGTAGTGTATCTCACAAGAGTGGGACGAGATTGCAGTGCATGCTCCTTAGTTCTAGAGGATGTCCGAGATTACTTTCGGACATAGTTATAGGAGGGATCTGTTTCTCGCAGCAGAGTCGGGGCATCGTCTTCCACGTCTAGGGTACCCCCACCACCAGCACCGGACGGATCAAGATCTTCCTACACGTCTAGAGTTCAAGCACCACCAGCACCAGTCCCACTAGTAAGTAGATGATAGACATGCATGTATAGATGTAGTTAGAGTTTTTTTTAGAGGATTTGATGTACCCTCCATCGCTGCACATGACCCATTATTTGTGCAAATGGTTACATATTTTCAGACTCACCCACATACACATCCACCCACTAGGATAGAGTTAGATTATATGGGTCATGAGTCTCATATATCTGATTCTGATTGGGATTACTTCTCTTACCTGAAAGATCAGCCATCTTGCCCTCGCCAATGTCAACGTCGGAAGAGTCCACTGGCGTAGGATCTTCCGGTTCTGTGGGGCCAACATCTGCCTCCTCTATAGCCTTTGTGTCTATCGGGGTATTGTCGCCTGTCAGGAGGTCCACAAATGAACCAGATTCCAAAAGCTGGGAGAAATCCTCCATGGATCCGGCTAAGTCTGCTCCTGTTCAACAGATAATTACATGAGTCAGGTGAATCTCTATGAGAAAGACTCAAGTAAAAGGAGAGTGTGTCACTGCACTCACCGCCACCATCCTTCAACTCCCCTTCCTCTTGAGAGTCACTCTCACTAGAGGAGGAACTGGAGGTTGTATCACTGGAGGTAGAGCTGGAACTCCCTCCGGAAGGAAGTTCAGCGGCCGCGGAACTCCCACTCCTAGCACCGGATCCACTGCCAGAGGCGGACCCGGCCCCAGAGGAAGAGCATATATTACCCTCAACTGCTGAACCAGGCAGAGTAATCTCAGGAGCCCCTGCACAGCAAACAAAACACTAAGGAGTCAGCGGCGTTCAAATCTTCATATATCAATGGAGAAGGAAGGCTAGCTATGCTACCTGAAGCCGAGCCTCCTGTAATCCCTGCTGTAAGAGGCGAAGGAGATTTACCCGTCACCGGCGTATAATTGTCTGTGGGGAACATCAGCTCTTCAAAGCTGAAAGTAATGTCTGGCGCAGACTCCCCCGGTGGCATGTCATCGTCCGCTGGTCGAGGAGAGAAGCTCATATCAGCCCTAGCTTCCGGGGAAATATTGAAATGCTTGGTTAAGGACTATGAAGTGGCAAAGGATGCCGAGTGCTTGATGGCCGACAAGCACGATACAACAAGTAAGGAAAGCTCCGAGCTAGACTCGGAAGGTGAGGAAGTTTCTTTTGATGAGCTTATGGATTTGTATGATGAATTGGTTGAAAAATACAAAAAGGTGAAATCTGAAAATAAAAAGCTTAAAAAGAAAACTGAACATACTTTCCATGACAATGCTTCTTGTGATAGGTGTTCTGAAATTGAGAAACTCCAAAAGGAAAATAGTACTTTATCAATTCAGAACTCTTTGCTTGAAAGTAATTTGAAAAATCTTGAAAACTCTTCATGTGATAGATGCTCTAAATTCAAATCTGAAAATGAATCCTTCTTGATTCACATCCAAAGACATGAAGAAACCATTGCATCTATGAAAGAAGAAAATGAAAAACTTCAAAAGGAAAATAGTGCTATGTTGATTCAGACTTCTTTGCTTGAAGGAAGAATAAAAAATCTTGAAAGTCTTGAAAAAGAAAAATCTGTGATTATTGATGAATCTGAAAAAATTCATGTGCTTGAACAGGAAATTGAGAGGTATAAATTACATGTTACTTCCCTTGAGAGTGAAATTGTTGACTTGAATGCATCACTATCTACTTTTGTCCAAGGTAAAGAAAATCTTGATAAAATCCTAGGGACAAAGGTGAATTTCCAACGGGAAGGTCTTGGGTATGAACCCATCAAAAAGAAAGCTTTTGGTGTGAAAATCTAAACATCATTTGTGCATGCCTCTTGCTCCTCTAATACTTCAAATGTCTTTTCTGTTGAGAAACCAAAGTCTAACATGCATGCCAAGAATTTTCATATGAATCACCATGTTTCAAAGCAAACCAATGTGTCATGTCACTACTGTGGAAAGCATGGCCATGTCATGAGTGATTACTTTACAATGAGAAATGATGACTTGAATTGTTTGGGAATGCATGCTAGAAACTCTCATGATAGAAAAGTCCATGTTAAAGACCATGTTGTTAAGAAAAAGAAAATCTCATGCTTTTATTGTGGTAAGATTGGTCACATGATGAATGAATGCTTTGTTAAGAAATCTGATGATTTGAAAGCATGCAAAAATGAGTTTGTTTCCAAAAGAAAAAGTGGTTCTTGTTTCAAATGTGGAAAGCTAGGACACCATGTGTCACAATGTTGGAAAGTAAATAAAACACATCCTCATGCCAAAAATGACAACACTTCTATAAACCCACAAAAGTTCCATGTTTATTTTTACAAGAAAAAGTTGAGTCAACATGCACATTGTCATTACTGTGGTGAATTTGGGCATAGTATGGATGATTGTAAATTGATGCATTTTGATAATCTGTATGCCCAAGAAGTGTGGAAGGCACCCACTAAAGGTGCAACTGACCATTCGGGACCCAAGAAGGTTTGGGTACCCAAAACAACCAAATGAGAATTCTGTTTTGCAGGTGTGCCTTGAAGCCCAGGGGCGCCCCCTTCCCTTTGGGCTAGTGTCATTGTGTCTTTTGTAAGGGGCTTATTGTAAAATGTGGGTTGCCTATATATAGGACCCCATTTCCTCCTTTGAAGGTTAATGAAAAAATCCACTTTTGAGAGCAAATATTGTGTTAGATTTATTTCCTAGGAGAGAGTCCTAGAGAGAGGTGAGAGGCCTCAAGGGAGAGATTCCCACCTTTATCACTCTACCCCCTCTCTCCTCCCTCCTTCTCTCTCTAAGGGGCGCGCCCCTCCCTCTCTCTCATCCACCTCACCCCACCTTTATTCCCAACCACTCCCCCTCCCATTCCCAAGGTGGAATAATACCCCCCACCCACCAAATCCCCCACTTCCCCACCATATCTTCCACTTCCCCACCATATCTCCCACCTTCCCACAAAATCTCCCAATATCCTAGAGGATCTCCTTCTTCCCTAGGTAGCATCCCACCCCACCCAAGGCCACTTGAATGCCCCTCACCCATCCCCCAAGAACACTCAAGGGAGGAAACCCCCTTTAGGGAGGCCGCCCCCTCCTCTCTCCTCCATTCCCCCTCTTCCATCCTCTTCCTCTCCACACTAGAACCCCCCATCCCAGCCCCTCTCCTACCTGCGTCCCCATCCTCTCTCCCCCATCCTCACCTTGTCTTCCACCCTCCTACACATCCCCTACAACCTCTCCAAGACACCCCACCCCCCTCTTCCATCCTTCACCCCCATCCCCTCCCCTTCTTGAGCTAGGGAGTGGAGTTGGGATTTCGGTCTGCTGCAACTGGAAATCCAGCAGCTTGCAGAAGCTGCTGCGTCGTCATCCCGGCGTCTTTGAAGCTCCATGATATATCAAAAGAAGCGTCTCCAAGTCTTCTTCGCTGTGCAAGTTGTTTCGTCTCCATCCGAGCTCGGGGCTGTCCGGGAGAAGCATTCTACGACGACTGCGCAACCTGTTCCCAGACTGTGACCTGAGAGGGTTTGCAGATTCGACTGCGACCTGCTGTGACAAGATCTGACGACGGGGCTTGGCCGGCGTCTTCCTCGTCGAGTCTCCTTCCACCTCCAAGAAGCCGTGCCTCATTCTGACCCCGGGGCGAATTGTTCTATCATTTCTCCCCCGAGTGCGCAGCTCAGTCCACCCTGGGACTGAGTTGACACCCAGTCAGAGATCGGATTGTAGCGGACGACCCCGACAGCAGCTGGTACCCCCGTGGGTCTCAGTTCGAAGCCACTTCGACTACGGAACCGTCGCCACCAACCTCGCCCTGATCGGAGCTCGGGACTGCTCGTGGCGACCTCGTCTTCCAGGAGCAGAGTCGCTGCAGCAATCCGGGACAGAAAGCAGAGACCCTGCTTCCAACGCTGCCCCGACCGGCGACGACTTCATCGGCCACCGTCAAAATTCCTGGACCATCCCTCACCAGTCGCGGACGATCCGGCACTGGTCTCGCCTTCATCGGAGTTCAGGAGCTCCCGCAACAATTGTCAAAGAGGTCAGTCAAATATGAGGGATGAACCAAAACCAAGTCCGGTATTGCAGCCTTCAAGATCCCCAATCTGGTGAAGACCTTGCTGGTTGGAGGCAGAAGTCGGCTACGGACCCAGCTGAAGCCGACCATGGGCCCAGGCAGAAACCATTCTGTTTCTGGTTCTATTCTGAAGCCGGCTACGGACCCAGCTGAAGCCGACCACGGGCCCAGGCAGGTATTGTACCAATTGCAATAGTCCGGCAAGCGGCGGTGACGGTCAGTTTTATATTGGGACAGATGGTGACTGGACGACAAACGGAGGTTTTTTTTCGGAAGTAATATTGTATAAGACTTCTTTAAATCAGGCTCAAATGCAACAGGTGGACAGTTATTTGGCTATTAAATACGGCATCACGCTTTACGGGAATGCAACATCCAGTAATCCACAGGTTACGGATGGTAATTATGTAAATTCTAAGGGAACAATAGAGTGGACATATCCGGGATATGCCACGTATCATAACGAAGTAGCCGGTATTGCCAGAGATGATGCTTCGGCGTTAGATCAGGAAGTGTCCAACAGTGTTTTTAATACCAATGGTAATGCGTTGGTAATTTCCACCAGCACTGACTTTACTTCGGGTAATTACGATCCTTCAAGAGCACACACGCTTCAGGACGGACAATCATTAATATTTGGAAATGATTTGACTTCTACTACCACTACTCAAACAACTAATATAGATCTTACGCAATATTTATCACGGGTAGTACGTACCTGGAAAGTTGAAAATGTGGGTTCGGTGGGTCCTGTTAACTTATATTTCCCGCAATTACCCGCATTAAGCGCCGGGCAGTTTTATGTTGCCCTTGTTGATCCTACAACCAATTTTACAACAGGCGAAACAGCTATCGGAACCAGTAAAACCAACACGTTTACCAATCTTACCTTTCCTAGTGGCATCAACTATTTTACCATTGCTATAGCTACGTGTACAAGTCCCACAATAGTTTTAACCTCCGCAACAGGAACGGACGGTCAAAGCGTGTGTCTTAACAGTCCGTTAACGAATATAACTTATACCATAACCGGAAGCAGCACCGGAGCAGCTTTTACAGGTTTGCCTTCAGGCGTAAGTGGTTCCTATTCAGCGAGTGTGGCAACCATAAGCGGCAGCCCAAGCGGCGCATTAGGCACTTATAACTATACCGTTACCGTATTAAGCACATGTTCTCAAACCGCTACCACCGGCAGCATTACTATATTACCTAATGCAAGCATCGCATTGAGTTCCGCAGGAGGAACAGATGCGCAAAGCGTATGTGTTAACACTCCAATAATGAACATCACCTATACCGTCAGCGGCGGCGGCACGGGAGCTACTGTATCTGCCACATTGCCAAGCGGCGTAGCAGGTTCATTCAGTAGTGGCGTGTTTACCATCAGTGGCACTCCAAGCACAGCAGGCACTTATAATTATACGGTAACTACTACGGGAACGTGCGCGCATGATAGGTCCACTTTTGGTTGTCCCGGTCCACCAATAACCACTAAGAGGTCAGCATTCCACCTTTGCAAGCACATTAGCAACAAGAATGAGACTTATAAGAGGCAGGCTAACTCTCATCGATGCCATCTAGAATTTCGTGTGGGTGACTATGCAATGGTGAGGACGGGGGTAGCAATCCTCGAGTGGATGACCCAACATGCGATGATATGGGCAATAGCTAGGATCATCGACTTTCTGGGCATCATCTGGCTTCTAAACTTCTGGTTGCTCGATGATCTTCTGAGCCATGCAGAGGTCGAAAAGCATCTTCTTGTGTTCCTTCTTAAATGAAAAGGGTGTCTTCTTGCGCTCCGAGAAAGAAGGAGCGTCTGGCTTGTATGCTGGTTTCTTGTCAGAGCCACTTGACTCGCCCTCCTTATTGGCTTTGGCGGTAGGGATGAACTAAACGATGTTCACCCCCTTACCAAGTTGGTGTTCCGGCACCTGTTTACCCTTGGCTGAAGTGTAGCTTGGGTTGTCGGCGAAGAACATTTTTATTTCGACGACTGTCGAATGGAGCTGGTTGAAGCCTTTAGTGTTAGTGCCAAGAAGCTTTTTGCTGACCTCGGCTGCTAGTCCCCTGCGGCATATGGTAATGCCATCCTCTTGGACTGGTAGTTTGATACACCTCATGCTGAGGTCTCGCCATCTCTTGATGAAGTTGAAGGCACCCTCGCCCTTCTTTTGTCGAAGAGAGTAGAGCTCGGCCAGAGAGATCTTGCGCTCAGTCATCTAGAAATGGTTGAGGAATTTTTTCTAGAGATCTGCCCAGTCGACTACTAAATTGGGCTTTAGACGGGAATACCATTGAAAGGTCATTTTTGTGAGTGAGGTGGCAAAGTAGCGGAGGAGGTATGATTCGTCCAACGCTAGTTCGCTCATGGCCGTAATATAATAGGCCAAGTACTCATGGGGAGACCCTTGCCCATCAAACTTTTGTAGCTTTGGGGGCTTGGCATACTATTGTGTGTCTTGTGTGTGCTATTTTGATGATAACTAAACTTTATGAATGTGTGCGCCCTTGATGATAGTTTCTATGCTTTAGAGTTTTAATGACCTGCTTCATGACCTGCTTCATGGATTTGTGAACACTACTTAAAGAGCTTGATTTATTGACTTTATATGTGAAAGAATTGCATGCAAATGATTTTTTTGAAGATAGCTTGATAGGGTACTTGAATGCTTGCATGAGTTACCTTGTTGTCCACAATTCAAAACAAGTGCTAAATCATATCTTTATTCTTGAAGAATCATTGTTAAGGGTTTGCATTTCTGAAATCTTTCATTGGGTGATTTTTGGGTTAGCTGGTGCGTCGACCCACATTTGTTGCATATAGCTCTTATGTGTCGACCTACATGTGGCTCATGCATTTTATTCATGGGGCTTTTCATTCTTACTTTTGGTTGTGAAGTTGTGTTCATTCAAGCATTTTTTGGTTTAACAAGTTTCAAGCACTCACCACACACACCCCCTCTCCTTCCCGTCGACCGCTATCCCGACCGCCGGCAGCCTCCCCCTCTCCTCCTTCTCACCACCTCCCTACACCGACCAACCCCGACACCACCGCCGCGAAGCCCAAGCTGCCGTCGACAGCACCCTGCCGCACCGACGTCGCCACCCCCGTCCCTCTCCTTCCCTCTCTCTTAGCCCGTCGCGGACGCACTCAAACCCCCCCTACGGCAGTCACTCCACTCCCATCTCCTCTCACATGACCAACCAGCCACCATTCCATCCCTCTGGCCACCCTGCGCCACGACTCCGACCACCGGACCCTCTCCCTTCCCCGGGTCACCACCTGCCTCCCGTCCAACCGCAGCCACCCACCGGCCGTGACCGCCATTCCCTCACTCACCTCTCCACCTCCTCTGCATGCAACCCATCTCCTTCACACCACCACAGCCACCGTCGTTCCCCACCTCTGCCACAGGTCTCACCTCCACACCACCTCTCCCCTGCCCTCAGTGAACCCACCGCCACGCTGCGACCACCCTGCTACCCCCCCTGCTATCATCCTTCCCTGCCGACGCCACCCTCCTCACCGCCGATGAGCCCACCAGCAGCCTTTCCCACTCATCACCGCCACCTTCCCTCTTCTCTCTGACCACTCCACACCTCCCCAGTTCCACGCCTCCACTCTCCCGACCTCCGTCGGCCACCCTCTGGCAACCACGGCAGCCAACCCCCCCCCCACCTCTCCTTTTCTGCACACTCCACGCGGCCGCACGCTGCCACCCTCCTTCACACTCCCAGCATCACCGCGAGCCCCTCGCCTCTGCGCTCTCCCCACGCCGCGGACGCTCCCTCACCTGCTAACTCCACAGCCACCCCAACCGCTCTCCCTCCAGTTCCACGCACCACCGCAGCCCACCGCCAGTCGCCGGCCATCCCACTGCCGCCGCGGACACCTCCCTCGCCCTCACAGAAAACTTCCCCCGCCCTCACTCTTGCTCTCCCTCTCCCCAGCGCAGCCACCTCCGGCCACCTTCACCGTCACCCTCACCCCACACCACCACCTGCACCGTAACCACCTCCCCTGCGCACGCCCGCACCACCCTCCGTCTGCACCGCAGCCACTGCCCGCGCTCCACCTCCTCCCCACGCCGCGGAAGCCCCTTGGGCTCACCACCGCAGATCCCTCCCCACTCCCACGACCTCGACAACCCATGCATGCCGGCATCCCCGCAACCTCCTCCCGTTTGCGATCCCTTTCCTCTCTCTGACCGCCACGGACAACTCTCTCTCTCTCTCTCTTTCTCTCTCTCTCTAACTCTCTCTCTCACGTTCTCTCTCTGCATCTCTCTCTCTCTCTATATATATATATATATTATCCCCCTCTCCATGTCTCTCTCTCTCCCGTGATCTCTCTCTCTCTCTCTAGTTTTCTCTCTTTCTCTCTCCCAGCGCACATCCCCTCTCTTTCTTTCTTCCTGGGATTTATATTCCCTTCGACCCCTTCCTATGGGAGCCTAGATGCCCATGTGACCCACCCGCCTTACCCACCACCCACTATTCCCTACCCTTACCCACCATGTTGGATCAAGCCCACCTCTTTCAAGACTCGGGCCATGTATGGGAAGACATAACCATGGGAGACCTACACATTGGGAATGAGGAAGTGTCCCACTCCATGATACATACCTTCTTTGACCCCTTTGATCCTTAAGAGTGGGAGCTCAAGGACCACCCCATACCCATACACTTGGCTGTCACCTCTGGAATAAGAGTCCACCTATCTTGGCAAATCACATCATTTGACATGGGTCACAAGTCTAGTCATCTCATACATGTCACACACAATTTAGGCCCAATGCATGACTCGCTCACATTAAGATGTGTTAGTCCTTCCCCATTCATCATTGGTCTTACTCATGAAGGAGCATACATGGATGTCCATGACCCCTGACATTTGTCACACCCTTGCATGATAGGTTCACCTATGGATGCCCCGACCCTCCTAAGTCTGTCAAAGTCTTCATGGCATCAAAGTATGATTGGTCTACATTTGGCTGCCCTAGTCCATCTTTGCACACCATACTTTTCACACCTACACCACATCATAATGCATGGCATGAGCACTCAAGCAAGCAAGTAGCAACGAGTGGCAAGGTTTACAAAGAACGGGCAACAACTCACGAGCGCCACTTAGAATGCCAAGAAGGCGATGCGGTGATGGTGATATCGGAGTGGCACTACCTTAGGGCTATCTCCAAACCGAGGGCACGAGGACTTGGACCTTCCCGAGTTTCGGGTGGCATTGGTAACCATGCTTATGGACTGAACTTACAAAAGGATTCTGGGATACAACTGACTTTTCGCATGGCGGATCTAGCACCCTATGAGGGCCCCATGGTGCAACCTAGTAAGCACCTCGAGTCTACACTTACCTTTGTGAGTCACACCATCGGAGAGCCTGCACATATCAGCCTGAGAGCCCGACGAGAGCACATGGATGCGATACTAGGCAAGCGGGGTTCCATCGCCAGGAAGAGGGTGTACCCATGCCACCTTGAGAGGTTAAAGGATCGTTCTCCGGCCGTGAATGCAAGGTTGAGCTGGGAGGACGTGCTTCGCCCAGATCTGCTTTGGTGTACTGCTACCCTAGTGGACCCAGACTCGACAAGGTTGAGTTCTCCCCACCCCGGGGGTATGATGAGGGCATCACATGCTGCTCCATATTTTTTCGAGTCATATAATGTATTTTGCACATTAATTGAGTCTTATCTATATATTTTCTTTAATTGAGCCAGTTGAATAGGTTAATGGGCCAATGGCTTAGCATGTTAAGCTTAGTGGGTTCAACCAAATAGGCTGGCCCATGGGCGCCCCCCCCTTGTACACACTAGGTCTTTAGTTGTTTTGATAGGGGTATTTTAGTCTTAGTCAATAAGTGTATTGTTAAGGGTATTTTGGTCATGTAAAGATTTGGATGCCTTTCTCTCTTCACTCAATCCGCGGTGGCCACTCGTGAGTGGGAAGTCACGGGATCGGGCACTCTCTTTCTCACCGGCTAAACTTAGAAATGATACTAATTGAACACAAATATCTAGGGAGGGTTTAGCGTATACTTGATCGGCGTGAAGACACCGATCCCGAGTCAGAGACGTGGGCGAGCGGGGAAGTATGGGTTCCCTGCACACTACGTCGATGTAGCTTCCCCTGTTCAATAGTACATGCACTACTCCCCACACAGGGGGGTTAGACTAGGGGAGGGAAAATTAAGATTACAATCAAACACTACCTCCGCATAGGGAGGGGCGCTAAGTCGGCCAGGCGGGGAGGGGAGACTAGCTAAGTCGGTGCCGGAAGGGCACTTCTCCAGTTCTGTCCAGATCCAGAACTGCTAGACAGTGAGTCACTGAAGAAGCCGTGACGCACTCCACCGAACTCTGAAGTCACCAGGACAGGTGCCAAATCATCGCTGACGGACTCTGGTATGCTGGTGAATTTCTGTGGATGGACCCGTCGTCGCCTCCAGTCGGGGTGGCTCCTGGAACAGGCTCTCTGCGCCGTAGCTCGGGCTGATCCTAGGGTGTAGTAGCAGTTGGTTGTAGCTGCCACGGTCGCTCCAAAAGTCCAATCATGGCAGGACCAAGTCGAGGATGACCGTGGACGAGTCTTCTTCGAGCAGCAACTAGGGGGAGCACCAGACGAAGATGGGGCAGCGAGGAGGATCCCGTTGAGTGAGGGGGGGTCAGGTCAGGTCAGGTCCGGAGTTACCTGTTCTGCGCACCTGGGGGAAGAAAATTGGAAGACGCTCCTCCGGATGTGGAACTGGATGCCACTTTTTGCTGATGGGCGCTGACTGGTTTTAGAAGTCCTTGGCCAAGAGGCACATTCAGAAGTTGTGGGATGCACCCGTGGGAGCTCCAGGAAGTCATCTTAGGTCGCCAGCTGGTCTTGATCTGCACAGTTGGGGGAGAACGAGTCCTCCTAGCAGTAGGGATGTCAGATGCCAGCGAGACCACCACATCTGCAAAGCTTTCTCGACGAGCTTTTCGTCAATATATGGTGCACCTCTAGTTGATGCCGAACGACTCTGAAACAATTTCTGCAACTCAAACCTCTGTTGCTGCCTGCGAACAGGACTGAGCAGGTTGGGGATAGGGGCTAATAGTGGTGGGAAGGGGTGAAGGACTGCAATGGGAATGGAAGGCTGGTACTTGTGGGATGCTGGAGGAAGGTGATGGAGGTCGATGGAGGCTCAGAGGGGCAAGGGGGAAGGAGAGGAGGGCGGAGCTAGGCCTAGAGGTGATGGGGGAGATGGTTGGTAGCAGGGTGCGCCCAGGCCAAAGGAGGAATGGGGAGGGGGAAGAGCTGGACGACCAGCCAAGGGGAGGGGAGGTGGTGTGCGACCAAGGGAGGTTGGGGGAGAGGGAAAGGCTGGGGCACAACCCTCAAGGGGTGGGGAATTCAATTGGGACCTTTGATAAATTGGTAATCTACTTAAAGCATGCTAGTATTTGAGATTTAGCCCTACTGAGCGTTCGCTCATAAAGTTTTTCCCCTCTTTTTCAGGTAAGTCTGATGAGGAAACCAACACGGATGGGGATGAGCAAGAGTGAAGTTCTAGAGCTACCCGCGTCCTAGAGTCTTATAGTCTTGTCTACTCTTTTGTTTCTTGAGTCAAGAGTTGTAATTTTCTTCTTATTTAGTCCTCATACTATTTTGTAAGAAATATGGTTATGATTAAATAAAGGATTGGGTTTTATTGCTTTATTGCGCACTCTGTCTTTGTGTGTTGAATGCACTACGCTCTGATTGACATGAATGATATAGACTCGTCATGACAGGAATGGATTAAAATAGGGCAGGCAAAGGAAACATGTACTGTAATTCTAGAAATCACTCGATAAGAATAGTATGAGAAGATTTTTTCAGTTCAGCATGACATACAAAGGAAGAATCATCGAAATTTTCCAAAAAAGAGAGACACTTGTAATGTTTGCAATAAAGAAACTATTTAAGAAAAGCACCAAAATTCTTCATGTGAAGTAAAATTGACACGGTGTGCGAATTAGCCACATATTATTAAAGGAAAATTTCCCTAAATCATATTCAGCTTCTAGATCAAATACAACAAAAATATTCAGACAGCTGTTGTACAAACTGGAAATCAAAATTCCTGCCATTTAGCAGTAATGAAGTTTACACTAGCGCAAAACAAACTAAAGGTTGTAAGTTCTAACACTTACGAATGGGCAATGGTGATCCATATCCAAGACACACAATCTACATGAACGGCAGTGATGTGCTCTTGGTGACTTTGGCTTCGCACAGTAAGTACAAAATGTATAATCTTCTAGGCTTCCCTTCTGCACCGCTGGATAACTGCCCCATATTACATTAGGTGGTGCTCCCGCTGAACAAGTTGAAGCCAAAAAGAAGCTGGACAAGGTACAGATGGACAATATGGCTGTTATAGAGGAATGAAATATCCCGCAAAAATAGCTGATAGAAAAGACAATTGGGTAAACTGCCCACACACCAGCACCTGCAATTATCAGAAGAAATTATCACACTTTAGGGAAAAGCTGGGAAAGATTGTCATAATTCTCAAGTTAGGTATAAACAACACAAACATATGCTCAAAATGGCAACCCTTCCACCAGCAGACAGCAGAAGAATTGATCAAATGAAGATGAAAACAAAAGTATGCTGAAAACTTACAAATCACAAAGAGCATGAAGAGGAAAACAACAGCTATAAATAGCCGATCTCGTAGGCACCTCCACTTAGAGAAACATACACTATCAGGTTTCCTTGGTTTCTGGCTGTGGTTTGTTATTGATCCACACCATCCACATTTGAACATAGGAAAATTTGATGAAAGAACAAGGCGCAAGCCACAACCCCAGCAAATTGACTCACAGTTCTTCAATGCATATACAACAAGGCTTTCTTCCTGTATGAAGAAAATGGGCATCTTTGCCCTTCGGGAGCCACGTTAGGTGATGACTTGGTCGTCCGTTGCTGGTCGCGTCGTCTAGTGAGTCATGTCCGGGCGTCTAGGTCGTAGTTCGTGTTCCCACCAGTCGAGTCTCCCCGTTGTCCCGCATCAAAAGGTGCCTGGATTGAGATCTGGGGAAAGAAGAGCCGTCAACCTCACTCCACTAAGGAACTAGCTCGGAGGTATCCCCGTGGGGATTCACCAACTCCAGATCCAACACCTCCTCCTCCTACCCCCCTGGAGGCTGCCATTGCCAAGGAATAGGAGAGGAATTGGAGGAAGAACCTCAAAAGATGGCTCAAAAAATAGGCTGAGCAGCCAGCCACCTTCCAATGCCCAACTGAGGCAATGCCCCTCTAGAGGCTACAGCGGCTCATTGACAACCTAGAGGAATATACCCCTCCTTGCCCTACTGGAGCAATCCCACTCGATAGTTACATCCCGTGGGAAGAAAAACATAAGCGAGCTCGCCTTAGGAAGTGGGTCCAAGACATGATCTAGAAGATTAAGAACGGTGAAAGGCTCCTCATCCCAGAAGAACTCTCTTTGTTCTATAAAGATAAGGAGATCACAACAGAGCAGCTGGAAGAAATGTTTCAGGGCTATACCTGAAAGATGGTGGCCATTCCACCCCCTGATAACATCAACGCCTCCCGACAAGGTGAGCCAGTGCCCTCCCGAACTAGATAAAGGACTACTGCCACTCTCGGGCTACAACCATCTCCAGAAGACACAGGTCGCAGCCAAGGTCATGGCCGAGGGCGCGGTAGAGGTCGAGGGAGGATTCCCGAGTGGCCTCTCCATCCATCCACCTTCGACCCTGAGTGAATTATCCTATTTCGAGGAGAGGAACATGCCCCCATCTCGGAGGTGGAAATTTGAAAGGGATCCAACACTTTCGATCCTTCTGGCCTGGAGGTGATCGTCGCCAGTGTCTCGATCTCTGTGCCAGCTCCTTCCTCTCCTGCAGAACAAGCAGGGTTGTCCCCAGAAGAGCCATCATTAGCACCCTTGTTCCAAGAATCCACGGGTGACCAGAGTCAGTCCGATCCCAGCAGCAAAGGCAAGGCAGTTCAACTCCCCGAGGGAGAGCAGCACAGTAGCCCGCAGAAAGCTCAGCCTGACATACTACCATCATTAGAGGATGCTCGAGCTCGGGCAGACCGAAAAGTTCTCCACCAGATGAAGCATTTCCCTGCCAACATCACAATCTGGGAAGCCATTGCTTGGAGTAAAGAGTTGAGAGAAACTCTTATCAAGACTCCAAGAGCCAGAAGTCTATGAGGCACATGCGGCATAAATGAAGACCGCCACATATGAAGCCTTTGCTGCCACTGTCACCTTCACAGAGAAAGACCTACTGCTCTCCCCTCCGTGCTACAACTGCCCTCTCTACATGAGGGGGAAAATTAATGGGCATGAGATAAATGGAATCCTTGTGGATGCCGGTGCCGCTGTCAATATCATGCCCCTGAAGACATTCAAGACTCTATATTTGACCCCCTACCTCCAGAAGATTTAGGTAGTCAAGATATCCGGCTTTATTCAAGATACTGAGGATGTCCTCGGCCGGGTGGATCTCGACCTGGTGCTCGATGATTTGGCCTCTAAGGTGACTTTCTACATCATTGACGCTAACACATCCTACGAAGTGCTACTGGGTAGGCCTTGGCTCCACGAAAATTAGGTCATCCCTTCTACCCCCCACCAATGAATCAAGTATACCAAGGATGGGGAACAGCACACGGTCTTTGCAGACCTGTCTCTATTCACTCCAGTAGAATGCAACCTTGCCGATGCTATGCTTTATTTCAGGGAAACAGTCCATACCCCATAATCAAGAGCAAAAGCAATGGCTAGCTTTTAGAATAAGATAAGGATGACCTCTTCTCCGTTGACGAGGAGAAGGCCAAGCTTCACCGGCTAGGCCTTAACTCCAAGTCAACCACAGATCATCCCGAGGGGCACAAAATTGATTTTGAGGCTAATCTTATTAGCCGAGCTATCGACAAAAGTATATGCCTGCCACCAGACTGATCCCAGCTCGCGTGTGCATTGGATGGACACAAGGTCGAGCGACTGACAACGTTTGTCGTTACCTACAAATGACATCTCAGAAGCAAGAAGAAGGCTAACAGGGACAAGCCCATTATTTTCTATAAGGGAGGCATGGTGATGTGGCACAACCAAGTATGCCACGGGATGACACAATGCACCTAGGACCTATATTTGCAACCACACAAAGGGTAGTAGCAGACTCGATATATCGGGACACTCACGTGGGGCGTACTCCCTCCCGAAGGCGATCCGAATGATCGTGAGGGTCAAGGGTGGGACCTCGCTATTCCGAGAACTTAGTTATGCTAGGGTGACCCCCTAAGGGGGTTGGGACTTCCCACGATCATGGGTGGCCAGCACACCGTGGGCATGGGTTAAAGGTGGCACTCATAGCTCACTCCGTGATGGGATGCACAAATGAGTGGAACGGGGATCGAGCACTCACTCACCGTCCGATGGACAGTAAAAATGATAACTAGCTAAGCAAAGTGATTAATCAGTAGAGGGGAACCAAGTGCTCACCTGATCGGTTTGAAGAAACTGACCCCAGTCGGCGATGTGGGCGAGTGAGGAAGCGTGGGAGCGCAACCCGCATGCTGTGTCACTGCCGCTTGACCTGAAACTCACTGTTACACCACTACACCTCACACAGGAGGGTTGGCTCAGGGGTGGGGAATAAATTGAATATTACAACCAAAATCTACCTCCATGCAGGGAGGGGCTTTCAGCTGGCCAAGCACAGGGTGGGGAAATGTATAGGAAGTCGGTTCTACCCGAACTGGACTTGTAGGACAACAAGCCAATGCTGGGGAAAGCCGTGGACTCCTTTGGGCATTGCAGGATATAGGGCCAATGTCGAACTGTCCAGCGGTGAGGTTGGAGCTCACAGCAGGAGTTGGAGGTTGCCCGGGGTCCGATCAGGGTAGTTGTAGGTTCGAGTTGACAGACCAGTCTGACTCCATTCTGACTCGGCCTGCAGGATAGAAACCTAATGTCGGAGACACCGCAGACTCCACGGAGCTTTGAAGGAGGCAGGACTGGCACCGAGGTGTCCGGGGATGAGGTATAAGTTCTCTATAGAAGCCACTAATCGTCCAGAGTTCGAGCAAGGTTGCTACAGGTTGAGCTTCGAGGGTTGACCTAGTTTTGCCCAATCTGGTCAGTCAGATAGCACTGAGGGGTCGGGATCACCACGGGCTCCACCGAGAGTTGGTGGAGGCAGGGATGGATTCGACGTGACTGTGGACGAGTCTGCTTTGTGATGTCGAAGACGGGGACCCCAGACGAGGTTGGTGGTCGTCGCAATGAACAAAAAGGTGGGGAGGGGTCCAACCTGTGCCTAGTGAGGACACTCTACGCGCATCGGGGACGATGGCTGGACCGGGGTGCTCCGGTGGTCCAATGACCTCCTCCTTCAGGGAGCTGAAAGAGGACTTATGGATGATCTCCTTGGTCGAAGGGTGTGCCAGGAAGCTTGAAGGACAGGCCGTGGGAGCTTCTGCAACTCGCCTCAGGTCATCTGCCAGAGACAGATTGTGCAGCTTGACGATAATTACTCCTTCGGGCAGCTCCGACGTCAGTTGAAGGTGCTCGAACTCCCATTACGAAGCTGGCTCGGAGTAGATTCTATTTGTGCTAGGCTGATTGCCAGGAGCTCATCAAAGAAGGTAGAGATGACACTGTAATAGGGCTTTCATTTTGCTGCTGTTGGTGGACTGGGTAGTAGTGGGAGATAGGGAAGAATAAGGGGGAGGTGAGAGGGAGGACATTGTGGGAAGGGGTGCGAAGTCTTCAACGGCACAGCCTTCAAGCCCCTTCAACGGCACGCTCAAAGGCTTCAGCGGCACAGCGTTGACCCCTCCGACACGGAAGATCCAGCGCCACCCTACGCGGATCTTTTGCGTGTACTGTGGATCGACGTGTCGACCAAACATTCAGACACGAAAATCCTCTTGTCAACGCAATGATGAGGGTGTCAAATCCCCATTCAATGCGGTTTTTTTTTCCCGCCACGCTGCCTCAAGCATTCGAATGAATGCTGTGCCGGGGAGGTATAAAAGCCACCCTTTCTTCCACTCCAAAAGGGGGGAAACACACGACGACAGACGAGAGCAGACGCACAGAAAAAACCCCACAGAAGAAGAGAAGAAGAAGAGGAAGAAGAAGAAGTTGCCGACGGGAGCTTCCTCCGGCAACCATCTTCAACGGAAATAGAGTAAGAAAGAGAGAGGGAATGTGAGTGGGTTGTGTTGTAGCATGGGGGTGGACTCGGGCCTTGTGGCCTTGGGTCCAACCCCGGGTCTTCTCCCCCTTTTCTCCCATTCCTGTCATCACCCTTTCTTATATATTGTATCCCCGTTCTTTGCCTTGCATGAATAAACCCCAGTTCTTGTTTGCCCGACTGTCCTTTTGTCCAACTTGTGTGGATGTTCAACGGCTCCCCGTTCTGGGCAATGTTCGTGTGCACACGCACACCTAGCCTTCTTGGTCCCCTTCCCTTGTCTCCAAACCAGTCCCCCGTCGAGGTACCTCCCCATGGAGTGCCTTGGAATCCTCCTGCAGCAGCACCCTCAACCCATGTAGCCCCCTGGTCAAGCCCCTCGAACGGTATACCCTTCTTCCGACCCTTCAGCGGCACACCCAGCTTGCCCCTCCTTCAGCGGTACACTCCCTGACTATCAGCCCTTCAGCGGTACACCCTGGCCTTCAGCCTTCAGCGGTACACCCAGCCCATCTGATTTCAGCGGTACACCCCCTGGCCTTCGGCCTTCAGCGGTACGCTCACCCCACCTGCCTTCAGCGGCACACCCCCTGGCCTTCAGCCTTCAGCGGTACGCTTACTCCACCTGCCTTCAGCGGCACACCCTTGGCCACTTCCCTCAGCGGTACACCCAGCCTATCTGCTTTCAGCGGCACACCCTTGGCCCTTCCTTCAGCAGTACGCCCCTAGCCATCAGCCTTCAGCGGTACACCCTAACCATTAACCTTCAGCGGTACACCCTGGCCATCACCCTTCAGCGGTGCACCCTTGGCCCCTTCCCTCAGCGGCACACCCTTGGCTTGCTCACCGGTACACCTGTCTCCCCCCCTTGGTCCAGAGTCCTTGGCCAGCCTATCAGCCTCCCCTCCATTGTCGTATCCTCCCACGCTCCCCGAGGTTCGCTGAAGGTGTTGTCGTCCGCGGACGCCCACCTCCGATTGTTGGGTTCCGCCACTCCATGTGGGCGCGTTCCCGGTATCTCCCTTACGCCCGGGATTAAGGGGAGATGCTGCCGAAGCTAGCACACAAACCTGTGAATGGGGATAGAAAATATGGAGCAATCACACAAGATGCACAACCCACTACACAGGAATTTTTAAGGTGGTTCAGTTTGTAAACCCGCAGACCTACATCCACCCCTCACCAAACTGGTAAGGCTTTACCACACGAGGATGAAGTCCTCAACACACACGGGGACGATGGCACACACACACACACACACACGGGGATGAACCCCCCCCCCCACACACAAGGGGACGAACCCCACATACACACACGCACACACACGGGGACGAACCCTACACACATACACACACACAGGGATGAACCCCACATACACACACACACACATGAACAAAAACAAAACACACTCTGCAAATGCAGCAAACCAAGGGTACAGCTCCCCACCACCACACACACGGCTCCATTGTAGCCATAGACCACTTCCGGTCTCTACAGCTGAGCACTAGACACAGCACACTGATGATACAGAGTTTCAAAAAGAAAACGTAAAACACAAGATGAAATGAGAAGGCAAATGTGGCTTCTAATGAACCTCTTTGACTGGAAATCAGGTGCTCCACTTTTACATCAACTTCTCCTCTCTCTTTGTTTTTCTCCTTCTTCAGAACGGGCCAGCTATCTCTCAGATTCTCTTCTTCTTCTTCTTTAGGCACTCTCTTTTCTTCTTTCTTTCTGCAGGGACGAGCTAACCTAATCTCCACTAAAGTCTTCTGCTCGGACACTCTTCCCAGGTGAAAGGGGAAACATATATATTTAGAGAGGGAAGTTTGAATCTTCACCTTTCATCTTTGAAGAATGCAATTTGAGCCGTTCAGATCCTTAGAGCACTCCAGAACCCTAGGTACTAGGTTCTGTGTTGTTGGGCCTTGGGTCTTGAGCTTGGTACGTCGAGCTTCTTCTCCTAGAATGGAGGTAGTGGGAGAGATTTATTTTCCCACCTTAGGGACATTTCTATAGAACTGGGTACATGTAGTGGAGGCTTCTCATTGGCTCGGAGTATTCCCATTGACGTCCATTAGTTCTTAATAAAAGGGCATTTAATGCCTTTAGATATTTTAGACCTAAAAGCTACTTTCTGGAGGCGTCTGCCATGGACTTTGCGTGAGGGAATCTCTGAAATTTTGGCAGTTTACATGATGCACGGACAGTCCTTCAAAGAGATGATCGAACTGGCAGATTTGTCAGTCATTCTTCATGTGCGTCAACGCATCTAATGTCCTGAGTCGACACAGCCTTCTTCGAGCGCACCTTATAACGTGTTCTGTCTGCAAGGTATGCGTTGACGCATTGTAAACGCCGCATTGATGCATCCTTCTTCGAACAAGCCATTTGATACAGTTAGTGATGTGACACAACCTAGGACTTAGGCAAACAAGCACTTTCGCAACCCGAACGAGCCGAAGTCAGCGGCTAACTCACACGGCACTCACCCCGAACCCGTGGATGACTCGGCGATGCCGAGTGGAGGATGTGGGGGCTGGTCTAGCCAACCCCCGGAGCCGCGAGGTCCCACCCCAGACCCTCACCACCATCATTGGGTTGCCTACGGGCACGAGTGTGCGCTTAGCAGGTGAGTCTGCTGGGGTGAAGCTATCAGTCTGTGAGTTGCTTGCTTGCTAGGTCCGAGGGTCATTTGGTCAGTTCCAACTCATCCCTAGGTCATTTCACATCAGCTTCACTCGGGCCTCTAGCCCCGAGCCCCAGCCAAGCCGACTTCCAGTGTGGGTCTTCACCCTACGGTGTTCGGCTCCTCAGCACTCTGCTCGGGCCATCAATCCCGAGCTCCCACCGAGCCAGCTCCCTACACGGGCCTCCTAGCCCGGGGGTAGGGCTCCCCAGCAGCCCATTCGGGCCTCCTGACCCAAACCGCAGAAGCACGACCACCTCACCCGGGTCCCCAACCCCTGGCACGAGGCATCCTAGCATCCAGACCAGACATAAAACTCTGGCATTTCCCACAGATGACGTCTGCTACGAGTGGTCCGCATCAAGTCCCGGATCCCTTGGCTCTACCTTAGGGGCATCCCTCCCACAATCTGACAACATCGATCCCCAGCACGGGTCTGCCTTTATGGGACGTAGTGACCTCGGTATTGTCTGAGCGCCCTCTGTCGCACCTTCCGATCCTGCCAGCTCCCAGTTCAAGCTCAAGGCCTCGGGTCACCGGCATCCCGGTACCCCCTATAGTGACAACTTCGAGGGTGCGCACGTCGTGGCGAGCGTCCGTAACACTAGTGTCGACTCAGGCGAAATCCTACACTCGAGCCACCCAGCCACCGGCCTTCACTATGGACTTCGTGTCTTGGGGGCCTACCCCGATATTCCCAATGAATGGCCCTATGCCACCAGCACATGCAAGCTAGGTTTTCTCGGCCTACCACCTTGGATCAGAGTCATCTTCTGTTCCCCAGAAGAAGCACTGTCGTAGCCTTAAAGGCAAGCGACCCGTTGCTACCACCAGTAACTCCGACAAGACCATTCTTGTCGGAGACTTACGGATTCGCCTGGAGGGGGGGAACCCATTATTCCTCCGGAACAGATCATCCCTACGGTCCCTATTGCCAACCGCTTTATCCTCCTGCGTCGAATGTGGGAAGAAAAGACTGAACTTAAGGGGGCGAACGCTTCGGCAACGGCCCAAAAGCACTAGCGCCAGTTTGGCACTCAAGCTCCCAAGTCTCGTCGGAGGAACAAGGATAAGGGAGACCAGCAGTTGGACTTGATAAGGATCTGGGTCACCCCGGAGGAAGCTCGAGCTGTCTGGGAAGCACACCTCAGCAACCCCTTTCGGGCACTAAGGCGTCGAGCCAAGCAAGGTGCGACTGACCCCATGATGGGGTCATCACCATCCGATCCCTCACTCGGGGCCCGTCTCCTCGCCACGGGGACATCCAGCAAGGTCAAGCTAATTATCTTCCAGTCCTATGTAATTTTTATTTGAGTCATTTTGATGTAATTTTACTTTATTTAAGTCATGTAATTTAAGGTTATTTTTCAAAAAAAATAAGAAAAATTAGATTTTTTATAAAAATCTCAATCCACTATCTCTCTCTCTCCTCACTCTCAAAACTCTCTCTCTCTCCATCTCGACGCTCTCTCTCTCCCCCACGTTCTCTCTCCTCCACACCCCCATTCCTCGATTTGCTGTCCAAACGGACTCCGGTCGACGCGTGGGAGGTACCGACGGGACGGGCTTGACGTGAGGATCGCGCCAGTACCCTTCTCCCCTCAGATCGTGGAGCGTGGAGACACGTGCGAGCTAGAAGATGACGTGACTCTCGTCGCCCGATCGACACCGATTCGCGATCTTTGCTGCGCAAAAGGTAGGGGATCGGACTCCTCATCTCGCCAGGAATCCGTTGACGCCCTCTGCGTCGCCATCCATCACCATCTTTCTCGATTTCTGTGCATTTCTTCTTTTGGGAGATTTTAGGGTTTATTCTCAGTTTGCGTGCCTCTCTCATTTCTTGGTCAAGACGACTGCTGATCGAAGCTGGAGAGGTACCATTGGATTGCTTGCGTCGCGAGGATCGTGTTGACGCCCACCATTCCTCGATTCGCGAAACGTGGAGTCGAGCCTGGCCGTGAGGCGCCACGTCGCCCTCTCGTCGGTTCGCCATCGTATCGTCATTTTCACCGTCATCCAGGTAGGGGGATGGATACCTTATTGCGTTAGGACACCTCCGGTACCACTTGCATCGTGGTCCGACGCTTGTTGCCTCGTATTTCATGCATGTTCTTGTTTAGTGTATTTTATTTCATTTTTTACCTTTTTATGTTGAAATAAATTCCATGGGCATCATATTTCATTTCTAGTGGCATGCTTAGGCTTGTATGATCGGTATGGGTTGGCAGGTTCAATAGGTTTTGTATTTCGCCACGTCCCCCGTCGATTTCGATCGATCGGGAGGGGTTTTTGATTCCGACCTCCGGAGTCACGAAACCCAGGTGACATAACGCGCCTGCCCCGGTGCGTTATGGTCATTTAACGCACCCCTAGAGATGCGTTATATCGTCCGTGTCTGAGTTTTCTGTGGATTTTCATGTTCGGGTGGCTTTAACGCACCTGCCCCGATGCGCTGTAGTCCTTGTGTTTTGAGTTAAAGGTCTGTTGCCTTTAACGCCCCGGTCCCTGTGCGTTAAACTCATATGACGCCCCTGTTGAGGTGCGTTATATTCCGTGATTTTCTGTGGATTTCAGTCGTTCTGGAGGGCATAACGGCCCATGAGAGGTGCGTTATGTTCCTTATAACGCCCCACCATTGGTCCGTTATATCCCCTGGAAGTGGTGTTATGTGCGTGTTGACTTTAACGCCCTTGATCTAGTGCGTTATAGTCCTATAGCGCACCTGCCCTGGTGCGTTATAGTCTGGTTTACCTGTGGATTTCCTGAGTTCTGTGAAGCATAGCGGTCCTTCCCTGGTCCGTTATGGTATGTAACGGGGTCCTGCTGGTCCGTTATATACCGGAGAGAGGAGGAAGAAGAAGAAAAGAAGAAGAAGAATAGAAAAAGGAAAAGAAATGGGATATTAATAGAAAATCCCAAAATTCGAGAAAATACCGAAAAATAGAAAATCACGTTTCCGCGATCCTCGGAACGCACCGATCGCAACGGCACCACTCACGCCAGGGTGAACGACCACGCTCGACCGCAATGACGTGCCGAAGGATTTGCCGAGAAACCGGGTCGAAAATTGAAAAATCACGCGGAAAAAGTCACGGAACACCTCCGGGCCCCCGAAACGACCTCGGATCGCGTCGATCTGAACACGAAAGATGTCCGGAACGAAATTTCAGAAAAGACAAAGCCAGAAGCTCCGAAAAAATCTATCCGAGACCCGATAATAAGGATCCGGGAGGATCCGGGTCATCACATTGCCCATCTCTATGTGCGTATGTGCGACAATGAGAGAGAGAGTAAGAGAGGGAGACAGAGTGAGAGAGGGAGACAGAGGGGATCGGGCACTCTCCCCCTCTGTGAGTGAGTGCGTGCGTTAGAGAGAGAGGGAGACCAAGATAGGGAGATGGAGATGAGACCGAGAGAGTGAGAGGAGATCGTGAGAGGGAGAGGGAGACGAGACCAAGTGAGACTGAGAGAGGGACTGTGAGTGTGTGCGTGTGTTAGCGAGAAAGGGAGACCGAGAAGGGAGAGGGAGATGAGACCAAGTGAGACTGAGAGAGGGACTGCGAGTGTGTGCCTGTGTTAGCGAGAAAGGGAGACCGAGAGAGGGAGAGGGAGAGAGACCGTGCATGATAGAGGGAGAGGGAGAGGGCAAGTGAGAGAGGGGGACAAAGGGAGATTGAGAGAGAGAGAGAGAGAGAGAGTAAAAGAGGGAGAGCGAGTATGACAGTGGGAGAAGGAGAGCAAGGGTGACAGTGGGAGCATGTGTTAGAGAGAGAGGGAGAGGGAGAGGCAGATGGTGAGAGAGAGGAGACGCTGAGAGAGGGAGAGGGCGATGGCGAGAGATAGAGAGGGAGACAGTGAGGGAGGAGACGGCGAGAGATAGAGGGGGAGACGATGAGAGAGGGAGAGGGATACTCCTACCAAAGGGGGGTTTCAGTGCCGGGCCCCAGATGGCTCATCAGAGAGAAAGAGAAAGAGAGGTAGACGTCGCTGTCACTGCTCACTGGAGAGAAAGAGAGAGAGAGTGTGAGACGCCACCGCTGCTGCACGCCAAAGTGAAAGAGAGAGAGAGGGAGATGACGCCATCACCCTGGATGTCATCATACACAGTCAGGCATAGATGAGAGCGAGAGGGAGGGAGAGGGTACGCAAGAGGGTGAGAGCGAGAGAGTCGAGGGAGACGGTGGGAGACAGCAAGCTTCGGTGGAGGGAAATGAAATAGTGTCCGATGGAACAAAATTTCATCAAAAATTTCAGATGAATATTCTGACAATAATTTATTCCATTGGAAATTCTCAAATGCAATCTAATATAGTCATTCTAATTTCCAACGGAGATATCCTTATATCAAGAATTGCCAGAAGAATGGGCGGAGGCCAGCACCCGCGCCACTTATGAAGCCTTCGTGGTAGCGCCCGCCCAGGACCAAGTGGGTTGGCAGTCTGCGCCGAAGAGAAATAGAAGTAGATCGGCTCCTCAGCCTGCCCCGACAGTTCATGTTAGGGGTGTCACTCCTCGGCCGGCATCACCACCGGTGAACCCCGTCTGGCATGATACGGCCCCTCGGCTGGTCATGAGGCGGCCTACCTTCAACAAGAAAAAGCACGTCCCGGTGCGGATCCACAAAGAAGTCAGCCCGGCGGTTGAAAGACTCTAGGCTATTATAGACGGACTCGAAGAATATGAACAGCCTGAGATCCGGCCTGTTGAGCTGAAGGAATATGTCCCTTGGGAGGAGTTCGAGGGGCTCGAGCTGGCCCCCGAGGTAGAGACCCGAGCAGAGGAAGAGCCTCCCCTGTGGGGTGAACTCCCCCAAGAGCGGCCTTCGACCGTTGGGAAAAAGAAAAAGAAGAAGAGAAGGCCCATAAATAAGAAGAAGAAGGAGGTCATCGTCGCCTGCAACACCCTCGCGACGCTGTTCAACACCGCCCTCTCGTTGGACGGGGAAGAAGAAGAAACGCCTTGCAGCCTGCCGAAAGTAAATCAGGTCGAGGTATCCACCTCCCAACATGCTACCTGGTCGGGGAAGAAATGGGGCCGCCCTTCTCAGGATAGCCGCAACATCATGCTCAGAGGCGAGCAACCATACCGGCTCCCTGAACCTGAGGTCCGAGGCACCGAGATCCCTCCACCAGTGGGCCTCTACCCCGAGAAGCCGAAGAGCCAAGGCATTCCTTTGTTCGCGAAATTTCCGCAGTCCCGGGCAGAAAAGCAGGAATGCTCGTGGGGACACTGGCCAGCTGAGAGAGCCAGCGCCCCTTTAGCTCCGTCAATTAACAAATCCCTGGCCCTACCGACGGTGGCCCCGTCCCAGCCAATAGAAGAATTTGACGGTGTCCCCAACCTCGCCGAATTCATGCAAGAAAAGGAGGAGGCCCGTCAGGGTACACCGTCCTAGGCAGCTACACCCGATCCGACCGGGGAGCCACCTTTCGACCTGCCACCCCAGGTCCAGGCTGGGGGCAAACGCGGCAAGGCCAAAGAGATGAAGCTGCTCAAGGTCCGGGCTGCCGACCGAATAGTCAAACATCTCAAGAAGATCTCGGCCCAGTTCACCATTTGGGAAATGCTATCTTTGGATGAAGAGACATGACAGGCCATCATTGCCGCACTCCAAATGCCGACGCACCTCGAAGCCTGCTTAACGGAGATGCCAGTGGAAGTGGCCGTGGCCTTTACTGAGGATGACATGCTCCTACCCACCTGCAGTCATAATAGGCCACTCTACATGAAGGGGCAGCTGAATGGATAGCCCATCAACAGGGTCCTGATCGACCCAGGAGCGGCAGTCAACATACTCCCTTACCGGGTGTACCAGAAGCACTACGAGTAAGTCCGCCGCTCACAATTTCTTGCTTGCAACTATAGGTCCAAGGTCATTGGTCTTGTGGCTGCCACCCCCCACAGTGGTGTCACATCAAATTGGTATCTGAACAAGTTCTAGACTTATCTCTACTAAGTCTTGTCCTAGGGCCATTGCATTCATCACCCGTTCATCATGACTGTAGACACGCCAAATTTGATGCTAGGTTGACTAAATCTCATGTTATTTTGCGACAATCAAATTGGACTTCAATATTTACTTAATATGGAGTTTTTGTACCTTTTTTTAATTATTGCCTCTGTCAAGGGCGTCATTTGTTTTGAATAACGATAGTATCAGGGTCGTCATTTAATTAATAAATGCCTTTCGGAAGAGGCGTCATTCCCTGATATTTCCTATTTTTATGAAAATTACCTGGATAATTTCCTGAATTAACGCCCTTCATCGAGGCGTTGTTTTATTAATAGCGCTTGTTTGAAAGTCGTCATTTGTATTTAAAATTTAGAAAGTTTATGAAAAATCAGGAATGACGACTCTATGAGTGGCGTCATTTAGTGAATAACGATCCTGACAATGTCGTCATTTATTTCCGTCTCCGTTTCGACTGTGTCTTTCCCCGGAAGAGTCCTTCCTGGTTTTGAATCTTTTAGTTTGAACTGGGAAAGGAGTTTAACAGGGTAAGGTTGTTGATTGATCCAAATCATATTGGAATGCGATCTTTGGGTTTTCTGAGCCTATAAATAAGGAGTTCTGTCCTTCGGTAGAAGGCTAATCGTAATCTTCTGAAGGTCAATACGTTGGACTGGAGCTATTAGGTTGTTCTGGCGCTTTGTTGCTGTGAAGTTTGGTTGCTGTTGGATCCCTGTGAAGCGCAGTGCCATCCTCTTCTTCCTCTTCCTTTAATGCCGTCAGGGGCAGCAGGAAGCTCTTTCTCTCCTAGTCTCTTAGTCTTTGCATCACCTCCCGTTTGCATCATTGTCTTATTCTCTTGCATAGCATACTATTTTCCCTCCTACGTAGCTCCTCTTTAGGGGTTTTAAAACCCAAAAAAAGGTGTGTTTATGTTTCAGTTGAGTTATTATTTCTTTGGGATTTGATACTACACACTTAGGCTAATCCATTTGCTTCTTCCTTGTTTGTCTATTTTTGCAAAGGGTAATCAAAAGACTAAAACCCTCTCCATCGGCCGGCCGATTCGGAGAGGAAGAAAGGACTCACACATCTCCCCGCTTCATCACAAGGTATGCGATCACTCCCCTATTTTCTTTGAGGAATTTTCCTCTGGCGATCACACTCCTTTTAGCATCTCATGCTATAGTTTTCCTTAGTTCTTTCAGTTATTTCTTTGATCTTTTTGTGTCATATCTCTTTGATGATTGAGTGACATGGTTCACAAATTGGCGATCATGGTGGGACTTCTTTTATTTTAGTTTTTGATTACCCACTCCTTTGGCGCCCTCGGTGCCCCTCCTTTGGCACCCACGTGTGCCCCTCCTCCACCCCCTTTCCCCCTCCCATTTACCCCATTCCTCACCTCTCCTCTTCAAACTGCATTCCCATTTCACAAGTAGCAGAGTACCATCGACTTGAAGAGGCTGTCACGACTTCATCCCGGAGCTCCTGGATGAACAAAAGGTACCGTCGGCAGCGTCTATCCGTTCCCTACGGAACGACAGTGGTCCCGCCCCATTCTGAGTTCGTGGTCGCCTGGAGGAGCTATTCTTCTCTGACTACACGGGACAACTCCATTCAGTAACCTAAGGCCACTTCCAGAGGCTCCCACGGCCACATCCCTTTACTTCTTGAGGCACCACTTGGTTGAGAGCTTCTTCAGTGAGTCCCCCTCCATCTCCAAGAAGAGACACCTCGTTCAGACTCCGGAGTGACATTTTCTCATTTTTCTCCCCTGGGTGCGCTGTTCTGTCCCCCCTGGGATAGAGAAGATACCTGGTCACTGTTTGGGACCTCACCGCCGACTCTGACCTCCGCCGACATCGCCGTGGGTCTCTGTTCGAAGAGGACTCGGCAACGAATCCATCAATACCAGCCACACCAAAATCGGTGCTCAGCAGCACTCATGGTGATCTTATCTTCCTGCTGCATTGGTGCTGAGACAGTCTGAACTAGTGGGCAGAGTCACTGTTCACAGCCCCGCCTCGACCAACGCCGGCGACCAGAGCTCTCGCTAAAAATCAGAGTTCTTTCTGGGTTAGTTAGGGAAGACTTGCCACTGGTCTCGTTGAGAAAGGAGTTCAGAAGTGACCACAGCAGTGACAACATTGCCCGCCTATCCCCTGTTCCAGAGAGTGGGCAGAATCGACGTCGGCCATCCGTTTAGCTCCTAGGTCATCTCTTCCCTCCACCGCCTGGCCGGCTTACCACCCCTCCCTGTGTGGAGGTGGTTTTGGATGTAATTTCAATTAATCCCGGTCCCAAGATCCCCCTCCTGCGAGAGGTGTAGTATTGTAAGTTCTTAAATTTCAGGTTGAAGCTTCATCGGCGCGGCGTGTGGGTAAGCCCACGCTTCCTCGCTTGCCCTCATCTCCGATCGGGATCGGCGTCTTCATGCCAATCAGGTGAGCTTCTGGTCACTCCTCTTTGTTGGCACTCCTTGCTTAATTAGTATTACTTCTTTGCTCCGTCAGTGGTAAGAGAGTGCCTGGTCCCAAATATACATCAATCGAGTGACCACCGTGGGTGAGTTGTGAGTGAGACACTACATCCCACGCCCTCGACGTGCTGGCTGCCCATGGAATTGGGCATCCCAAGCCCTTAGGGGTCCGTCCCAAGCTACTCATACCCATGGAACAGTAAGGTCCCACCTCGGACACTTCCTACCATCGCCGAGTCACCTACGGGCACTAGGGTGCACTATGCGAGGGAGTGCGCTTGATTGAAAGCACCGGTCCGTATAATGCTTGCTTGCTAGGTCCAAGGGTTCATTGGTCTTGTGGCTACCACCCCCCATAGTGGTGTCACATCAAATTTCCCCGCCCCGTCGACCACGTGAGTCTGGGGGCCGACCAGGCATCGGTCGTCACCCCCCAGCCGAAGCTGTATCTGCTCCGGGGAGGCTGTAGTACCCGATTCCCACCGGGGTTCCTTTGGTGTGCCCGCTGGCGACATCCGCTGCAGCAGGGAGCGACTTGGTAGCGAGCGGAGGTCTTGCTTCCCCAGGGAATCTCGTCGAGGAGGTTTCCCATGCGGTTGGCGAGGGCTCCAACATGGCTGGTGGTCATTGTGCACCCCTGACTGATGATGAACTGGCGTCCATGGACGCTCGTCGACGGTCGAGGAAGAGAGCGAGGAGTCCTTCCCCCAGTTGGATTCGTGCTCTGCCTCCCCCGGCATTTGAGCATCCTCCAGCTACAGCTGTGCCGCCTCCAGGATCGGGCAGATCGGTGGCCGCCCCCCCTGCGTTGGTACCTCTGGCGCGGGGGCGTGACAGGGGCAAGGCCCCTGCTGCCGACGTGGGTGCTCCTGCTTCGTTGGCGCCTCCGCACCGTAGCTCGTCCCCACCTCTCTGGGCCCAACACCCCGTGATGCCCGGGCTTGCCACGATTACTGATCTTATGGGGAAGACCGTTGAGTGGAACAAGCCCTACGGCGAGTTTGGTCCCGAGGCCGAGGAGGAGGTGACAGTGAGGGCGGTGCAAAGCGTCTGCATGGTGGCGAGTGCCTTCGGGCTATGGAGGCTTCATTTCCAGGGCCTTGCTCGGATGCTAGCATCCAGCCAGGCCGCTCAGGCTGAGTCGGAGGCACGTTCGAAAGAGTGCGTGTCAGTTCTGAACGCACTGCGTGAGCAGATCCATCAGTAAGGACTGGCTCTGATCGGGGCGGAGCGCGATCGAGACGCCTTCCGGGAGCGGGCCGATGCCGTTGGTGAATCGGCCGCCAAGCTGGGGAAGCAATTCCAGGCTTCGGAGACTCACGCTCAGGTGGCCGAAGCCGAACCGGCCAAGGTGCGTTCACTGTTGGCGTCCGTGGGCAAGGAGGCAGTGGAGAGCTTCCGGTCCTCGCTGGCTTACCGGCAGGAGTTGACGGAGGTGGCTCTGAAATTCTATGGGTCAGCCCGTGACCGGGGCTTCCACGAGGGCTAGAGTGCCGCCGTGAAGGTCACTGCGACGATCCTGGAATGCGAGGTCCCGGCGCTCCTTCCTCCCCCGCCAATCTATGACCCGGAGGACGACGAGGGCAACGAGGGACCTGCTCGTGTTGAAGGTAGGGGCCCAGTGTCGGTGGCGAGCATAGATGCTGATGCACCTATGGACTCCTCGGCAGCGGAAGCTCAGGTCGTGGAGTTGGATGGCGACTCCCCCCCCGCTGGCGTTGTTGCTACACGTGAGCCCAGTGAAGCTGGGGCACGTGATGATGTATCTGGGGTGGGCCTTTAGGAGGCTGCCCTTTGGTGAGGACACCCGAGCCAGAATACGGATCGACTCAGCGAGCCGTCGGTACCGAACACGAAGCATGACTCAGCTAATCCTCCCCCTCATCAAGGCCCTCCACTTCCCCATACAACCATCAACCGCCCTCATTAATTTCCCCCCACAGACCAAGGGATTCCTCATCAAGGCCCTTCACCCTTCACTTCCCTAAACAACCCTTCACCTCCTCAAGGCATCTATTAACTCTCCCTAGGCCAGAGCATCTCCCCTCCCCGCTACCCAGGTCGCCCCCATCTCCCAAACCCCTTCCCCTAACCTGGTCGCACCCCCTATCTCCCACTCCCTCCTCCTTGTACCCCAGTGCGCAACCCCCACTCCTCTCATCTCCTGCTTTCCCTTGAGCCCCAGCCAACCCTCCACTTCCCCTCTCCTCACCTCAGGTCGTTCCTTCCCCTCCCAGCTACCCTCACTTCCCATATCAGTAGCCATTTCTCCTGTAATACCCACCTCCCACTCTCAACAGTCTTGCCGGTCTGCCTGCTTGCCCACCTACGCACCAGGGGCAGCAAGCAGCTCTCTTGGCCACTCTAGCTCCGAGGGGGATATTGATAGCCATTCCCTATGTGGCTGGGCTTCTCCTACCCCCCCTAGACCTATCGTCATTAGCCCAAGGTCACCAGAAGCCCACGTCGTCGCTGCCATCTTCTGCAACTATGCTACTCCGACTGACGTGATCTGTCCACAGTAGCAAGTGCTCCAGTTTCTTCAAGCAAGTCTAGGGCGACATCGGCATCAGCCCCCACCTCTAGGTCCAGGGATGCCATCCCCTCCCTCTCAGGGACACTTGGGAACTAGTCTTCCTCCCTCCATCACCACTACAGCTGAAAGCGTCTCGGTGATTAGGTCAGTCTATTTCTAGGTGTACAAGTCCCCTGCTGTCTCTTCCACCCCACCCTTTGGGATCGGTCACCTCCCCAAGGCCAGGGTGCCTTCTAGAGCTCCCCAAGGACCCCCACACTAATCTGAGGACCCTACTGCACTGACGTTTCTTCCCCGAGAGGTCTTCTCATCATTGACTATGCTGCTGTCCACAGCCACGAAGCTACAGCGCCCCAGCACAGAGCAGCGATCGGAGCAACGGTAGCAGCCCCGCCTGATCACAGACGGGCCTACCCTTCCTTCAACACGTCTCAACCACGTCCATCGGCAATTCAATACCGGCCCCGCCCCCACTAGTGATCGGAGGAGTGGATGGCCACCTCGACATCGCATTATTTTCCTACGGGTCCAGACTGGATAGAATCGGGCCAGTTCATGATGCTCGACCTATAGTGATCCAGGCTGGCCCCCAGTTGACCCGCGACTCTTGCAGCCAACTTAGGCCTCGTCCCTAGTTAGTTCTGCACTGACTCCACCTCCTGTAGTAATTAGAGAAGGCCGTGGAACCCTCGACACTGGCTTGTTGGCCGCCAGAACTTCAGATCAGACAGAACCAATTTTACCACACACTTTCCACCCCATGCCTGGTCGGCTGAAAGCCCCTCCCTTTGTGGAGGTTAGTTTTGGTTGTAATAATCATATTTCCCTACCGCTGAGCCAACCCTCCTACGTGAGACTTTGTGTTGTAATAGTAGATTTTAGGTCAAGCAACAACGACGCAACGTGCGGCTGGTGAGCCCACGCTTCCCCACTTGCCCACGTCTTTGACCAGGGTCAGTTTCTTCAAATCGGCTAGGTAAGCACTCAAACCTTGCTCCGTATACCCGTGTTCATCCAATATACTTCGTTTGCTCCATCGGCAAGGGAGAGAATGCCTGACCCCAAGGTTCCATCCTCGTCAAGTGGCTACCGCGAAAAGTGAGTGGAGTGTCACCCGTGCCCATACAACATGAGGTCTGCCCCATTTAATTTGGCATTCGTACTCTGGGGGGGTTGATCTAAGCACTGCTGGCCTTCTACCAGTGAGGGACTTCTTCTTCAGTCTCGACTCGGTATCCTCGAGTCACCCCAGGTTGGGTTGGGCAGCGTGAGTCTACCTGGCGATTTCGATTTCAGATTCAAATTGTTATGCTTGTTTCCGTAGGTCCTAGGTGCATCAAATTAGCCACCTCTGCCCTCCCCTACTATCCCACATCAAATGATGAAGTGAATATCACATTGGAAAGTAAAATATGAACATGACTAAAATGGGATTGGCCCTAAGTATGTTCAAGAGGCAGCCAAAGTGCCTACCTTGTACAGGGCGTAGGTGGCTAAACCTGTGGCCATCTGACATTGGTCGGTGGCCAAGGTCATGGCTGCCTAACACACCAAGGGTGTCAAGCGAGCTGGCCACCTACCTGTTATGCTTCCGTAAGTGCGGGAGTCCAGAACAGGGTAGGACTTTTGACTATAAGCTGCCAGGAGCAGTTGCCCCTTGCTACTAACTTAGGGTTACATGGCAGAGAGCAGGCACCATCAAAGGGAGAGCTTGAAGATGGCATCTTACTCTTCCTCTCATCCTCCGGGGCATAGAACCTAGTGTTCTATCTGAGATGAGAGGACATATAAGCTAGCTTTTGAAGGATGGCCATGTGAGTTTTCTGACCTATGTGTGTTGGGATGCAGGATAAAACAGTAAACATTGATCCTTTTTCACTCCTTTCTCTTTCAGCATAGTCCAACATTCCCGGGGGCAAGGCATGCCCACTGCTATGGTTGGCTCCATGACCTGTTGACAGTGATTACGCCTGATTTGAGTGTGTATATGCATCAATGGCACTTGACGAGCCTAGTCATCATGGCTAAGTGACTTGCAAGCATGAGGTGGAATTGGGGAGCTCTAGGAGCACTACTTGAGTTGTGGCATCTGGGGACCCACACCTCTGTGTTCCTAGAGTTTGAGGCCTCGATGCTAGTGGAGGAGATCAATTTTCTCTTCCAATGGGGTGACTTAGACACAGGAGACCTGATAGACCTCCCTCCCTTGAAGGATGTTCTGGCCGAGGTGGTGTGTGACAAGCGGGAGGTTCGGCGGATGACAGATCAATGAGGGATCTTGGTCGACAGCATTGCCAGGTGGTTACTGGGCCAGATCAGGGGCAAGTCAATCGATGCGGGCTGGCTAATGTGAGGATTGACATTGTGTCTTGATGGGGTGCTACTTTTTCATACATTCAGGGACATACTAACGCGAGAGCATGTAGGGCTACTTACTCTCCTGTGGGACAGGCACTCCCTCTCTCAGGTGATGCTCGTTCACTAGTATTGCAGGCTTACATAGATGAGCTTAGGTGGAAGCACCATGGGTAGCCTCTATCTGCTGTAGGTGTAGATGGAGATCCACTTGAGTTTTAATTTCGACGACACAGTGACCACGGCTTCTCAAATCTTCGAGAAGAGTACCCTCTATCTAGCTAGGGCCATCTTTGGTCCTAAGGATCAGGTGGAATGCAAGACAGCACTTTTGAAGACCAAAGATGATTGGCGTGATTACTTGAACTTCCTACCTGAGGACCAATTTGTGTGAGTACCGATGATGTACCGATGCATGGAGTTTTGAGTATGTGGGCCACTAGACCAGGAGGTTTGGCTTGTGGGGCCTCAGGACTTGGCATTGTATTAAGCCCATCGCTATTATTGCTAGGTGGGATTGCACAGATGGATCCTAGGGGCCTTCTCAAGGGGAGCATTGATCACGAGACGTCTCCTGTGGATTAATGAGGATACACGATGACTTCAGAAGATTCAGTGAGCGTGGAGGCACCATGCCACCATATTTAAAGCACAAATTGACATGGAGGAATGTTGTGCTATGTGTGTAATTTTGATGGCAACAAAATTATATTTGTGTGTGGCAACAAACTTCATGTTTGTCTGTGTGAAAGCTTGATTGAGAATGCTTTATATTGAATGGGAATGAATTTGTGAAACATGCTTGAGAGAATGCATATGTCTTGTACTTAATGAGAATTGATGAGAAAAGCGAGGTCCCTGCCTTGCCAGGCTGTGAAGGGACGGCGTCAGGCGATCCGGCGATGGTCTCGCCTACTCCCCTGGCGGTGGCTGGCCGAGAGTTATCCTTTGAAGTGGGAGGGCCCAGTGATTTGGCCGTGGCGCTTCCCTCTTCTTCGACTGTGGTGGATGCCGAGATATGGGCTACCATGGACAGCGCGGTGGAATTCACTCTTCCGACGGTACCTTCAATTGGCCACGTCGCTTCAGACGCACCGGTTCGACAGATGCTACTGACGCTTCGGTCGATGATGCTTGTCGACCCCTCCCTCACATACCAAGGGGCGCATGCGATAGTGATGCAGCTAACTGGTGCACTACAGGTGCTGGGCTGCCCGCTGGAGGAATGGTCGCGATGAGTCCTATTATTACTGAAATACGTGAATCATCATGAATTCCTTGAAACTCGGGCCCCCAACGAGCTTGCCGCCATCAAGGCCCAAGAGGGTGAATATCTGTAAGCTTTGGGGGTGCATCGAAGCAGCGAGGAGCAGCACGAGAAGGCCTTGGAAGGTGGCCACCGCCATGCCCATGCCATCAAGAACAGAATCGAAGAACTAGAGGGCTATCTCGCAGTAGCCAGGATTGAGCTGGCCGAGGCCGAGGTGACCATCGAGAGGGAGAGTGAGGCGCTCGCCGTTGCGAAAGCCGAGGTGACGTCCGTGGAAACGGAGCTGGCGCACCTCGAGGAGCAGAGGAGCCGATTGCGCGACATGGCAGACTTTCCTTACGTCGGGATTCTCCCCCTCAAGGATATCTTCTGGGGCATCGACTGAGCGCTGATCTCTTCATCCCTCCTTTTGTACTGTGCCTCTCTCTCTTCTCTTATTTTTCTTCCCCTTTTTTTTGACATGTACCCAAGGGTATGCCCCGAAACACGTGTATCCCCATTTTGATTGAAAGAAATAGAACAACCTTATCATGTACATCTCTTGTGTGCGGCCTCGGTAGCCCTCCTTTCCCCTTTTTTTTTCTTTTTTTTGCGCCTCGCTTGAAATGCATCGACGAGGTGTAAGCCTTTGCGGTAGCTCGCCCAGGGAGAAATGGGTAGGCGTCCGCGCTAGCACACAGGAGAGTGCTCACCCTCCCAGGGGAAGGACGAGGGGACCACTCCACCGTGCGAAGCAGACTACTAACCGGTCTTGCTCGGGCACCCGAAGGGGATAGAGGCAGAAGTTCATTCATTTGGTGATGTGGACGCGAGGTCCAAATCAAAGGAAGTACCCATCATCTGAAGGCACAATGAGGAGAGTTTGTTCGGTTCAAATGACCCAGACGAGAGGTCCAAATCAAAAGGAGGTATTCATCATCCGAAGGGACGAGGAGAAGAGTTTATTGGCTCAAATGACCTGGACGAGAGGTCCAAATCAAAGGGAGGTATTCATCACCCGAAGGGACGGGGAGAAGAGTTTATTGGTTCAAATGACCTGGACGAGAGGTCCAAATCAAAGGGAGGTATTCTCAAATAAAACACGGGCTGCACAACCAAAAATAGTAATAGTACCTTCAACAAGATTTGAAGCCACAGCCTCAGCCCGTGAAATATGAGTCACCTTGCCCTTTAGCTTTCTACTGGCAGCTGCAGAGGACTGGAAAGAAGATGCTGCTGAAGCCTGAGGGTGAATCTGCTGGAACTGCTGAGATGGAGGCAGTGGTAGAAGTGGAGGCCTGAACTGCGATTGAGACGGCTGGGACTGGGCTGCCGGAGCGAATTACACTGGGATCGCTCACAAAGGACAGTCTCTTACCCCTTGACCCGATTGGTCACATCGAAAACATACCACCAGCAAGGAGCATGGTTTGCCTGGGTGGCTGCCACCACACCGCGCACAGCCCTTGAATTGGCTTTTAGCAGAACTCTGTTGCTACTGGAAGGAAGGAGCTAACTGCTGTACTGCATCGGACGATGCTTGCTGATCAAATCACTTCTTGAACCTCTTCTTATTCTTGAATCTTCTAAACTAGGACTTGCCTGAAGAAGCAATACCATTAGTTGCTGGAGTGGCTGAAGAAAAACCCAGAACAGGAGGCGAATAACTAGATGGAAGTTGAACTATCAATTGAACCGACACTGCTTGAGAAGAAGTCTGGGATCTCGCCAAATCCAACTCCAACACTGCCGTAGCCTGATATACCTCATTCATATTAGTCACGCGAGCAATGATCAACGGCTGCCTCAATTCAGCACGGAGACCACGAAGGAACTGTTCCGTCTTCAATGCTTCATTTGCTAGCACATGGGGCGCATAACGACCCAATTCCATGAACATGTTTCGATATTCAAGCACCGACATTCCTCCCTAGATGAGCTGTAAAAACTGGTGCATTTTATCCATCCTGAGGTAAGCCGAACTGAAGGTAAGTTCAAAGGTGGCGACGAACTCAGCCCACGAAATTTGCCAGAGCGGGCGAGATTGGAAAGAAATTTCCCATTCCGTATTCCACCACGTCAGCGCCGCACCCTAGAGCTGAAAAGTGCCGAGCATCACCTTCTCATCTTCTGCGCATTCCATAGAGCGAAACACACGCTCAGTCGCATCCAGCCATACTCTGGCGGCATCTGGATCAGTCTGGCCTTCAAAAGTTGGCGGATGAAATAATAGAAATTCTTTCAAAGCACGTCTGCGACTGCCAGGTGCATCCTCTTGGGCCGGAATAATGGGAGCCGGAGCAGGAACATCTTGAGGGACACTGCTCACTTCCTGAGGAACCAGAACTCTCTGACGCTGAGGCGGCATCGTGAAACGACTAGCACGCACGGATAATAAAAAGGAAAATTCATTAATCATACAAAAAACATCCTAAGCCAACAATAAATGGCGCAAATAGACTAATTCTGGACAATAGCTGTGTAATTTCAATTCCTTACACGAGTCCTCAACACCGCTCTGATACCAACTGTAATGACACAGAGCTCTGGATACTAATAACCCGGTGTAGCATCGGATTACCGGAGGTTGGCAATAGGGTGTTTTTAAGGGGCGATGGCAGGGTATTTATAGGCTCTGAGAACCCCTTAGGTCTAGAGTTTGATTAGGATTAGAGTATCCTTGGAACTAATCCTATCAATATTTAATCCTTCCACGTAAAACTCCTCTCCCAGATTAACACTAACTGATGCGGGACGAGCGCGAGCATGGGAATGTCGATGGCGGCTCCCAGTGTAAACATGTGAATACAGCCTTATGGCACTACACTCTACGCAGGGAGGGGATCGTGGGGATGAGAATAATTAATACAGAACTACCCTCACGCAGGAGGGGGGAGCATGGGGAAGGGGAAGATGGGCCCGCTGCCCTACATCTGTCCTGCTGGATAGACCCAGCTTGACTCAGACGGTATGCCACACACGGGGGTTGAAACGGGACGCCGCTAGTACTCAGACGAAGCTTGTGAAGTGTAGAAGAGCTCCTGGGAGTTTGGCGTCATTCTGAGGTCAAGAGGGAGCGGGGCCGGTCGCCAACGATGATCTGCATGAATCTGCCTGGCAGGTTTGGTCTGTGCAATCGTCGTGCCTAGGGTGGTACGCTCTCCACTGAACTCCAAATGAGGCGGGACCTGCGCGGTTTGAAAAATAACAGGAATACCTACGTGCTGGTCAATTTTGGCAGGCGTTGGAGCTCAGGGATGGCCGTAGTCACCTCTGGAGTGAGGCTCTGGTTTCTGGGCAAACAACCAGACACAGCCAGATTGATCACCTTGGTACGGGTAGCACCGGACACAGATTGCAACGAAACCACCTGGAGTGATTTCAGGACGTCGAGATCTCAGACTTTCATGAAGATGACTTGGGCTGAAAATCATCAGAGGAAGGTGTGCCGGGGCCAATGATTCTGCTGCATGTTCTGGATGGACTGGGTCGCACCAGTCTAGCATGGTCACAGAAGAACAGGTGCCACAGACAGTGACGATGTCAAAATGCGGTGGGACCACCTCTGGAACGACAGCAACTTGGAAACGAACAACTCCTATGAAGACAATTTTGGCCGATTCACACATGAGAAATCGGTGTGGCCTCTGCAAGTTGGACTTCTGTTTCTGGTGTGAATCCAGTGCAGTCGTACGATTTTGGATGCCGTGATCGGCGCTGAGGTCGAATCGAGGCGAGACCACTTCTGGAGCGACGATGACTCGAAGCAGAACAACTCCTCAGGAGAGGGCGTGTGCTGATTCACGCCGTATGGTCGAGATGGAGTCTGCAATCTGGGTCTCAGGATCTGTCCTGGGTCCGCAGGTAGAAGGATAGAGATTTCTTTGAAGCCGATGGCGTGGATGACGACGAGGGCTCATGATGGATCCTTGGACGAGCCTGGAGGGTGGGGGTGTGTGGATGGCAGTGGAGAAGAGGGCTGGAAGGGTGGCAGGGGCATGGATGGCTGGGTGGGGCTGCTAGGGTTAGGGTTTGGGGTGGGGGCGCTGGGATAGGCAGAGGTGGTGAGGGGGGCGATGAAGTGATGAGGCTGGAGCGTGAATTTTGTCGGCGTGGAGTTGGCATTTAAGACACCTCTTGACATAGAGGGAGTAATCTTCCTCTAGAGTGGGCCAATAGTAGCCCTGCCTAAGGATTTTCTTTGCTAGAGCCTGGCTATTGACATGACCTCCACACTCGCTAGAATGAGCTGCTTCAGCCACCTTCCAAGATTCATCATCATCTAAGCACCACATGAGCATTCCATGAGTAGCGCGCCTGTATAGTTCTCCAGCGATGATAGTGTACTTTGAGGCGGCCCTCCTTATAGCCTTACGCTGCTCGGCGTTTGCCCCTTCTAGGGATGATCCATCCCGTCAATACAGCTCGATCTCATGATACTAGGGCAATTCTTCTTCCTCCAAGATCTCTTCTAACTCTGTCAAAGATACTTCCTTTAATTCTTCCTTCTCGGCCCTCGCCTCTACAGTTTTCCTAAGGTTAATATACCAAGGATTCTGAAGAGAGGGTGATGCAGGACGACGATGAGACTCGGGGTGTGGACACGTTCCTTGGACTTCTACTAGACGATGCGACTAGAGGACCAACAAGGCCAGCAACTACACGACCAAGTCATCACTTAATGTGATTCCCGAAGGGACAAAGATGCCCTGAAACAAGAAGCAATCGCTCATGGTCGTCCCCGGTGAGGGAAACGAGTCGATCTTCACGGTTGAGAAATCGACATTGAGTCTTGGGTGGTCGGCTCACTCTCGTGCTCGAAATGAGCCACGGGACGGGTCTCGCACTTACAACTCACAGCGGTGATCAACGACAGTGATCTAGGTGCCTAATATGCTCACAAGTAGCGGTATCAAGAGCCTATACTAGAAAAGCAAGCAACTAAAGTGGGGTGCGGGTGTACCTCCACGCGCCAGGCGTAGGGAAGACGATCTCGGTCGAACCCGTACTCCCAGTACAGTAATTAATAATATTACAAAAGTGATGATTCCTACCCACTCCACGCAGGGAGGTAAAGGGCTACACACGGGATCCGGGAGTAACACGTTCGGGTTGACGGGCAGCACTTGGGGCCGCTTTGATGGTGGTACGTGCTAGTGCTCAAGGGGCCCACGTCCTAGTTGACGGACCGGGGACGCCGAAGGCTGCTGCTGCATCGGAGACTCCTGATTGGGTGGTCCCGGGGGTGGAGGCGTGCGGGTTGGCCTCGCGGAAGGCAAGGCGGCCGTCTCGGGGGTGGTCGTCGGGTGCCGTCCACGAACCGGAACCGCTATTTTACTGCGCACGACCTGGTGGGAAGTGTTGCTGCGATCAGCACCGACGTCGTATTGATGTGGGGTTGGTGGCATTGGAAAGCTCTTTCAAAATACTACCACTCCAGGCTGAGAAAGGAATTTTGAATCTTCTGTGCTAGCCATGGCTGAATTTAAAAGCTTCTAATTCTCAGATCTGGGACTGACAGGGCTAACAGCAAAGTTTCCTGAGAATAGGCATTTACCCTATAGTAGTCAAGGTACTGCACGCACATGGTGGACCACGGAGTGGGAGGTTGCCTTCCATTCCCGTCCGCTTCAACAGATCACATAGGCGGAGTTCGTTGCTGCATTCGAGCGTGTCTATACTCTAGCCTACCTGAAGTTAGCCAAGATGTATCAATTTCTGGAGCTGACCCAGGGTGAGATGTCAGTGCTGCAATATCGAGATAAGCTTATTGAGTTGGGCCGGTATGCACCCCACATCTTTACTGATGAGACTGTGAGGACTCAGCAGTTTCTGCGCGGACTGAAAGCAGAATTGAGCCTGCCATTGTTCGCTACCCGTGTAGCTGAGTGAGATTTTGCATACCAAGCCGCCGTCGCGCTAGAGTTAGAGTTAGCGAGGACTCGAGGACTTCCTCAGACTGGGATGGTTCCGTCAGCCGTGCAGCATCAGCTGCTCCACCAGTCGCCTGTTCCAGGAGCTTCTCCCGCTTTCTCTGCTACCGATGGTACTTCCTTCCTGCAATCTCAGAGCAAGGGATTCCGATTTAAGAAATCCAAGAAGAAGAGGTTTGATCAGTCGGCATTTTCTGATCCAAGTCAGCAGTCCGTTTCTTCTGTTTGACCGCGTCAGGATTTTGTTGCTTTCCAGCCAAGGTTGTATTCCAAGTGTGGTGGCAGTCATCCGGGTGTGCCGTGCCCTCTGCCGGTTGTCTGCTATCGCTGCGATCAGTTGGGGCACATATCCCAAAACTATCCGTTGAGGCCACAGACGGTGCAGTTCTCGCAGACTTCTCAGTCGCAGTAGTCGCAGTTTCATCTTCCTCCGCCACCTCAACCTCAATCGTTTCACCTACCAGTTCCTGCTCCTTCTCAGTAGTCATCTGCAGCTAGCCGTCCGTCGAGAGTCACAGTTACTCACATCACTCGTGCGGAGGTGTTGGCATCTAGTCTGATCGAAGGTACGGTTTCGATTTATGATCGCTCAGTGCGTGTTCTTTTCGATTCAGGTGCAACCCATTCTTTTGTCTCCGAAGATTTTATTGCTCGTATCGAAAAGCCAGTGAATGAAGTTTCCTATGAGATGCTCGTGGAGTTACCATCTGGCGATTATATGTCTACTCCTCTGTTCCTGAAAAATTCTCCGGTTATGGTCAGTGGTCGGAAACTGCCAGCGAGGCTTTATGCATTACAGTTGGCCGACTATGACGCGATTCTAGGTATGGATTGGCTGGAACTTTATGGTGCCGTGGTTGACTGCCATCTCAAGCGAGTCTACTTCATGCCACGTGGAAAGTCAGCCTTCTATTTTCAAGGTATCGATTTCTGTTTCATTCAGTTATCTTTTTCAGTCAGTAGGGTGTGTCGTGTGTCAGTTGCCTCCTTGTCCTTCATCTAATTTCGAGGACGAAATTCCTTTTAGGGGGGAGGGACTGTAACACCCGTAATTTAGCGGATCCTTAATGGTGCGGATCTAGGTTTCGTCCAATAAATTTTGGCTATTTTTAGAAATTTTGGGATACCCCTTTTCTTCACCCCTTATCTACTAACTGTGCATTGCTGAAGCCCTGCGGAGGCCCCACCTGCTGCAGCGCCGGCCTCCACTATAGCCCGGAGTTCTAGGTGGATCACCTTATATTGTTGGAAAGATCTTCCAGTCAGCTTCATCGTCGAGGTGATCCCGCCTTCATCCGAGTTCGGGCTGTATGGGAGGTCCATTCTCATCAGACCGCGCATCTGGCATCTGAGGGAAGACCAGAGCACCGGTGTAGAAGCTGCTACATCTACACCCTAGCTCCCCTTGGTGCGCCATTTTGCTGGGACGATCCCCTACTAGTCCTCTATCCAACACAGCTAGCGGAGCATCGTTTGGAGTTCGGAGCTGTCCGTTCCAATTTTTCTCCCCCAAGTGCGCAGGTGAGTCCACTCAGAATCAGTACAGACACCCCTCCACTCTACATCCTCTATCTCCCTACTCCGACCTCCCCTGGTGGTCTTCCTAGTTGGATATCGAAGAGGATTCATCCACGAACGCATCCATCTTGGTCCCGCATAGTTTTGACTACGGGAGTGTTCATGACGGTGTCGTCTTCCTGCTGCTGCGACCTAAGAGCAGTCTCAGTCCGAACAGAGCAACCCAGTTCCTGAACCGGCCACGACTTGTGACAACATCGGACGATCCCAAGAAAATTCAGGAGCCCTCCTGGGTCAGTTAGCAAAGGATTGGCACTAGTTTTGGTGTCTTCTGAGTCCGGTACAGCCCGTGGCGGCATCAACAACTACCATCTATCTTGCAGTTCCAGACCTGGACAGAACTGGGAATTGCCCTCCTGGCGCGAGTTTAGCTAACCTCCCCTCCCCGCCTGGCCGGCATAGCACCCCTCTCTTTGTGGAGGTAGTGTTTGGTTGTAATCTCAATCTCCCCTCCCCCAGTCCAACCGCCTTATGTGGGGAGTAGTGCATGTACTATTGAACAGGGGAAGCTTCATCGGCGTAGTGTGCAGGGAACCCACACTTCCCGGCTCGCCCTCGTCTCCGAACGGGGTTGGTTTCTTCAAGCCAACTGGGTAAGCTCTAAACCTTGCTCATTTTCCAGTGTTTGTTCATCTAATATCCACAGAATTACTCCGTTGAGCGAGAGAGAGAGCGCCCGACCCCGGAGTGTTCCACTTTAGAGTGGTCACCGTGGGTTAAGAGAGAGAGGGACCTAGTGCCCCAATTGGCATCCGGCTAGCCCTTGAAGTGTGGGCTTCGTACCCTTGGGAGGGCCACCTTAGCCTTGCTGGCACTCTACCAGCTAGGGTCTTGATCCACTACCTCCACTCGGCATCATCGAGTCATCCGGGTTCGTGTGTGAGTGACGGTGGTTCGGCCACTTTCGAGGACCTCGCTCTTTGGTTGAACGTGTTTGCATGGTAGGTCCGAGGATCCTTGTCTAGTGCTGCATTTCTCCCTAGTGGTGTCACATCAAGTGGTATCAGAGCAAGTCCTAGACTTGTCTCTACCAAGTCTAAAACACATGGAGGCCCTTAATTTGAAAAAAATATAATTTTATTGATATTTGGAATTTGAATTACAATTTTAACTCAATAATAGACTCAATAAAAGGAAATGAGGAAAAGAAAATAATAAGACTCACTATCCTTAACTAGACTCAAGAAATGAAAAGACTCCAGTCTCTAAGTTCCAGGTTCACTCGATCACGCTATCTCATTCCCACTTTTGAGCGTTCCATCTACCGCGTTACCTGAAAGGGATGGAAAATAGGGGTGAGTAAAATCTCAGTAGGAATTACACTCTATCATCAGGCATAGTTTAAGTGATTAACCATCTCATGAATATACATGAATAAGGCGAAAAACAACCAGGCATGATCATAAGATAACTAGCACGATAAAGATTTGCAAGTCACGATAGCAAGAGCAAGTAATCAGAACTTCATGTGAGTGGTCATATATCAAGTCAAGTCAAGTCAAGTCACGCAAGTAAGTACTTAACACTTTTGAGCGTGCATAGCAAGTTTCATGACAATGTGGAATGTCATAGACTCACACCCTAGATAGTACTCGGTGCAATGCCACACCTAGTCATTACACCTCCCCGGGGTACAAGTACTCTTCGGGTGCTCCTCCCGATACTAAACTGGGCCCTTAATATGATTGTCTTAGAATTGATTTGGTTGGATCATAGATCCCAATCTAGACATCACAAGTAATGATGGCCAAGAGTTCCAAAGTCAAGCTCATGTAACCTAATTTCTAGGATCAAGATTCTTTCAAATAGATTTGGATGAAAGAGGCGGAATAGGCTCAACAGCCCAAACAATAGCTGACATGACAGAAATGTAGCCTTGGAAAATTAAGACAATCATTAAGCTTACCAAGACAAAACCACGGAAGAAAATTAGGTCAAGGATTCATACGGTCAAGAAGCAACTGCAAGGAGAGAAAAAATGGTCTAATACATGAGTGCTTACCTCAAGTCCACGCAGGTTCCAAAGGGTCAAGCCAGAAAATGCATAAACAGTCTATTGCTGGGCCGCTAGACTAGGGCAAACAGTCTATCGTGCGACCGTGTGAAAGTTGAAAATGATCTCCTATGTGCCTGCTAAGAAGCCAGACCACCAGAGCTCAAATGCTGACTTGAAATATATCTCCAGACAACCTGAGGCATAGCTGGACCCAGCTAAGGTGTGGACCTCAATCCCAGGGACATGTGAGAAGGCACATTTAACTAGAAATCACGCTTAAAATGACTTGAAATCACATTGGGATCGGTGCCACTAACCAGCCTAAAACAGAGCAAACGGTCATAGTTATGGTCGCTTGGGTTGGCTAGCGGTCCAAGGCACGATCGCATTCTGTCCCAGACCAGCAGGTCTAGCCAATTGGTCTACCCAGCACGAAATCGTGGGTACAGGTTTTAATGGTACAACCTGCCTGGCGTCCTTGTGAGAATTCCAGGCTCACGGGGACTTACGGAGGCCTTGAACAAGGACACCTAGTCGCATCTCTATTTTTAGCCCCATTTTGTTATTGTTTTACTGTTCTATTTTTTTGTTTTTTTATTTTACTTACCTGAGAGCCTGGCGACTGAGCTGTGGTTGATGCAGTGGTGCCCCCGCTTTTGTCGCTGCAAGGATGAAAGCGGGAGGCTGGCTTCTGAGGGCATCTGACGATGACTCTGGGAGGGGTCCAATTGGCCCCCTGCCTTGGCTGGAGAGGAGGACTGGAAAGAGTGACTGGTTCGGTCTTCTCAGAGAGAAGACCAACTCCAATGGCTGGAACTGGGAGCGTACACCTTATCCGGTGTGGCATACGAACTTGTGCTCTGGCGCATGGTACAGCTTTATGTGTTTGCCATTGAGAGGCGGGAAGGGTTTGTGGCCCTTGTGGTCTATGACTACGTAGGCCCCACCCTTATGAGCGTCGCAGATGATATACGGGCCTCGCCAATTTGGCTGAAGCTTGCCACTAGAACGCCCTGCCATGACTTCTCTTTCCTTGATCATGGCGAGGTCGCCTTCCTTGAAGACTCGTTGCTTGACAAGCTTGTCGCAGGCTCGCGCCATGCGGGCCTGATACATCTACAGGTGTTTGTAGGCTTCGAGCCATTTGCCTTCCAGATCGGTAAGCTCTTCCAGCCTTCTCTAGTATTCATTTTCATCCGTGTCAGCCAAGCCAGTGTGTACCGCTACGCTGTAGGATGCTAGCTGGATTTTGACAGGGATGACGACTTCCGCCCCTTAGACGAGGGAGAACGGTGAGCATCCCGTGGGGGTTTTGTAGACCATCCGATTGGCCCATAATGCCTCGGTGACCCTTTCACCCCAGTCACGCTTCTGGTGGCTAACCATCTTCGCCAAGAGCTTACAGAGAGTTTTGTTGAAGGCTTCGGCCAAACCGTTGGCTTGCGGGTTGTAGACCGAAGAGGTTCTCCAGTCAATGTGGAACTTGGCTGCCAACTGGTATATGACCTTGTTCTTGAATGGTGTCCTGTTGTCGGAGACTATGCGACTGGGTGTGCCGAAGCGATAGATGATGTTGTGTCGAATGAACCTGGCGACCACCTCGCCAGTGACTTCCTATAGGGGAAGGGCTTTCACCCAACGGGAGAAGTAGTCGGTGGCAGCCAGAATGTACTTATGGCCTTTGGAAGATGGCGGGAAAGGCCCCGCGATGTCCATACACCACTCAGCAAATGGCCAGGTAGGGGCTATGGGACACAGCGGATTGGGAGGCCTTCTGGGTACTGGGCCGAAGGCTTGGCACTGATGACATGTACGGGCATACTGGACGCAGTCCGCGTACATGGTAGGCCAATAGAAGCCTTTCAGCTTGATGTTGTGCTTCATTCTATCTCCGACCTAACGCGCGCCGCACAGCCCAGAATGAACCTCGAGCATGACAACTCGGGCCTCGGCTGGGGAGACGCATCTCAAGAGGATGGACTTGTCCTTCTCGTGGATGAGTCGGTACAGGGAGTCACCAATCAACTCCATCTTTTGAGGCCACCATCCTTCTAGAGGAGGTAGAGACCTACTTGTCTTTCCCTAGGTCCAAGGTGGGTGAGGAGGACTTAGTCTGCCATACTGTTGCCCCTGTGGATCCTGCCCTCATCTTAGGGGAGTTTATTCCTAGTAGCAAGGACATCCGCACCATAGTGGGCCCACACCAGATCCATTTACTACCCCATAGTCAGTGGGTGATAGCATATTGTAAGAACAAATGTGGGTGGGATGAGGCCCTAGCTAAGGCCGCTTCTATTTGCTTGTGCAGGGCCATTCTCTTTCCCTCTGCCGACCATGTCTTAGATACCCCTATCCTTAGCACCATCAGTGGTCTGTGGCAGAGTCTATCTATTTCGCAGGTCATCCTTGCCTATTTATATAAGGGTCTCAACTCTGCAGCTCTAGGGGGTCCATTGTTTGGCTCTATGATCCTCTTAGAGTGCTGGATGGGTGTTAGGATGAAGTTTACCCATAGGGAGGACATCTCTTCAGTCAGCCGGATCTTTGGGAGCCATCCCCTCTTCTTCATAGGTGGCGCCTTCAGGTTCCCTCCACAGGTCGAGTGCAGGACAACAGATAGGAAGATGAGGGATGAGTGGCATCTCTACATCAACACCTTGCCCCTGGATCAATTCGTGATGCACCCTACTTTTCTCCATGGCACTACTCTCAGGCTTCCTAGGAGGCCTGGTTTGGACTTGAGGCTCGTGGGCGACATCGCTTTGGCGATGTATAGCCCGCATCGGTGCTTCCTACAGGTCAGACTACCCCGGACTACGATTCCCATGCTACCCCATCTTCCCACACTACAGGCGAGGAGGTTTGGGACAAAGGAGGATGAGTAGGCTGTCAAGAGCGCCCTAATCATGTGGGAGGTCAACAGGGTGCGTACCCTACTGGCGGAGGTGGTAGAGATGCCAGAGCAGTACTAGGTGTATGTGAGAGAGCTGAGAGAGATTAGGCCTCGCGGGGATGCTCGGCTGAGGATAGAGTGATTTTCGTGATGTTTATGTATGAAAACCCTATGCTGAAAATGTTTGCATTTGAATGAATACAATTGGATGATTGGATTGATTTGAGTTTGGCTTTTTCTTCCTTGTGATTGAATGAGTTTGAGATAGGATCTCGAGATAAATGCGGTCGCTATCAGACCGCTCAGTTTGATGCACGGTTCACGTATAACCGCTCCACAGAGATAAACGGCCATACCGGGGCCACATAGAAGATCAACCGAAAGGTTAAGAACATGAACCTTTGGAGAATGGAACGGCCTATCGAAGGACCGTGGATAGAATTGAACGGCCAGAAATTAACCGTGTGGATTTATGAACGGTCTAGTAGAGATGAAACCCTAAAGTTCTGGAAATTGAAGCGGTCTAAATGAGACTGTGCAAATAAGGGAACGGTCTTCTTGTGGCCGTTGGAGGGCTCAAAACAGTCGCTAAAGGACCGTGCAGAGATGGGAATGCTGGATCTTGTCCCTCCCGAGGCAACCGGAGTTGGTGATCCCTCGGACGAGGTAGAGTCCCCCCAGCTTCCCTCCTCACTTGACACCGAACCAGAAGGTTCGAAAGATGCCAAATCCGAGTTGTAGTGCTGCCCGGATGGGAAGACGACCACCCCTGGCGCTTGCTCCTCTGCCCAAAAGTCAACCCAGCGATAACCTTGGGTGAACCCCTTTCGGACGCCTCGACGGAAGCCCAACTGGTAATAAGGGAAGGTAGCCTTTTGGAAATCGGCCTGGTAGTCCTCTGAGCTTTTGTACCGCTTGAGCGCCTCTACCTCAGCTGACTCCACCCTACCAGCAAGCTCGACAGACCTCTTCTCTGCCTCAACTAGCGCAGCCTCAACTTCTGCCCGAAGTCACTTGGCCTCCTCGGCTCGGCCCTCGAGCTCCTCTCACTCGGACTCCCATTGCCCGTTACGCTCGACCTGAGTCGCGCGCTCCTACTCTAAGTGCCTACTCTTCAACTCGAGTGAACTATGGGCCTGAGCCAGCTGCTCGACTGATGCTTGGGCCTCCACCTGGATCGACTTCGCCCATTCCCGAAGCAAAGTGACCTCCTACCGAAGCCCCTCGAGATCGGTAGTGAGTCGAGTGATCTTTCGATCGGATGTGCTGACAGCCCAAGCAAGATTCGATCACCCCGACTCCGCCCGAGTGTAGGCGTCGACTATGTTGGCTCTGGGCCAGCAACGAACTACCCTCCATGATCATTTCGAGGACTACGGACGGAGGCTTCTGCCTAATTCCTCCTCGCACCACCCCCGAGGCTATGTTATGGCATCGCTGGTATAGGGGCCCTTGGATGCCGGGAGGAGGGCCAGTCCTCTCCGAAGCGGCCGCAATGGGGGCTCCCCCCTCCAGCGATACCGCCTCGGGAGCCCCACTGGTTGGCTCAGACTGGGCTGCCCTGTCCCGCGTCTCTCCTACCTCGACTGGCTAGGATGGAGTCGCATCCCCTCGTGACCCTTCGGCCCCGACCGGCTCGCCCCCGGCGCCTCCACCTTGCACTCCACCGGCTTCGCCCAACGCTCCAGCATTAGCAATCATCGCCCGAGAATCGCCCGCCTCTACTGCAGCCTCATCGGCCCCCTCTCGCTCAGTGGAAGGGTGAGCCAGCTGAATAGGCTCGGCCCCTTCCCGCTCGATGGAGGGAAGAGCCGAGCAACCACCATCCTCGACCAAGCGGACGGCCCCAGCCTTCTTGGCCCGCTTCTTCTCAGTGGACTGAGCCTTCATAGAATCCCACAACATCTTCTCCATGGGGTCCTTGCGCTTAGTCCCCCGCCACTCGGAAGCCCCTTCCTGGGCTACCCGTTTGCCTTTGCCCCCGGGCTCGGGAAGTACCCTTGGGAGCCCGCGACTCGACGGCGGCCGACGCAATGTCCACATCGATCACCTCCAACTCGGTCGACGGTAACCCCTCCTCAACCGGCCACCTTGTATCTGGAAAAAAGAGGGCAGGGTGGATATTTGCTGAATTCAACTTAGTTGATCCAAGAGTAATTAATTATTTCGGGCCCAAGGTTTCTAGAACAGTCAATGGAGCCACTTCCCTCTTTTAAAAAATATATCGTTTCTGGTTTATGTTGATGTCCTCCTCACGAGAAGGTGGTGAATTGAATGCCCATCAAAACGAGTTTGGAAAGGAGGACTTTAATCCATTCAGCTTCTATTTCAGTTGTTTCCAAAGCACATATGCAACTCAGTCTCAAACATAAATCGAGATAAGATGGACCGTGTAACAGACCTCCAAACACCTGTACCACCACCTAAGGTGAATACATATCCTGTAACTCATTCCCATTATAGTCCTTAGCAATCTAACTTACATCATTATACCCCTCTAAAAGATAGAGGAGGAAATGAATGAAGAGACTTAGTCCTTGATCATCCATGGTCCTTTGTTTATATAGTGGTGTTACATAGTATTCCATGCCTTATTAAGGCAGGTCTTTACAAGAAGGTGAATCTATGTGAAGTGGCATTGTAAATTTTTTTTTTGACAAAACACTTTTGGTAGTTACTCAGGAAAGCACACACCACTTCAAGAAAGTGATATGTTCTCGCTCCACTAAGGATGCACCAAAGGAAAATTTTCTTTAATAATTAAGATAAAAGTTGAAATGTACATAATAAAAAGGATTGGGGCCTAGATCCCAATGGAAGGGCACTTCGATTTATTTAAACGGACGTACCCTTTTACAAGATGGGAAAGATCAGCCCAGGCAGTCCACGAAGAGAAAATTGAAGAAGAGGAAGCAAAGTTGGCCAAGCCATTAGCAACAAAATTTGCCTCCCTGTATATATGGGTAAAAGTGAGGCACATGCTGGAAGAGAGAAGACGAATATCACACAAAATGTATAAGAGCTTCCAAGGGCAGGCCGATCTCCCACTGACAATACCAATGAGAGTAGCAAAATCAGACTCCACTTCCACATGCATGAAATCACGTTCCTTGCACAGAGAGAGACCGTCCCTCATGGCCAAAGCCTCCGCCTCTAGGCAAGAATCCAGCTGATAAGGATGAGAAAAGGCAAAGAGGAGTCTAGCACGAGAATCACGAAGAACGCCACCTCCACCAGCAACCCCGGTGTTGCACTTGAAAGTCCCATCAACATTTAGCTTGAACCGATCAAAGAGAGGCCTCCATCAGAAAACAATCTTGGGTGGACTAAAGACAAGATTAGAAACCTTGATGCACCAGCGTTCTAACATGTTAATGAGTTGTGGAGACATGGATCTATCCACCGAAGGTAGGAGAGATATGTAACATTGAAGCTGTTGTAAAACTTGCCCGACAATAGTCACATAAGACATCCTTTTACCTTCATAAACGTAGAGGTTCCGACCTCTCCAAAGCTCCCAGAGATAGTAAAGAATAATGAAGCATGAAATCATCCCATGAGAGGTGGAAGTGTAGCGATCCAAAAGGAACTCGGATGGAAGGCTAGCACAATTGGTAGAAGAGCCGCTAGGGGCTCCAATGAAATTGGCAAACCAGCCCCCGGTGGAGGCAGCAGTGTGACCTTTAAAGAAAAGGTGATAAGATAACTCAAGGTGGGGGAGGTCACAGCATGTGCATTTTGAGAACAGAAAGACACCATACCGTTGCACATTTTCAAGTGGCACTGTATACATCAAGGAGTTATAGAGATTAATTGGCTAATTTACAAGGATTGATTGGCTACTCGATCTTTGATAGTTAGTGTGGAATCTCCTGTAGGTTCTTTGGTTGATATGCCCCCACAAGAGAAAGGCTCACGAGGGAGCACTTGAAGCTTGGAACGAAGGACAATAAACCTTAGACTAGGCAATCCTTTTATCATGATATCAGCTGGCTGCTCATTAGTTTGATGTAACAAATCTCTAGAGTAGCATTCTTGATTGAGTCTCGTACAAAATGAAGATCAATTTTGATGTGTTTGGTGCGCACCTGAAAGATAGGATTTGAAGCTAGGTACGCGATGCCCATGTTATCACACCATATTGTGAATGGTGGAAGATTGGTGATACCCAACTCAGTGAGGAGAGAGTGTAACCAGACAATTTTCGCATCGGCATTGGCGATAGAGCGGTACTCAACTTCAGTAGACGAGCGAGCAACAGTGGGTTATTTCTTGGCAATCCAAGATACAAGGTCATCACCAAGATAGAGGAGATAGCCGCCAGTGGACTTGCGATCATCTAGGTTACCTGCCTAGTAAGCATCAGAGTAGGCAGAAACATGTAGGGAGGGTCCACCTTGGAGCTGCAGTCCCAAATGAGATATCTCCTTGAGATAGAGAATGATGTGTTTGATGAGCTGCCATTGGGCATCAGTTGGAGCTTGCATAAATTGAGCAATACATTGCATAGCAAATGAGAGATCGGGATGAGTGATGGTGATGTATTGGAGTACGCCAACAGTTTGACGATAAAGAAGTGGGTCTTTTAGAGGTTGTCCACTATGTCGGGATGGACTAGGTGAGGTGATGCAGAGATTGAGAACGGCATGTTGGAGAACATCCAGAATATATCGTTTTGTAAGAGGAGGAGGCCATTAAGTTGGTATAGTACCTCAATACCAAGAAAATGGTGGAGCGGTCCCATGTCCTTCAGAGAGAATTGAGAGCCTAGCTTGCTGATGATATGTCAAAGTAGAGGCATATTGTTGCTCATGACAAGTATGTCATCTACATAGATGAGCAAATATATGTTGTCAACACCATTCATGTAGATGAACAAACTTGCATCTATTTTAGCATCATGAAAACCAAGTTCGTGGCGAAAGTTGCAAAGGCGAATGAACCAAGTTTGCAGGGCCTGTTTCAACCCATAGAGAGACCTATGCAGGGAGCAGACATGGTCAAGAAAATGTGAGTCCGTGAACCCTGGTGGTTGCTTCATAGACACTTTGTCTTGAAGACGTTCGTTGAGGAAGGCATTGTTAATATTCAGCTGATGAATAGGCCATTTCCGATGGACAATTATAGATAGGGCGACCCTGATTGTGGTTGGATGGACAACAGGGTTGAATGTATCAAAATAATCGATGTCTTCTTGTTGACTAAAACTTTTGGCAATGAGACGGGCCTTGTGGCATAGATGGATCCATCTAGTGCTCGTTTGGTGTGAAATAATCACTTGCACCCAACAACATAATTCATGAGGTTGATGACGCACAAGGTGCCAAGTACCATGGTAAAGGAGGGCATTGATCTCGTCAACCATGCAGCCCACCAATGCGGCTGGTGATTTGCTTCCATGAAACATGTGTGATCAAGAGTGGGAGAGAGGTTGGTGACTAGGGCATTAAGTGAAGGATGATTGCAGTGTTTCTTGAAAGAAGGCTGAGGGTGTTGGTGAAGTTGCATAGGATGGGTGTGGTGAGGGGGAGATGGTGGAAGAGTGGGAGAGGCAGTGTTGGTTATGAAGGCATGAGGTGCAGCAATGGAGGGTGATAGATGATAAATGCCAGGATCATTGGTGCCGTGAAGGAGGATGGTCTTCGATGGATGGGAGAGATGAAATTCAAAGAAATAGTTACTATCTTTGCAAAATTGTTGAATAAAAATTGAGATTGTGACGCGGCGATGACGTGGGAACGGATCGACGGCACTCCGTGACTCACGAACGCGAACGGGATAACGCTGTCTCGCACAGCTCGGCCTCACGCCGGGCGGTCTCACACCGGGCGACTCTCGATCTCGCAAAGAGATGGAAGGAAGGGACGGAACAAGAGGGCAACCTCTCAACTGAAAATTTTCATTCTATTCACCATCTCCAAATGACACACCCTAGCCTCCTTTATATAGGAGGAGGCCATAGCTTTCAAACCCTCAAAACTTCTCAAATTCAGGGGATGGGTGGCCACACTGGTGGCTATCTCGGATGGGGGTGGGCGGCCAATGACTTGGCCACCCACCTATTCTTATCCCATGAGCACGGGGAGTCCAGAACAGGTGGGATTCTCTTCCATAAAAGTTTGGGGTAGGGTGCCCCTTGTTACCAAGCTAAGGTTCACGCAAAAGAAGGATGATACCAGAGGAGCTCCAAGATGGCATCTTCTTCCTCCAATCCATTCGGGAACACCGAGCTCAGCGTCCTCTCCGAGATGAAGGACCACTATTCACCCACGTTGGGCCGCACTTGGGGGTGTGTGTTCGGTGACAGGACTGAGGGATGGGATAAGGCAATAGGGGAGACACCGGGCTCTGGTGTACTTCGGGCACCCTCTCCTATGGCTGTATCCTTCTCAGGGCGTCACCGTGCACTGGCCGTTTATGGAAAGTCAAGGGAGGACCAAGTGGCACGAGAGGTTTCCTGGTTTTGGGGGAAACATGGCTGGGGTGCGGGCGTGCTAGTCGATTTCTCGACAATCACCTGGGGAACCAAGGGTTGACCGGGAAGCGTCGCCAGGACGTGGCACATGGGCTCGAGAGGAGGGCGACACGTGGATAGATGGGAGGTTCCACAGGTGCGAGTGCGTAGGCGATTGTAGGGAGTCGTGTACTGGATGTCTTTCACCACCGATCGCAAGCAGTCGGTGTTTATTTACATCGGATTGAATCTGAATACCTTCGTTCTATGCTGAAGAGAAGTCTGTATATATCTGGAGCCATGGGTGGAGAGCAAGGGGTACTTCACAGCTATGGGTTCGCGTTTAACCGGGAGGTGTTTGTTGGGGTCAGAGGTACTAGACACCTGCACCAAGTAGTGCGGGAGAAGGCTGGGACCTGAACGTAGATGCGAGAACATTCATTCGGGTGATGATATAATTTATGAGAGCCACGTGGGCTTTACAGACGAGCCTTGACGGCCGAGGTACAACTGGCGCAAGCCGCGGGACATTTCCGACCGGAAGGCCAGTCCCCAGATCAATGCGTGATGAGGCGGACATTTGTCGATTTTACAGGGGCTCTCCTCGAAGCAGGGACTATGCCCGATTTGCCGAGGGAGTACTAGACTGGGCGACTGGGAAGGACACTGGCTGGCAACTGGGCGAGGATCGAACACGGCCCGGGTCGAGCAGTCGGGGACAGCCTCGTCATGGTAGGAGGTGCGACGTCGTGGGGTGTACGTGGTCGTCGTAGACAGGCATACGTGGGCAATCCCAAGATAAGGGAGTGTTAGCCGTTGTCATAACGCCTCACGTGTAGCGGGAATGGACTTGAGTGTCATGGCTAAACGCCGCATGAGGGGAGTACGAGCGACATACCCTCGGCGCATGTAAGCCGATTCACAAGTCACCCGCACACACAAATCTCCTTGCTTGCTGCGCCTGTTGCCATGTGCTGATGCCTTGATCGATTCTGGATTGCATGCCCTACCCCTTGAGCTTCTAAGGGAGAAAGTCGAGGGAAGCCCGATGAGGGTACCAGCTGGCCACAACTAGACGCTATGAGCACGCGCCCCAGGTACACACGGAAGCAGAATGAACAACCACCACCTATAAAGTAGGGGTGAGCCTCATGTCATTGGCTCAGTAGGGGTCACGCGGATCCCCACCAAGGAAAATACGTAGTAACACGCTAAAATAGCAAGCAACCGTAGGTAAACAATAGGTAGTAGTAAAGCAGGAAAGCTAAACTACAAAGCTGTAAAAAGAATAGAACAGGGAGCAGGAGTAGGGAGCAAGCTAAGGAAGAGGGGAAGGAAGAAGCCGTACCAGACAACGGCTACCGAGCTAAGCTCGATACCCCAAACTACTCCAAGCAAGGGCAAGTGGGCGACTCGGAGCTGACAGAGTCAGGAGTTACCGAACTGCTGATGCAAGAAACCTACAAAATAGACACTACAGCAAGCAAAAGACAGAAGGGTGAACTCTGCACTAAAGAAGTCAGAAGCTTACCGAACTATCGACATGACGCCAGGCTCCAAAAGAAGACCTGCAAGGACAATAAGAAAGCCTAGGAAAACCTAGATGGACGACTGACACAAATGACAAATGACACGACAAGGACATCGTGCACACTGCCACATACACAACTAGAATGTTGTGCAAGCAGCAGACACTGACCCTGAGTACAGTCACAAAAGGCTAACCCAAAAGGTTACGACGCACGAGGAACGCGAAGCGAACCGCGAAGGCTATCACAAAGAGTATCGCAAAGAGCCACACGTCACGTGACTGGAGTGCCCCACACTAGAAGAACAGCCAGTTGCGTCCACTGACGTCTTATGCTGCACCTACTAGCATCTCGTCTACGATACCTACACACGGGTAGAGACTAAGATACTATTAGAACCAGAACAGTAACCAAGCCGTGAGTGACTAGACAGGGGAACGCCCGTTGGCGTCAGTCTAAAGCCCCTGACTACGTGTACACACACTGGCTTTTGCCTAAGCCAGGCCTCTAGCTAGTTTTCTCCCCCCGTAGGATGCAACGGTAACTGCAGGAGCCGACGGAGACTAGCTTAAAAACCATGAACCACAAGTGCCCCACTATAAAAGCCGTCACGCCGAAGTGTGTCGTAAGGCTACGACTAGTGAAGGCTCACAAGACACGGACTCCAAAATACGAGTGCCGAAGTACATACAGGCAAGGGTTCCCTGTAACACGTACTTCGAAGCACCAAAGGTAGGACAGGAGACCGCCAACAGACTCAGGACAAGGCAACTAGCCCTACAACTACAACGGTCCCTGAGTCCTAAGACTCTGAGTCAGGATCATCGCACATAGCGAAACAAGCCGCCAATCGACCTAATCCTAAGCCAAGGAAAATGACGCTCTGAGAAAATGACACACTGAGACCTGAGGGGACACCAAGAACCCTCAGCACACCTGGATACGTAAATCGAGGTAGAACGGTACCTCGAAGCATCCAGAACCAATGTCTTTCTTTCCTCCCTCCAGCCGATTAGCTCAGTCCAGGGATATAAGTTACTAGCACAGGAGAGCGCTCACACCTTTAGTGAAGGGGTGAGGTGTTCGCTCCACCGCGGAGTAACTACTCCCGGAATCGAGCTTTGGCCAAGGTGGAACATAGATAAAGTAGGCACATGCACCCTATTCATTTCACTGATGGTGACGAAAGCTGAGAGTGCGGTTCATTCATCGACATGGGTTAAATGTCGAAGCACTGGTAGTTTGTTTATTAACGAGGATGGAAGGTCCAAGTTAAGGGGTAGCTGATCGGGCTCGCCGACGGTGGTGAGGGTCGAAGGGTAGCGATCGATCTTACCGATGATGACAAGGGTCGAAAAGGATAGCGACCGATCTTGCTGATGGTGACAAGGGTCAAAAGGAGTGGTGATTGATCTTACCGATGGTGACAAGGGTCGAGAAGGTAGCGACCGATCTTGCCGATGGTGACAAGGGTCGAAAAGGATAGCGACTGATCTTGCCGATGGTGATAAGGGTCGAAAGGAGTGGCGACTGATCTTGCCGATGGTGACAAGGGTCGAGAAGGTAGCGACCGATCTTGCCGATAGTGACAAGGGTCAAAAGGGTAGCGATCGATCTTGTTGATGGTGACAAGGGTCGAAAGGGTAGCGACTGATCCTGCCGATGGTGACAAGGGTCGAAAGGGTAGTGACCGATCCTACCGATATTGACAAGGGTTGAGAAGGTAGCGACCGATCTTGCCGATGGTGACAAGGGTCAAAAGGGTAGCGATCAATTTCGCCGATGGTGACAAGGGTCGAAAGGGTAGCGACCAATCTTGCTGATGGTGACAAGGGTCGAAAGGGTAGCGACCGATCTAGCCGAATGGTGACAAGGGTCGAAAGGGTGGCCGATCTTGCCGATGGTGACAAGGGTTGAAAGGATAGCGACTGATCTTGTCGATGGTGACAAGGGTCGAGAAGGTAGCGATCAATCCTGTCGATGGTGACAAGGGTCGAAAAGATAGCGACCAATCTTGCCGATGGTGACAAGGGTCAAAAGGGTAGCGACCGATCTTGCCGATGGTGACAAGAGTCGAAAGGGTAGCGACCGATCCTGTCGATGGTGACAAGGGTTGAGAAGGTAGCGACCGATCCTGCCGATGGTGATAAGGGTCGAAAGGGTAGCCAGTCTTGCCAATGGTAACAAGGTTCGAAAAGATAGTGACCGATCTTACCGATGGTGACAAGGGTTGAAAGGGTAGCGATCGATCCTGCCGATGGTGACAGGGGTCGAAAGGGTAGCGACCGATCTTGACGATGGTGACAAGGGCCAAAAGGATAGTGACCGATCCTGTCGATGGTGACAAGGGTCGAGAAGGTAGCGACCGATCATGCCGATGGTGACAAGAGTCGAAAGGGTAGCGATCGATCTTGCCGATGGTGACAAGGGTCGAAAGGGTAGCGACCAATCTTGCCGATGGTGACAAGGGTCGAAAGGGTAGCCCCCTCTGACCGGGCTCAAAGGGTCCGACTACTTCGCCAGGCAACATCATATGAGTTGATTGGCGACTCCCTGTACCAGCTCATTCACGAAAAGGACAAGTCCATTCTCTTGAGATGCGCCTCCCCAGTTGAGGCTCAAGCTATCATGCGCGAGGTTCATTCTGGGCTATGCGGCACCCATCAAGTCGGAGACAGAATGAAGTACAACATCAAATTGAAAGGCTTTTATTGACCTACCATGTATGCGAATTGCGTCCAATACGCTCGTACATGCCATCAGTGCCAAGCCTTCGGCCCAGTGCCCAAAAGGCTTCCCAATCCACTACGTCTGCCCCTACCTGGCCATTCGCCGACATGGGGTATGGACATCGCGGGGCCTTTCCCGCTATCTTCCAAAGGCCACAAGTACATTCTGGCCATTATTGACTACTTCTCTCGTTGGGTGGAAGCCCTTCCCCTACGGGAAGTCATCGGTGAAGTCGTCGCCAGGTTCATCTGACACAACATCATCTATCGTTTCGGTACACCCAGCCGCATAGTCTCTGACAACGGGACGCCATTCAAGAACAAGGCCGTATACCAGTTAGCGGCCAAGTTCCACATCGACTGGAGAACCTCTTCAGTCTACAGCCCACAAGCTAATGGCTTGGCCGAAGCCTTCAACAAAACTCTCCGCAAGCTCTTGGCTAAGATTGTTAGCCACCAGAAATGTGATTTGGGTGAAAAGGTCTCCGAGGCATTATAGGCGTACCGGACGGTCTACAAAACTCCCATGGGATGCTCGCTGTTCTCCCTCATCTATGGGGTAGAAGTCATCATCCCTGTCAAAATCCAGCTAACATCCTACCGCATAGTGGTACACACCGGCTTGGCCGACCTTGATGAAAATGAATACCAGAGAAGGCTAGAAGAGCTTGCCGATCTAGAAGGCAAACGACTTGAAGCCTATAAACACCTACAGATATATCAGGCACGCATGGTGCGAGCCTATGACAAGCTCGTCAGGTAACGAGCCTTCAAGCGAGGTGACCTAGTCATGATTAAGGAAAGGGAAGTCATAGTAGGCCGTTCCAGTGGCAAGCTCCGGCCGAATTGGCAGGGCCCGTACATCATTTGCGATGCCTATGAGGGTGGGGCCTACACGATCATAGACCACAAGGGCCACCGACCCTTCCCACCTCTCAATGGCAAGCACATAAAGCTATACTATGCACCAGAGCATGAGTTCGCATGCCACACCGGATAGTGCGCACACTCCCAGTCTCAGCCTCCGGAACTGGTCTTCTCTCCAAGAAGGCCGAACCAGGCACTCTTCCCAGTCCTCCTCTCCAGTCAAGCCAGGGGGCCAACCAGGCCCCTCCCAGAGTCATCGTCAGACACCCTCAGAAGCCAGTCCCCGCTTTCGTCCTCGCAGTGACAAGAGCGGGGGCACCACTGCATCAACCACAGCTTAGCCGCCAGGCTCTCAGGTAAGTGAAACAAAAAAAATATACGGGGGCCCTACGGTAACCAGCCTACTCACCGTCTCTCTCGGGTGCGCCACACCAGTGCTCCCAGTGGGTCGACACAAGTGCGCCGTGGAAGCTACTACTAGTGGATGGGTCACCGGAAGTACAGACCCTCAAGTCACGAAAAATGACTCCGGAGATAGACAAGTACAAGGATTGCTCCTCGTACAACACCGACTCATGGTGACGTAAGTCGAAGATGCCATATCCCGGGACCCACACCTAGTCCCCACATGATGCCTAGCATCAATCAGGCCACGGGTCAGCACGTGGATCGAGGATTGCTCACTCGGGACTCGAATCGGTACGAAAGAAACCACCGGCTGGGCCTCAGACGATGAACGGTCCATCATTGGCCGCTCAAGGATGCTCGGCTAAGCCGCAGCCGCGCGTGGGAGAAAGACGGTCCAACCTAGCTGTCCGTCATTCCCAGCGAAAACCAGACTATAATGCCCCTGCCCAGGGGCGTTATAGTGCTTAACGGACCAACACAGGTGCGTTAAGCCCCAAGTCACAGATGGAAACATAATGCACTCCTCTAGGGGAGTTATGTACATAACAGACCAGTTATGGTGCGTTATGTCACGGGGTGAAAACAGACTATAACGCAGTCCTCTAGGCGCGTTATACACCTTAACGGACATTATCCGATGCATTAAGTGGAAGGTAAGGGCGTTAAGCATAACGCACCTTCCCTGCGGCGTTATAGGACATAACGAACCTCCCTAGGCGCGTTATGTGACCAAGACCCCCAACGGTCAAAAACCAACGGTCGGAAACACATAATGCACCAACACCGGGGCGTTATGTGAAACATAGCGGTCAGTCGTGGGACCGTTAAACCCACGAAGACCAGACTCAAAACCCACGAAGCATAACGCCCCTACCTGGGCGCGTTATGCACATAACGGCCATTGGAACGACCGCTATGTCATCCCGGTGGCGAAACGGTGAACTAAGCCCAAAAACACCGGCCATGCCCCCATACCTCCACGGGGGAGGGAGAAATCAAGGGGGAAGCTCCCCAATAGCCTTAGGCATGATTCTACGGCCTCAGATCAGCCAAAAACATGGTGAATCACTAGATCGGGTGATCACTCCCCAAATCATGGTTTTACCCTAACCCGCTCAAAAATGTCCCTCTCGGCCTTACGACGGGCTAGAAATGGTGGAAATACAATACAGGGAGCTAGGGAACGTCACCCTACCTCAATGGAGCGAATGCTCCGTCGAATCGATGCCGAAATCGTGAAGAATACCTTGAAAACCCTCATTCCTTCCACGAAACCCCACGAGCTTCACGCTGCCTTGATCGCCACACCGTCCCCGCCGCCACCGCGTAGTCGCCCCGTGCCGTCTGCAGTCGGTGGGGGCTCACCGTGGTCGTCACCGGTCGAAGGGAGAGAGGAGGGGGCGCTCACGGTGGGAGGAAGAAGAAGAAGGAATAAGAAGAATAAGAAAAAGAGAAAAAGATTTCTCGATCCACACCCCCAAAGATTTATTTAGACAAGACTGTGAATCTCGTCGGAGATGGACCTGTAATCACCTAGGAAGGGTTAGAAGGAGCCCTGCAAGTTAGCCCAAGAAACAACCCTCCGACAGTCAAGTCAAGTAACTGAGAGGCGAAGGGAGAACTATAGTGAGGGAGAAAAAAAGAAAGAGCTCGAGGGGAGATTTTTGCCTATCTTCTGGTCATTGGGCCATGATCTTACTTATACCATCAACAAGGGGGTTGACCGTTAGGTTGTCATGACCGGGAGAGGCGTGAGCCACCCAGTTCCCATGCCTGACGAAGCAGAGGGCATGAACGTTGACTTGCTGTTCCCACCAGAGAGGTAACTCCGCCATTAATGTGACAGGGGTGCCGACCATTAATGGGGCGGGACTCATCGGAAAGGACGCATGCATGTGCTGATAGAGGGAGTGGCACAGACAGCATCCCAATATCGTCACTGGAGTGGAGCACTATTCGCCATTAATGCGTAGCAATGGCCCCTGACAGAGAGGGCGCACGCGAGTATGGCTTCTACTATGGGCCTGCAACAAGGTAGGGGGCGTAATGGGCCGCCTAGGTAGCCAGGTGGGCTTTGGAGAGTTGGGCTCCTGTAACGAGTTGGAGATCGGGCGTTTATCTGGCCGGCAGGATGGGCCCTCCTCACTAGCCCCCCACTCCTCAGCAGCTAGAGTGCTCGGTGCTCGGGAGGGTTTCGGGCCTCTCCTTGCCTTAGGAGAGGGAGGGGCGACGCTTGGTCCCCACACGTTGCGCCTCAGGGTTAAAGCATGGAGCCTTAAATGTGCCTGTCAACTGACCGTAGAACCGCCGGGTGCTGACGTCACTGCTATGTGTTAGTATTGGTGTGCTACAGGCCAATTTAGGGTCGCGTAGACCCGATAGTTGTACGATCTTGTTCATTATTAATGAAGTGGTATTTGAGCGTAAATGTGTGATTGTATATTACTTTATGATGTCCCTAGGATATGTGGTTGTAAAGTCTACTCGAGTTGGGATCTCGATCATGAGACTAACTTTATATAAACACAAACCTTAAAATTATTCCTGGTTGGAGGGTAATCAGTTAGGGACTTTGATTACCTATTAAACCAGAACACATGATGTGTGAGTGAGCAGTCTCATGGTCACTGGTGCGGGGCACCAACACATATGTGTAGGTGTATGTCCGGGGAGGATGTACACTAAACTGATCCACTATTGGATCTTCAGATGGTTGATTATACCTAATGTCAACGGAAGATCCAATTGTCTTAGTAGCATCGTTGGTCCTTTGACCTGAGACATTGATCGAATCTTGCACGGGGACCGGAATGGTTTAATGAGTTGGCTAAGTGACTTTAACCATAAGTCATGAATTGCCAAGTCATTAACTATTTCGGGATACGTGTGAAGATCATCAATGGTCAAGAGGGGATCGCTCACTGTCAGGTATATATCAGACAGTTAATGGGTCATACTAGTACAGAGACAGAAAGAAAAGTACAGCTACACGGGACATACCTCGGTACTCACCACTGGCAACTAACGCTGGGCACCAGAACCATGCTGAGTCTCAGGTGCACTCCTCTGAAGCCCCGCCTCGCCTGAAACACGGTGAAAACACGCAAGGAATGAGTCTTAAAATAAGACTCAGTAGGGATCACTCGAACCCCACCCCGCCAACACGGTAAAACCGCTATGCTAGCAGTTAAGCGAATACTACAAGGTAAAGCCCTGCAACTACAACACCGATCTCATAGCGTGAAAACCACTCACATACGCCACGGTGAAACAACCGGAACTCACCAGTCAACACGACCAAAACTCAAGGTCAAGGTGACTGAAACTGACAATCTGTCACTCCCTGCCCAAAATAGGAGTACCTTCCATTAGAAGAATGACCGGATGCGTCCACTGACGTCTTATACCGCATCACAATTGTCTAGCTACCATGCACTGGGCATGAGACTCAGACACACTCAGGTAACTACAAAGCGAGTGACTAGCTGGGGTCGCGCCCGTCGACGCGTGTCTAACTGTCCCCAACCACGTGTGCATACACAGACCGTACGCACTAGGTCTGGCCTCTAACTGGTTTTCCCCTCAGTCAGACTCTGGCTGCTACACATGGGGCCTGACGGGAACCAGTCTAAAATCATCCTCAGGGTAGCCCCTCGACCATTCCCTGGTGGGCCAGTACACGCGTACCGAAAGCTATGACTAGTGGAGTGTCACTGAAGGAGTAGACTATCAAGCTACAAAAAATAACGTCTGAACTCGATGAAGTATGGGGACCGTCCCACGTACCAGCACCATCACACGGTGACCACAGTTGGAGAAGAAACAGGACTGCAACCCACCCAGTGCAGCCCAGAGCTTGGCGGTCCTACCTAGGAGTGCCACAGGCTCTGACGGTCTACCGCTAGGCCATTACAGTGGTCTGACGGCCCAACACGAGGGCATCAGGCCAACGGTGCAAAACATACTGTGACATGCCAACCCTGGTGCATCACAGTCCCTGACACACCTAACCCAATGCGTCAGGAGACGAGTGGAAACAAGTTGTGATGCACACCGCTCGGGACATCACAGTCGCTGACGGATCACCTTTGGTGCGTCAGGAGACAGGATGAGATCAGCTGTGACGCACACCCCTCGGGGCGTCGCAACCTCTAACGGTCCTACCTAGGAGCGTTAGGGTGATGGGCAGCGTTAGCTCTAACGCTCCCTCACTGGGGCGTCACAAGGCTCTGATGCCCCACCCGGGGTGCGTCAAAGGCCTTTACCCCCCAATGGTCAAAAACTCAATGGTCAGAAAACCACAACGGTCGGATGCCAACGGTCGGATCGTCACTCTAACAATCCAACCTAGGCGCGTCACACGCCTTGGCGGTGATGTGAAACCACCTTGGGGGTGGTAATCACAAGACCGAATGACCCTCGGACCTAGCAAGCAAACAATGAGCGGATCGTGTCTCGGGAACTGCCACACCACCACTCCCAGGTGGGCTGACACGTCGAAACATATCGTCAGGCTACGACTAGTGGAGGCTCACTAGACACAGACTCCAAAACACAAGTGCTGGAGTACAGACAGGTTAAACAAGCACCGTCACACATACTACAAGCACTAAGGTAGTACAACCACTGCTAATAGACTCAACACAAGGCATCTAGACCTACTAATGCACGATTCTTGAGTCTCGCGACTCGAAGGTAAGATCGTCGCGCAACGGTGAAGACACGCTGCCAATCAGTCTAATCCTAAGCCAGAGAAAATGACACATCCACATAAAATGACTCACAGAGACCTGAGGGATCACCAAGACTCTCAGCACACTTGGACACGTAGACCGAGGTAAGATGATACCTCAAGGCATCCAGTACTACGTCTCGAGCTACCCAAAATGGTCGAGACACACACAAGGTCCTCTGTCAACCACTAGGTCACACCAGGTTCACCAGAACCTGACAATGACTCACAGAAAAGGACACAATACACAAACACTCCTGTCTACCTTATAACGTGGTCATAGCCCTCATAGGATGTCAGGAGACATCCACGAGACAGCGGGTGAACCACAAGGTCAATCCAAGACAATCAAAAACTAAAACACTAGTAAACTATACTGGTAGTCGTAGAATGGGCCATTCAGGGACTATAGCAGACAAGGAGTAGACCGCTAAACTCAGTTAACCCTCAAACCAACCGATTCAACCAAACCACCAAAGCAGTCTAAGATAGACCCGCTACACAGACTCAACAATTCTAGAGTGAACCACCAGACTAACCATCCTAAGACCTATACCTATGATAGACGGACTGTAGTGGCCCAAGAAAAGGACGCTACGATGACAAGACAGATGAGGGTTAAGCCGCCAAGGCTAACCGACTCAACAACGGACCAAAACCACTGCACGGTCTACTAAGGGGCCGCTTAGGGGACTGAATGGTCTATAGGAGGACCGCCCAATTTTACCAACCTACTACAGTAGTTCGGTCAAATCGGTCAGAACTGTCTGGGACTGACCGCTCAGTGGACAGAACAGTTAGGGGCAAATCGCTCCATGGAACACCATAGGTGAGCTGAACGGTCTATCGACTGACCGCTTAACTGGTAGAACGGCTAGGCTCAAGCCATTCGAAATAACAAGAGAAACAGCACGGATGGGAGGAAGCCATGCAATGGGGATAAACGGTCCTCACTAGGCCATGCAAACCCCAAGATGGTCTATCGCATGACTGCGTAGACCTAAACCGACCTACTTCTAAATAGTCACAACCATGACCGCGCAACACCCTAAATAGTTATTGTTAAACTGTGTAGGCGTTATGGTGAACAAACCAAGGGATCGGTCGGATCTCGACCTTTCCACGCCCCGTTCATCCCGAAACGAAGGGGATACATTCACAATGACGATACACAACATTTAGACTCCAACGGGAGTCAAATCGGCTGCCCTTTCCCAGATCCATACCTGCTCGTATGGTGATTAACTTCCCAGATTAACACTGACTCTTACCACCATTAGCTTTCCCCTGTTCGAACCAAACATGGCAACGGATTTTTCATTTTACGCTTCTCAGATAAATAGCGCCTTATCTGGGGGCGCGGTTTAATTAGCGACGGGGTCAGGGTCGTTACTTCTTAAATTGACGCCTGTTCGAACGATCATTATTTACATAAATGGCGACTTGAAGTAAGTCGCTATTTCTTTTAATTAAAAATTATTTCTAAAAAAAATCAGGGTTGCTACAGAAAATGCACAGGCTGACGCTTTGGCAAAATTGGCAAGCTCATTGGCAGTGCCGCTAGAAGGATCGCTCAGCATCTGAGTGATAAATCAGCGCCATGTCCCTAGCATGCTAGGAGAACTAGAAGAAGAAGAGGAACTTAGGGTCGCTACACTGGAGGCCGTCAGCTCACCCGACTGGAGAAATCCTCTTTGCAATGGTTTAAATACCAGCAGCTACCTAAGCAGAGAGAAGAGAAGATCAAGCTGATTAGAACAAAGGACTCCTATGAGGTCCAAAATGGAATATTATTCGGAGTTATGGTGGATGCCAAGCAGAAATTACTTCTCCGATACCTGCCCACTGAAGAGGCCTGGAGGGTTATGAAGGAGGTTCACACCGGGACAGCTGGGGTGCACCAGACAGGGCCGAAGATGAAGATTGAAATAAAGAAGCTTCATTATTATTGGCCGACGATGTTCGATGATTGCTGCAAGTATGCTAAGTCATGTCAAAGGTGCCAGGAGCACGCGACGATACCTAGTAGACCGCCCGCGCCACTGCATCCAAGAGTACCCAGTTGGCCATTCACCCAATGGGTAATAGACGTCGTGGGTCCATTGCCCGCTTCATCCACAGGCTGCAAATACATCCTCACGGTGACTGATTATTTTTCCTGCTGGGTAGAGGCCGTTGCCCTAAGGGAGGTCACTAGGGAGATCGTGGTCAGGTTTGTTCGCCGCAGCATTATATTCTTGTTTGGCATGCCCGACCGAATTATCTCAGATAGTGGCAGTCACTTTCGCAACTAGAAGGTCTACCGGCTGGCAGAAAAATACAAGATTGACTGGAGAACGTCAACTCCTTATAACCCGCAGGGCAATGGCCTGGCTGAAGCTTTTAACAAGACCCTCTGCACTCTCCTAGCCAAGATTGTCAGCTCCAACAAAAGGGACTGGGAAGAGAAGATGTACGAGGCGCTATGGGCATATCGAACTGTGTACAAGACCCCAACGGGCTGCTCGCCTTTCTCTTTGGTGTACGGCTCGAAAGTGATCATCCCTATCGAATTGGAGATACCCTCTCTAAGGGTCGCCATCCAGCACGAGCTAGTTCATAAAGGGCAAACCAATGTCAAGCGAAGACTCGAGGAACTCTCCAGTTTGGAAGGAAAGCGACTTCAGGCCCAACAGAACATTCAGGTCTATCAGGCCCGATTATAAAAAAATTTATTCTCTCTCTCCCCTCACTCTCGATTCTCTCTCTCTCGTTCGATCTCACTCTCTCTCTCTCATCCTCTCTCTCTCTCTCACGATCGCCTCTCTCCCTCTCTCTCGATTTTGACGACATCGATCGCAGATAGAGGCGTGGGAGGTACCAACGAGACCGGCTCGTCGCGAGGGACGCATGGGTGCTGACCTCGTTTCGATCCTTGGAGCGTGGAGGCACGTGGGACCGAGAGGAGCCAGGATGTCCTTTCATCCATTCGGTACCGAATCACTATCTTCGTCACGCAATAGGTAGGGGGATGGAATCCTCTTCTCGCTAGGAACCCGCCGATACCACATACGTCATGGTCCGATGCCATTTTTCTCATTTTTCGTGCATATTTCCATGTTAGTATAATTTTATCCTATTTTCTGAAAATCAATTCCATGGCAATCGTTTTATGTTTTAATAGCATGTATTGGTGTGGAATGTTGTTGTGGGCATCGCAGGTTAGTTTATTTCTCGAAACCCCGTCGTTTCAAGCCAACTGGGAGGGGTTTTGGCCCAGGCCAACCCTTTCCAGCTGTCACGGTAGCATTACGGCCACCATGTGACCATCCATGCTTGTATGGCCCATTCGGAACTGCCTATGACCCTTGAGTGGTCCAACTCAGACCGCTCAAGACCTGGACCTTTTCAGACTATAGGAAGGTTCACACTAGAATGGCCATGCCCCGACCGTTCATGCCAGATGAACGGCTTGTCTATTGATTGCCCATGGCACTAACCGCCCTTGTGAGCGGCCGTCCCCTAACCACCCATGCTGTGAGTGGCATACCCCGTGCCGTTTATCCGTTAGGACCCTCAAGGACGAGCGGCCCTCCCATAACCGCTCACCCTTGTGCAGCAGTACTCTTGCCATTTATACCCTGTATATTAGTTTGAGTGTAACTCATGAGTGGCCTATCCTCCACTGTGCATCCCTTTAGACCCCATCTGGCATTGGTGGAAGAGCGGCTCACTCCAATCCATTCAACCCCATGAGCGGCCTGATCCTAACCGCCCAAGCCTTTAGAATATGTTGACGTTAGCAGTTGAGCGGCTAAGGCCCAGTCGTTCTAGCCTCTTGAGTGGCCTAGTCCTAACCGCATGTCTTGATGAGCGGCTGACCCCTAGACCGCCCATCTGATGAGCGGCCAGAGCAAAACCGCCCATCCCTACAGTGTTTTAATTTCAGCATATTCATTCCATTTATGCATTAAATACTGTATTATCGCCATGTTTAAAAATATTTTATAAACTGTGACATATTTTACATCCCGATAGAGTGACTTTCCCTTTCCTTGTGATAGAGCCACTAGTCGTAGCCCGATGACTTTTAGTGTCGGCCCACCGAGGAGAGGTGGCGGGGTAGTCCCGGTTTGCGGTTCTTAAGCTAGTTTCTATGGGCCCCCTTGCTTTGTAGTAGCGTTCTACTAGGGGAGAACCTAGCTAGAGGCCCTCTTTCATTTTTCTTTGTCGCTCGTGCGGTTTTGACCCTTCTTTAGACCTTTTTCACGCTTTCTTCGAGCTGAAGGAGCAAATCCATGCTGGGAAGGGGTTCTTCTATCTTCAGGCGAGGAGGAAGAGGAGCTGTGTGACTCTCTCTCCTCAGGATTCTTCGCACAAGACGTGGAAGACTCAATTTTTCTAGGTCGGGGCAAGTAAGGGAAATCTCGACTGGAGCTTCCTTGTCCAGTAGAACTTCAATCCGGTATTCCCTCTGAAGTAGTCGGTGATCCGCTCGGAGCTGGAGGAGGAGATTCGGATCCTTTAGGAGAATTGCCAAACCATTATTGAGTTAATGACCTCAGCCAACATTGAGGATTATCCCCACCGAGCACTGCCACCTAGTGTTAAGGACTTTAAGCTTCAACTTTCATACTTTCTTATTTCGATCGATCGAGCCCTTTCTGATGACTTGCCTTTTGTTGAGCAGAAGCAAGACGCGGTGGTGGAAAGGGGCGACTAGCCGATTGGGAGGTCGTTGAGCTGGAGGTGATGACTACTCCGAGCGTGCCTCAAGCTTCAATAGGTCCTTCTTCTGCCCAAGATAAGGGCAAGCAAGTTGCTTGGGACGATGCCTCCGAGCGCCGAGGGTAGGAAGCGGAATGATGTCGAGGAGCGGTTGCTGCTGGCTTCGATGAAGGCATTGACCATAGAGAAGAAGTGGTCGAAGAAAGTGAAGACTTCCCACCCGATCGAGGAGCTCATAGCTGAGGGTGTTCATCACCCGAACCTTCCACCGACCGAGCCAGAGGTGCCCACTGCGATTGAGGGGACTTCCTCCGAGCCGACGAGAGCACAAGGGGAGGATGTCGACTCTGAGATCCCAGTCGGGGTTGACGGGACGCATGGCGAGAAGGAGGAGGTCGAGATGCGGGTCCAGGCTGAGCTGAGCATCGTTGTCCCGAGATTGGGGATGACTGGAGGGGATGCTTTGACCCCAACACTCCCGGAAGATGCTCCTCCTCTTCAGCAATGGCAGTTCGCCGTCCAGACCACCCTGTACAACCGGTGCTGAGATATGGCACCTACGTCTGTTCGGGAGGAGTTCCTACGTTGTTCCCCTCCCATGCTCCTTGAAAGGGTCATGGAGGGAGGCATCTTCATAGCTTAGTTGGGAGCTGAGATTACTGACTTTATGGCATGGATGGTGAATGAGGGAAGGGCTCAGTCCCAAGTTCATGCTGAGTCTGATCGCAGGATAAGTCAGTTAATGTTTGAGCTCGGGGTGCTTCAGCAGGTGTTGGCTTCACTCCGAGCACATGATCGGGCGAGTGAGGAGGAAGCTCGGTGACAGGCCGAGCAATTGTCCCAAGCTCGGTACATGGCCGAGCTTAAAAGCAATCTCTTGGAGGAGGAGCGTCGGGCTCATGCAGAGCGCTCGAGTCAGTGGGCGGCCAAGTAAGAGGAGCTCAATGGCCGGGTTTGAGAGACCGAGTGGGCCAAGGAGGAGGCCGAGGTGGCGTGGGCTGAAGCCGAGGCATGGCTGACCGAGGCCAGGGCAGGGTTGGCCGAGGTCGAAGCGAAGCTGGTCGTGGCTGGCACGAGGGTGGCCGAGCTTGAGGAGAAGGTAGTAGGAGCCGGGGTGGAGGCGATCGAGTGATATCAGAGCTCAGAGGAATACCAAGAACCCCTGAAGCAGGCCGCCTTCGCGTGTTATGAGCTAGGCTACCGACGAGGGCTGCGGAAGGGTTTTGCCCAAGGCTTCAGGCAGGCGGCCAGCCTGGCTCAAGAACAACTCCTCGATGAGCTCATCTTCACTCCCAGGCAGCGCTACGATTTTGATGGGGATGGCTCAGATGCTCCCTCATCAACGTCGAGTGATGGAGGGCGGAGCGAGGGTGTTTCTACCTTGGTGGAGGAGCGACCACCCACTCTGGGTGCCTCAGGAGGGCACTCGGATGGGGCAATTCCAATAAAAATGGGGTCAGTGCCTGGGCCGACCGTCACTGAGGGTACTGGGGGTAAATCTCCTATCACTGAGGGTCTTCCGCCTACTGAGCTTTGAGAGGGGCCACGAACATCCTAGAGTTCCCCTATTTACATAGATTAGTGGAAATTTATACTTGTCTTACTAGTTCATTTCATCTTTCTCCTTTGTTCATTTCATCTTTCTCCTTTTTTTTGTAATTTCTCTCTGGACTTAGTAATGCAATGATTTTCTTTCCATATAATGGGAGTAGTATTCAAAATGCAATTGACTGCATGTTACTGCCTTTGACCGAGTAGCATTTACCGTATCTGCAGTTGCCAGAGAATCAGAGATCTCGTATGATTCTTTGTCAAAAAATTAGGCTTGCGTGTTAATCGGGCGCGGTGCTGGCGTCCTTTCATCCTTTTACGCTTTAAATGACTTGTCATTTTGGCGTATTCCCACGGGGGTTTGTGAGGGAGGTAACGTAACTGCTTCTAGGGAAGTACGTCTACATCTTGTGTCTTTTCGAGGGGTGATTCAATTAAGGCCAGGGTCTCTCCCTTTGGCCTATAAAAGGTCCCAAAGGGCGTCTCCTCCTCTTCACGCTACTTAAGGCTTCCCTTGCAATATCTAGATTCCTCTCCTGTCCCTGTGAAGCAGTTGCCTTCTTCCTCTGTGATCGTCTTCAGGTGAAGCGTGGAAGATGACTCTGAAGATGAAAACTTTGGTGGTTGCTAGGGTGTTTATGCTACTTCAGTGTAGAAGAATGGTCGGCGATGGGCGGATGGCATAGAAGTAGGGTCGGGCATGTCACCCCACTGGGGAGAGGGGTGGGGAGGACTTAATGCTCCTCATTTCTTTCATCCTCGCTCCCCCTCTCCCACTCCCTTCTAGGGTGTCACGCCCTGAGCCATATATGTACAATGAAAGTAGCTCGGGAAACGTGGACAGTCGGTAATATGCCTCAAGCTAGTAATATAATCAGAGTGCAATAGCATCCACATAAGAGGAATGCACAAGATATGGACACAGAAATTCTAACTTTTATTGATAAGATAGTCCAAATGTTACATAACCGTGACTCTTCTTACCACTAGACTCAAGAAAATTAAAATTATAGGACTAGACTTAATAAAGTAAAATTACATAATGTCATCAAACTAACACAAGGACTCTTGACAGTCTAAGTCTTCTCTCGATCCTCAATTATCACTTTTGGACCCTTCATTGGCGTAGTCTGAATCCGACTCACTTGAACTTCCTGAAAAGATTGAAAAAAATAGGTATGAGGACACTTGCTTAGTAGGTATCTTCACATCAACATGGAAGCATGCTTTAAGTGATTATATTTTTGCTCTAGTGAATAAGGTATAGGAAAATGTGGTGACACATACGAACAAAATCAAAGTAACCATAAGATGCAAACTACAGAGATACACGGATATAGATAAATAATAGAGCAGGATCAAGCAAGATTATAAGGTAAAGTGACCTTTCATTTAACAAGAATGTGATTCATAACCATAAAGGCTATGTACTAGAAAGTCATGAATGAGAAAGTACTATCTAGCATGCAAATTATCACAATATTTTCTCATAGATTTCACCCGTCTATAAAAATGTACTCATCGTACCCCATGATTTTTAGCACGTTTTCGGTTATCTATTGAGGAGGCTAGCGTGGAGCCCTTGGACGCTATCTGTGCCCACTCTTGTATCATCAAGTTATAAATCAAGTTACTTCCATGAGAATATAACAAAATTTTAGCTAATAATGTTCAAATCAACAATAGTTTTATGATAATATAACCAAGGTAAAGAACGCATCAAAGTAAGATCATGAGAGTTCAAAGGATGATTTTCTTGCCCTTGATAGTGTTCCAGCATTCTTCAACCGAATGGCCGAACTTCGTGATCATCATCAAAACCAGGAGGACAACAGGGGGAGCCATGCACGGTGGCGATTATGCTTGAGGAGACCACTGGGATGAAGAAGATGAACATATGGTGGAGGAGACCCCCGAGGCGACGACAGGACGCCGTTCGTCTGAGGTAGGCCAAAACCTTTAAAACCCCATTTTTTAATTTTTTAATTGCGTGCATGTGGGTAGGATAGGAAAGGAATGGGTCAGGGGACCCATAGGAGTGATGTAGAGGCCATCTGGGCCTTCCTCCAAGCGTAGGGAAACAGGGGGAATCCTGCCGCTACGACAGGAGCCTAGCGGTCATTCCAATGACTGCTAGGGAAGCAAACGGTCTAGGCCAGACCGCTAAGGCCAAAGAAATGGTCAAGAGGTGACCGTTAGGGTTCTGAGGGTTTTCTATATATATTTTTTAATGCAATGCATGAATTGTTAATTCTATGGATGACTGACTCTTGAATGTTAAATGCATGCAGGGAAAGCGCCGGACAAGGATCCCTTGGCTGTAGGTCCGAGATGGATGCAGTTCACGGAGCGCCCATGATAGGGACGACCTATGCCAACTACCAGGAGTTGGTGCAAGAGCTGCTGGGGCTAGAGCTGACGAGACCAGGACGCCACTCGTCCATGCTAGCATGAGCGACCCTCCAGGAGAGCCTGGGGCTTAGAGGAGCGGCGATAGCCGTAGGAGAGCTGCCAGAGGAGCACCTTGAGCGACTGATAGATCGGGCCAGATAGTGAGTGGCAGCGGGACCGGGACCATAGGGAGACATCGTCCTCCGCTGCTTCCTAATGCTGCTATTCAGGAAGCTGATCTTTGCGATGAGGGCAGACAGAGTGAGCTGCAAGGTCCTCCCACTACTGAGAGACTTGGACAGAGTTGGGGACTATGCATGGGGCGGTGTGGCATTAGCGTTCCTCTTCGACTCCCTCAGTAGCACTGACCGGCAGACGATGCTGGGCAGGTTCTCACCCCTACTTCATGTAAGAATGCTCCGCCTTAAATGCTTATGATTATGATCATGATTATTCTATGATTGCTACATGCTGACACTTGACAATGCAGGTGTGGACCTACATGTACCTCCCCAGCCTAGGGAGAGGGAAGGAGGTACATTTGGACCGTGTACCCATCGTGAGGCAATGGATGGCGGTACGGGACACAGGGTCACTACGATGCCTAGCACGAGCGATCCAGGACGATATCGACATGCTGCCCTACGCATCGGTAAGATTCTAAACTCTAACCTTCTAAATGCACTTAAACACTCTTAAAAGCTGACACTGACTCTGATGTTTGCCCTTTCAAGTGCGCTGGACACCATATTGTGATGAGGGCCACGAGGGACAGCCCTGGGTGGAGGTAGCCCAAGTGTACGCGGGACGGGACGTGTGGCTTCATTGCGTGAACATCATCGAGCCACTACACCACCGCCTGATCATGAGGACCAGGGGCGTCCACCAGCCAGAGGTGGAGTTCCTGAAATGTAGTGGCTCCACCACATTCACACAATGAAGCCACACATCTCGTCCTGCGAAGGCGAGGGCCCCAACCACCCACGGCTTGTCCACTTGGCCCTCCTCCGTGTAAGGTGTCCACCGCACCTGCAAAAATAAGAAATTACATCAGCATTATAATCATATAGGAATGCATTTAATTAGAGAGTCTGAGTTTAGAATCGTACCGAGGTGTATGGCAGATCATCAATATCATCCTGCAACTCCCGGATCTGTCACCTCAGGGATGCAGTCTCTCGAGGTGCTACCCACCTCCGTGCTATCGGGAGGAGCCCAGGACGGGCCTCCTCCCCTATGCATAGTGTGCGTAATTACACATAGGCCCAAACCTGCATCATAGTATCGCGTCAGTATTTAGGAAGTATATACAAGTCACATAATCAAACCTAGGATAGGAGTCGTACCTGGAGTAAGGGGGAGAAGCCCCCGAGCAAGGTCTGACGGCCCGTCGAACTCAGCGTGTCAAACGAAAAGGCGAGGACTGTTTCTCCCCATGCGTAGTCACCCACGTGGTCAAGCTCCTTGAGGAAGGGGAGGAAATGACAGCTCATCACATCCGCCGTGTGGAGAAGAGTAGTCATCCAAACAACATCATCAAGAAACGTCACAGCACTCGATCGGCCTCCACACCCGGCTCTGCAGCTACCCTTGGTCTAGCCAAGTCCACTAAGCATTACAGGTGCTGCTCTGGCTGCTGCCCGACTGCTATCCCTGCTCGTCGTAGCCCCAGGATGTCTTGTAGACTTGCCCGAGGAAGGAGGGTCGACTGCCCCTCGGGGTGCCGCAGCCCTAGGCCCAGTAGCTTCCGATCCATCTCCTGGTAGTCAGGATAGGTGGTCTCGCTGACTGGTAGCGCATGCACTCCAAGACCAGTGAGCCTGGTCACATCCTCCAGCGTGGGGACCATATGCCCCCACGGGAAAAGGAAGGTCTGACTCACTGGATCCCAGTGATCGTGCAGGGCGTGGAGCAGAGCTGTGTCGAACTGACACACCTTGATGCTCAAGAATGGGGCGAACCCCAAGGCGGCCAACCTCTCCCACTGAAAGTCTGACAGTGCCAAATACACTGCACGGACCTGCAACCATGAGATGTGGGTCCTGCGCTTTCCCTACATTATTCATCCATTTTTAGGCATTTAACAAATTAATTTAAGTTTTTAATCTCACAAAATAAATGAAGATAACAAAAATTCCATTTTTTGCTAGATGGGCGATCCTCATGGGACCACACATCACTACGTGCGGCCAAGATTGGACCGCTCGTGTTCTCCACGTTCTGAAGTTAGAGCGGCCTAACATAGGCCACATGTTCTTTGTGCGGCACTCTAGTGACCGCCTTACCTAGGTCAGTTTTGAGGTTGGTGCGGCTGCTCCTAGGTCGCAGGTCATTTGTGCGGCCGTATGTAGGCCGCATGTTCTGTGTAGCGTGGGCGATCGAGGACCGCCCAACCGTATAAAATACTAGTGTCCCACACATAAAAACTCAATGCTCGGGCAGGGATTCCATGCTGTCGCCCAACCATAGAGAGGTCGGAGTCGCTCGAGTCGTGCTGCGTGTCTGATATCGGCGACTGGCTCTCGTGTCCTCACCAACAATCCCAAGGCTTACACAAAAAGAATGATTACATCCCACAGAGGCCTGGGAGGAGCCAAAAGAAAAACATACAAACCCTTTTGAAGGGCCAACTCTTAGAAGAGCAATCCTGGGATCGTTCTGAAGAGGGCAAGGGTACTCCTCCACCTTTGCCTCAGGGTACTTTCACAAGAATGCGACCATCGCCCTAGCCCATAGCTTCTGGCATATGTCATGGCTAGACACCTGCCCCGGTTGTTGGAACTCCGCTGACCCTCAGTATCCTTCCAGAGCATCGGTAATGAAGTATCGGAACTCCTCAGATTCTTGATACTTCTCGAGGGCCTCTCGGGGTCCAGCGCCACATGCCTCCTAAAGGTCCCACACAAGCTTGGCGATGACATTTGAGCCTTTTCTTTGGCATCATGGAATTGGAACAGCTCCTCAGCAACCACGTGTCCTCCTCCTGGGCAGCGACAAGATCTACCTGCACACGAGCTAGCTCATCCCTGGTTAGGACAACTTTGGCTTTCTTCCCCAGCAACTGTTGGTGAAGTGCGTCAAGGGCAATGACTTTGGAGGCCTTCGCTTCCTTCCTCTAGGTCTGAAATGAAAACTCGGCCTTCCGGGCACTGGACGACTCCACAGGTGTGTGCGCGAAGAGAACGTAGGCTTGTAAGGTGAACTCCATACCTTGCAGCATCATCCTCTAGCAAAGGGCATCATGAGGTACCTCATTGGCACAGAGGATGTCCTCCAGAAGGGCTGAGAAGCCCATTAGAGCCCCCAGATCGACATCGTGAAGGCTATCTACACCCTCCAAGTTAAAGGGCGAATGGGTTGTCAGGCCTTTGTCTTTCCTCATGGAGGGCCACGCTTTCGCTTTGCCTCCCTTCGATGGGGGTAGTCCCTCATGTGGGCGCATCCATCCCAGAATCCACTGACCTTCCCTTGGGATGAATGGTGGCCTCCTTCACCTCTCTCCACGGCCTCTTAGGAGCTAGTTCTACTTGCTCACCTATGCTCACCACCATTCGAAGTGTCGGACTACCAGGACCCAGGATGTCCTCGAAGGATATCTCAATATCGCCTGCGAAACAAAGTAGAGAGGCTTAATAAGAAATCGAGGTGACATGTGCAAGAGTAAAGTATGCACTCTCTGAACCCCCCCTTTGGCAGTTCGTCAGATTGCCCTTGCGAGAACCAGAACACCTCATACTTCTCCGGGCTGTGCTATGCGCCTTGCCACAAAATGTATACTACCTTCTCCCCAGATGACGATAGGTGTAGCGACCCTGGATCCGAGTACCGGAAAGGAACTGGCGCGACTCGAATCTCAGTCCGCCTCCCACGAGCCCGAAAATTCAGAAGGTCAAGTGATTGTAGGATACCTCCATTCCTGATCAAATCTTCTCTGGTCCCATGTCATTTGGTGGATCTCTTTGTGAGGTTGGCCTTGGAATTGCTATTTCAGTACCGTCTTGTCCTGTGTCTGCTCAAGCGTGGACATCTTAACTTGAGCCTGATCATCTCCTTATTTTACGATTGTGTGGCTTTGGACCTAATCTCTGTGTCGAGAGTTGTTATGTACCGTGTTTTCATGGTGCCGTGTCCAACGGCCGATGTGATGTGAGGCTCATTTGTCATTACAGGACGCAAAGGTAGGTCGAGATTAGTGCTTTTCCTTGGGCTTTGTGCTGACGCTGGTGCTCTTCTCTATTGCACATAGACTTTTTCTGCTCGGTTGCTCACGGGATCAGTGCTCGAGGCGTGTTACATTGTGATTTTATGGGATTACGATGACGCCTAATGTGTACTGAGATGCAAAGGCCGAGCTTCTTTTTGATGCCTTCGTGCGTTGTTGAGTGCGCAGCGAAAGCGTGTGGGCTGATGACCCACAAGCTGAGGATCTTTTCGTACAATTCTAGCTGGTCGAGAGAATTGCTCCTTCTCGATGTGACTCCGTCTTAGCTACATGTGCCTAGACATTGTCGTGACCGTGTCGTTGTCGGTCATTTCTCTGGTTTTATCATGGCATTTGAGCGTGTTGGGGGAATCGTCAGCTTCCCTGCTGATAAAGTACCCTCTACTCTGCATTCCTTCTTGTAGGCATTGTGCTCTCGAGGCGTGTTCATAATCCTCGAGATGCGTTCCCTAAGATTATGCTGTCTCTTGTCATTTTGTGACCGATTTCAATTGTTGTGGGTCTTTCCTTGGTGAACGGCCTGATGCATGATTCGCTCCCTGTAGTCGTGTGCTCAGCTGCCGCGTGTCTTGATACGGCCCTACTTGCAGTGTGTTCCGTGGTTCTGTGTGCTGTACGGAGCCGGAATCCTACAAGTGCTGTTGTTGTTGGCTGTTGTTTTTGCAAGTGCTATTTTTGTATGATTTTACATTTATGTGCTGGACCATTGTCTCGTCAGTAGTTTGCTGTGCTCCTTTTCCCGGTGGAGTAGCTCGCGACTCGATTAGATGCGATATCTGAGTGAGGACTGACTTAATGCTGTGTGTGGTCCAGTGTTGTTGATTTTGCGGTCGTTCCTCCGTGTAATCGTCATTGGCATCCTGTGTGCCTGGTGTTTCCTGTCTCCTTTGGCACTGGAGCTGATGATGTCGTCAGGCTGTCAGCCGAGAGGACTATGTTTCCTTGTGTAAGCTGATGTTGGTTGTGTCTGTCGCTTCTGTCGATTCATTTTTCGGTGTTGTTTACTCTGGCAGTTGTGTCTCTTGCCTTGCGAGACGTAAGCGACGTTGCCTTACTTCAAAGGTGTCGGACTTGTGTTCACTTGTGGTCGTGCTCACTCCTGAGCGTGTATCCGTGACAACAGCCTAACGCTGTTCCTCTGAACTCTGTTTCTCGTGTTCTAGGACAAGACTTAGTAGAGACAAGTCTAGAACTTGCTCTGATACCAATTTGATGTGAAACCACTCCTTGGACCTAAATTGCAAGCAAACAACTGAGTTGGCAGACCCACTCTAGCAGACTCACTCGTGTAGCGCACACCCGGGTCTGTAGGTGGACCGGCGATGGGGATGAGGGTTCGAAGTGGGACCTCGCTATTCCGGAGTTTGGCTAGCTTGAGGCTGAACCCCTAAGGGTCAGGGATGCCCACTTTCACGGGCGGCCAGCACGCCGAGGGCGTGGGTTGTAGGGTTGCTCTCTCAACTCACTCCGTGGTGGTCACACAATTTGATGGAATTTTAGACCGGGCACTCACCTTACTGCTGACGATGCAACTTAGAAACAATACTAAGCTAAGCAGAGTTAAGCCAGCAAGGAGAGGGGGCCAAAAGCTCACCTGATCAGTGTGAAGACGCCGATCCCGACCGGAGACGAAGGCGAGTGGGGAGACGTGGGTATGCACCCGCACGCCGCACCGATGTAGCTTCGGAAGGTGACTTGTTGTTACATGTACTACACCTCACGCAGGAGGGTTGGACAAGGGGTGGGAAACTTAAGGATTACATCAAAACTACCTCCGCACAGGGAGGGGTGCTAAGCCAGCCAGGCGGGGAGGGGAGATTAGCTAAGTCGGTGCCGGAAGGGCACTTCTCCGGTTCTGTCCAGGTCTAGGACTGCAGGACAGTGAGTTGTTGTAGTCACCGCTGTGCACTCCCCCAAGCTCAGAAGTCACCGAAATTGGTGCCAAATCGTCGCTTACAGACCCTGGAACGCTAGAGAATTTTCGTGGATAGACCCGTCGTCGCCACCGGCCGGGGTGGCTCCCAGAACAGGCTCTCTATGCTCTGGCTCCAGCTGATCCTAGGGTGTAGCATCAGCTGGTTGTAGCCGCCATGGATGCTCCCGAAGTCCAATCATGGCGAGACCAAGTCGAGGACGACCGTGGATGAGTCTTCTTTGAGCAGCAACTAGGGAGAGCACCAGACGATGTCGGAGCGGCGAGGAAGAGCCCGTTGAGTGAGGGGGGGTCAGGTCAGGCCCTAAGTGACCTGTTCTGCGCACCTGGGGGAAGAACATTGGAAGACACTCCTCCATATGTGGAACTAGACGCCGCTTTTTTCTGATGGACGCCGACTGGTTGTATAAGTCCTCGGCCAAGCGGCGCCTTCAGAAGTTGTAGGATACGACCGTGGGAGCTCCAGGAAGTCGTCTCAGGTCGCCAGCTGGTCCTGATTTGCGTAGTCGGGGGAGAACAAGTCTTCCGGGCAGCAGGGATGTCAGATGCCGACAAGACCACATAGATACGAAGCTTTCTCGACGAGCTTTTGTTGTGCCCCTGTGGTCATTGGTCATTTGTATCTCATGATTTTGATACTAGCTAACACTATAAGTCATTGTTGTTTTCCACTCTCATATGACTGATATACGTGATGCTTTGTTCATGACAGGTAAGCCAACCCCCAACCACCAAATCTCCTCACTCCCTAGGAGATCTTTTGCCATTCCCACACAATCTTTCTCCTTCCCCACACAATCTCTCCCCACCCAAGATAAGTTTGAATTTCCCTCCACCCCTCCACACCCCCTAGACCACCAAGGGAAAATACCCAAGAGGGAGAAGGGTGCCCCTACCCTCTCTCCTCCAACTTCACCCTTCTTCTTCCTCCTCCCACTCTAGAGAACAAACTAGACCCTCTCCCTCTCTCTCCAGTGCCCCCCTCCCCATTCTAGCTCTTCCATCCCCGCCTTAACCTCTCCATTCCTCCAACACACTCCCCTCAGGCTACTCCATCTCTCTCCCCCACCATTAATCCCATCCCCACCCCGTTTCCTTGTACCTTTGGAGCAGTACACAGTCCACCAGTTCGCAGCTGAGAGATCCTGAAGGTTGCAGAGGAAGCTGCATCATCATCTAGGCAATTCAGGAGGCACAGAAGCTACCTCTAGAAGCATTTTCGAGTCTTCTTCGCAACGGCGATTGTCTCGTCTCATTATGAGTTCATGGCTGTCCGGGGCAAGCAATCTACTCCGACTACATAGAAGGGTTTTGATCAGCATCCAGAGGAAGCTTGCAGAAGCTGCCACGCCTGCTCACCTAAAGATCTGAAGGTGGGATTCGACCGGGACCTTCTACTGTGAGTCTCCCTCTTCCTCTAAGAAGCGGCACTCTATTCGGCAACCCGAGTAAATTCTTCTCCATTTTCTCCCTAAGGTGCGCAGTTCTATCTTCCCTGGGACTGAACTGACAACCTATCACTATTTGGACTTCTACGACCTACACCGACATCGGCTGGCACCCCCGTGGGTCACGTTTCGAAGGCAACTCGTCAACGGTTCCAATGCCATTGACCACGCTCAATTTTAAGTTCAGGACAGCTCGTGGCGGCTTCATCTTCCTGATGTTGTGGTGCTGAGACAGTCAGAACCAGAGAACAGAGCATCTGCTTCCAGTCCCACCCCGACCAGCGCCGACTTCTAAAGCTCCTACCAAAATTCCAACACCTTCCTGGGTCAACCTACGAAATTTTGGCACTGGTCCCACTGACAAAGGAGTTCGGGAGCAACCACAACAATTCCAGCAATGACCATCTATCCTTTGTTCCTAAGAGGGGACAGAATCGACTCCGACCGTCTTTGAAGCTCTTTGTCTTCTTCTTCCCCCTCCCCGCTTGGCCGGCTGAAGGCCCCTCCCTATGCTGAGGTAGTTTTGATTGTAAGAGCTTAACCCCCACCCCAAGATCCCCCTCCTACGAGAGGTGTAGTGATCTAAGGTCTTGAGCAGGTTCAAGCGACACCGGCGCGGCGTGTGGGGAACCCACGCTTCTCTGCTCACCCTCATCTTCAAGCGGGATCGATTTCTTCAAACCGATCGAGTAAGTGCTCTCACCTTGCTCTTTCTTTAGTGCTTTTCATTCAATCTTAGCTCTAGTCTCCGCTGGCCGGTAAATGGGGAAACCATGCCATTAATATCTTTAAGAGTTATGTGTCATGGACACTAATTCTTTCAGCTTGATCTTGTCAAGAACAAGTACCCATTATATATGGATGCTTATTCCTAATGTCTTGGCACCTAGTTTAGGAGCCATATTCTACCTAGTGTTATCGAAAATCGTGATTGTACCGTTATTATCGTCACATATCCACTACACATCTTGTTCAACCTTGAAACTCTAGTCTCAAAGATCTACCTTAAAATTTCCTACAAGGCTATTCCTTGAAACTCCATATTGGCTATAAACATTGTGGATGTCGAACTACATGTTCAATGCCTGACATTTGTAGGGCCCAATCTGGTCCTGGGAGGAGCACCCGAAAGTACTTATGCCCAAGGGAGTTGTAATAATCACAGTGTGGCATTGCACCGAAGTACTTATTTTTCTTGAGACATTCCATGAGTTCTTGAATTGACATGACTTGACTTGACATGACTTGACTCGCGTGACCCACAAAAGGGTATATACATGTTACTTGCTTGAAATTGATAGCCAATTCATTTCTTGCTATATTACCTGCTTGAATGTCTTGATAACTGTTATCATGAATATATGCTTGATACACTTGTTCATCAAATTTCTATTGATATCATCTCTTGATTATGATTATACACATTCTCTCTATAGAGTCATTTTCATGCGAACATGCATAGCTTGTTGCGTTTCATGATAACGAGTAATTCACTTAAAGCAATGCTAGTATTTAAGATTTAGCACCTACTGCACTCTCGCTCATATAATTTTTTCCCTCTTTTTCAGGTAAGTCCGATGAGGAAGTAACAAACACGGATGGGGATGAGCAAGAGTGAAGTCATAGAACCTTCTAAGTGTCAAGAGTCTCATAGTCTCGTCTACTTCTATAGTTTTTTGAGTTAAGATTGTAATTTTCTTCTTATTTTGAGTCAAACTAGTTGAAGAATGTAATTGAGGATGATTAATGAATAAAGGATTGGGTTTATTTGCTATATTGCACGATCTGTCTTTGTGTTGAATGCACTACGTTCCGATTGACATGATTGATATAGACTCGTCACGACACCTCTGGGTAATCTTCCGCGCTCGGGACGTGATAGTCTTTGGTGGTATCAGAGCCTAGGATATTCAATTCCTAGGAAACCTATGTCCAAAGATAGGTTTAACCTTTTCCCCTGTGAGAGTAGGTAGAACCAAGGGCTAAGTTAATATAATCCTTAAAGGAAAATCACGATCTAATAGTTATTTAATTATTGTAGGATAATGACCGTAGAACGTGCACAATAGCACGACATGCAGAGGACCGTCCAGGGCCTCACACAAGCACTACAACAAGTTACACAAGGAGGTGCACACCATGGAGCCGGGAATCTCCACCAGAGTTTTAGAAACATGAACCCTCCTAAGTTCATGGGGTCCACAGACCTAGATGATGCCGAGCACTGGCTCAAGAAAACGGAACATATTTTTAGGGGGCTCCCCAAGGTGAAGTACTTGGTCAGATAAACCCCTTTTCCAATAACTAGTGACAAATGCAGGATGCCTGTGATGAGGTTGCAGCCGACATGCAGATACGGCTACACACGTCGGAGGCGCAGCTGGGGGCGGCACGGCATGACCTTCGGATTCTGGTGAGTATGCCTCCCTAAATGCCATGTTATGATTTCCTGAAGTTAAGTGTTTATGCCACTGACAGTCTCACAATATGATGCAGCGTGCCCAGCGGTGGAGGGCGGCAGCAACGACAGCAGAGGGTGCTTCGAGCTCAAGTGCCCCTCCCCAGACCGTCTAGAACCAGAGTACCCGGGTCACAACACTGGAGGAGCAGCTGGCGGGTGCCATCCGCCGAGCTGAGGAGGCAGAGATGGAGCTAGAGGCCTCAGTAAGTAGAAGGAGTTAGATTGATCTTCTTTTTTTTAAATGTTGCAAATGTTTATCAATCTAACTTATTCTTGTGGTGTTGCAGAGACGAAAGCTCCAGGAGGCAATGGCTCGGGACCGGCGGCTTGCGGAGGTCGAGGAGGCGCGGCAGCGAGCTACCGATGAGCTGACTGCGGTGAGGCAGTCGGCCATAGAGGAGCTGACCGCGGAGAGGCGCCGAGCCGCGCAAGAGCTTGAGCGAGCGATAGCGGAGGAGCGGCGTAAAGCCACATTGGAGCTGGGGGAGGAGCGACGCCGAGCTGTGGTGGAATTGGAGCGGACGGTGGGGGAGGAGCGTCACCGAGCAGCATTGGAGCTAGGGGAGGAGCGACGCCTAGCCATGGTGGAATTAGAGCGGACAGTGGCAGAGAAGCCGCCCCGCGAGGAGGAGACGCTTCCTCGAGACGTGCTAGAGTTGTAGCTGCTTCTGCGGATGGAGTAGCGAAAGCGGGAGCGGACAGAGCGCGACCGTGACAGAGCGGAGCGCGACGAGCTGAGACTCCGCCTAGGTGCGGCGGAGGAGCGGGCGAGGATCGCCGAGGAGCGTTACCGCAGAGGTCACGAGCGGGCACGAGCCGAGGGGCGTCCTAGTGCCTACTCTGGTTCGAGCTTCTTCGCGGGCTCTTCTACTGTGGAGAGGAGGGAGGAGGCGGACTGGGTTCGAGCTGAGGTGTCAGTAGCCAGCCACAGATCGATGGGGCCTCCACCGACCTGTCTTGCAGACCAGGACAGAGTAGAGAGCAGCCAGAGGAGAGAGGAGGGTGGAGGAGAGAGCTAGAGAGTTTCACTTTTGTACTCTTCCCTTCTCTTTTGTACTTATGCTTGTGACAGTTATAACTTTTGTTGCTCATGCATGATAGTTTATAGAAATAGATCACATACTTTGTTACCTGAGTTTGGTTGTCCTTTGTGTGCGTGTGCGTGTGCGTGTGTGTGTGTACTCGTGTTCCTTTCCTTCCTGTGTACACTTAGAACAAACAAGTTAGTTAATCTATTCGGCTTGGCCCCTTGCTCGATAAGTAAGGGGCTGACCTTCATTAGCCTATATAAGTCCATGCATGTATAAGGTCCGTGCATATTTTGGACTTAGACATTTTGCTGATTGAGTTTCATCCAAACCCTGTGCATGAACAGTCTCTGCAATGTAAGTCCATGCATGTTTTACGCTGAGTTCATGCATGTTTTAGTCAAGTCCGTGCACGTTGTGCATTGTTAACTCTAAGTCCGTGCTCTTTTTGACAAAGTCCGTGCATATGTCTTGAAACATCAAGTTCGTGCATCGTCTAGGTCCGTGTAAGTTCTAACTTGTTCATTTTCATGTCAGTGCACATGTCTGAGTACATGCATGCTTTGGGTTGCCAAGTCTGAGCACATCCGTTTAAGGTCTAAGCATGGTGAAGTCCATGCATCTTTGTACAAACAAAGTCTATGCATGCCTCTCTTCAGTAGAGTCCGAGCACAGACGAGTCCGTGCATCTTTTCCTTACAAGTAGAACATTAAGTCCATGCATGTTAAACCTCGTGCATATTTTCCTTTGGCAAAACACAAGTCCATGCATGTTAAACCCTGTGCACATTCTGGACTTAGTGTATTGTTGATTGGGTTGCATCCCAAGTCCGTGCACACCTTCACCATGTCCGTGCATGTCAAACCCCGTGCATATTTCTTGTTGTGTGTAACTTGTGTTTAAGTCCGTGCATGTTTTTTGGAAACTACATCCGTGCACATTTTGAGTCAACTTCGTAGAACATGCATCCGTGCATGTTTTACTTTGCTTCTCAGAGCATGCATCCATGCATGTTTTGGCCTTGCTTCATGTAACATGCATCCGTGCATGTTTTGCCTGGCTACACAAAGCCCTCTACCTACTATCAAGTCCATGCATCACATTATTAGTCTTGCATTATTATCTGCGTGTGCACTGTTACAAGTCAGTGTATGTCCGAGCATACACTGTTATACTAGCGTTGCTTGTCCGACCATATGTCATACCCTGTGCATATTTTGGCTCACTACATGTTGGAGTCGGTGTAGACACTGTAGCTGAGCTAGTGTTGTAAGTCCGAGTATATAACAACCCCGTGCATCTTTTTCTATTTAGTATATTTTTACTTGAACTAATGTTTGTTTCTGTGCTGATAGGTAATGTCTCGTGGACAACAAGGGTGGCACGTGATTCAAGGTTAGATGTAGTACCAGGATTGTGACATGTGTAAAGTGAATGGCAAGATGTTGCCACGTGTGGAGGTTCTAGGGTGGGACTTCGTGGAAGACACGTGCCCTTCCTGCTGCTGGTATAAAAGGCATTTTTCACCTTCTTGGAGAAAAAATCATGGATAGCTACCAGGAGAGCAGAAGCCAATCTGTGCAATCCAGAGAAGAAAAAGAGAGAAGAGAAGAGAAAGAAAAAGAGGAGTTCCATAGAGAAAAAGAAAGAGAGAGCAGTAGAGAGCTAAAATAGTAGAAGAAGAAGGAATAGAAGAAGAGGGAGATCAGAGAAAGAGAGAGTGACTGAAGAGAAGCTCAGTCTATACTACCTGACAGAATGCACATTTCTTTTTCTCTTTTTTCTCATTTTCATTTTTATTTTATTTCGATGCATGACTTATTATAACATGTATGACTAATGCAAATTTGTTTTAAATGCATGCAGGGAAAGCACAGGACTCGGATCTCCTGGCTCTAGGTCCGAGCAGTGTACCTCGCACTATTGAACTTTCAGAGGGAGCGCCTGGCAGCCATGGGCTTCGGGGAGTTCCTCGGAGCGGAGGTGACGTGGCTTGACACGACGCTGCTCTACACCCTGCACGACCGCTGGGATCCAGTGAGCCAGACATTCCTCCTTCCGTGGGGCCACATGGTCCCGACGTTGGAGGACATTGCGCGCATCACTGGATTGCACGTGCACGGAGTGACGGTTAGCGGGAGGACTTTCCCGACTATCGGGAGCTGGCTCAAAGGTTGCTGGCTTTGGAGCTGCTGCGACCAGAGCGGCAGTCGATGACCCTGATGAAAGCGAGGCTGCAGGAAAGCCTCGGCTTGAGGGGAGTGGGTATCGCGATGGGAGAGCTGCCAGAGTAGCACTTGCAGTGGCTCGTGGACCGGGCACGACCGCGGGTGGCAGTCGAGCCGGGACTGGAGGCGGACAAGGTGCTAAGATGCTTCCTGATGCTGTTATTCGGGAGGCTCCTCAGTGCCACCCGAGTGGACTTTGTCAGCTGTCAGCTACTTCCACTTCTCGAGGATGTCGATCGAGTTGGCAAGTACGCCTGGGGAGCGACGGTCCTCGCCTTCCTCTTTGACATGCTGAGCTCGACCAGTCGACGGATGATGCTCGGCGGGTTCTCTCCTCTGCTCCTGGTATGACTTGCTTCCTAAATGATTATGCAATTGCTATATGATTTCTATATGCTAACATCTAATGGAATGTGATGCAGGTGTGGGCCTATGTGCACCTCCCCGGGCTGGCGAGAGGAGAGGAGACCTACCCGGATCAACTACCCATCGTGCGATGGTGGATGACACCTCGGGAGGTTGGATCCCTACGACGCCAGGTCCGGGCGATCCAGGACGACCTAGACACACTACCTTACACCTTGGTAAGATCTAAAACTCAAACTCTATGTTAAATGCAACTAGATACTCTGTATGCTGATGCAATTGTCCGACTCGATAGGTCCGGTGGACGCCCTACCAAAGCGAGGGGCACGAGGGTCAGCCGTGGGTCATGGCGGCCTTGGCCTACGCCGGATGTGACATCTAGCTCCATTGCATAATGTAGTGGAGCCCCTCTACTACAGACTGGTGATGAGGACGACTGGTGTCCACCAGCCAGCGATTGAGTTCTCGAGGCCCAAGAAGCCGGAGGAGCGGGTCGGTCGGCACGCTCGAGGACTGGCGATGGAGATGGATTGGACTGCTCGAGCGACTGAGCAGATCCAGGATTGGATGTCACTCGGGCGAGTGGTAGCCGCCCGAGCAGAGAGCGAGGAGGCCTATCTGACGGCCTACGCCCCGTGCAACGGAGCCGGCCAACATCAGTCCCCCTCCCTCTCCTATCATTTTTGGAGATGATTCGGCTTCCCTTTCATACATCTTTGGATCTCCAACTCCTTTGTAGTTAATCCACCCAAACCAAAAGAAGCCTCAGTGAATGTCACTCTCCGCAATCGCATCATTCCTCCATCCCAAAGGCAATCTCAGCCTGAAGAAGGAGTCAATTCTTAAGGTCTCCCTACAGAGTATGACATCCTCCAACATCTGGATAGGACACTGGCTAAAGTTTCCATCCTGGAGCTCATTAAAAAGTTCCCATCACATCAGTCCACTCTGCTTCAATTCCTCCAAAAGATCATGGTCAACGAAGACCTTCCGGCGAGTAGTGTGATCGATGCCATCATGGCCCTCACATGTGGACCATCTATCTCATTCTCCGATAAGGACCTCACTCCACCAGAAAGTAGGTCACTCCCATTGTGCCTTACAGTCTCTCTCAATGGAGTCAAGGTCGACTACGCCCTCATTGACACGAGAGCTTCAATCAATGTGTGCCCCATGAAGACCATTCAAAAGATTGGCCTCCAAGAAGAGAACTTAAAAGAAGTGTGCACCATGATTTCAGCATATGATAATTCAAAGCGGTGTGCAAGAGGTAAGGTGACCCTAAAGCTCGGCTTAAGTCCGGTGGTCATGACATCTGACTTCTTTGTCCTTGATGTCGACCCTGCATATAAGGCCATCTTAGGATGGCCATGGATTGAGCAGACCCTTGGAATTCCATCAACAGCCCATCAGTGCTTCAAAATTCCTTACAATGGTAGGGTGATCAAAATTATGAGTATCCGACTAGTGGAAACTCTCAACGCTATCGCTTCTGAACAGATCCCCTTCATGACCATTCCTGAAAAGGGTAAGAAACTAGTCCTCTCCATAGAAGGTGCCGTAGGGCCCTCCACCTTAAACCCACCTAATTCCCCTTCTCTCTCTCGGCCAATCACACATTCCAATATCCCGTTTAGTAACGGATGGGAGGTCATGACTAGGATGGGCTTTACCATGGGTAGAGGATTAGGTCAGCATGAGCAAGGTCCCACGCGTAGGGTAAGACTCAAGGTGGCTAGGGGCCGTGCAGGTTTTGGTTACTCCACGGAAGAGCCACCCAAAACAACCCAAGCTAAGGATCTGGTGTATGGTCACTTTGTCATAGGGCCAACACAACCAGGAACTCGGCCGGAGCCGAGAGATAGTTCTGAAGTTCCCCAAGAAAGAGAAACCCCTCCTAATTTCCCACCTGAAGAGGACTTCAGTCTACTCTCCCTATTTTATCTTGATAAACCACCTGATGAGGTTTTCCCCTCGTGTATCATCCTCGCTCTAGACAGGCCTGCTCCTATCCTTTTCATCCCCTTCCTGTTTCATCCACTATTACCTCTGCTACTCACCTACCCAGTCATGGGGCAATCAACCCATGTGATCTGCACGTTCACCCATGACCACAAAAAATGCCATTTCTCAAACGTGGGGCCTGCGAGCTCACTATTGAAGAAATGGCCTCCTTGAAACAGGGATCCCTCAGCCAAGGGCCGACACTTTCCACATTGAACCCCATTCCACAAGCTTCTCTTGTACATAGTAGGATAGAGTCTAGATTGAGTCAGGATTTGTACATAGCGTCCTTTCCTTCCAAGCAATCTAGGGTCCGTCAGGTTCCCGCTCGTTACATCAACCAGTTGGCCGATAAGTGCGTGCAGTACTACCAGGTCTCTGAATTCGTGTCCCCTCACATTCCCCTAGGGGTAGTTGAACTAGATGGGTCTTCGGTAGATGACGGTCTAGGGGTATATGTGTTAGAAGAGGATGACGGTGCTGAAGAAGAAGAAGAGCCGTTTGAAGATGACAGTGATACTATAGCTTCCTTCATCAATAGAACCCAATAATTTGATGAACCCAGTGTTTCATTTGATGAGTCTACCAAAGAAATCAATCTGGGCACCAAGGATGACCACAAGATCGTATTGATAAGTGCCAGTTTGAATAGTGAAGAGGAAGCTTCCCTTGTGCCAATTCTGAGGGAATTTCTCGATGCCTTCGCTTGGTCCTACGAGGACATGCTAGGTTTAGACCCGTCATTGGTAGAGCATCGTTTGGTTCTAAAGCCCGATGCTTGAGCTGTCAAGCAGAAGTTAAGGCGACTTCACCCGAAGCTTGCACTCAAGGTCAAAGAGGAAATTGACAAGCTCCATAAGACCAAGTTCATCAGGGTAGTCTTATATCCACAATGGGTAGCCAATATCATCCTCGTTATGAAGAAGGAAGGTAGGGTCCGCATCTGCATAGATTTTCGCAACCTCAATCGTGCTTTCCCAAAGAACGATTTTCCTCTTCCACACATAGATGTCCTGGTAGACAATATCGCCGGCTATGAGATGCTTTCCTTCATGGATGGTTTCTTGGGGTACAACCAGATCTGCCTAGTAGAGGAAGACTAGGAGAAGACTTCTTTTACCACTCAGTGGGGGACTTACTGCTATGTCGTCATGCCCTTCGGACTCAAGAATGCAGGAGCAACATATCAAAGGGCGATTATGGCCATCTTCCATGACATGATGTACGTCTATATGGAAGTTATTGTGTCTCTATAGTTTTGATGATGTCAATATTCAAAAGTCACTCTTTGATATATAATCTTAATTCTTTCATGAGACTGTTATGACTTTTAATGTGTTAAAGACAAAAGCCAATGTAGGACAGTCTACTCAGGTCAAAGATGGCAAAATGTCAATTGGTCATATTGATCATGTCAACAACTGCAGTTGAAAGGTCTGTGGATAACTTGTCTGTCAGTCAGGTAAGACATGCTCATTTCAGTTGGTAAGTACCAAGGACTGTGCTAGCTCATCATGTTTGAGTCTATGCTCATTTGCATGAAACATGAAGGAAGTCCATGCAAGTCTTATCATGTCCATGCACATTTTTCTAAGGCTAGAAAACATAGTCCATTCATCTCTTGAGCCCGTGCAGGTTTTGTAACAACCCAGAGCTCCGGATACCGATAACCCGGCGTAACATCGGATTACCATTACCAGGAATTGGGGAAGTCACCCAAGAGGCTGATGAGGCCCCTGAAGGGTTGGAGGAGTTTGTCGAGGGAGAGTATAATGAATTGGAATTACACCACACACAATATTAATTAGAATAACTGAAGTGCAGAAGTAATTAAAATATATCAGAGTGATAGTCAATATACAATAGTCCAGAATTGTCAAAAGAACAAGTCCACAACTATGAAAAGTCTGAATGTACAACTACTCGGGGCATATCCCGGTCAAAAGTATACAAAAGACCCCACTGACATAGGCTGGCTGGCTAAATGTGGTCGAAAAAAGTGCGGGGACCCCCGGTCGAAGGTTGCGATTGCTCACCTGAAAAGGAGAAGGGTGAGTCACAGCCAGACTCAGTAGGGGTCACGCGGGACCCTACCACACAACTAAACAGGCAGGCATGCAAATATAAAGTAATTAGAGCATGCATTTATGCAATAAACAAGCATTGGTATAATTTAAACACATTGATTGTAAAACTATAAAACCTAACTAAGCAGTTTAAATAACTAGCTATATGCCAATTTAATATAGTTTAATAGTGATAGAGGCTAAATCTACCAATAGAATAAGCCTCAACTAATAAGGTGAAATGAGAGACGGAGAACTCACCAGAAGGTAGAAACCGGAAGCGTCCACTGACGGCTTACACTGCGTTTCAGGCAACTCGCAAGTCAGACAGACACAATGAGTGAGAGGCATAGAAAGTACCAGAATAAGAACTAGTCAGAGTAACACTCGCCAGTGTTAGTCCAAGCCTCTGACCACGTGTGCACACACCGACCCCTACCAAGGGTCATCAATTCACCCCTCCCCTCTTGATTGCCACCATCTGGGACTCAACAACGACTAGCTTTCCAGCCGCTCCGGCCCCGCCTCCGTCAGACGTCCCAGCAGGGAGTTCCCCTCCCGACAAGGCGCTAGTTGTAGATAGCCAGGACAGCAAACTAGGCCGCACCGACCGGGAGCCGATCTTCTTCGGTCACACTAATCTCCCCTCCCCGCCTGGCCGGCCGAGTGCCCCTCCCTGCTTGGAGGTAGTGTTTGATGTAATTAATCACTCCCTACCCCTAGTCCACCCCTCCTGCGAGAGGAGTGGTTTTGTACTTAAGTTAATTCAGGTCAAAGCGATTCCGGCGCAGCGTCCAGAGAGCAAACCCACGCTTCCCCGCTCGCCCTTGTCTCCGATCAGGGGCCAATTTCTTCAAACCGGCTAGGTATATCTCTCAGCCCTCGCTCTCTTGTGATCCTTGTTCTTTCAATATTCATCATTGCTCCATTGATAAGTGAGAGCGTGCCCGATCCCAAGGCTCCACCGCCTTTAAGTGACCACCGTGGGGGTAAGAGAGTGAACCCATGCCCTTTGGCACTCGGCCAGCTCATTGAATCGAGCACCCGTATCCAAGGGGAGTTTGACCTTAGCCTTGTTGGCCCTCCACCAATAAGGGTCCAGCCCCATCCCCTCGACTCGATATCCCCGAGTCACCTCGGGTTGAGTGTGCACATCGGGTGAGCGTCCGCCGACGTTAATTTCTTGTTCTTGAAATTGTGCTTGCTTTGTTAGGTCCGAGGTGCATCGGTTTAGTGGCTGCCACCCCTAAGGTGGTGTCACATCAAATTAGTATCAGAGTAAGTTTTAGACTTGTTTCTACCAAGTCTAGTCCTAGGGTATTTGCATCCATTAACTTGTGCATTCCCCCCTCCTCCAAAACCATAGACCTCACTCGGCATACCAATAACTACCACTTCAGGTTTGTCATGCCGGAGTTACCCTGTTTTGATAGATCTCGCAATCCTCACACATATATGAAATGGGAGACCTCCATGGACAAATATTTCCACCACTTCTATCTACCTAAGGATGGTAAAGTGCGTATCACCAAGCAGGTGCTCGGTCCCCATGGCCAGGATGAATGGCGACACCTTGAAAGTTTAAGGAGTGTTAGCCGGCAGGATCCCATTCACACTTGGGAAGAAATGAAGGCTAAGCTTAGGAAGGTCTATGCATCCTGACCCTCCCCCTCCTACCCGGATAGCCATAGCCCAAGGAGCACTATCACTCCTCCATCCCCATCCGGCCGGCCTAAGACCACCCTTATGGTCCAATCACCACTGCTCCCAATTGATCCTACCTCAACCGCCACCTCTACCCATCCACCTACCCCCATGATGATCACACCTTCCAAGACCAACCAACCCAAACTCTCTCATCCATCCCACCTCCCACTACCTACCCCAATCCGACCCCAACATAGGCCTCCACTACTATAACTTTCTACCCCAACCTAAAAGTGTCAATGGACTCCCTGGAACGTCGGCGTTCCATAGTCACTGATTTCATCTCGATTGGCGGTCCCGTTTGACCGTTAGGAGCCCGGGAAGTCCAGATGCTCCATTTGAGTCGATTTGGTAAAATCGCCCGTTTCTCGCCGTTTCTCAGCCGATCTGGCTCCAGATCGAGTCTACGGGTTTCCCGGTGCGATTGTGGTTGTATCCCCTTCGTTTCGGTATGAATAGGGGGTGGGAAGGCCTCCGTTGGGCCAACCCCATAGGTTGCTCACCGCGACGGTTGGGCGGTCGAACCAGGGCTCGTCCATCCCCATGGGCGGCCCTATCCTGACTGTTCATCGGCTTGGCGCGCTGTGCTCGGCTTGGCGTGCAGTGGGGGTTATGCGGTCTATCGTGCGACCGCATAACTAGGTGCGGGCAAGGTCCAGCCGTCCGTCCCCTCCGGTTTCGATCGGTTGCTCAGTGCACCGGGGTGTGCGGTTAGGGCTAGCTGCATGTCCCATTGTGCGGCCAGGGGTTGGCCGCACATCTCTAGGTGCAGTTGGAGGATGTGCAGCCCCGGTGGGTCCGCACGTGCCTTGTGCGGCGAAGCTCTAGCCGCCCTTCCCAAGGTGCGGCTAGGGACCAGCCATTTTTGTGTTTCACCGTTGGGGTGATGAACGGTCGAGCTGGACCATTCATCTCACCGTGTCGATAAGTGTTAGCTGTTCGACGTTTGTGCAGCCTGGTGATAGCCGCATGTTTCTCCGTTTGATTCGGGGGTGGTGCGGTCCGTGCATGGCTGTCCATCTCTTGGTGCAGCCCCTATCTAGTCGCACGTCCCTGAGCGGCCCAGTGTGGACCATTCAAGGGGCTGGTTGAGCTGGCATTTTCGTTTTGGCCGATTCGAGTCCCAGGTGTTGGTGTTCTCGACTTGTGCCACTCTATGTTGGCGCGCGTGCGGTGAGGGTTCCCCGTGCCATATCGGTTGCTTTAGTGGGTTGTTCCGTGACCGTTTGAGTGTCGTGCTAGACTCTGGTCGACCCGATTGTGACCCAGTGGTTCGGTCCCGTGAGTGTCCCGGACACCACGGAGGTTCCATGTCCGTGTTTTGAGGTGTCCGTGGGTCCCGTGTTACCGTGGTTTCAGACCTAGGGACTAGGCTAGATTGACGGTGTCGTACCATCGCGTTCAACGGTCTTGACCCCGAGTCTCGTGACTCAAGGACTGTTGGGATAATAGGCCTAGTGGGCTATCTAGAGTTGGTGGCCTCGAGCCACCGGTTACTTCGCGTTACTCGTGATGGGTGCGTGCGTGATTTTCTGTGTTCACGTCAGTGACCCATTGTGGACGTACAAAATCGCACGCCCATATGTCCCCACCAGTCCAGCAATAATAACGGTTTCGACCGAAGAGAAGTCAATCTCTGGAGGACACGTCCTGTCCGGACCCTCCGAAGAGACACCATGCCAACGTGAAGTCATCCCCGGAATCACAACGGCGAAGAGAAGTCAATTTGGGTTGGGTAGACTTATCCTAAGTTTAGGAGGGTTCTAGTGCAGATTAAGCCCTCTTTTCCCTGAGTTCGGACTATCACAGGAGAGTCCTTCTCGGATTTACACAGTTCCTGCACTAGCGGTCTATCGTAAGTCCGCCATAGATCTCTGGCACCCCACCATTGGACCGTCACTTCCCCTCATCCACTGCCCTCTCTCTGTCCCTCTAGCGGCTGACGTTTTGACCGCTAAAGCACCCTGGCGGTTCGAAATTAGACCGTTTCATGGTTTTCTGCAGAGTTTAGTTAACTCTTTTTCTCTCTTTTTCAAACCTGTCGTTCTCTCTCTCTGTCTCTCACTCTGACCCCTGTCTGCATACCACATTCATCCACATTGTCACACTTCATCCATACACATTCATTTGCACAAAACAAACCAACCAAAGAAAAACAAACAAAAAGATTTCCATTTCATTTCACTAATATAAGTCATATGTACAAGTGTGCATTAGGGAAAAGATAAAATAAAATCACTCGGCCAGTCTGTCTCCCGAGCCGTCGCTATCACCGGTGCCCTCATGCCTCTTCTCTGACGGGCCCATGGCTATGCTATCCTCCTCTCATCCCCGTCTCCTGTCCACCTCCTCGATCCTCTGCTAGTCGGAAGAACTAGTAAGGAAGTCTGCCACCGAGCCACTCTGAGCAGTGCTCCGTGCACCCATCCGTGTCCCGCTCTGGGATGCACTTCGCTCTGGTCCCCGGCCTACCATCCGCATGGGCCTCTCCATCATCCGCAGCTCGATCTTCAACTTGAAGATCTGACGCCGCGCCTCCCTCGCCTCTGTCCGATAGCGCTGTAGGTCTGTTGTCCTGGTATGGAGTCGACCCGTCTTGACCCGCGCCTGCTCTAGCTCCGCCCAGAGTCGCTCTGCCTCTGCTCGAGATCGCTCTGCCTCTGCCTGGAATCGCTCTATCTCTACTCGGGATCACTCAAGCACTACCTGGGAATGCTCCACCTCTGCTCGGGCACGCTCCGCCTCGGTCAACGCTGTCGTCAGCTCTCTTGCCTGCATTTACATACATCATGATTAGGCATTTGCATCATAAGGCATTTAAGTATGAGGAAACTTAGTTCAGTTTTGCTTACCTTCTCTGCAAGAGTGGCCTCTGCCTCCTCAGCTCTAGCCACTGCCCATGCAAAGTCGGCATCCCGCTCAGCCCTACCTCCCGTAGGCTGTGACGAGGAGGATGGTGCATCTGGTCCCACCTGTGCACTCCCTAGGCTCGCTGCATTTAGAAGTCAAGGTCAGTCAAGCATAGCATAAGTTAAGTAGATTAAGTCCAAGGTTTAGTCTAGGCTTACCAGAAGCTCCAACGTCACCTTGTACTTATCTCTCTGCTAGATCGTGGTATGGAGGAGTCCTTGGAGCTCCACTATGCGTCCCTGAGGATCTAGCTGCATATAGCAAGTTACAATGTCAGTGCATATACGAATAATTTCAAATAATAGATACTTCCCATGACGGTTGCCAAGAAGTGTTCCCTTGCCTTGGTGCCAGTTTCTTCTCAAGCGAGGTCGGGGGCAATCCCATTGCTCACCAAAGGATTCACTATGGATGCTATTATTTCCTCTTGCGCCATTGTTGTTCAGATAACTGGCCCAGAAGGGTTCTCCACATGTATTATGCTAACTCATACAGCCGCCAAGCAGATTATGAGTTCTATATTCAAGGGGTAATTGACCGTGTCTTCGACATTTTTAAAGGACATTCTGCACTTTCTATGAAAACTCCCTCAGTTCATTAGTACGTCGGCTACGTCAACGCCGTGTATTACTCTCCCTCAGTTCCGTCCTTCTCTACTAGCAAGGGAGTTATGCTTCATGCCTAATTGTCGAGTGGAGTTACCAAAGCTCCACATCTTGGTGCTGAGTTACAAGGCTTCGTGGTTTATTGTTCATCATTCTGAGGAGTTACTTGTTCAAGAGTGTCCATCTACTGTTAGCGCCGTGTGTCTAGGGACAATCACCGCAATGAGGCTGCATGTTCATAACCAGGCCAGGCCGTCTGCCAGGTGGGCCCGTTACTTGAGAAGATCAAGAAGCCCAAAGGTCCAGGTTAGTGCCAGGCGGGCCCATTTTCAAGAGATTTCTACTAAGAAGAGGCGGAAGCGTAAGTACAGGGGCTGCATCTGGTGCACTCAGGGGTCGACTTCTTCTTCTTCTCCTTTCTATTCATCTTTCCTTCTGCTCAGCTCCCACCCTTGGGTGGTGTATCTCCTCTCTTCAGATCTAGCTTCTATGATCTTCGCCTCTCTTCGTAGGTCCGCAAACGCCTCTTCCTCTTCATCCGGAGTCTCCAGATTATCCCTCCTCTCAAGATTTTGGGCCTCGCCCTAGGCCCTTCTTTCATGCCCATCCTTAGATATCTTCCGATTCCTCTTCCTCGGGACCTCTGGGTGTTGCCTCTAATTCTTCCCCGGGACTTCCGGGTGTTACTTTTGATTCTTCTTCTCTGACCCTGTCGGATGACTCCTACTCTCCTTCTCCGACCATGTCGGATGATCATTCTTCTTCTTCCTTACCTTCACAGCAATCTCCTCAACCTCTCTCTATTCTTCCATCTTCACCCTTTCGGGGTCTTCGCCCTTTCTCTTGCTATTTTTGAGGCTTTATTCCGCCTTGATCTCAACTCATCTGGCTTCTTCTGTATCTAGTTCCTTATTATCAGGGCCTCGACGCCTTAACGAGGGAGTTCTATCCCTCGTCTCTCTTCCTTTTATCCATTCTTCGTCCAGTTTGATATCTGCCGCTCCTCCGTGTCTAGGAATCTAATCTTTTGCTCTCCTTTCATCTTTGTCCTGTCAAGTAAGGAAAATAAAACTCACGCTCCTCAAAGCTCGATGACCAAGCTCTCGCTTCAGGATGCTACTTTCACACTATGGATATGTAAGGTATCTTTATTTTTTGCAAAGAATATGCTACTATCACAATTGCTTATTCTTGGTATATAACGGACCAGCAGGACCCCGTTACATACCATAACGGACCAGGGAAGGACCGCTATGCTTCACAGAACTCATGAAATCCACAGGTAAACCAGACTATAACGCACCATGGCAGGTGCGCTATAGGACTATAACGCACTGAATCAAGGGCGTTAAAGTCAACACGTACATAACACCACTTCTAAGGGATATAACGGACCAAGGGTGGGGCGTTATATTGAACATAACGCACCTCTCATGGGCCGTTATGCCCTCCAGAACGACTAGAATCCACGGGAAACCACGGCATATAACGCACCTCAACAAGGGCGTCATATTGGATATAACGCATGGGGACAGGGGCGTTAAAGGCAACAGACCTTTAACTCGAAACACAGGGGCTATAACGCACCGGGGCAGACGCGTTAAAGTCACCGGAACATGAAAATCCACAGAAAACTCAGACACAGACGATATAACGATTCTCTAGGGGTGCGTTAAATGACCATAACGCACTAGGGCAGGCGCGTTATGTCACCTGGGTTTCGTGACTCCGGAGGTCGGAATCGGAAACCCCTCCTGATCGATCGAAATCGACGGGGGACGCGGCGGAATACAAAACCTGTTAAACCTACCAACCCATACCGACCATACAAGCCTAAGCATGCCACTAGAAATGAAATACGATGCTCATGGAATTGATTTCAACATAAAAATGCTAAAAATGAAATAACATGCACTAAACAGGAACATGCACGAAATACGAGGCAACGGGTGTCGAACCACGGCACAAGTGGTACCGGCGGTGTCCTAACACGACAAGGCATCCATCCCCCTACCTGGATGACGGTGAAAACGACGATACGACAGCGAACTGGCGAGAGGGAGAAACAGCGCCTCCCGGCAAGGCTCGAATCCACGCTCCGCAAATCGAGGAACGGTGAGCGTCAACGTGATCCTCGCGACGCGACCAATCCAACGGTACCTCTCCGGCTCCGATCAGCGGTCGTCTGAACCAAGAAACGAGAGAGGTACGTAAATCGAGAATAAATCCTAAAATCACCCAAAAGAAGAATTACACGAAAATCGAGGAAGATGGCAACGGATGGCGACGCAGAGGGCGTCAACGGATTCTTGGCGAGATGAGGAGTCCGATCCCCTACCTTTTGGGCAGCGAAGACTGCGAATCGGTGCCGATCGGGCGACGGGGGTCACATCGTCTTCTTGCTCGCACGCGTCTCCACGCTCCACGATCAGAGGGAAGAAGGGTACTGGCGGGATCATCGCGTCGAGCCCGTCCTGTCGGTACCGCCCACGCGTCGACCGGGGTCCGTTTGGACTGCGAACCGAGGGAATAGGGGTGTGGAGGAGAGAGAACGTGGGATGGAGAGAGAGAGCGTGAGGTGGAGAGAGAGAGAGAGAGAGAGAGTGAGGAGAGAGAAGGGGTGGGGTGAGATATTTGTAAATTTTTTGATTTTCTTATTTTTTTTTAAAAATAACCTTAAATTACGTATGTAGCGATTCTTTCCTTGACTGCTTACGTCGTTAAGCGGCCGAGTGATTGATCACTGATGCCCAGAGTGTCGTTTCCCGTCGTTCTGGTTCTCCTATGTCTCAGCTTGACCTTGTGGTTTGCCATTCCTGTGGATGTCTCCTAACGTCCTATGAGGGCTAAGACCACGCTATGAGGTAGCCAGGAGTGTTTGTGCATTGTGCCATGTTCTGTGAGTCGTGTCAGGTTCTGGTCAACCCGGTGTGACCTAGTGGCTTATAGGTAACCTTGTGCATGTCTCGGCTATTTCTGTCTAGCCCGAGATAGTGGTTCTGGCCACCTTAAGGTATCGTCTTACCTTAGTTTGCATGTCTAGGTGTGTTGATGATTCTTGGTATTCCCTCAGGTCTCCATGAGTCGTTTCCTTCAACTGTGTCATTTCCTCTGGCTTAGGATTAGATTGATTGACGACTTGTCCACCATTCCGCAACGATCTTGCCTCCAAGTCGTGAAACTCAAGGATCATTGCGTTGATAGGTCTAGCTGTCTTGTCCTGAGTCTGTAGACTGTTGGTGTACTACCTTGGTGCTTCGTAGTACGTGTGACAGTGCTTTCTTGCCTGTCTGTACTCCAGCACTCGTGTTCTGGAGTCTGTGTCTTGTGAGCCTCCACAAGTCGTAGCCTGATGGCACGTTATGGTGTGTCGACCCACCTGGGAGTGGTGGCGTGGCAGTTCCCAAGATACGATTTTTAATCTAGTAACGTGGGCCCCGGTCCAACCGTAGTGTCCTATGGAGGGGAATACTAGCTAGAGACCTAGCTCTAGGCAATGAGCCAGTGTGTGCACATGTGTTCAGGGGCGTTAGGACTTGCACCGATCGGCGTGACCCTATCTAGTCACTCGTTACTATAGTTCTTGTTCTGGTTCAGTGTGTACCTCAATCTTCGCCATTCTAGGCATCCGTAGAGAGGTACTTGAGGCACAGTGTAAGATGTCAGTGGACACAGCTGGCTATTCTTCTAGTAAGGAGGTGCTTCCGTCACGTGACGCGTGACTCTCATGTTTCTCGCACATCCTGACCTTCCCAGGTTAGCCCTCTCGTGGTCTTGCCCAAGGTCAATGTTGTGTCATGTGCACGATGTTCTAGTCGTGTGTGTGTGTGGTCGTGTCTAGAACAACATGCACGGTAATCGAGTCGTGTATGCTTTAGGGTCTGTCTTGTCTGTCTAGGGATTTTACCCTTTTCTTGTAGGTCTTTGCCTGCTTGGTGTCTCGTCGATGGATCGGTGACTCCTGACTTCGCCAGTTTAGAGTTTGCCCTTCTGTTGCTGCCTGGAGTAGCCTACGGAGCTGAGGTTAGTTCGACAGCCATGTTTGCTCGGTACAGCTTCTCCCCACTTCTCTCTACCTGTCTCTACTCCTTCCGTTTCCAATTTTTCTTTTAGAACTTTGTAGTTTAGTTTTCCTGCTTTACTACTACCTGTTGTTGTTCCGTGCTACTACGTTATTCTTATCACCCCTCTTCCACTTACAGGACGAGAAGAGGAGAACACCTTGCTTTTGTCGTTTCAAGCACTCACTTGCATCGCAACGAGAATGATGGCGGCTATGACCTATGACCCGCAAGTCGTCGCGAACCACGCCAGGTTTGGCTACCTGGCAACTCCTATTGTGTTCGGCGACTTCCCTCCGGTCGTCTGCTCCCTCTTCTTCTTAGGGGTAGTGCCGGTCGCCAGGGGCAACTCAGTCACTCCTGCTGTTGTTGGTCGGGTCTCCCCGACCAAGAAGACAACGGTTGAGGGTGCCAGGCCCTTTGCTCGTGCTGCCGGCCGGGTTCGCCCGGCTCAGAAGACATCTGCTGTGGGTGTTAGGCCACTCAATTTCTGCAGCTGGCCGAGTCAGATCGGCCGCAATGAAGACAACTGTTGAGGGTGCCAGGCCCTCTACCTCTGCAATAGGCCGAGTCAGGTCGGCCAAATGCTACACCATGTCTGGGGGTGTTAGGCCCTCGACGTCAACTACAGGCCTGGGCAGGCAGGCCATCAAGAAGCCCATGGCTGGAGGTGTCAGGCCTTCAGCTCTCCCAGTTGGCCGGGTGTTCTCGGTCAACCACATTAGTGTCGATGTCGCTCCTCCCCAACGGGGGCAGCGCCGCCGCCGTCGCCATCATGGAAGTCGTTCCGAGACGGCCGCCCCTGCTCAACAGGGGCAATACCGTGCGTGCAACAAAGCACGTCCGGCAGCTGCTACCTCATGCTCCGACAAGACTGTACTTGTTGGAGACGTCCGCATCCGGCTTGATGGAGGCGATCCGATTGTGCCCCGGGATCGGCAGGTCCCCACCATTTCTACCTCCAATCGATTCGAACTACTCTGGAAGGTCCGAGAGGAGGGGGCAAAGGTGAAGAACTTTGCCGCGCCTCGGCCTAAGGCGGCAGTCCCCAGAGTCAGATCTGGGGGCAACTCAATTGAGGAGTGACAACTCCAAATGAAAAAGATTTGGGTCACCAAGGAGGAGGCCTGAGCCATAAGACGGGCTAGATCAGAAAAGGCCCTCCGCCAGTCTGAGTTGCAGCAAGTGCGGAGCTACTCATCAACAAGGCGAGTCTTCAGCCTCTCACGAGACAAGGACTCACTGGCAACCAGGGCAGAAGCGCCGCGGAAGGACCAAGCTAGTACGCCCGACTTCCCCCTGGGCTAGCCCTGTGCATACGGACAAGGACCGCTTCGAGCAGGATTCTATGCCCCGAGTGTCTATTTTTGACAGGCTAGGGGGAACGCCAAAGTCAGAGCGACACCCGCCGAGGAAGAAGCGAGTGGCCCAGATGACAGATGACACCGTCAGGGTGTTCACTTGCTTTGTCTCCTCTACCGACAAGCAACCGGAGGGCACTCATGAGGACCTCAACCAACCCCTGCAAGCTATGAGGAGGTCGAGGCCCGTCTCCCAGGTCGTAATTAATATACCATGAAAATATTTTTTTGATAAATAACATCATTATGATAAAATTCCCTCAAATTACATATAAACCTTTTAAAAACTAAAATTGTCAATATGCCCATTTCAATTACATTAATACTTTAACTAAGTCAATTAAATGCCCAAAAATAGCCTAAAAATTTGTAAAAATCACCTGAAATCATGGGATAAATTCTAGACCCGAACCACTAAAGATCCACTAAGACACGGGTGTTACAAATGGTCTTGTCGGAGTTGCTGGTGGTAGCAACGGGCCGCTTGCCTTTACAGCTACGACGGTGCTTCTTCTGGGGATCGGAAGATGACTCCACTCCGAGGTGGTAGGCTGAGAAAACCCAGCCTACGACTGCTGGTGGCATAGGGCCATTCATCGAGAATACCAGGATAGGCCCCCAAGATGCGAAGTCTATAGTGAAGGCTGATGGCTGGGTGGCTCGAGTGTAGGCTTTTGCCTGAGCCGATAGTATTGTTGCGGACGCTCGCCGCGATGTGCCCGCGCCTGAAGTTGTCACTGTAGGGGGTACCGGGATGCTGGTGACCCGAGGCCTTGAGCCTGAACTGGGAGCTGGCAGGACCAAAAGGTGCAACAGAGGGCACTCAGTCCGTACCGAGGTCACCGCATCCCACAAAGGCAGACCCGTGCTGGGGATCGGCGTTGTCGGATTGCAGGAGGAATGCCCCTGAGGTAGAGCCGAGAGATCCGAAGCCTGACGCGGACCACTCGTAACAGACGTCATCCATGGGAAACCCCAGAGTTGTACGTCTAGTCTGGATGCTAGGACACCTCGTGCCAGGGGTTGGGGACCCAGGCGAGGCGGTCGCGCTTCTACGGTTCGGGTCGGGAGGCCCGAACGGGGTGCTCGGGAGCCTTGCCCCCAGGCTAGGAGGCCCGTGTAGGGAGCTAGCTCGGTGGGAGCTCAGGGTTGACGGCCTGAGCAGAGTGCTGAGGAGCCGAACAACGTGGGGTGGAGGCCCACACTGGAAGTCGGCTTGGCTGGGGCTCGGGGCTGGAGGCCCGAGCGAACTGCTAGAATGGAGACCGGAACCTGGGACGCATGGCTTGCGTCGGAAGCCGGTTAAGACTGGGCCCGGGGACTAATGCTTGCTCAGGTTGGGACTGGTCCGGAACCCCTACGGGTACCAGTGGCGGGAGAGCCGAGCCTGATGCTCAGCCTGGTTGTCGGGACTGGTAGCTGGCGTGGCGCCGAGGTGGCACCAGAGGAAACAGGAGCTGGAGGTGGCGGTGGAGCAGCCACGGGGACTACACCCAAGAAGTAGGGTGATCCGACGACTGGGGCAAAGCTGCCGAAAGTGATCGGCACTGCCAAGTAGCCCACCCGTGCATGGGTGGCGACGGTGATGGGACCATAGGTGTTGGCCACCATAGTTGCTGGAGTCCTGGACAAGCTGAGGTGACGGTCGGGCGTGGTCATCGAGCACGATCTGGCAACTGGGAGACGAACTGGAAGCTACTGGGAAGTACGAAAAGGTGCTCTTCTGCTACCCCTCCTGCCTTGACAAATTTATGCCTTCTTCCCAGGTACCTCAGTCTTGCAATGGCTCATCGTGTTGATTGGGATAGAATGCAGCAAACTGTTGCAGGACTCACCCAAGCATTGCAAAATATGGCTCAAGCCGGCGCAGGGGCACGAGCTGGTGATCTACACTGCAACTTTCAGAGTTTAAATCCTCCATGTTTTTCGGGTTCTTCTAACCTAGACGAAGTTGAGAACTGGATTAACAAGATGAACCGCATATTCGAGGTCATGCAATGTGCCGACCAAGAGAAAGTTCATCTTGCTACTTTCTAGCTCAATGAAGATGCCCATACATGGTGGAAGCTAATTCCTGCACCACCTGTTGACACACCACACACTTGGGAGGGCTTTCTTACGCTCTTCCGAGCCAGATACTTCTCCGAACATGTTAAGGAGTGAAAAATTATGGAATTCACTTCTTTACGCCAGGGCATGATGTCAGTAGCAGAGTATGAACTCCAGTTTTCTAGGCTGGCACCATATACTCCCCATTTAGTTAGTACTGATTTATTGAAAGCTAACCAATTTAGTACTAAGTTATTGAAAGCTAACCAATTTATGGATGGTTTAAGGTTTGACTTTATTCAGCAGCTCAGGACTCTGAATATCCGTACATATGCGGAGATGATCCAACGGGCACATTTATGTGAAAGGACCTTGGAGAAGGTCGAGAGACTCAAGGGCAAAGGGGAGGAGCCAAGTCGAAGGTCGGATCGACATAAAAAGAAGGAAAAGTTTAGCATCATGGGACCCTGCAATTCCCATGATAATAAGAAGAGATCCCAGAATGTGAGTGGTAGTGGCTACCACAAGAGCAAGAAGGTTAAAGAAGATGATAAGCAAGTCATTGCGGCTTGCACGTTCTACGAGAAATTTGGACATACAATCAAAGAATGTTGGAAGCATCTTGGCATTTGTCTACGATGTGGAAGTAGGGAGCACCGCATGCCAGATTGCCCCCTCATGAAGGAACAATCGTCCGGTAGTGGACGTAAGTGTCAGGCTCGTCTTAATGTAGTCATAAATGATGAAGAAGCATCCAAGAATGATGGGCTTATGGAAGTTACCATCCAAATCTATTCCCATCCTGCATTCATGTTATTTGATACCGGTGCTTCTCACTCTTTTATATCTACTACTTTTGTAAAAATCTTACTTGTTTCCTCAGTTCCTTTACCTTCAGACCTTGCTATTACTACACCCTTAGGTCCCGGAACAAAACTAACCACTTACTACCCCGATAGTAAGGTAATTGTAGAAGGGCATAATCTTCCGGCAAACCTTGTATGCCTTGACATGGAAGGCTACAATGCTATCTTATGTGTGGATTGACTTGTAGACCATGACGCCTATATAAATTACCGAAATACAATCATCTCCTTTCGAAAATCAGGTCTTCCTAGATTTTCCTTCCTTGGTATTAAATATAGGAAGCATCCTACCATCATTTCGCCTCTCCAAGCTTGGAATTTCCAAGAGCATACCACCAGTGTACAAGACAGTCATCTATCTAATCTCCTCTATCTCTCTGCGCCTCATCAGGGCGAGGCCAGATAGGCCGACTGCTCACCTCGTCGTCATCTCGGTCCCGTCACTCTCCCGATCTAAGAGGCCGAGGGGTCCCTGAGGCCGTCGACTAAGCTAGTCGTGGTGCCTCAGGAGGACAGACACCCAGCTCTAGAAGCTCCCTCAGTAAGATGCCCCAAGACCCTCCAATCTGCACTAACTCCAAAGTGGTAGCACGTCCACACGCAACTTGTCCCAGAGTGCTTCTGCTCTAGTACTTTGACAGTACCTGCCAGTGTAGGGCCTCCAGCTAATCAAGAGCTCGTTGCTCTCGGATCACCGCCTCCATCTCTAGGGCCTGAGCCTGAGCCTCTCTCTCCTTCACCATGGCAAGGTGACCCTGCATCATCACATCTATATCCACCTCGCCTAGGCATCGCATCAAGTCCTCGACACGTACCTCCAACTCTCGTTGAGAGGCTAGGCTAGCCTCCAACTCCCTCCGATGCAAGGATTAACATGCATAGATACGCAAGTCAGGGGAAGATAAAAATTGATCTAAACAAAAATACTCAGGCCATACTGTGTCAGCCAACTCTGCCTCCCTCTCCTCGGCCCTCTGAAGAGTCGCCTCTAGGTGGGCCTCTAGGTCCTCCACTCCCTCTGCGTGGAGTATCGGAGTGTGATGTTGGCGTGATCCCATTCGTGGATCCAAAGCCGACGTGGGTTGTTTGTGTGGTGGTTTTCAGTGAGGTTTGGCCATTTCGACTCGCGAGATCTTCGGTGAAGGTAGGGGGATAGATGCACTACTCTTTTCCTGCATTTTCTCGTGATTTGGAACCAAATGGTGTAAGTTTGAGCAGGTTTTATCCTGTTTAGACGAAAAGCATGTTCGGGGGGTGTGACCCGTGTTCGCCATTCCAGGCGACAATTTGTAGTTTAAATGGTTTCATTTGTAGTTTAAATGATTTCATTTGAACCCCTAGCATGTTCGGATGCCATTCCAGCTAGTTTTATTGCGTTTCGTCGTGATTCAGGGCAGGTAGGAGTCCAGTTACCCTCGTAAGTCATTTTGGGTTGATTTATGAAAGTGTAAGATGTTAGTGGACGCATCTGGCTTTGCTTCTAGTAAGGAGGTGCTTCTGTCACATGACACTTGAGTTGTGGTTTTGTGACTGGTTCTCCGTCATTGTTGACGTAGTGCTTTGGGTAGCCAGTGTCTGGCTTTACCTTGGCTTGTGTAGCGGACACGACGGTGAGGTCGTGTGCGCGCCGGTGTTTTAGGTGGTGTTTTTGACGTCTGAGAGGTCATGATGTGAAGCCTACACGTCAGTTGTAGCATGACATGTTCTGGCAATATAATCAGGATTTCTTGAGATTAGTCTGGCAACTCACTACCAGTTGTGTGGGAAGTTTTGCCTTTCTCAGTTAGGAGTAGTTTAGAGGGCCGAGGGTCTGGGGGATAGGTGCTCCTTCCATGGTAGGCAGTCGATACTCCCCCTTTTCGAGCGTCTCGACCACTCAGTAGGGGCCTTCCCAATTAGGGGCTAGCTTTCCTACCACTTCTAGTGGTCGAGAGGCTTCGGCTTTCCTTAGGACGAAGTCTCCTATGCGAAAGTGCCTATCTCAGACTTTGGCGTTGTAGTATCGAGTGATGCGCCGCTGGTATTCCGTGGCTCGGATGCTTGCGATCTCTCGTATCTCACTTGCCATATCGAGGTTTTCTAGTAGTTTCTGCTCATTTGCCTTGGGCGAGAAGTTGCTGACTTATAGAGATAGGCTGCGACTTCCAAAGGAATCACAGCATCTGTGCCATACACCAACTGGAAAGGAGTCTCACCGGTGGTGGTTCTTGGAGTGGTTTGATGCGACCAAAGTACGCTTGGCAGTTCCTTGAGCCAACTACCCTTGGCCTTACCGAGCCTGGCCTTGATGCCTTTCAATATAGTTTTGTTGGCATTTTTGACTAGTCCGTTAGCCTGGGGGTGGGCTACCGAAGTGAAGTGGTTGAGAATATGTAGGTCGGCACATTTGTTCTGTAACGAGAATCAAATTGCTGACCATTATCGCTCACAATCACTCAGGGGATACCAAAATGACAAATTATCAACTTCCAAACGAAACTCCATACGACCGACTCGGTGATCCTAGTGGTGGCTTCGGCTTCGATCCATTTGGTAAAATAGTCAGATGATGATGAATTTCTTCTGGGCCTGAGCCATAGGAAATGGCCCCAGGATGTCAATCCCCCACTGGGCGAAGGGGTATGGCTCGGTCAGGGTGACGAGCTCCGAGGCAGGTTGATGGACCAGATGATCAAAATGCTAGCATCGGTCGCACCTTTGAACATAGGCCGAGCAGTCGCACTGGAGAGTGGGCCACCAGTAGCCTTGCCACAACAAGATACTGGCGAGCGATCTTCCTCCTTGATGCGCGCCGTAGATACCTTCGTGGACCTCTTGAATTGCTCAGTGGACTTCCTCAGTATTGAGGCATTTGAGGAGGGGACCAGAGAAAGACCTTCGGTACAGGGCGTCATCCAAGATGACAAAACACCGAGCTTGATACTTCAGTCTTTGAGCTTCTCGAGGGTCGGGGGGCTCCTGAGAGTCTCCGAGCTAGGATATATATGGGGTCCGCCAATTGCTTGGTGATGTCTGATCAATGGTCATGAGCTCCGCTTCTATGCTCGGTCGCTCCAGCTCTTCGAGGAAGACTGATCGAGTACCTTCTGGGCCAATAGAGGAGGCCAGTCGAGAGAAGGCGTCTGCCCGGGAGTTTTCCTCCCAAGCTATTCGGATGACCTAAAAACTCTCAAATGGTGGGGCTATTCCTCTAACTAGTTGAAGGTATTTGATCATCGGTGCTTCCCGAGCTTCATAGTCACCGTTGACCTGGCTGGCAACCAGCTGGGAGTCAGTATGAATCCTGACTCGTTCGGCCTCCAATCGTCGTGCCATCCTGGCTCCCAAGATGAGAGCCTCATACTCGGAGGCATTGTTGGATGCCTGGAAGTTGAACTTCAAGGCGTACTGCAACTCTGCTCCTTCTGGAGACCTGAGGAGGACGCTGGTGCCGCTGCCGACTGAGTTGGAGGACCCGTCAACGAAAAGGTCCCAGTTGGGCCCGAGCGTCGGTAGAGGGGCCTCCCCAGTTGGGACGGTTACTCTCCGCAATGAAGTCCACAAGTGCCTGTCCCTTGATGGCCGAACGGGGGAGATAAGAGATGTCGTATTCCCCGAGCATTATGGCTTATTTGACTAGGCGACCCGTAGCTTCAGGGTGAGTGAGGATTTTCTTTAGGGGCTCGTTGGTCAATACGATGATGGAGTGCCCTTGGAAGTAAGGTTGGAGGCCCTTGGCTGAGGTTACCAACGCTAGCAAGAGTTTCTTGGTTGCGGGGTACCTTCTTTCAACCTCGTTGAGCACCTTGCTGGTGTAGTATACCGGCCTCTACACTCCTACGTCATCTCGAACTAGGACTGAGGTCACTATGGAAGGTGTCGACGAGAGGTAAAGGTAAAGGGTTTCACCCGGGATCGGCTTCGATAACACCAGAGGCGTGGCCAGAAACTCCTTTAGCTCTGCAAAAGCCTTCTAACATTCCTCATCCCAAGAGAACGTAGCGGATGTCAATTTGGGCCCTCTCAATAATTTGAAGAAGGTTAGACATCGATCGGCCGCTTAGGACAAGAAATGGTTGAGCGCGGTAATGCGCCCTGTCAGGCACTGGACATCCGTGATGAACGCGGGCGGCTGCATGTTCAGGATGGCCTGAACCTTGAGTCACCAGAAAGCCGAGGAATTTCCTGGATCGAACTCCAAAGGTGCATTTTGCTGGATTGAGCTTGATGTTGTACCTTAGGAGGGTGTCGAAGGTCTCAGCTAGGTTGGTGAAGTGGTCTTTGGCCTTAGGTGTCTTGATGAGCATGTCGTCGATGTATAGGCTAATACGTTCTGACCAATTTGTCCTTCGAAAATGTGGTTGATTAGCCTTTGGTACGTTACTCCAGCGTTCTTTAGCCTGAAAGGCATTCGGGTGTACCAGTATATGTCGAAGTCGGTGATGAAGGCTATCTTCTCGATGTCTTCAAGATCCATTCGGATCTGGTGGTAGCCGGAGTAAGCATCTAGGAAACTGAGCAATTCCTTACCAGAAGTCGAGCCGACTAGTTGGTCAATACTCGGTAGTGGGTAACAGTCTTTTGGAGTGACTTTGTTGAGGTCGGTGAAGTCGACACACATTCACCATTTGCTCGAAGCTTTCCGTACTAAGACGACATTAGCGAGCCACGTCGGGTAAAGGACCAGTCGAAATAGGCTAGTTTTCTTTCCCTTAATAATCTGCTCTTTAATGATTGTCTACTTCTCTAGGGCATGCTCTGCGCTGCTGGACGTGCTTCATCGACGGGTCCAGGTTGAGCTTGTGCACCACCATCTCCCCAGGGATCTCGGGAAGATGCTCATCAGACCATGCAAAGAATTGAATGTACTCTGAAAGAAAATTTTTTTATTGCTCTTGTACATTAGGTGGTAAATCAGCTCCAATTTTGACTTCGAGAGTCGGGTCACCTTTGAGAAAGACGGACAACAATTCGCCACCGGGTCCTGATGCTGTTGGTTCATCATCGGCTCCCCCGACCTCTGTCTTTTTCCCTTCCGGCCTTATGGCATTGACCGGGATTACATAGCACCTTTTAGCTATTACCTGGTTACCTTGGACTTCCCCGATGCCATATTTGGTGGAAAACTTCAGTTTTTGGTGATAGGTGGAGGGCACAGCCTTCGTTAGGCTGAGGATACCTTGGTCGAAGATGGCATTATAGGCCGACATCTCCTTAATCACTATGAAGTTAGCCATAATTGTGACAGTCTTAGGAGGGGTACCGAGAGTGCCCGGCAGGCTTAGGGCTCCCTCAAGATAGGTTGCCTGGCTGTTGAACCCGCAGAGAGGGGTTCGAATCGGGTGGAGCTTGGATGGGTTTTCACCCATCTTAAGGAAACACTCATACGAGTGTACAATAGGGGCACTATCATTGTCAACTAGTATCCTATCTACGTTACAATGGTTTATGGTAGCCGATATTACAAGAGCATTGTCATGCGGGGTACCCTTCCAAGTCTTGGTCGGGGAACACCAGGGCCTGCTACTTGCTCGCCGGTGGGGCTTTGGGGGGCTCGGAGGCCCTGCTCACCCGTTCAGTGTGACACTTCCTTCCTCGGCTACTATCTCCTCTTGATGCCGCGCCGTCAAAAATAACGTTGATGTGGACTCCGCGAGGTTGATTGTCAATCTCTTCCGGGGGGATGCCGCAATCCTCCTTTACGCTCTTTACCACCTTCCCCATTATTTGTAGGTCGCGGGGAGGTCGAGAGGGGTGTTGTTAAGCTGGGTAGGGTAAAATCCATATTTTAGGTTGAGGGCCGGATCTCTCATTTCGTGGGATTTTTGACCAATCTAAGGGCGTAGATGCATGCTAGGAGGGTTGGGGATGGATTTTCCCTTGTTTCCCCATCATCGGGCAATGATCAGAGCGTGGATCGGGGTTTTTAGACGTTTCCCGCTGTTTCGCGGTCGGGAGAGCCTTGCGGTCCTTCCAGTGACCGCATGGCTCCTAAGGCGCTCCCCATGAGACCGCTTGCAGACACTGTATTATCGACAAGCCTTGCGGTCTAGCGATAGACCGCTAGCCTAGGTGAGGCGGTCCTGCGATAAATCGCTAGTCATTTTTGACCGTTACACCCTCAGGGCACGTGTTTTCAACCATTGGGAGTCACGTGCTGGCAAGCGGTCAAGGGCATGACCATTTTCCATTACCTTGCAGTCCAGGGAGGACAGTTTGGCCTGCCAAGTGGTCTGGTGATAGACCGCTAGGCCTTATCGTAGCTCGATCCCTTGCGGTCGTGGACTCGACCATTAGGTTGGGCCATGTGGTCCAGAGAAAGATCGCTTGGCCTCCTTGTGGTCTAGCGATAGACCGCTAGGATGAGGGGCTGTCCCGAATGGATCGCCATTCCATTTTTTGTTCACCTGGTGATTTTCGAGAGTCGAGTCTCACCTCCAGTGACATGTCCACTAGTCGTAGTCTTTTTACGACACGCGTGTGCTGACCCACCCAGGAGTGATGGAGCGACGTACCCGAGAGAGACAGTTGTTAGGCTGGTTACCGTAGGGCCCCCACGCGCAGTCGAGTCTGGACTTCGGGTGAAGAACGAGCTAGAGAGCCTGACCTAGGGTGCATGGTCTGAGTGTGCACATGTGGTTGGGGGCATCGGACCTGCGCTGATGAGTGCGACCCCATCTAGCCCTTGTTTGTGGTACTGGTTACTTTTGTGTGTCTCTGTCACCGCCCGGGGCATCACAGCGAGACACTGAGGCGCAGTGTAATACGTCACGGGATGCATCTGGCTTTGCTTCTAGTGACTGGTGCTCCTGTCTTCTGGTAGGTACAGACTCGTGTTTTGATGAACCGAGATTCAGTTTGTACAGTACAATTAGTTTAGATAGTTTTTTCATTTATTTATTATTGCCTATTGATTCTACCGTACTTTTATTAGGTAGTGTTACCTTCTGTGTCTTGTTCGTGCCATTTGCCTTGTTTCTTTCGTGCGAGGTGGGGGTCTGCGGGATCCCTACTGAGCTTGTGAAATGAGGCTCATCCCTGCGTTTTTAGGAGAGGCGGTTTGCGGGACGCAGCAGGGTTTCAGCGTGGTTCTAGTACCGAGGTTAGCTACCAGTTGCCAGAGTTGGGTATGTCCCGTGTACTTGTACTTTTCTTTCTGTTGACTGTACTTATTTGGACATGAGACACACTGTGGTGAGCTTCTGTTGGTCGAGCTTGATGTTTCTCATTCCGTTTGGTGGAGTCTTTTCGAGGTAAGCCTTGGAATTGTTGTCTTAGTGATGCCTTTGTCTGTGTCTGCTTAAGTGTGGACAGTTTTATTTTGAGCCTGATCTATTCCTTATTTTACGGTTGCTTAGCTTTGGACTCCGTTATGGTGTTAAGAGCTGTTGCATACTATGTTCGTCGTGTCGTGTCCAACGGCCGATGTATTGTGAAGGCTCATCTATTATTTCAGGACGTGAAGGTAAGCTGAGATTTGCATTTTTTCTTGGGCTTTGTGCTGAAGCTGGTACTCTTCTTCGTTACTCTTAGGCTTCATGTGACCGGTTGTTCGCTGGATCAGTACTCGTGGTATGTTATTTACGATTTTTCATGAATTGCGATGGCGCTGTGTATGTGCTGAGATGCGGATACCGCACTATTTTCTGATGCCTGTGTGCATTGTATGAGTGTGCAGTGGAAGCGTGTGGGCTGGTTACCCACGGGTCGAGGATCACAGTTGTCAGATTCTCACCGATTGAGAGAATTATTCTCCTCGATGTGACTTCATCTTGGCTTCCTATGCCTTGATGTCATCCGTTGTCGTGCTATTGCTGGTAATTTTTCTGGTGTTGGCATCGGCATTTGTGAGTGTTGGGAAATTTGTCGGCATCCCTGCTGATTGAGTACCCTCTGCTCCTCAGTATTGTCGCTTGGGTGTCGTGTTCTCGAGGCGTGCTCGTAGTCCTTGAGATACATTTCCCGAGATTGTTGTTTTCTCGTTGTCGTGGGTCATTCTTGGTGAGCTGCTCGATGCATGACTCATTCCCTGTAGTCGTGTGATCAGCTACTGTTGTGCCTTGATGTGACCCTCCTTGCAGTTGTATTCTGTGGTTCTGTGTCTTGTACGGAGCCGGGATCCTGCGAGTACTATTGTTGTTATTTTTGCAAGTGCTGTTTCTCTATCATTTTGTCTGTCTATCATTAGCACTTTTTGGACCAACTCTCGTCGGTCAGCTTTGCTATACTCCTTGTTCCTGGTAGAGTTAGCTTGCGACTCGATCAGATATAATGTCTGACTTAGGACTGACTTGATTGTGCTCGTGATCCGGTGCTTCCATGTTGTTGTTGTCTCTCTGTGAATTTGCCATTGGTGTCCTGTGTGCCAGGTGTTCCCCGTTGCCTTTGGCACTGGAGCCGATGATATTGTCAGTCTGTCAGCTGAGAGGACCATGTTCCCTTGTTTAAGTTGCTGCTTGATGTGCCTGTCGTTTCATTTTCCAGTATCTGTTGTTGTGGCAGTCGTGTCTCTTTTCCTGTGAGACATAAGTGACGTTGCCTTGTTTCGGAGGAGTCAGACTTCTGTTCACTTATGTCGTGCTCAGTCCTGAGTGTGTACTCGTGATTATGGTCAGATGGTGTTCCTCTGAGCTTTGTGTCTCGTGATTCGTGTCATTTCGTAGTTGTATTTGTCGGATTGTTCTAAGGGGGCCAGTCCTGGCGAAAACTCGAAAGGGCGGTAGGGCTGGTAAAGTGATAAAAAAAAAACATACATGCAAGAGGATAGAAGCGAATGCTACTGTGCTCTATCCTTTATTCAAGAATATCATCAAAAGAACGAGCCCGAGACAAGCCCCCGAGGCGACTCAGACAAGAACGGGCAAAGCATAAAAGCCATGTGTACAAGAATGTACCAAAGGCTTATCAAGCACCAGACTCGACCCTCCTCAGATCAGCCAGGCGAGTCTCACTCTGAAGAGCTTCCTCCTGGACCCCATCAAGCCTACGACGAAGAGTCTACATCGGCACGCGCAAAACTGCAAAAGCTCCTGGAGTCCCCTCAAGCCTACGGCGGAGAATCTACATCGACACGCGCAAGACTGCGCTCCTCCTTGGTCTCCTAGACCTCTTGCAAAAGTTCCTCCACTCTGCGGGAGGCCGCCTGCTCGCGCTCGTGAGCGTCCTTGACCTAGGCACCCACCTCAGCCTGGGCCGCCCGAAGTCTGCAAAGTTGCTCCTCCTTCTGCTGAATCGTCAGTTAAGTCCTCCGCCTCCGCTCCTAAATAGCGTGAAGGCGGGCGAACTCCTCCCATGAAGACGCAAGCTCAGTCATCCAGGCGTCCCGAGGGAGTCCAAATGCAGCATCCGGCGATGCTACACCTAATTGAAGACCATTCGGCCACTCTATTCCAAGAGTCGAGAAACTCTGAGGCAGTTGTGAAGCCTCACCAGCTAAAGCTAAAACCAAGAAAGCTCATGCACAGCCGACATCAACTCAGACCAACACACTCCCAGGGCTGGTCTACATCAACTCTGGTGATCACAAGTCAACGATTAGCCAGCTTCAACATTCGGCGACATACCTCAGCGGTCCGCCGACACATCTTCAGTGACACCTCAGCGGTCAACCGACACAACGACTTTTGGCCAACGCACCCCAAGGGTCAGCCAATGTTAGTTACCAGTCGTCACAACTTAACAGTCAATCAACGACGACTCAGACAGATGTGTCTCTCCGAGACAGGCGTACATCAACTCTAGGTCGACAAGTCTCTCAGAAGTAGGCCTACATTAACTCCGGGCCAACAAGTCTCGTCGAGGCAGGTCCGCATCAACTCTAGGCCAACAAGTCTCTCAGAAGTAGGCCTACAACAACTTCGGGCCAGCAAGCCTCTATGAGGCAGGGCTGCATCAACTTTGGATCAATATATCCTAGGGGCTGGTTTGCGTCAACTTTGGGCCAACACGTCCTAGGGGATGATATACATTAGCTTTGGCTAGTATAATCCTAAGGGTTGGTCGTCATCAACTTCAGGTCAAAGTGCCTCGCCGAGGTAGACCTATATTACTTCCACACTGGTGGGTCTCACTAAGACGAGCCTGTATCAACTCTCAGCGCTCTGGAAAGCAATGAAGCAGTGAGGTGCAGTCCTACAACAATCTTCACATGTCATGAAGACTCAGGAGATATCAAAGTACAGTCTCTCCCTCCTTATAAAAATTTCATCCTCGAAATTTAAAAGGAAAGGAAACATGAAGAACTGTGCAAGAAGTTATACCTCACGTGAATAAGAAAGGAAAAAACTGTCTCATCTCATCCTCGCGTTCCCAAGTAGCTTCATGCCCTGAGTGACACTGCCAAACAACCTTTACCAGAGGAATTACCTTATTTCTTAACTACTGTTCATGGCGATCTTCAATTCTAACTGGAAACTCTGGAGTGGATAAATCAGCTGTCACATCTGGCCATATTGACTCTTCGAGGATATGAGATGGATCAGACACATATTTCCTCAATTGAGACACATGGAAAACATTATGAATAGCTTGAATAGCCGCAGGCAACTGAAGTCGATAAGCTGCTTGGCTTATACATTCCATGATAGGAAAAGGGCTGACATACCGCGGACTAAGCTTACCACGTTCCCTAAATCTCGAAACACCTTTCATCGGAGACACTTTAATAAACACCCGATCTCCGGGCTCAAACTGGAGTGGACGTCTGCGTCGATCTACATAACTTTTCTGTTGACTCAGAGCTGTCAACAATCTCTGCCTGATCAGATGAACCACATCAGCGCACTGCTGCACCATGTTCGGTCCTGTCAACAGTCGGTCACCGGCATCGAACCAATTCAATGGAGTACGACAAGTATGACCATACAGTGCTTCATACGGAGCCATGCGAATGCTGGAATGATAACTATTATTATAAGCAAACTCCACTACTGACAAATGCTGACTCCACGAACCCTGCCAATCTAGGCAACACGATCTCAGCATATCTTCCAAGGTTTGAATAGTTCTTTCTGACTGACCATCAGACTGAGGGTGATACGCTGACGAAAAAGTAAGCTCAGTGCCCAAAGCTTTTTGAAAACTACGCCAGAAGCCGGAGGTGAAACATGGGTCACGATCTGATACTAGTGAAACAGGAATACCATGCAGAGGCACGATCTTTTCAATGTATAACTCGGCTAACAACTGCACATTCCAAGCAATCTTTATCGACAACAATCTAGCTATCTTAGTCAACCTATCAACAAGCAGCCAGATAGCATCAAAGCCCTGAGAAGTCCGAGGCAAACCCACAATGAAGTCAGTTGCAACATGATCCCATTTCCACATTGGAACCTCTAACGGCTGGAGCAGTCCACCTGGTTTCTGATGTTCGGCCTTGACCTACTGACAAACCAAACAACGGGCAACAAAGTCTGCAACATCTTTCTTCATACCTGGCCATCAGAATTGCTGCTTTAGATTCTGATACATCTTGGTGGTACCTGGGTGAATTGCAAATCGGGATCCATGGGCTTCACTCAGAATTACATCTCTCAACACGCTAACAGCTGGGATATATAATCTATCACGGAAACTGACTACCAGCTCATCATCGAACTCGATGTCGTGCATCATCACAACACATGACAAATCAGGATCAGCCTGTTGAGCTTCTTTTATCTGCTGAACTTTACTTACTATGACCTGAATTGTATGAATATTGATGGTATCAAGTGCAAGTTAGACTCATCAGTGACTCATAGGTAGACATCATCAAAACCACATAAAGGTAGAGAATCATTCGTTTACCACACATGCACAACATTCTCCCAACACACGTGTCAACCATTGGGTCACAACCGGGTTGACCAGAAACCATAATGACCCTCGAAATACACCAAAACACTACTCGATATCATGGCATATTCGAACACCCTATAACACGGTCAAAGCCCTCATAGGACTCCATGACATCTACGTACAATAGGCTAACCACGGGGTCGAAGCCAAGCCAATAATCACGGAGGAAACATCGAACACTGCTCGGGATAAGACTACTCTTCCGGGATCCCTCGATAGATAGATATGACTATCACGGAATACCCAAGGCATCCATCGAGTCAAACGCCAACAAGGCATTGAATGTTGGGTTCACCAGAGCCTGAGACAACACAAATAATACCCAGAAAATAGGGGCTATTAATGCAATGCTTGCCTACGTCGTGATGATTAATGCATCCAAAGGATGTGTCGCGATGCTAGCAGAACGCGTCCAACGTTCACAGCGCATCAACACATTGATGCAGCACATGCTAGGGTCGCGGTAAGAGATGCGGCCATAGCCTACAGCACGTTAAGCCAAGAACGCGGTTCAGATCTCGAGAGCGTTAATGAAGATCACGGCCACTACCTCGGTCACGTTCTTCAAGATCGTGTCCAACACTAGGACCATGTCCCTTACCACCTCACCACCCCACTATTCATCTTCTTAGATGAATGTGGTCGCACGATATAGCGCGTTAATACACGTGCCCCCTGGGAGCTCCGCGTTAATATGTCGAACCCAGGAACTAGAAAAATTAATGGAAAAATCCCATTCCACACCCCAATCGTCTCTAGAATGACAGGGATACATCCGAAATCACATTACACGCCTTCCACAAGTTGGAAGGGATCAAACCACGTACATAACGACACGAAATGGGCAATTTTCTACAAATCAACCCAAAACGACTCACGAGAAAAATCAGACTCCTACCGGGCCCAAATCTCGGCCAATCACCATGAAACCAGCAGGAATGGCATCCAAACATGCCAGGGGTTCGAATGAAACCAACTAAACTGAAAACTATCACCTGGAATGACGAACTTGGCTCACACCCCCCGAAGTATGCATCACCCTAAACGAAGTAAAACCCGCTCGTATACGCACCGTTCGGCTCCAAATCATGAGGAAATGCAGGAAAAGAGTAGGGCATCTCTCCCCCTACCTCGACTGAAGTTCTCGTGCACCGAAACGACCAATCCACGCTGAAAATAATCTCACGAGCAATGCACGCCGACTTTGAATCGACGAATGGGATCGCGCCAATGCCACGCTCCGATCTTCACGCCATCATGCTCCAGGTCAGCTCCACGTCGTCGCCACCTCACCCAGCTCCACCACGGTCGCGCGCCCGAAGAAAAATTAAATTTTCATAAATATCTCTCGCCACTCTTTCTCTCTCCTCACTCTCTCGATGTCTCTCTCTCTCCTCTCTCTCACCCTCACATGTTCTCTCTCTTCCACTCCCCATTCCCTCGATTCGCGGTCCAAATGGACCCCGGTCGACGCGTGGGAGGTACCGACGGGACGGGCTCGATGCGAGGATCGCTCCAGTGCCCTCCATCCCTCGGATCGTGGAGCATGGAGACATGTGTGAGCGGAAGGACGGCGTGGCCCCCGTCGCCCGGTCTGCACCAATTCACAGTCTTCGCCATGCAAAAGGTAGGGGAATTGACTCCTCATCTCGCCAGGAATCCGTTGACGCCTCCTGCGTCACCATCCGTCGCCATTTTTCTCATTTTCTATGTAATTCTTTTTTTGAGTGTTTTTAGGGTTAATTTCTCGATTTACGTGCCTCTCTCAGTTTCTGGTCCAGACGGTCACTGATAGAAGCCAGAGAGGTACCGTTGGATTGGTCGCGTCGCGAGGATCGGGTTGATGCCCACCTTTCCTCGATTCACGGAGCGTGGAGTAGAGCCGGGTCGGGAGGTGCCGCGTCGCCCTCTCGCCGGATCGGCAGCAAATCGCCATTTTCGTCGTCATCCAGGTAGGGGGGTGGATTCCTTAGCTCGTTAGGACACTGCCGGTACCACTTGCACTGTGGTCCGATGCCCTTTGCCTCGTATTTCGTGTATATTCCTGATTAGTTTATTTATAATCTTTTAATGCCTAAAAATTATCTTTTAATGTTGAAATTATCTCCATGGGCATCGTCTTTCATTTCTAGTGGCATGCGTAGGCTTGGAATGTCGGTATGGCTTGGCAGGTTGATTTAGTTTAGTGTTTCACCGCGTCCCCCGTCGATTTTGATCGGTCAGGAGGGGGTTTCGATTCCAACCTCCGGAGTCACGAAATCAGGTGACATAACGCGCCTGCCCCGATGCGTTATAGTCATTTAACACATCCCTAGAGGTGTGTTATATCATCTATGAACTGTGAATTTTCTATGGATTTTCATGTTCGGGTGGCTTTAACGCGCCTCGCTTGGTGCGTTATAGTTCCTGTGTGTTCAGTTAAAGGTCTACTGTCTTTAACGCCCCTGTCACTATGCGTTAAATTCGTATAACGCCCCCTTCTTGGTGCGTTATATCTCGTGTTTTCCTGTGGATTCTAAATGTTCTGGTGGGCATAACGGCCCATGGGAGGTGCGTTATATTCACTATAATGCCTCACCCCTGGTGCGTTATATCCCTTATCTGTTACGTTCTGTGATTGCTAACTTTAACGCCCTTGCTCCAGCACGTTATAGTCCTATAGCGCGCCTGCCCTTGTGCGTTATAGTTCCATTTACCTATGGATTTATCTGAGTTCTGTTAAGTATAGCGGTCCTACCCTGGTCCGTTATGGTATGTAACGGGGTGCTGTTAGTCCGTTATATATCTGGAGATTTCAAAAGCATGCATGTGAGTTGGCCGCCGACTTCGGCCCATTCGGTTCGCGCTTGTGCTTGCTTGTGTAGGTCCGAGGTTCGTTTCACATCAGATAGACTGCTTAAGTAGTGCTGTCTATCGTGAGACCGCACAACCCTGAGAATTTTAAAGAGAACCGACCCTTCATCTCCCCCCTCCTCCACCATAACTGGTAGAGGGAGAGGGAGAGGAAGGGTCACGCCACCAAATTCCCCCCCCGAGCTCTTCTCCCTCACCCGCTCTCAAACCGCCACTCTCTCCCTCCATCGATGAGAACCAAACCCCATGCCCGCCGGCCACCGCCGTCGACTGGGGAGGAGGAGCCGCCGCCGTCGCCCATGGAGGAATTGACTCCGGCCACCACCCCCGCCGCCGTGGAGGATGAGACGGCGACCGCGCCACCCGTCATCACAGAGGGGACCACCGTGGTGGAGCCCATCGCGGATGAGGGGGCCGAGGAGGTACCGCCGCCGGAAGAGCTCTCCGTCGAGCCGGCGACGACGGGGAGGATCACGCGGGACCCTGATGTAGGCCACCAAAAATTGCCCCCCGATTGTTATTATTATCGCCATGCATGCTTGGGGTGGTGTCTAGTTGAATGCTAGGGATGGTTTGGGGGCCATTGAGAGTTCCCACTGGTGGGGGAAGACCATTGCCGTCGTCTGGGAAGATGACGGTTGTGCTGTCCCAGATCGCCCGTATGACCTTGAACATGCAACCTACATAAGGCCACACAATCCTCTGCGGCCTAGGACTGGCCATTCTAACCATGACACCCATCGTAGGACAGGCGGTTAATAGATAACCACATAATAACATGCGGCCTACATCAGACCGCACAACCCACTTGCGGCCTAGGGGGCTGCACCAACCTCACTAACTGACCTATGAGAGGCGGTCGCTAGAGTGCCACCCAAAGAACATGTGGCCTTCATCAGGCCGTTCAAACCTCTTGCGGCCCAAAAGCGGCCGCACCAATCTTTAAAACAAACACTCGAAAGGCAGCCACTAGGGTATTGCACAGAGAACTTGCAGCCTACATAGGGCCGCACCAATGTCTTGTGGTCTAGGCTTGGCTGCACCACCCCCGACGTCGTGGGGATCACGAGCGGCTTAAATCTTGCCACACGTGAGGACATGCGGTCTTACAAGGACTGCCCAATCTTACAGAAAATGAATCTCTCATTCTCTCTCTTTATTTTGGGAGTACTTAATTTATTGATGCTAAAAAAAAGGGATGAATAATGCCGGGAAAGCGTAGGACCCACATCTCATGGCTGCCGGTCTGTGCGGTGTACTTGGCACTGACGAATTTTCAGCGGGAGCGGTTGACTACCATGGGGTTTGCCCCGTTCCTGAGTATCGAAGTGTGTCGATTTGACACACCTCTACTCTATGCCCTGCACGACCATTGGGATCCAGCGAGTCGGACCTTCCTCTTCCCGTGGGGGCATATGGTCCCTACGCTGGAGGATGTGGCCAGGCTCACGCCTATAATGCCATTTTCAACCGAGGAATCCTCGGCCAAATCAAGGCAGTGCCCTCCACGTACCACCAAAAAATGAAATGTTTCACCAAATACGACATCGGGGATGTCCGATGCAGTCAGGCAATGGCTAGAAGGTGCTACGTAATCTCAGTGGAAGGCATAAGGCCAGAGGACCCGGGCAAAGAGCTCAGGACTATTGAAGACAAAACGGCAAGCCAGCCTGGGGGAGAGCTCCTATCTATTTTCCTCAGAAATGATCCAGCCCTTGAAGTGAAAATTGAGGTAGACCTGTCACCCGAACTCCAAACTCAATACAGAGACTTTCTTTCAAAGTATGCACATATTTTTACGTGGTCTGATGAGAATCTCCCTGGCATCCCCAAGGAGACAATAATACACCACCTCAACCTCGACCCGGTAGCAGAATCAGTACAGCAACGAAGGAGGAAGCATGCTCTTGAGAAACAGGAGATTATCAGAGAGCAGATTAACAAGGGGAAGAAAACTAGGTTGTTTCGTCCGGTCATTTACCCGACGTGACTCACCAACGTCGTCCTGGTGCCCAAAGCTTCAGGCAAGTGACAGATGTGCATCGACTTCACCGACCTCAATAGAGCCACCCCGAACAATTGTTATTTGCTGCCAAGTATCGACTAGCTTATCGATTCTACCGCAGGTAACAAACTCCTCAGCTTCCTGGACGCGTACTCCGGCTACCACAAGATCCAACTGAACCCTAAAGACATAGAGAAGACCACCTTCATCACCGACTTCGGCATTTATGGCTATACCCAGATGCCGTTCAGGTTAAAGAATGCCAGAGCCACTTATCAGAGGCTACCCAATCAGATCTTCGAGGAGCAGATGGGGCAGAACGTTGAGGCCTATGCTGATGACTTGCTCGTGAAGTTGCTAAAGGATGAAGACCATTTCACTGACTTAGTCGAGACTTTCAACATCCTTTAGAGGTACCAGATGAAGCTCAATCCTGCTAAGTGTGCCTTTGGGGTTAATTCCGAGAAGTTCCTAGCCTTCCTAGTGACTCACCGTGGGATCGAAGCCAACCCCGACAAGATCCAGGCCATCCTGGATATGCGGCCACCTACCTGCGTCAAGGACATCTAGGGCCTGTTTTGGAGGATTGCCGCGCTCAACCGCTTCCTATCTCGAGTGGCAGAACGGTGCCTGCCCTTCTTCAAACTGCTAAGAGGGCCAAAGCTATCATCTGCCACCTTCGCCTGGGACAGCGAGTGCCAATGAGTGTTTGATGAGTTGAAAGAGTTCCTGGCATCACCCCCAGTACTATCAAAGCCAGTACACAAAGAGCCATTATATCTATATCTCTCGACAACCTTGATAGAGATGTATGCCCTTTAAGCCAATCACAAGTGTTGTGATGGTGACATTTCTTGTATAATTTTATTCAATAATAATAATGGCATTTTCTTCATTGTGTTCTTAGCACGTAATAGCGTGTATATTGTAATGTGATGGGAAATACAGACTCATTATCTCAAAAATAGCCAGGGACCAAGACCCGGATTGACATTCGGTAAATGAAATCTTGAATCTTGAAATGCATAATCGAAACCTGACTCGGCTCATCATCTCCCTGGGGACTAGACCCGAGGGGCAACGGAGGTAGCACACACCCACTCTGTGGGGTGAAAGTGGAGAGAGAAGTGGAGGTAATAGGTTTGGAAGGCGCGGAGGCTTCAAGTGAGGAAGGAATGGTGGCAATGATAGGCTTAGGTGTAGGTGCGGGTAAAGGTGTGATGGTAATGACAGGGTGTAAGTGTAGGAGGCAAAAGCATAGGAAAAGGTGAAGCTTACTGAGGCTCGAGCAATGAGGGTAAGGGTGGAGAAGATGTAGGTGGTGGTGGTGGAGATGGAGTGGACAAAGGGAGTGGATTAGGCGATTTTAGGATAGGAGGTGGCGAAGGTAATGGAGGGTTAGGCAATGGTGAGGATGGTGGAGATGGTGTAGCAAGCAATGAGGGTAGTGGAGGTGGTGCCAATGATGACAAAGGTGAAGAGGAGGGTCATAGTGCCCACCGTCGACGTATCGATACAACGTGTCAGGCGGCGTCGAGAGTAGAAGCAGGGGTGGAAGAAGTGGTGGTAATGGGAGCACTAGCCTGAGTAGATGCTTGGGTAGGTGGAGGACATGGAGACGGGGTAGGAGATGGTGAAGGTAATGGGGTAGGTGATGGAATAGGTGAGGGAACATGTGATAAAGTAGATGATGGAGTGGGCGCTGCGATAGGTGTAGAATCACAGGGGTGCCCCTGGCCTTGTAGTGATGGAGACGACTGCCTGGGCAGCGATTGCTACTACTGTTGCTTGTTGTGAAGATCTAAAGTAACTTCATGCATGGCAGCCCAATCAATCCTCTTCTTGTCTTCCAAATCATAAACAAACTCCTAAAACTCGGGGCAATCCTCAACCAAATGCCCATGCTGGCGATGATAATCACAATATTGAAGCATATTTCCAACCGCGGGTCGATAAGGCACAACTGGAGAGAGCTGTAATGCGTGAGTGGCCATCAAAGCCCTAAAAATGTCTGTAAAACGCTCTGGTAACGGAGAGTGAGGAGCCCACTTCGGGCAAAGTGGATGCCGAGGGACATGGGAAAGAAATAAAGATGGTTGTAGGGACGGGAGCGGAGGTTGCATAGGCAATGGTGCATGGCTAGTGGCGGAGGGATTTGGCGTAGGCATATGTGGAGCGGGATAAGGGGTATATAGATGGCATCCACTTGCTCGGGGTGTGGTGTTTCCTTGATCGGGGGTGGAGACACATGTGGGTATATGGGAGCAGAAGGCTGACTCATGGAAGGTTGACATGTGGGAGAGTACGTGTATGTAGGAGCGAAAGGTCGACTCGTGGAAAGATATGTGGCGGAAGGGTGACTCACGGGAGCGTAGGGTTGGCTTGTGGAGGGTGAATGTTGACATGCAGAAGTAGATGTAGATGGCGGGGTGAGTTGGGGTTGAAAAAGGTGGGTGGTGGGCAAGGTGGTTGGGTCCCATGGGTTCCTTGACCCCCATTGGAAGGGGTCAAAGGGATCATAAAAAGGGTTATCAAGGGGAAGGAGCCCTATGTCCTCCAAATCCTTACATGTGTTTCCCCTTCATTTAGACGTGATTGGGGGGTGGAAAGATGGAGTTTTGGGTAGTCCTACGATTTTGCCGCTGGAACGATTTAGCGGTCCTACCAGAGACCGTCATTTGTAGAGGTAGCCCTCTAGAGACCGTTATTTGGAATTCCATTGTCGGTTTCTAATTGCGATCTTGTGACCAACCGCAACTTGATGATTGGTGGCCCTGGGCTGATGACCAATCTCATGTTAACGGTCTGAGGTTGACCATTATTGGGTTTCCACTATTTTAAGTCAGTTCGGGCTAGCGATCTAGCTCCCGATCACAAATTTGTTTAGCGGCCTTAGAGGGACCGCTAAATTCCTAGAAATGGTCCCAGGGATATTGTTAGGCTTCTAAGTCGGTTCCTAGTAGGGCCTTGCGGCTGATCGTCTTTTGAAGTAATGGTCAGGCAAATGACCACCACCCTGATGGCTTTTTCGAGAAGATTTCGAGGCAGTTTGGAATTGACGGTCCAGTCTTGACCGCCAAATCCTAGAGATGACCCGATGAGGACCGCCATTTGATGTTAGTAGCCTTGGGTAAGGCCGTTTCCTGCATGTTCAACTGTGCGAATAATAGCCCTGATAAGTCCACTAAAGTGTAGTAGTGGCTAGGGAGTTGACCGCCATTTGCCCAGTGTGTTTCTTTCGTTGGTTTAGCTTCCGATTGGCTTGGCTTTGACCCCTTGGTTAGCCCATTGTCCTTGGATGTCTTGGACGTCCTATGAGGGCTACGACCATGTTATAGGGTGCCTAAAAGTGCCATTGTATCGAGTAGTGTTTTGTACATTTCGAGAGTCATTATGCTTTCCAGTCAACCTGATTTTGACCTAGTGGTTGACATGAGACCTCGTGAGTGTCTCAGTTATCTTGTGAGGATCAAGACTGTGATTTTAGACACTTGGAGGTATCATCTTATCTCGATTTATGTGCCTATGTGGTTCGAGGGCTTTGGTGATCCCTCATGTTTCGTGCTTCCTTGTTATGCAGAATCAAGAGTCCTATGTGCGGCCTTGGGGCCGAGGACTTATGATTTACCGTGATTTGGAGTAGGGAATAGGCTGATTTACGGCGCGTTGCAATGATGTGCGGTGATCTTGACCTGAGTCGTGTGACTCAAGGATCGTTGTGTGTAGGTCTAGTTGGCAGTAGTTTTGTACACTACTTTGTGCCTCGTAATACATGTGATTATTGTGTGCTTAGCCTGTCCGTACTTCGATGTTTCTATTTTGAGTCTCTATGTCTAGTGAGCCTCCACTAGTCATAGCTTGACAACACTATGGGTGTCGGCCCACCTGAGAGTGGTGGCGGGGTGAGTTCCCAGTAGAGACGATTAATAGGCTGGTTGTCGTGGGCCCCTTTGTCTAGCCGTTAGAGTCCGATGGGAGGTGAAAATCAGCTAGAGGCCTGGATCAAGACATTGGGCTTGTGTGTGCACACGTGGTCAAGGGCGTTGGACGAGCGCCAACAGGCGTGACCCTGACTAGTCACTCGTTACTATTGTTCCTTAGTTCCTTGTTCAGTGTCTCAGTACTATGTTCGAGGTGAGTGGGAGATGCTTGAGGCATAGTGTAAGACATCAGTAGACGCATCTGACTTTTCTTCTACTGAGTAGGTACTTCTGTCACAGGACACTAACTCTTATGATTCTCGTGATTCATGTAATTTCTCATTCAGCGTGAGCTCTGTTGTGACCCTATTATTTTGATGATGTCAAACACTATGACTCATCATGATGTTATATGAGGTTTTGATATATGTCATACATGATGATGATCATTATTGCATTGATGATGTTGCTGTGACACATATGTGTAAATGTTGTATTGATGATGTTAATGTTGCGGTGACACATTGTCTTTGGAAGTCATGATTGATCCTATGATGATCTTATTACATTTGAAAGAGGTATGTCATTCTCTGCAAGAACAGGTTCTGAAGTTAATACAAAAGTTATGAAGAAAGGGTCGTCATTGGAAGTCAACTCTCACAGAGAAAGAGTGATCAGATCAATGGTTTATAGCATGCTAGATAGGTTGATGCATCATTGAACTTCATGGCAGTTAGGTCAATGCATCATTGGTTTTTATAAAGGACAGGTCGATGCAACGGCTCAACTAAAAGACCAACAGGTCGATGCAATGGCTCAGCTAAATGACCAGCGGGTCGATGCATCTTCATGCACTTAGAAAGGAAGGTCGATGGATATTCACGTGACTGCATTATAAGGTCGATGAATATTCATGCATTAAGACAGTCAGGTCGATGCATGTTCATAGTGTTGCACTATCAGGTCGATGCATCTCCCAGTGATTTGAATAGATAGGTCAATACATATATGTCGTTGAGTCTAGAAGGTCGATGCAGCTATAGAAGTCTTGCGACTATGAGGTCGATGCACATATGCACTTTGTCTAGAATGTCGATGCAATTGTAGAAGTCATGCGACTAGGAGGTCGATGCACATATGCATTTTGGTCAAGAAGGTCAATGCAGGTGTACACTGCATGGTCCATGATAAGTATCATATTTTATATCATAATTTGCATCACATACATCATCTTTCGGCATTAAAAGAATAAAGTTATGCAATTTGGATAACAAATCTCATTCTCACCATTAATTTGAGTTTGCATGATTTTATCATCATTTTCAGTCACAATAGCAGTGTGGAAAATATTTAAGAAAGTGCATAATTATTTCAAAATGAAGAACATTGATTATTTTGAATTTTCTTAAATTTCAGGAATACGCGACCAAGATCCAGGCACTATTTAATGAACGCCCTTCTAAAAGGGCGCAAAATCAAGAAATTGCGATAGCTTGGTAGGCACCATTTCATTTTGATCAAAAATAAAAAGAAAAAAAAGAAAAAGATTGAGCGACGGTTCGAAGTGTCGCCCATTGAAGAATAAGCGGCCATTCACATGGGCGCTATTTCCTAATGTACGGAAAGGTCAAAAATACTAGAAAAAATATTAAAATAAGGAATTTGCGCCTGGGTGAAGAGTCACTCATAAAGGAAGTAACGCCCTTGAGGTGGTCGTCATTTCAGTTTGAACCAGAAACGGAACCCGATCATGGTTATCTTCTATTTTTGAAGCCTATCTCCTCTTATTTGAGGAAGGGAGGACTCTATCCATGGCAATATCTCTTTTTTGATCAATCCCTGCTGCTAGAAAGATGGACTTGTGCCAAACTGGGAGAGCCACGATCATGGGTTTCTCTGCATACTATATTTTTTTTCAATAAAATGCCTCAAAGGCTCTGCATACTATATAAGACGCCCTAGAGCAGACCATGGGGAGGAGTTCACCACTTAGTGTTTTTTAGCCCTTCTTCTAGTCTCTTTTTCATGTACTTCTAGTCCTCACTTTTATTTGCTTCCTTCTTCAAAGTTCTTCATTTTTAACTTCTCTACAACTTCTTCTTCTTTCTCCTCCTCTGATTCTTCCTCATTTTCTAAATATTTCTAATTTTTCAAGTTTCTGTCTTGCCATTTTACTGTTCACTCGATTTTACTACACTCTGATTTTTGTAATTCTTCTCCCTCTTCCACTCCTCTTTTCATCTTGCCATCTTCATCAAACTTGTTCAATTTTTAAAGATCTCCAACTTCTTCTTCTATCTCTCTAACTAGTTCTACTTAGTTCTTAAGTTATACCTCAATCTTCAAAGCTCAAATTTTCCCATTTTTTTACTGTTCATCCCCACTACACCACCAGCTCAAGAAGCTTCCCCTGGTGTATGCCAAACCACCGAAGTTACAAAAATTTGATGGACATGGGTCTCCGTATGAGCATCTGGCCTACTACATTACGGCCATGGGCGAGCTTGTGTTGGACGAGTCTTATCTCCTTCGCTACTTCGCCACCTCACTTATGGGAACGGCCTTCCAGTGGTATTCCTGCCTCAAGCCCAATTCCATCATTGACTGGGCGGATCTCCAGAAGAAGTTCCTCGACCGTTTCTAAACAGTCGAGCGAAAAGTCTCCTTAGTCGAGCTTTGCTCCCTCCGATAGAAGAAGGGCGAGAGCGCCCTTGACTTCATCAAGAAATGGCAAGACCTCAGCATGAGGTGTGTCAATCCACCAGTCCAGGACGATGCCATCATTATCTGTCATCGAGGCTTGGCGACCGAGGTTAGCGAAAAGCTTCTCGGCACTAACGTCAAGGGCTTCGACTAGCTCAACGTGGCAGTCACTGAGATAGAAATGTTCTTCGCCGACAACCCGAGCTACGCTGTAGTAAAGGGTAAATAGATGCTGGAATGCCAGTCTAGCAAGGAGGTGAACATCATCGAATTCACCCCCACCACTAAAGCGAACAAGGGAGCCGGAACAAGCGACTCTGACAAAAGGCCAGCTGATAAGCCGGCTGCCCTCTCCTTCTCAGAGCGTATGGAGATGCCCTTCTCCTTCAAGAAGGAACATACGAAGATGCTCTCCGACCTTTGCATGGCTCAGAGGATCATCGAATTGCCTGAAGTCCGCAAGCCGGACAAAACCCAGAAAACTGATGATCCCAACTACTGCCTATACCACCGCATGTTGGGTCATTCCCTGGAAGATTGCTATGTCTTCAAGACCCAGGCACAGAAGCTGATCCGAGACGGCCTGATTCAAATGAAAAGCGATCTCGTCGATCCTCCATAGCCACATACGTGGTCCAGACCAGGCAAAGCAACACGTGTGGTTCACCACCCAGCCAATGTGAACCACATGATCGTGGCATTCTCTCTTTCTGATGATGAATCGGAAGAGCCCAACACCAACCAGAGAGAGCGTTCGATCTGGTATCCATGGTGGCGGCCCTGGCATGATCGCAGACCCCTCTCCTTCCCCAGGGAAAGAACCCAGTGACTCTTTGACATCCTCGTCGAGCAGGCGTAAATCTTGCCCTGCGATCCACCGGTAGACTACACTCAGTGGGACTTTAATCACCCTCAGTATTGACCCTTTCCTGCATGAATCTGCCACACGATCGAGTCTTGTGAGGAAGTCCAATACCTCATCGAGGAACAGATCCGGTGGGAGCAGATCGACGTCAAAGGGAATTCCATGGCACTTGTTCGACTGTTACAAGCTATCGAAGAAACCCTGAGCACTGCCAGAAATGCCCCAGAGTGGCATGATCCTCCCCAGGAAAATGGGCACGGGCTGCCTTACCAACATACTCCAGAATGGCTCGAGTTTCAGACCGTAATTTTCTCAATTTAATAATATTATCATTGAGTATTTTATATTTTAACCTTTTCTTTGCATTTGATTTAACGATTTCTTTTCTTTTAGCCCTACATGCATCATACCATTTTAAGCATTCACGATTCACCAATTATCCCAATGGTCCTCCAATTGATGGTTAATCACGCCTAAATTTTTAATAAGAAATGCCATTCCACTCTGAGTTTGAAGGTTTGCTTTGAGTCAACTATTTGGTTTCGGTGGTCTGTATCATCTTTGCTTGGAATTCTTCTATCTCATTTCAATCCAATTTCGATTTTCTTCATTGGTCCACTCATTAATTGTGAACCGCACGATGGCGTCGACTGATCTGCCGGGCTCGCGTCTATTCCGTTAATCGAGTGAAGCCTACAGTTGCCATGCGCTGGGGCGCCTCTTTGGTGAGAGGTTGATCATTCTTCTTTTATTTTCCCTTGTTCATCATTCCAAGTGAGGGTCATCCGTGCTACCTGGACCTTGTGGTTGGCTCAGAGCTTTCTGGATTATTCCTATCGCTTGTCGGAAAAGACGGGTGTCTTCTTAACTTGATGCCCACTTATCAGTCCGCTTCACAGCTCCTCCACTTCATCTCAACTTCGCCAACATTTCATGTCATCTCCGCCTCGCCTCCGTTTCATCTCCGCTTGCTCCCCTGCAAAGCGGACATCAAGGAGGGGCATCTGTAGACATCCATTTTTGACCCATAAGTTGAGTCTTTTTCTTATTCTCTTAAGTAAACGCCCCAATTGACCCTCAATTGGTGGACTCTCGGGCCCATTTGTGACCCATTTTTGTCCAATTCTAGCCCCTAAATTCAACCTTGGTACCCTAGATACCAGTTTGACTCCTTGGTCAAAGACCCATTAACGCAGTCTCCCCTTACACCGCGTTCTTTAGAACACACTGACAACAACAGACGCGTTCCTACAACAGCAAGTTGACCATTTGACTATCCCTTCTGACTGGTCAATCCAGATCGCGGTCTATCGTAGAAATGCGTTCTTAGGAACGCGACACTGGATATGAGCGCGTTCTTAGATAGAAAGCCCATTCGGCCGAAGCTATCTCTTTCTATCTTTTGACCCATATCTGGCCTGATTTAGCAAGTTTTATGGATTGTGGAAGATTCCTAATCCTACTAGGATGTTTTTCCCTCAATTATTAGCAGGATTACCTGAATTTACACCACGGATTTGAGGGATTTTCAAGACTCAGTCTAGGGTTTTAAGGCTCCACATTCTCCTATAAATTCCCCCCATAATCGATGAATTCAGGGAGGCTGGACAGTGGAATTGATCAAGGGAGAGAGGGCGAGGCTGTGCCTCATTAAAAACCTCTAATCCCTCGCCCTCTCTCGATCCAATGGAGTATTTTTAGAGGCTTTTCTCCTTCGTTCTTCCCCTTTTTCCTTCTTTCAATCTTTCAACTTTCTTACATTGCATAACATCTTTTGTTTAAATGAAACAATCTCTGTCCATCTGTTGAGAGTCTCTAGTTTTGTCTATTTTCCTAGTCAATTATGTAATTTTATTTTCTTGAGTCAAAGATTATAATTTTCTTCTCATTTAGTCTTCATACTATTTGAGAGAAACATGGTTATGAATAAAGATTTGTGTTATTTCTATCTTGCGCACTCTGTTTGTATGTGTTAAATGCACTACGCTCTGATTGACATGATCGTTATAGACATCGTCACGTCACTTCCAAGTAATCTTCTGCGCTCGGGGCGTGACAGTGGATTCTTTACTTCGACGGTGCACTCAATTCCAAGGGTTGTGGAGTTGGAACCGTTCTCCAATCTCCAGAATATGTTATCATTCCCTGTGCTTGTCAATTAACCTTCCCTGTCACGAATAACATGGCAGAATATGAGGCGCTCCTCACGGGCTTAAGAACGGCGTTGGCACTCAGAGTTAAGGAGCTCCGGATTATCAGAGACTCCCAGCTTATACTTCGGCAATCCCTCAGCAAGTACCAAACCCGGGACCCGAAACTAAAACCCTGTTAGCAAGGTAGTCTAACGGTTTAAGAAGCTCACCCTAGTACACACCCCTAGGGCTCAAAACATTCTACCCGATGCTCTGGCTTCTCTATCATCTTCTCTCCCAATTCCAGGTGAAGAGCTGTCAGCTACTGTCATAGTGCAAAGAATGCACATTCCTTCACACTCAGATCCTTGGTCCCTACAGTTCTCCGAGTCCTCTCTTCAAGTCCATGCAATCTCTCGCGAGCCCGAAGTTAACCTCGAGGACGGCAACCCTTAGTTCTTCGACATCGAGAACTATCTTCGGGACGGCTCCTTTCCTGATTATGCTACTGCCCCCGATTGATAGGCTATTCGTCGAGCTGCGGAGCGCTTCGCCATCATAGGTGGTCACTTATATCGCAAATCTCTTAGTGGAGTTTATCTCTACTGCTTCGATGAGACCGAATCTCGTGTAGTTGTCGAAGCTGCACATTCCAGTGAATGTGGTGGCCATGTAAATGGTCGCATGCTCACTCAGAAACTCCTTCGGTAATACTATTGGCTTACCATGCACGAGGATTGTGCCCATTATGTCTGCCATTGCGCTAAATGCCAACTCCATGCAGACAAGATCCACGCTCCTTCGTCCGCACTCCACCCTCTCATAGCTCCCTGACCTTTCGCCATGTGGGCATTCAACATAGTCGGTCCCCTGGAGGATAGAAATGGAGAGATCCGAAGAAAAACCTTCATCCTTACCGCTATGGAGTATTTCACAAAGTGGGCAGAGGCTGAGGTGTTCATAGAAGTCAAAGCATCAAGGGTGGTAAAATTCATCACGCGAAACATCCTCGCCAGGTTTGGCATCCCTCGTGGCATCGTTACAGACAACGGGCCGCAGTTCACGTCCCAGGAACTCTGGGACATGTGTGGTAAATATGACATTAGTTTGCATCATTCATCTCCATACTACCCACAAGGAAACAAACAAGTTGAAGGTGAATTGAAGAAGGTTGAAATAGTTGATGTATTTCAATATTTGATTATTAATGGAATAAAGATTGAGTTTGAATAAATATCTGTGCAATTGCATCTTAATGTGTGATTGTCTTGCGCTCTGATTATTTCTTGCTTGCAAGAGGCTTACCATGTTAGCTATTCACGTTCCTTGAGCTAGTCTTCCACTGTAATTAAAGGCTCGGGACGTGACACTTACCTTGGACCTGCACTATATGTGCATCGACCTTACTTGGACCAGCACTAAATGTGCATTGACCTTACTTGGACCTACACTACATGTGCATCGACCTTACCTTGGACCTGCACAGCATGTGCATCGACCTTACTTGGACCTACACTACATGTGCATCGACCTTACCTTGGACCTGCACTATTTGTGTATCGACCTTACTTAGACCTGCACTGCATGTGCATCGCCCTTACCATGGATCTGCACTATATGTGCATCGACCTTACTTGGACCTACACTACATGTGCATCAATCTTACCTATGACCTGCACTACATGTGCATCGACCTTACCTTGGACCTGCACTGCATGTGCATTGACCTTAATTGGACCTGCACTACATGTGCATTGACCTTACCGGGGTCTGCACTACATGTGCATCGACCTTACCATGAACCTGCACTATATGTGCATCGACCTTACCTTGGATCTGCACTATATGTGCTTCAACCTTACTTGGACCTACACTACATGTGCATCGACCTTACTTAGACCTACACTACATGTGCATCGACCTTACTTGGACCTACACTACATGTGCATCGACCTTACCAGGGTCTGCACTGCATGTGCATCGACCTTACCATGAACCTACACTATATGTGCATCGACCTTACCTTGGATCTGCACTATATGTGCTTCAACCTTACTTGGACCTGCACTACATGTGCATCGACCTTACTTGGATCTGCACTGCATGTGTATCGACCTTACTTGGACCTGTACTACATGTGCATCGACCTTACTAGGGCCTGCACTACATGTGCATCGACCTTACCATGAACCTACACTATATGTGCATCGACCTTACCATGGATCTGCACTATGTGTGCATCGACCTTACTTGGACCTACACTACATGTCCAGGGACTACACTTCGCTAGAGACTCAGAGGACACTCATGAAAATCCATAACTTGATGAAAAATAAAACCAAAAATGAACATGGTGGTCGACCCCACATACCCTTAGTCTCTCTTTAAAGTGTAGAAAAATATTTTGAAATCATTTTAATGCATCGTTGACCCCTAAAATTTGAGATTAGGTGCCTAGCTTGAAATGTTAAACTGATGATCCGAGGATGATATCCACACCCCAGATCCTCCTATGCTTCACCTTTAGATCCGGGGATGAGATCCACACCCCAGATCCTCCCAAGACTTCGCCCGTCGTCCTAGGAACTGCAGGTCCGCCCTCCAACGCAGGGCCAAGGTCCCTCACCTCTCTTCCTTACACAAGAGAACCTGGTGCCAAATCCTATATTTCTGGAAAGCTCGTCAAGGCTGCTTCGTAGGCGAGGTGGTCTCGCCGTCATCCAACTTTGGGGCTATTCGAAGGAGTCTTCTTTGCCAGACTGCACAATCCCTCCCAGGTAGACTACCATAAGCGGATTGCAGAGGCTCCCACGGCCAGAGATCTGAGTTTCTTGGGGCGGCGTTTGGCTGAAGCTTTCTCCTCCACATCCTCTATCATCTCAAAGATGTAGAGCATGTTTTGGAGCTCGACGTCAAGAGTTCCTGATTTTCTCCCTAAGGTGCGCAAGGTCAATTCCTCCAGAGCTTGGTTCGACATCCTTCCAATGTTCCTACCTTCGCGGTCAGCTCTGACCTCCGATGATGGCCATGCTGGTTCCAAATCGAAGAGGACTCAGCCACGATCTCAGCGGTTCCAGTCCTGCATCATTCGGATCCCAGGAGTGCTCGTGGCACCCTCATCTTCCTGCAGCAGCTCTCTGAGAACAACCAGAACCAGAACAGACCAGTCCTGTTCCAGACCCTGTTCCTACCACCGACGATGTTAGGAAATTCTCAAGAAATTTGGACGTCTTCTTGGGCCAACCCAGGTCATTTTGGCACTGGTCTCGACCTCATCTGAGCTCAGCAGAGCCCGTGGCGGTGCCGTCATCGACTATCTGTCAAGCTGTTCCAGAAGCTGATAGAACCGACTGATTTTGACAATTCGGCTCGTTACTTAGCTCCCCTACCTCACCTGGCCGAGTCACAGCCCCTCCCTGCGTGGAGGTACCTTTTGGTTGTAACTGGACTTCCCCACCCCTAGTCCAACCCCTCTGCGAGGGAGTAGTGCATGTACAAGCAGGTCTTCGGCTGAAGCTTCATCGGCACGGTGTGCAGGTAAGCCCACGCTTCCTCGCTCACCCTCGTCTCCGGCTGGGGTCGGTGTCTTCACACCGGTCAGGTGAGCCTCGGTTACCCCCTTGTTGGTTTCTTTCCTTTGCTGGTTTAGTATCGCCTCTAGTGCTGTCAGACGGTGAGTTGAGTGCCCAATCACAAATTGTTAATATTTGAGTGACTACAGTGGGCGAGTTGTAAGAGAGCCATTACACCCCACGCCTCCGGCGTGCTGGCCGCCTACAAAGTTGGGCATCCCAAGACCCTTAGGGGATCCACCACAAGCTAGCCAACCCCCGGAGTAGAGAGGTCCCACCCCGGACCCTCACCACTATCACCGGGTTGCCTACGGGCATGAGAGTGCACTTAGCGGGTGAGTCTGCTCTAGTGAAGCTACCGGTCCATGAATTGTGTTGCTTGCTAGGTCTGAGGGGTCATCAAATTAGTTGCTACATTTCCTAGGTCCTATCATACCCATTGTGATCCCCCTTCATCAAAGTGGTATATAAGAAGTGATGCGGGATGACGATGAGACTAGACAGGTGGACACGAACCTATGACCTAGACGACCGGACACGACTCACTGACGACGCGACCAGCAACTAATCTGTGGCTTCAATGTACTACACGGCAATCCTTTTATCCCTTCGGATCTTTACAGCTCTTGGGAGGCTTCACGGGTTCCAAGCGGTATCGGGTCTACTCGGTAGTCCTATCGGGTATATTCGATATCCGGGATCTGGGTCATCACAGTTGGTATCAGAGCATTGTTATGTGAAGTACATGGGAATTCAAGATATATAGTTTCCAAAGTCCTGAAAGTCTAGTACAGTCATTCACTGGCGTTAGGTTCACGATTCATGATCACTTCGTTTCCGTGTGTCGTCTTGTGCGTGCTGGATTAGCACTGTGCGAGCTGGTTTTGCTCTCATCAGGATGTGAGGAGGTCCTTCCTTTTCATAATGATGTCTGTCTCGATCATGTTGTACTTGGCAGAGTTCGCCGAAAGGCTTGAATTTGCCGTACATTATTCGAGTTTTTCTAGTCATTTTTCAGGTGGCTGGTGACTTTTAGCGTTGGTGTGATGGCCGTATACGTTCTTATGTTGTTTTGGTCATCCCAACTTGAGTCTGCGTAGCTCCTGATGCGTTTCTCTTCTGTTGAAGTGCTCAATTAGACTCCTTGGTTGAGAAGATACTCAGGTGACATAGGATTTTCCCTTCCTGGTAAGCTTCTGTTAGTGAGCTTGATGCTTCTTGTCCCGTTTGGTGGAGTCTTTTCGAGGTAAGCCTTGGAATTGCTGTCTTAGTTATGCCTTTGTCTTGTGTCTGCTTAAGTGTGGACAACATTTATTCTGAGCCTGATCTTCTCCTTGTCTTACGGTTGCTTGGCTTTGGACTCTGTCATGGTGTTAAGAGCTGTTGTGTACTATGTTTGTCGTGCCGTGTCCAATGGTCGACATGTTGTGAAGGCTCATTTATTGTTTCAGGACGTGAAGGTAAGCTGAGATTGGCATTTCTCCTTGTGCTTTGTGCTGATGCTGGTGCTCTGTTTCTTTGCACTTTGGCTTCTTGTGATGGGTTGTTCGCTGGATCAGTACTCATGGATGCTATTTGTGATTTTTATAAATTACGATGGCGCTGAATGTGTACTGAGATGCGGATACCGAGGTACTTTCTGATGCCTATGTGCATTCTATAAGTGCACAGCGGAAGCGTGTGGGCTGATTACCCACGGGTCGAGGATCGTTGTCGTAAGATTCTGGCCAGTCGAGAGAATTATCTTCCTCGATGTGACTTCATCTTGGCTTCCTGTGCCTTTATGTCGTCTATTATCGTGCTGTTGCTGAAGTCCTTCTGGTGTTGGCATTGGCATGTGTGAGTATTGGGGAATCTGTCGACATTCTTGCTGATTGAGTACCCTTTGCTCTGCATTTTTCTTCTTGGGTGTTATGTTCTCAGGACGTGATCGTGGTCCTTGAGCTGCATTTTCCTGAGATTGTCGTTTTCTTGTTGTCGTGAGTCTTTTCTTGGTGAGCTGCTCGATGCATGACTCGTCCCCTGTAGTCGTGTGTTCAGCTGTTATTGTGCCTTGATGTCACAATGGAACCATGTCGAAGAGCAATCGGAGCTGTGGAAAAATGTGAAGGGCGAGAGATGCCCCCATCACCCTGGGATGCTCGATCCTTGTCCTTGACCTCACAACCAGATCATCAACATATACCTCAATATAAATGTGGATCATATCATGAAAAATAGCCATCATGGCCCTCTGATAGGTGGCTCCTGCATTCTTGAGTCTGAATGGCATTACCACGTAACAATATGTTCCCCACGGTGTGGTAAATGAAGTCTTCTCTTGATCCTCCTCAGCCAAACGGATTTGATTGTAACTCGAAAAGCCATCCATAAAAGAAAGGGTCTCGTATCCTGCCGTATTATCAATTAAAACATCTATGTGAGGGAGGGGAAAATCATCTTTAGGACACGCACGATTAAGGTCTCGGAAGTCTATACAAATTCTTACTTTTTCATCTTTCTTCATAACCGGGACAATATTAGCCACCCAATTTGGATAGAGGACGACTCTAACAAATCTAGCCTTATGAAGCTTATCGACCTCTGCTTTCATCTTTAGTGCCATGTTGGGGTGGAAACATCTTAACTGTTGCTTGACCGGGATGGACCTTGGCTTAAGTGTTAATCGATGTTCAACAAAGGTAGAGTCCAATCCCGACATATCTTCATAACTCCACGCAAATGTGTCCTTGTAATCTTGAAGAACTTGAATGAGTACCTCTTCTTCACAGGGCGGTATGCTTTTGCTGATGAGGACAATCCTAGGGTTTTCCTCAGTACGCAGATTGATTTCTTTGGTAGGCTCCTCTACTGAGCCTGATGGCTCATCGAATCTTCTCATACCACTAGCAAAAGTGTCAGCCATGTCCTCATATTCTTCATACTCTTCATCCCCCTTTTCAATAGGGTCTTCATCATTCATAATCTCGTAGACACCGAACCCTTTGTCGAAACTACTCACATTCTCATATTTTAAGTCTGGCAAGATGACCGGATCCTCCGTGAATTGAGGGATGGCTAAAAATGCCCGGCATCTCTTGGCTAGTTCTCTTAAGAACCTACGGGGAATCTGCTTACCCTTGGCCTTAGTAGCAACTACCCCTAGACTCTTAATATTAAAAGATGAAGAAGAAGAACTAGCATGATTACTAGACTCAGACTGAAAAGGAAAAGAAGAGGAAAGAGAGGAAGCGGATACAAGAGGTGGTACAGAAGAGGTCCCCTCATCGGACGGGTAGTGGAGGTCTGCTAATGGACCTGGAACGAGCGGCCCTTGTATCGGGGCACACTAAGGAAGGAGATAAGAGGTATCCTCAATAGAGATGAGGGAGGTAGATTGGGGTGTTGGAAAATTGGCATTTTTTTTCATTTTTAGTTATCGTGAAACAATGAAGGGGAGGAGTAGATGATGGTATAAAAATAGAAAGATTAGAGATTTCGTGGAATAAAGTTTAATTAATTGATTGCCCATGGAACGAGGTCGATCTAATGCTGAACGTCCCTCATGGGTGGTCGTCAGGCTACGACTAGTGGCTCCATCACAAGGAAAGAGAAAGCTACTCATATGGGATGTAGAAGAATGCCACAATATATAAAATAGTTTAAACATGGCGTACATGTAACATGAGTTGCATAGAAAATACACATGCAAGCTTTTGAAATCTCCAGGTGTATAACAGACTGGCACTGCCCCGTCACATACCATAATGGACCAGCACGGGACTGCTATGCTTCACAGAACACAGGAAAAACATAGGAAACCCAGACTATAACACACATCAACAGGGGCGTTATAGGACTATAATGCACTGGCACATGGGCGTTAAAGTTAGCACGCACACAACGCACGACACAGGAAGTATAACGGACTACCAAGGGGGCGTTATACTATACATAATGCACCTCTCCTAGGCCGTTATGCCTTCCAGAACGACTAACTCTACAGAAATCATGGCATATAACGCACCAATACAAACACGTCATACAATGCGCGACGCACAGGGGAAGGGTCGTTAAACACGACGGGCCTTGAACCCAAAACGAAGGACTATAACGCACTACCTACGGTGTGTTAAAGCCACCTGAACGATAAAATCCACAGAAAACTCATGTCACTATTCACATAACGCATCGCTAGGGGTGCGTTAAAATGACATAACGCACTGGAGGAAGCGTGTTATATCACCTGGGTTTCGTGACTCCGAGATCCGAAATCGAAAACCCCGCCCGGTCGATAGAAATCGATGGGGGACGCGACGAATTACAAAACCTGTTGAACTAACCAACCCGTACCAATCACACAAGCCTAAGCATGCCACTAGAAATTAAATACAATGCCCAATGGAATTGATTTAACAATTAAACGATAAATTCCACAATAAATAGATTAAAATGTATTAAATAGAAAAATGCATAAAATACGATGCAACGGATGTCGGACCATGGCACAAGTGATACCAGCGGTGTCCTAGCGCGAAAGGGAATCCATCCCCCTACCTAGACGATGGCGAAAGTGACGAATCGACTGCGAACCAGCGTGAGGGAGAAACGACGCCTCACGACCCGACTCGACTCCACGTTACGTAAATCGAGGAATAGAGAACATCAATGCGATCCTCGCGATGCTACCATTCCAACGGTACCTCTCGGGCCTCAATCAGCAGTCATCTGGATCACGAAATGAGAGAGGCATGCAACCCGAGATTAAAACTCTAAAATCTCCCAAAAGAAGAATTGCACAGAAAACAAGGAAATGGTGACGGATGGCGACGCAGAGGGCGTCAATGGATTCCTGACGAGATGAGGAGTCTGATCCCCTACCTTTTGCGCTGCGAAAATCGTGAATCGGTGCCGAACGGGCGATGGGGGCCACGACGTCTTCTTGCTTGCACACGTCTCCACGCTCCACGAACCGCAGGAAGAAGGGCACCCTCGCGATCTACGCGACGAGACCTTTCCGTCGGTACCTCCCACGCGTCGATTGGCGTCCGATAAGGCCACGAACGTTTTTTTTCTTTTCGTCTCGTATGTTTTCCCATTCAAACCCGGTAATGGTCATCTCCCCTCTTCTCTCCACCAATAACATTCTCTTCTTCTCTTTCCCCTCTCTCCTAAACCAAAATCAACACCCCGTGGCGATTTAGTTCGTCCGCATCCGGGTCACTCTTTTCTTCTCCCCCCATTCTCTCCCTAAACACCCATAATAATCATCCACCCGTTTCCGTGGGCGACCCCGTCGTCCACATCTAAGGGGCCATTCTTCGTCGTTACCTCTCTTGGCGATCACTCATCATCATCGTCACCGTTTCGTCATTACAGTATGGACTTATGTTTCGTTGGACCGAGGTTGGTTTGTGCGGTATGGATAGTTGTAGAGAGCTTTTCCGTTTATTTATTATTGTTTGTTGGTTCCGCTGTACTCTTGTTAGGTAGCATTACCTTCCGTGCTTGCGCGTGTCTTGTCGCCTTATTTTCTCATGCGAGGTGAGGGTCCGTGGGATCCCTATTGAGCCTATGAAATGAGGCTCACCCCTGTGTTTTCAGGTGAGGCGGGTTCGTCGAGGAATGCGTTTCAGATTCCTCGTGGTTCGTTTGCCCAGGGTTAGTTGCCAGTTACCAGAGCCGGGATATGCCCAGTGTACTTGTACTTTTTCTTTCTGTTGGCTATACTTATTTTGGACATGAGACCATTTTTAGTGAGTAGTTATTTATTTAATTTCTTACATCATTATTTTGTTACTTATTGTGCTATCTGTACAGTTACTTTTAGCTTCTTGTGTACCTCACCATCCTTTAACCCTTTTGAGTCTTCAGACTCGTGAGTGGCGGTCCGAGGTTCGAGACGCGCTGGTTCCTTTCCGGTACTCGGATCTCAGGTCGTTATATGTTTGGCCTTCACCACTACCCTCCAGGAAAATACCTGAGCATGGTTCGAGTCTCTCCCGACAGGATCCATCTCCTCCTTCCAACAGATAAAGAGGATGTTTTAAAAAAACTTTCTCGATAGTAAGGAGGTGATGACTATTGTCAATTATGGGATTTCGCCACCCGCTTTTGCAAGGAGGCACTCTGCATCCCCTACCTAGACATCAGGATTACGATAATCACGTTGACGCAAGGCACACGAGATGCTATTCTCTGGCTAACCCTAGGGGTCCAAACCCCTATAATGCTCTTGGAACTTCTCATGCTGGCCCAGAACCATGCCAGGTGCGAGAAGAATGCTATAATGCTCAGCTAACCGACAGGACGCGACTCTCCTGATAGAAAGCACTCGGCTGAGCACCCTGGATGTGATCGTGGCAAGATGGAGCATCATGACCGCAACTCTTTGAAAGGGGGAGCTACCTATAGGTAGTATAGTCCCGTAACTGCTTCCCCAAATCAGATCCTCATGGAGATTCGGGATGAGCAATTCCTGTGGTGGCCCGAGAAGCTCAAGACTCACCGAAAACCCAAAGAAGTATTACCGCTTTCATCCCGATCACGGCCACAACCCAATCGATCAATAGCAGGTTTCATCATCGATATTGGGTTTATACGACGCAAGGAAATGTATAAGTTTCATCATAATAGACGGAAGGCCTCCCCCGGATAGGTTTCATCAATGATCGGGCGATGTGCCAATCGATCAATAGCGAGTTTCATCATCGATATTGGGTTTATACCGACGCAAAAAAATTCATAAGTTTCGTCAGAATAGACATAAGGTCTACTCCAGATAGGTTTCATCATTGATCGGGCAATGTGCCAATCGATCAATAGCGGGTTTCATCATCGATATTGGGTTTATACCGACATAAGAAAATTCATAAGTTTCATCAGAATAGACGTAAGGTCTACTCCGGATAGGGTTCATCGTTGATCGGGCGATGTGCTAATCGATCAATAGCGGGTTTCATCATCGATATTGGGTTTATGCCAACGCAAGGAAATTTATAAGTTTCGTCAGAATAGACGTAAGTTCTACTCCGGATAGGTTTCATCGTTGATCGGGCGATGTGCCAATCGATCAATAGCAGGTTTCATCATCGATATTGGGTTTATACCGACGCAAGAAAATTCTTAAGTTTCGTCAAAATAGACATAAGGTCTACTCCGGATAGGTTTCATCGTTGATCAGGCGATGTGCCAATCGGTGGGACATGAAGTGGGTATGCTGCTGGAGAGATGCATACATTTTTGTATTACTACATTACTGACCCAAGCACCCTTTTGGGTTTTCACCGGAGCCAACCCCCTCTTGTTTTTGCCCACGCGCCCTTTTGAGTTTTCACGTGGTGGAGTACCCGATTTTGCCTGCAGCACCCTTTTGGGTTTTCACCGCAGCTGGATTATAGCCATTTTTGCTCTTGTTCAGAATGTATGAACAAGTCTGGCGGCTGGCGGGGCACCTCTATTTTAAGCCCCTTTTCTTTCTCTTTTTTTTTGTTTACATATGTAAATCATCGTCATCTTTGATCATGTAGAGGTGTTTACCGTTGATGTGGGAACTGACATCAACGTAAAGGAAATGAGATTTCATCATCTATCCAGACGAAAGGCTCAGATTGATGTGTGTATGTAATGGCTCGGGCACGAAGCCGTTTGCCGAAAATGTGGGTTTTATCGTTGATGTGGGGATTGACATCAACGCAAAGGACATAAGGATTCATCATCTGTCCAGACGGAAGGTCCGGATTGATGTGTGTATATGATGGCTCGGGCGCGAAGCCGTTTGTCGAAAATGTGGGTTTCATCGTTGATGTGGGGATTAGCATCAACGCAAAGGAAATAAGGTTTGATCATCTATCCGGGTGAAAGGTCCAGATTGATGTGTATATGTTGATAGATTCATTGTTTTATCCTTACCATCATTTTTTTTCACTTCATCTTCTCTTATTTTCCCTTTTTTTGTCTTCCTTTCTCTCTTCTTTTTTCTCTCTCTCTATATATATTTTCTTCTTCTTCTTTTTTCTTTTTCTTCTTCCCCCCTTTTTATTCCTCAATCCGCGTAAAGCCCCCCTAACCCTCCAATTTCCCCTATAAAAACCCCTTTAGAAGCTCAAGTGGCATGCATGTACAGTTGAACTAACGACTGCACACGCGGACCTCCGCAGGCACCTAGCAAGGAGCAAGGACTCAATGAGCTTAATGAATGTGGAGTTGGCTTGTTGATCGGCTTGTACGCACCGAGGGTATGTCACACGTAGTCCCCTCACATGGCATCTAGTCATCTCACACAAGTCCATCTCCGTCGCATATAAGGTGTTATGATAACGACAAACACACCTGCATCTCGGGTCTGCCTGCATATGACTCCCTACGACAGCGATAGATACACCATGATGCCGCATTTACCTCCATCACGAGACCATGTGCCCGTTGTTCACCCCGGGATCGACCTCGACTCCCTGGCATGAGCCGCGTCCTGACTCCCTCAGGCGCCAACCAGCGTCTGCCACTGCCACCCAGTTTAGCCCTCCTTCGACGATTCGGGCACGTTCCCTAGCTCCCCGAGGAGTGCCCCTGTAAAACACGCTGATAATCCGCTTTATTCGGCAATGACCCAGGGACTGACCCGTGTGTTAGAATTGTCCCGTGGTTTGCACCAGATGTACTTCGGCCTTTGCGGCCCCCTGTAAAAGCACATGTGGCACCTATAAAGTATGAATCAGTTGAATACACATACCCGTACCCAAGTCTCAGCCCCCACCTCCACACCACCCACTGTGTGTCCAGTTCTCTATCTCCGGTCAATCAAACATCCCTGTCGGGCATAACTGTCGCCTCGTAGCTACAGGGGTATCTAGTCCTCTATCCATGGCTACAGTAATATTCATGCCCTTCCTCGGCACGGAACAAAGGTATTCAAATTCAATGTGATGTAAATAAACACCGACTGCTTGCCGTCTATGGGGAAAGACGTCCCGTACATGAATCCCCACAATTGCCTGTGCACACGCACCCGTGGAACCTTCCCTCTCTCCACGTGCTGCCTGATACCCTGAGCCCATGTGCTGGATCCTGGCGATGCTCCCCCAGTCAACCTTCTATTCCAAAGGTTATTGTCGATAAATCGACTGGCACGCCCGCACCCTGGTCCGATCACCCTAGCTATCGGAAACCTCTCGTGCAAGTTGACCCCTCCCGACCTTCTGTAAAAGGCGAGTGCACTGTGCTGCCGTAAGGAGCATATGGCTATAAAGGAGAATAGCCCAGAGACAATATCAGCTCCCCTATTTTCCTCTATAGCTCTACTCTCTCTCTCACCTCGGTCACCGACCCTGGTGCAGACACCAGAGCTAGCGATAAGCACGATTTGGTGAGCCGTTGATATAGGACACGCAGCACCACTCGAGCTCTACAGACATTCCGATGGCTTGGAGACCATCTGGAGTCTCCCTCTTGAGCGTGACATTTTTAGTATTTATTTGGTGTGTAGTGTGTAATATTTTTGGGTCAAGAGAGTGTTAAATTGGCTCATGTAATCAAAAGGGTCACATTGGCGGTCAGAATAGTAGCTTCATCATCATGTTGGTGGTAGACCAGGGCTTGCTTTCCCTTAGCCGCTGCCAACAGTTCTCGTGCGACTTCTGTCCTTTGAGTGTTCGGCCCTGGCC